>JAREIS010000090.1:180000-1380000 GCA_030060385.1 Muscicapa striata striata
GCAGCTCTCAAGCCTCTGGATTTGTTTGCAATGAGAGATTTGTTGTGGATTTTTAACAAGGCTCCTGTGTGTGTGCCATGCTTAGTAAATATTAGCCTTCAGGGTATTTTTCAGTCATGCTGAATGGACTGTTAGTTTTCCCAAACTGCAAAGTGCAGAAAGTCCATTTCACTTTTTTTTTTTTTGTTTTGTTTTGCTTTGTTTTGTTGCTTTTTGGGGGATTTTATTGTTTTGGGGGTTGTTTTGTTTTTTTTAAATATAGAAATTGTATCACAACTATACAAAAAAAAAAAAAAAAAACCCACAAAGAAGGTTGTGTGAGAAGAGCTTGGGAGGAAAGAGGCCAGTAAATGTGTAATGTCCAATTCTTAAATAAGTCATACTAGAAGTGTTAAATTTCTGTTATGAAAATTTTAAAACAGTATTTTTATTTTATTAATGGTACTGTGAACATGAAAATACGATAAATTGCTAAAAAATGGCACCTTTTACCAGGAGGTTGTAGTAGAAAAACATGTACAAATTGTTACATATTAGACAGAAAGATATTTATAGAGAAATAGAGAAAATGAAAACAAAGTACCATGTATGTAAACTCCATACATAATGTAATGTGACTAAAACAACAGTGAAAAAGAAATGGACATTGTGAGGGGTTTCAATGCCTTCCCATTATGCAGTTTAATGTTTTGACAGTCAGCAAAGTTTAATATTACAATATTTCTGGTGCCCCTGTGAACTATTTGTGGATACTTTTTATGAGCTAATTTTAAATTAATACGAGTAATGGTATGAAGCTTTTTCATTTGAACGTGATTTGTAAAAACAAAAAAGCTTCCTGAGATAGTGTGGGTGTGCTGAAAGCAGCACTATACCAACATAGTCAAAATTTACAGAACTCAAGTGATTTTATTTTTCAATCACTGGCAAGGCTGTTCTAAGTGTCTCTATCAGTTATATTGAAGTACTGCAATGGTTTGATCTCCGATATTCTGGAGAATTATTTTTCTTTTTTCTATTGTCCTCATTTTAAGAGATGATGAAGCAATGAATAGAAGAATAATTTGAGCATTCACACACTGTATGTATACTTTCATTATACATTTATAGAAGACCTATTGTTTAGTATTTTCTGCTGGAGGCTAGTCTTGTAAAAGAATAGTCTAGAATAGACTCACTCAGTGCATGTGTTGTCCATTTGCCTGTCAGCAATAGTTTTGACATTAAAAACAGGGAGTTTGAGTGACTGCTGGTCTGTCTTAAGGTATGGTAATGAGGCTAATTAGGAGAGATGAGAGCTGAACTGGATATGTGAAGGCAATTATCCGTGAAACTTTTGTCATGCTTTATCTTTATCAGATCTCTCTTTCTCTGTTTTTGGCATTTGCCAGTGACACGCAGAATGGAAATACTTGAAGTGATACATATTTTAGAAAAGCAAAGTAAAGAATGAAGGCAGAAGGAAATTTATATGAGGACATCTCATTATTAAACTGTACAACTTATCATGGATATTGTAGATCAGCAGGAAAAGACCTTGTCTGTGTTATTCTTGTCACTTGCATTTACATGAATTAAAATCAATTGCTTTTTGTGATAATGAACTTACTAGACAACTACATCTGCCCTGTTCAGTGTACATTGTTTTGTTTGCTCTTTTTATGTTATGACTTACTTCAACAAGCATGTTATTAAACATACTTGAAAAAAAAAAATGTAAAGAGCATGAAAAGAGATTAAAAGTGCATTTAGTTGTATGGTTTTTTAAAAAGCTGAAATTTTCTCATTTCTGTTTTCAGGAGACTACTGTGATTTATTTTGCAGGCTTTTTCTTACAATCTAGTACAAACTGATTTAAAAAGAAGCACTGAATAGAGCAAATGAAAACCATGTGTCACAAGTCTTGATGAATCAATGCATATAATCCTCAAAGAAAAAAGGTGATAAATGAAACTTGCACATTAATGAGACCATAACCAGGCTCAATTACTAGGCCTTTTTGAAGAGCCATAGTAACTTCACACATCTTTTTATGTTAGAAGGAAAAAATTACGTCCTCTGAGCTGTCTGCACACTCCTGTGTCTTGCACTGTCAGAAGACAGTGTACCTCTAATCCATTTTTAAAGAGACCATAATGTTAAAGAAAAGCCTATCTATATAAGACACACTTAATGAGTTTTTAAAGGAAAAAAAATTGTCATTGTAATTTAGATCATTTTACTTGGACATTTTATGTGAGTCTACCAAATGTGCTTATAAAGTAATATTACAGACTTCAAGTCAAATTTATCTAAGTAGTGCTCTCTTCTGAACTGGCTAGAAGTATGGCAAGGAGTATAATGAATAGATGTGTAATAGAGATTAACATTTATGGCCCTAATATTTTTCCATTAAGCAGCAGTTCTCTTTCTCAGATTTTGTTTTGTAGTACGTATGTTAAGAGCTTTGAATTTAGTTTGAGCAATAACATTACATGAGTCCAGAATGCCAGCACAAAATACTTGAGATTTACAATAATGATCCTAAATCTTGCATGGAGGACTGAATTGTGTTTTGTATCTTTAATTTCATTTGCTTTTAGCAATAATAAGGAAAGTTGCTCAATCTCAAAACTCTTGCCTGCTTGCTGCTGTGAGATCTCCATGTTCTGTAAAGCACAGCAGAACATTGCTGCTATCAGTTGTCACTTCCTCTCTTTCCCCTTCGTTGTTCATGCACATATGTACACACACAAAACCACCCCATTCTTTCTACACTGCAAAGAATCTAAAAGGGGCTTGTTGCAGATTATAATTTGTAGCCATTAGCTTCTTTTTTATCTTCTGCTGAGTTTTAGTGAAAAGGTTACTGTCGCCTCCATGAGAGAGTTCAGAGAACTCCTCTTTCCACTGGCTTTTATGTGATGGAGAAAGATGAAAAATCTTAGCCCATAGTCCACAGGAATAACAGTGTTAATGCTAAGATTAGTAGTAATAATAATAATAACAACAACAACAACAACAACAACAACAATAATAATAATAATAATAATAATAAAAAAGACCCAAACCAAAACTGGCTTGGCAGTTTTCTGCAGAACAGGAATAAAAGAGTGATTACAGAAATGCCACTTTAGTCATCTGCAAAGGCAGTGCTAGGGACAAAGGACTGTGCATGGCACCCTTTCTCAGTCTAGAGTTCAAATTTGGTATTCACAGTTATAAGGATCTGGAATACAGATTTGTGCAGATTTTTGGGGAAAAACTGAAAACAATCTTTTGATCACTTATCTGCTACCTCTGAGCTTGATTAAACAGACTCCTCATATCCATTCCTACTCCCTTCAGCCCTTCATCTCCTCTGTTGACAGTCAGTTGTATTATGCATGGCTGCTCTTTAATATAAATTTACAAATGTGCTGATCTTCAGGTGTCACTAGGAAGAGTATGCAAAATCTTGTGATCCAGTACCACAATTAAATAATCTATAGAAGTAATTTATATAGTTGCAGAAGCTAATCTTTTTTTAAAATTGTGTCTGGATGTCTTTACCATATTTTCATAAGCAGCTGACCGTGGTGGTATATAAACACTTTAAACATTTTATTATAGTACTGAGGCAACAGGTTACCTATGGTGCTGGACCCAATAGGTTACTAATGAAGTGTCATTTCCCTGCCTTATTTGGTTTGTGTTGCAACCTTAATTATATTTCGATTTTAGAATAAGCTCTCAAAGTAGTGTACAGGGATTTGGCCACACGACTTGCATTAACATTAATCAAAATCGTGTGTCTGAATTCCCACCACACTCCAAGTGTACCCTGGGATTACTGGAGGGGATTGTGTACAGGAGGTGCACATGCAATAGGTTTTTCCACTGGTTCCTCTTACTCCGAGTTGCAGTCCTGCACTTCATACATGAAATAAAAGGTGGCAGGGAATACTGAGGCCTGGTGTTCACAGGCTGTGTCAGTGAGGTCAGTGACAATTCATGTTTCCTCACTTTAATCCACATGAACCAGCTTTTCTGAGAGGCTGAGGTGGCAGCTGTAACCCAGAGAATCAGTCATGTCTTTTAGGGAGCTGCAGGATTTTGAACCTCAGATTGTGAAGCCGTTCAATAAAATGCAGCTTCTTCATCTCTGTCATCATCCCCTGTGCCAACCAAGGTTTTGTGGAAAATGGTGACTTTTATCAGTGATGTTCATGTTCTAGGAGTTTTGCATTTTCCTGTTTCTGGTTACAAAGCAAAGTGTCAAATATTGCCCCTAGGAGGGGAAGTGTTTCAGCAGTTCTTGCAGTCCCAGTGGGGCAGTGCCTGGAGCTCAGAGGTGCTCCTGACCTACTGAAGTCAGCTCCAGAGGTTAGACTCATTTTTCTGTGGTTGGCCATGGATTGAAAAGGGTTGGTGTTTTTTTTTTCATGCATGTATTGTATGTGCTTTGGTCACTGGTGTTCACCCATTAGAGACATGACTCTATCATGGGTTTAATTCCAGAATTTCTCACAGAAGCAAAATTAAATTGTCTTTTCCAGTCTTCTTTAATACTCAAATGACGTTTCCTCATTAAAAATAAATTCTAAAAAGCCTGTGTGTATTGCTCCAGTACCAAACTTAAGAGAATTTCTGTCTGAGAATTGGAGTCAGTAAAACACAACTGTTTATAAGTTGATCATGGTTATAAGTTGTGTTTTTGCAGCTCTGCCTTCTGCTGACTTCTTTGGAGCATCTTTAAGAAGAGGGAAAAATAAAATACGGTCTTCCATGTCTAAACTAATCATGACATCAGAAGAAACCTCTAGGAGAAAAACTGAAGTTTCTTATCTTGGAATGGTGGATGCTGACAGATTGAAAAACAAGAAAAATATGTTTAATTTACTGGATTTGAAAGTCGTTACCTCATAAAATAAATAAGAGCTTTCCATAATGCTTTTCCATTAATCCATATATGTAATGCAAATAAATTAATAAAAAGTTTCATATCCTCCACCATTTAGAGTGATTCCACCACAATAAGACCACTGTAGTGATGACTCACTGATTTCATGTAACACCCCTGTACTTGTTTAAGCAAATATAGTTATGTCATTTTTGCTGCCTGAGGCTCTAACATTTAATAAAAACAGAACTTCAGGTATTTTCCTGATTTTTGTCTTAGGTCTAGTCTTGGAAAATCTTGTGGATATGCTTAACTTTAAGCAGGTGAACAGGCTCATGAAAATAAATTAGCATTCTCCCATGCTTAAAATGTATTGCAACTTTTTCATTTTTTATTTTGTATGAGCAAGGCTTTTCTGTGCTGCTATAAAATTCATTCTTATTTTTACTTTATCACATTCAGATGATTTTTTTGCTATGGATTCTGTTTTAAAACAGGACTTTTAGAAACAGAGTGTTCCCACTGTTGCACTGGCTAGAAAAAGAGAAAATACATATTTGTGATTTGCATGGCTCCATAGAAAGGGCTAAAAATGGTTGCCTTAATCCTAGAATCCAGCTAAAACCCATTAAAATGGTTAATGAACAGGCCAAGAGGTATTGTGTAATGAAACAGTTAAAGTAGCACTTGTTTCCTGGCAATGATAGAAAGGATTTTTCATTTTTAAGAACTGTTTCAAAATCATCTTTCAGTGTATAGTCTTTTTCAGTTTGTGTCTGTCTGCATCATAAGCGATCTTTTCACCCTCTTTTCAAAGCCATATGAAGCTTGAAATGCAAGATAATTAAAACAAATCTTGAGTAAACTGTTTTGTGGAGATAGAAGTTTGATGGTTGAATATATGAAAAATTGTAACCAGATGTTGTGCAGAAGCTGTAGTAGTTTAAAGATCATGGGCTTTTTCTTTTTTCTTTTTTTGTATGAAGCAAAAATATTCTAATTGAAGTTGTCAGCAGGAGTGAGACTAATATGCCTGTATTTGATTAAATAATAGTTTATTTAACATTCAGTGTGGCCCAAAATTGGCTGAGACTAAAATAAAGAAACTTCTTACTTTAATTTTTCATATTTAAATAGTGTGAAAAGTAAACCTAGTTAATGTTGACATCTTTGCTTGATATTCCCAGCTATTATATTATTTATCCATTTCTGTGTCTTATTGGAATGCTTTGTTATCCATTGCACACACATTTTCTTCCTATTCTTATATTAACTAGTTGGTTGATGAAAGAAAATGTAAAAGAAGGATGTGCAATGAAGTCTGGAATGCACTAGTTGATCAGAGTTATTACTAAAATCTGTTAGAACTCAAGAGCATAACACAAGCATCATCCAACATCCCTTCTTGCAAATCTGTGCAAAGCACAGCATCTCCAGCAGACACATTAAGAGATACCCATGCATGTAAAGGGTTATGTATTTTAAAAATACCAGAATATTGAACTATGAGCAGTAGATTTCCTGGCAGTTATTTACTCTATCCAGGATAGCAGTGTTTAATGGATAAACTCAGAAGAGGTAGTGGCTAGGAGTCTTTACTAGGTGAGTGCTAGATTTCTTATTGCATTACTAATAAATATAGTGATGTCTTCTGAAGTTGCATGTTCAGATTCTTTGTCTCTTTTTTTGGTACTACTTGGCTGCTTAAATAGCTGTGTAATCTTACATGGTGCTGTGATAAACAAGGGAATCCCCATGTTGCCTTCTGTGAGAAACCATTGTTAAAAATGGAGGAATTTTGTTCTCAATCTGCTCTCTCTTTGTTTGGCCTTTGGCGTAAGAATGGACTGTGTGACTCACGATCCACAGACTGCACTGGATTCAGAAATGAGCCATAAAGTCGTGAGTTGCTTGGCTTATTGATGGCACATGTGTGTGTGTGTGTGTGTGTGCAAATACGTCCTGCAGGAACACTTCAAAACGAGGGCTGGGATTAGCCATTTTTAGGGCTGACACATCTTTAAAATAGCTCGTTCCAGTTGTTATGTTGCCCAAAGTATGGTGTCCCAGTGTTTCTTTTGTCCCTGTCATGCAAGCAGCACCCTTTCAGAGCCCTCACAGGACCCTCTGGTCCCAGCAGCTGATGGTGACAGTCCTGCCCAGCTGCTTCCTGCCCCTTCCCCTCTGTACCAGAGACTGCACCCAGTGCTTTGAGCAGCGCTGATCTCTCTGCTGCTCCTACAGCCTGCCAGTAAATAGCAGACAAGACCAAATTTGTAGGGAGATTATAGCATTCTGTAGGGAACTTGTATTCCATTACGAGGCCATTAATCAACTGAAACGTAGGAGAAATCACAGCCCTGGCTGTGCAGACAATCTGTGCTTCAGGATTGTCATTCCTGAAATGTAAAATTATGCAGGTCATCTTCAAGATTAGTCTACCATGTCTGCTTTGGTTTTCCACACATATGCCACGGCTCCAAAGGTAGATGGCAAGGCCATAGTAAAATCAGTCAGGAGTTCTCCTTACTGTAGCAAAAAGCAAACTCAATGCAATCACTTTTTAATCTTTCTCTTTTCTTCTTCTGTGTTGAAGGACTGGAATTAAGTCAGGGCTAGCTATGTAGATTTTCTACTGTCTTCAGTTTTCCTTATACTTTATGCAATAGGTTAGCTGAGTATAAAGCAGGAGAGGATTTGGCAATGGAAGAGTCAGTTGCAAAGCACTGATTTGTTGAATGTTGTGGCTAAGTTGCTTAGCTTTGCACTGCTTATAGTAACTTCTGGAAGCTGTTCCCTCATTAACTCAGACTGTTATTAATAAAGGAAACAGGGCCCAGTATTTATATGCTAGGAATTATTTGTGGGAGGTATAACTCATTGGTAATTGCACTCTGATTTTGGAAAGATCTTTCCATATAAAAATCCATACATGTCACATCCTCTTACATGTGTGGGCATTATTTAAAAGAGCAATACTCTCTCTGTATCGTGCTCAGATTTACAGCCTGCTTTAGAGGGTGCAGGATGCTGGTCCTAGTCAGGTAGTGTTGGCAGCCATCTCAAAATCTCCTCAAAGGATCCAGAGGTTGTTACTGCATGAATCATTCAGTGTTCCTCACACCTTCCTCATCTTCCTGCTGATTTTACTATCAGGGTTTCACAGCCATGAAGTTTCCACAGTCATATCCATTTCCATACGACCAGCCACTAAGGTGTGAAATCCTAGTCCATGACACAGAACCAAAAATGTTTCCTATAAAATATATGTAGGAAATAAAGGCCCTTCTCTTTTCAGTTCCTTAAAGGGGTTTTGGCAAAGATGCTGGTGAAATGGAAGGGTTTTTTTTTTTTTCCTCCTAGCAATAAAAGGCATGTCATTATAAATATGCTCCTTTCTGGTGTATGTATTTTTCCTTCTCACTTCTAAAGATTCCAGTAGGTGATAAAGATAAAGAAAGGGAGTGAAAACAATTTGACATTCACTGTTAAATAAAACCTGTATTAAATTGAAAAGTAAATTCTTAAGAATTCTTAAGGGTTTTGTTCTGTCAGTAAGACAGAAATGGCTTTGAATATAGACTTTTCACAAGTATCAGCTATGATTTCATACAGCATGTCCAAATTTAAAGGTTTCTTTTTATTTCAAATTTGTGTACATGGGCCTTCTGCGGGCTGGTTTCAAAATCAGATGAATTCTGATACTTGCAGGTGGAAGGTAAAAAGGAAGCTGTTTCCTGACATTTCCTATCTAAAGCCTGATAAATTGGCTAGCAGAATGGGACCAATCAGTTCTTGTGTGAGTCTGTGTCCAAGACGTGCACGAGCGCATGCACACGTACAGGCAGCGCTGTGGTTTTCCTCGCAGCTCCGTATGGATCAGCCACAGCCGCTGGGGAGCGAGGCTGCAGAGCTGTTTGCTGATGCCACTTCAGAAAGGAAGGAGAGGGCTTGTTTTACAAGACATTTCTGCACAGTCAGCTGCATTTAAGAAGACTCCAAAGGATGTGAAAAATAAGGTAGCTGTGGGCTGGCAGGACAGTTTTTGCCATGCCTCTCCTTCAGGCGGTGCCTGATTTCTTGAAAGTCGTTTTTCAGTCCTTCGCAGCACTCTGAACTAAAGCCTGAGTATGTGACAGGGTGGGTACATTTTGTCCTCGGCACGCAGAACTCCTGATGGAAAACCCCGCTAAGTTATGTGTTTCTCTTACTGCTCTTGTCAGGCTTGTGCCATTTCAGAGAATGACTGCCCCCAGCAGTAAGCTGTCCCTTGCCACTTGCATTAAAAACAATTCCTTTGGTGAAATGCAGTCTGATTCCAACAATACAGATTTTGGGGCTGGTGTCTTAAGCAATTTAAGAGCTACTTTCTTAACAGTAAGGGGGAAATTAGACTTGGCTGCTGGAAGCACTGCTGTGCAATTACAACAGTATTCTCTTTGGGCAGATGTGAATGAGAAGAGAAAGAACAGAGGGAATACCAGTTTCTAAGGCTGCAAAGGCAGAAGAGCTCCAAATCCTTCATGAATGTTCCTAAGATAAATATTGTTTGTTATTTGTTGTTTGTTTGGTTTGGACTTTATTTTTATTATTTCCTAATGGATTGATTCTCTAAAGGGGAAAAAAAAATAAAAATAAAGAGGTTAAGGCAGTTTGGTTAATTAGGTTAAGCTTGATTAACAGGGGATTCAGAGTATTCCTTTGTGCACAACAATTACTATCACTATACTTTTTCTTGTGCTTTTACATGCCTCTGCTGCCTGTATTGTATCAGCAAATATTTGTTTTTCTGGTTTTTTTCTTTCTCACTTTTTTTTAACCCTGTGTTGTATCACAGATTTTAAGGTCTCCAGTCATTGTGCTGTGGCTCTGTCTTGAATTCCATGAAATGTTTCCTATCAAACTAGGATACCATATGCCCATGTTGGCCTAAAATTCACAGTGCATCATGTACCAGAAATAGAAGCTGGTAAAGATTCTTCAGAGATTGTGTTCACTTGTTCCAAAGACCTGGTTTGTTTATGGAAGGGATGCTTGCAGTACATAAACACTATTTAAGGAGAAATGTCTCTAAAATGTAGAACAGTTGTTCTCTTCTTCTCATCTTAATGGTATTTTTAAGGAAAGCTATACAATACCGTATGTTGACTCTCATTTACAAGCAGGTAATAGGATTTTGGTAGGAAAGAGCAAGCAGTGAAATATTTTTTGTAAAAATTACTTTAGATACTTTACAATGTTGTTCATTGTTAACATTCTGAAATTATTTACAGTGGAATTTGAAAGTAGGTTTCTCCATTTTTAATAGCTGTGCAGTTAGCAATCTGTAAAAGTTTGTCTGGTCTGTTCTAATTAATGCTTTTATGGCCTCGAATTTTAAAATACTTTCTGTTATAATGCAAATGAATAGTAATTAAGGCTAAAATTGATAGAAATTAATAGAACAGAAGAATAACAAGCAATCTACAGCCTCTCACTGAAGAAAGCTTCACAGAAGAGTTGAGGCTGGGAGACAGCTAAGTTGAGACTGGGAGCTCATCTAATCAACCCCACTGCCCAGAGCAAGATCAGCCAGTGCATGATGCTAAGCTCTGTGTCCTGTCAGTTTGGAATTTCTCCAAGGACAGACACTCCACAGCCTCTCAGGACAACCTGCTCTTGTGTTCAACAACCCTCACAGTAACAAAGATTTTTCATTATGTTCACATGAAATTTCCTGTATTTCAGTTTGTGCCTTTGCCTCTTGTCCTCTCATGGAGCACCACTGAGAAGAGCCTGGCTCTGTTTTTTCCTCCCCCCATCAGGTACATAATGATAAGATCCCCCTGAGCCTTCTTCTTTAGGTTACACAGGCCCAGCTCTCTCAGGCTCTCCATGTATGATGGAAGACTGTGTCCCATAATCACCTCTGTGGCACTTGACTGGACTCTTTCTGATACATCCAGGTATTTCTTGTGCTGGGGAGCCCAGAACTGGACACAGTGCTCCAGGTGTGGCCTCACCAGGGCTGAGCACAGTGAAGGATTGCCTCCCTTGACCTGCTGGCAGTGCTTTGCTCTGTGCATCCTGGGAGGCTCTAGGCAAATTGAGATGGGTTAGCTTTTAAAAAATGCAAATATAGAGCTGGTATTTGGTTTTTCCCCCTTCTCTTTTCTCTATCAGGAGTTACTTCCTTAGGAAGGTGTTGGAGTTGATCACAGCTCTAGTCCATTCATACTTCCTAAAGCTATCAGAAAGGAAGCCATCAAGTGTTTTTGCTGAAACCGTGATCACAGGATGGAATAAGATGATTATGTTAGAACCAACTACTTAGACACAGACTCTGGCATATTGTCTTTTTATCTGGAAGTGTTTGGAATGGATTGGATTAGATGAAAATGTCCATTATAAAAAGGCCACTAATTTTCAATATTTACCACACCGTGGTGTCTGGGATACCACAGTTTCTCCCTAAGCTCACAATAGGAAATAACTATGGTAATTGTGTGGTATGGGTTGGCAAATGTTGATTTTTCTGAATGGAAATCATTCTAGCAACAGCACGTAACAAGATCTGCAATAAGACTGCAGTCCTAAGTGTAGTGAAAATAAAAGGTGGACATAGTCTGCTTTGTATCCTACACTAGGAATGACTTTCTCACAGGGACTGCATGAGACTCAAATTATAGTTATTACAGTTCCTGAACAAGTGTAAGTATGTGAGCTGTAGTTGCCTATATGAATCATTTTCTCATTACATTTTTTCTTTAAATAAAATTAATGGTCATAAGGGGAATTTTTTAAAGTACAAGTAACAGGTAAATTTTACCTCACCAATTTTCACCAAGGAATAGACACCTAATTGACATTTCCTCTCTGAGTCTTGAAGACTTTTCTGAAAAGTTCAGATCCTAATTTTGTAACTTTGAATTAAAAGTTATTCTTACAGTGTAGTTTCCAGATTTGGGGTGCAAATTTGGAAGGATGTATGTGATCAAAAGTCAGTGGGACTGAGGCTTCTAAGACTCTTAATGGCTTTTGAAATTTTTACCCCTGAGGAGCCTTTCCCCTGCTGATTTTGGCAGCCTTCAGCCAAAATCTACAAATGAGAGTTCCTCTTCTCAGATGCTGGCTTTCTGAGCTATTTTCTATATAAATAGAGATCACGTGGGCTTTAATAAGGTCAGGGAATGTTTTTTAAATGTCTGTGATTTTTTTTTTTCCTCAAAACTTAATTTTGCCCATCTGATTTCTGTGGAAGTGGGAACAGATGCCAGAAGCTGAGAACTCCAGCAGCTTTGTGCTCACGCTTGCAGCAGAGCACTTGTGGGATTGGGACCCTCAATTACTATCACATGTAGAGTTACATACTGGTTCATAGCTGAGATCTGCAAAAGCAGTCTGCTGCTTCTGCCATGTCAAAGCTGGGGTGTTTAAGGAAATACGGACTGAGCTTTGCTCCAGTTTTGTCTGTTCATTTAATGAGTAAGATTACTTCATGAAGGAAGGGGTACATGGAGTGCCTTCTTGAACATAAATCCTCTGGTATTGGTGCCTAAATTTAAGCACCTAATTCTGTGCTTAGGCACCATCTTAAATGACTCTTTATCTCAGAAAGTCAGTTAGTTTGTGGCAAAGTCTGACTATTGATTTAGCTTCCCTGTTTGAGACAGCAAAGGTTGGGTAATTTTGCTTTGTGCCAAGAAGTAAGTGTTGGAGGCATTTCCAGTTTTCTCAATGTCGCTTTCAGTGCACGTAGTTCTGAGGATACTACTTCTAGCCAATTCTCATCAGAAGAGTAGTCTAAATTTGTACATTTTATAACATTTTATATTGTATTTATAATTTGAAACTAAAGTGCAGGAGACTCATAATGACTTAGTTTTGTTCTCTATGAAAAGTTTGTTTGGAAGCACGTGGTGTTTGGGAAAGAGCAGTACTCTCTCTGTGCTAGCGCTGAGGTTTCAAGCACCCATTCAGCATCAGAGCTGCTGCATGAATCTTTTCAGCAAAGTGCAAGTAGAGAAAGGTTATGGGGCCAGGACTGCAGTTCCCAAACCAGGCTCCCTCTGTCCTGTTTATGTACATTAATATGTCTACTTAACCATTTTTTCTAGATAATATTATTATTTTTCCTAAATTAGACTTCTTTTTTAATCTTATTTTTCAATGCTTCACATAAATACTGTTTTAAAATTGTCTGAGTGGTCAAGCTGATTTAGAAAAGTGTGAAGTTGTTTATCCAGCAACTTAGGAATTTTTACAGCAGTACTTAAAAAGGATTGATAAAACCTGCTGCAAGGCTAACGCCATAATTCCAGTGAAGATGCTGAGAGATGCTGCTGGCAGCTTTTTATTGTGTTAGATAAACTGCGAAAAGATAACAGGACTCAAATCTGCCCAGATTTTAGTTTAAAGAGTTGTGAGCACACCTCAACAAAAATGATGTGTTACCTTGAGCTGAGGTACAGAAGAAAAGGAGAAAAATGGTTCCTACATGGTGGGGAAACAAAGACAATCAGGGCTTTCTTCTTGAGCAGCTGCAGCCAGTTCCACTAATGGAAGTGCAAGAGCAGAAACTGGCAGCACAAGGTATGCGTTCGTTTTTACAGATGGCAATGCAGACAAGTTGGTAATTGAGAAGGAAGTGGTGTACGTGAGCTGTGTGATGGGGGACAGCCCATTACAGTACTTTCCTGTGTAATTGACTCGGTGAATTATTGGAGGCAGAACTTCTATTCCTCTTGAATAGGTTTCAGTTGCTGCGAGGTGACATCATTCATGTGCGGGAAATGCAGGTTTCCAGGTTGCTTTTTGCTGTTTGCTAGTGGTCTTAGTAAAACCTTAAAAATAAATTTTTGGGTTGCCTCTACAGAATTCTTTGTCATAGTGCTGATATTCAGTGGCAAAATACACCAGAAATGAGCCTATACCATAGTGTGCTGGCTGCTTTGAAACACTGGAAGAGATTTAATGGTGGTCACCTTGTGCAAATTTGAAGGCTAAGACCATAAACATACATTATATCCAGTAAAAGACAGTTGAAGGCAACTGCTTTAGAAAAAAAAAAAATTAAATCATACTTTGTGTAAAATTATTAAACAGTTATTTAGCTCTTTGTAAACCAGACTAACATATAGCTAACCAGAAAATATTTCTCATTGTTCATTACAAATGTCTTATATCATAAATAAGTGGTATAAATATAGATATAATTATACACATTTTAAAAAAATCTGTTTATCTATTTAGTCTTTGTGTATTTGGCCTGTCAGAAGATCATATACATTCTTAACACACTATGTTTAAAAATTAACTGCCACTAACTGTGACAAGGAAATCTCACCAGCAGAAAAAGTTTTATTTTTTCATATTTCTGCCACTGCAGATGTTGAGGGGGGGTGTCTGTGAAATTGTGTTCTGTAATTGTTTGGATTGACTAGGAAATGTGATTTGAACTACCTGATTTTCACTGATAAATGCTCAAGTGAATGAAAAATTAGTAAGTCATTGTAAAGTGTTTTATGATTATTTAAGTGGTCCTATAGTTGCATGTAGCTGTTAACAGAAGATGGAAGTGATGGTAAATTCCTGCCTCTGGAGCTCAGGCTCTGGCTTAAGGTGGTGTCCAAAGCAAGGTCCTGCACAGTGGCAGGGGTTGGGTCAGCTGTAACTTGAGGGAGGATGTAAAGGTGAGGAGGCGACGGCGGCAAAGAGTTCTAACAAGTGATTTACTGGCTTCTTTTCATAGCTCTGTTTTTATTAATTTAGTAATTTATTTTGATCAGTCATTGTTTTACTTCAGTACAAATCATCCTAAACTAGTATCTTACTTAACCATTCTTGCTCAATACAACACAAAAAGACTGTAGTTTGCTGCCTGGCTTTTGGGGTGGAGTTGTTTAGGTTTTTTTTTTTTTAGTAGCAAATACTGCTGTCTCTAAGGTAGTTTTACAGCTTCAAATTCTGGGACAAAATCTACTCATCTTCATTTTTGTTGCTGTTAAAAAAATAATTGCAGTTTACATGCACATTAAAATATTTACTCTCCCTCAGGGATCAGAGGTAGGATTCTGAAAGGCTGCGCTAGCAGTAATGCTTAATTTACTGCCTGGGTTTTTTCTCTCCCTAAAACAAACCTCCTTGATTCCTCTCATTAAAAGTTTATGGTACAGTATATATCATAAAAAGATACTGTCATGATAGAGCATTAAAAATTCCACTAAACTTTCTGTATGGATTAAATATGTAATTTTGACTTTCCTTTTTGGCATTTTTACTTTCTTGTTACCTTGTCTTTCCTAATGTCATTCTTATGTGTCTTTCAAATACGGCTATTTAATGTAAATGTTCTTGAAAATGTCTTAGATAAAGAGTTTGGATTTGGCACATTAAATTGACTTAGAGGCATCTGTTAGCTCATACTTAAGGTTGAAAACAACTTCTATAAACTCTGCTTTTTGTTTTTCAGTTTTTCACTTCTGGAACAAAAATTTGCTGTGTCTGGTGTATTCCTAAAAGCCGTTGAGGTTATAAAGGGAAGAAAACCTCAATGAGTTTCTTTTAATTTAGATATAGTTACAGCAAAAGCAACTAAATTTTTAAAATGTGAAACTTCACAGAAACACAGTTCTGTCTGCTTTCACAGTAGAGAGAGAAAGTAGTTTTGATTAAAAACATTCAGAAAGGTCTGAGTACCTTTGCAACCTAACGAAATGAGGTCTGAAAGATGCCTTTCCCATCTTAAACAGAAGATAGTGCTTACTCCAACATCCAGATGCTGTCTTGATGCCCAGGTTTTAAACTTTAGTTAATCTAAACCTCACCAAAACTCAAGATAATCAAATACCTGCTTATATAAGGAGAATAAAGCAGCAATAATGTAGTAGTGGAACAAGAAACACTTTCATACTTACGGCAGTGCAAACGCAAAAAGGATAGATGCAATCATGAGTGCTTTTAAATACTTTTCTGTAATGTGTGGTAGCAGCCCGATGATTAAAGGTATGAGACCAGCTGTTTAGAATTGTTGCTCTCCACAGCCAGTCACCTGGCTGACACTGAGCATGCGTGCAGGTTTCCTGGAGCTCTCCTTTTGGACCTCCCGTGTGCCGGAGAGCATCCAGAGCCGGCGCTTTGCCTTTTTTCCAGTGAGGTATATATGGTTGTATTCCTGACTTCATCGTTGGAAATAGGTCAGGAACATGCTTATTCTTGGGCAGCACTTATGATTTATCTGCATCTCATGTTCTGGAGCCATGATTACAGTGTGCACTGTTTCTGGCATGTTAGCAAGGCCAGAGATGGTAAAATATCCACTCAGTCCTCATCATATCGTCGTTTTGTGTTGGGGAAGTGAAAGTAATCAGCAATAAGACAAGTTTTGTTGTGTCCAAAACCAAGAGGGTGATGTAAGAAAAATGCTTGGCTGCTGCTTGTGGAGCCTATTTGAGTTTCTAAAAGCATCTTCTGGCAGAAATTTTGAAAACAGGATGCATTTGGCACTAGCAGAGTGTCAGGCACCCTTGCTTCATCTAGTTAGCTAAAAAGTCTCAGTTCCTGAGCAGTGTTTTTGGCTGTGCTCTTACAGGATATATTTTGCTCCATGATGTTCCACTGGAAAAAACCCCTGAAAGTTAAGGACATTATAAAATACTTTCTGTATAATGTGGAACATGGGTATTCTTCTGCATGGCTACAAATTTTGTAATCATGTGAACTGTCGAGTCAATCCTTTAAAATCGAAAGCAGTTTTTATGAAGAAGGGCCTGAGCCTGGCAAGACATCTGAGAGAATCACTTGTTACCATATTTTCTCCTCGTTTATTGTTTAACAGAAAGGACTACTAATAATTGCCTTGTTTCAATGAAACATTGGTAACTAGTGAAAATCATCTAAGGAGTTAAAAAAAAAAATTAGGCATTCCGGCTTGATGCAGTATATACCAAGTTTAAGATTTGTTCAATTTGAAATGGTCAAGATATGAAACCATAAAAAATGTGAGTAAATACTCTGCATATCAAGGGTTGTTATGCAATTATATGCTTTCATCATGGTTCTTACTGAGGGAAAACAGTTAGTAGAGAGGTCTGCAAGACATATTCAGTGAATAATTACAAACTTTCATAACTTAGCTACATAAAAATAATAATCCACTTGTTCCTTTGCTACTACTAAAATACTAAAATGTGTGCATACTTTTTTTCCCCAGAGCAAAACCACTTTGTAGATTTGTTAGAAAGTTATCTGAAAAACTTGAAACCTCCTCTCCCCCCACTCCCCAGTTGGCCAATCTCCAAATTATAAACAGCTGAAGTGATTTAAATAAAGTTTTCAGTACCAAGGAAGAGGGGAGAAAAAAAAAAAGTTACATCTGGGCTGACAAAAACATATGCCAAGTTTCAGCCTAATGTGATTTGAGACAACTGTGATATTAAACGCCCAGACCTCGAGACTGGAATGGAAATAGAGACAGGCTCTTCTCTGCACTGGCCCCTTCAGGATTTGGGAATGTAGTGGCTATAAGGCTCCAGATGATTAAAGTTTGACTTAGTAGATACATATTTTAGTTATTTACACCCTTTTGGCTTGTTCTTCAAGGATGTACGTGACATTTTCATTGATAACTCCAGCTAGTGCTAGTGGCACTGATCACAGACTGAAACCTTTTTATCTGTGGCTCAGACTCTCATGACTAGTCATGTTGACCTACCTTTACTATGCTGATTTAAGAAATTAACTGTGGTAAGATCACATTAGAAGGAGAGCAAAAGTTCTCTAACATATTTCTTGAGAATTCTGGTGGTGTTGCTTAGCAGAGCACGAGCCCAAGGCTGGGTCTTATAGAGGCTGTGGCCATAGCTGCTGCACAGACTTTGCTGGATTTGAGCTCAAGTGCCTGTTTCTTTGCAAGACTACCAGAAAAGTTGTAATATTGGCCAATATTATTGACTATTTCAAGTGATGAATATGCAAAGCCAAACAGACCCATGCAGAAGTACCATCACTAACAGTAGAATTGGTAATTAACATTTAGCAACAACAACAACAAAAATTATTTCTGTTGACCAATAACTTAGAAAACTTGGTATATGGGAAGTAAGGCCTAGGTTTTTGTTGGTTTTCTTTTTAAGAAACTGTATTTGTTTAAGATAATAGGATTTCTACATTATAGGCTTCTAAAAAGGCCCTCAATTTTTTTCTTGCAGATATCAAATTTTCTGAAGTATATTTTGACAAGCAGGTCTATTCTGTGGTTAGTAGCATCTGAGAGTCCAGAGTCTTTAGTCCAATTCTGCCACAGTCCTGTTTTGTGGCAGGAAATCCATTCTAAAGCTGTGTATCTCCACTATAAATAACTGTTTCATAACCAAAATATTCAATAAAGTAGCAGCATTTAAGCTTTTCCAGAGGTGATTTAATTCTTCAGCTATGTTGAAACACTTTGGTACTGAAATAATCAATGTTGATTATCCTGTAAGGTCCTTAAATAATACAGAAATAAGAGAAGATAAAGAAAGATAAGATGCAACTCTTAGAACAACATAAAAAAATGAATTTACATACTTTGCATTAAATTTAGGGAAGGTTGTTTAGCTGGACTACTTGAAAATTTAAACAGATAAATATTTTTAAGTAGTGAATAAGCAGAGGTATAGGATTTAAATACATACAGCTACTACTGTGTATTTTGTAGGTTGCTGTCAGCTGTAGCCATTGTACGATTTCACTGAATCAGATCTTTCTTTAGAAAAGAAAGAAAAAATAAGTTGCTTTTGTCAATGTTTTATAGATACACTAGCTCCATTGCATGAATGAAGATTTCTGTGTAATTTTACACCTTTTGTCCCTTTTCAGGTGTGTAGAAGTGCATACAAGCTAGACCGCTCTCTCTGTGTTTTCATGGTTGTTAATGACTTTTTAGAGGGTACTTCCCAAACTCAGGGAACACAAACAGAAATAAAACGGTGGAAAGACTGACTCAGATTAAGGCTCCACTTGGTTAATACACCACACCAAGAAACTATAGGCCAGGAGACAAGTAGGAATGAAAAGGAACAGTTCTGCAGTTGTAGCTGAATCCTGGCTGTATACAGTCATTTCCGCTTGGAAAGTTCTCACCCTCCAAGCGGACCAAATTGGCATTAGTCTAGTGAAGCTTTTATTGTACTCTGATGGAAAATATTTCAGCAGCCAGGTGAAGCTGGTCGATGATATCCAGCCACAAAAATAATTAGGACCTTCAATGAACTTGTAGACAACGGTACCTTTCCAGGGTGAGCTGAATCTCACATGCACATCTAGTGCATGCTGATTTTTGCTGAAGGACATCAACTACCACTTTGTTCTCCCCTTAGCTACATTGAGAAAAATGTCATTTACTGCTACATCTGATTTAAGAGACAAGGTAGGGGATGATGTAAGGGGGTGAGAGAGAGATTATCTTCATGACAGTCTTGATTTTATTGTATCACTTTAAAGTAGCAAAACCTGCTCTACAAATGAAATTGTGTTCTTGGTTTAAAAGGGCAATTGTTAGCCTGACTTTGTGCTCACTAAAAACATTTCCCCAATCTTGTTAAATTATTGCACTCATTTCAGATTTTTATGGCTGTGCAGCTTACCAGCCCTCATTTCTTTACGTTTCATTCATTTTCCTTGTATTGATGATTAATGGAGGATGTCGAACGTTAGAGTGAGCAGGCATCAGCAAATGCAAGATCATAATTAGTTTAGCTGACGAGGGCCTCTGATAGCACTTGCATCTGGATGGAAAAATTACCCTATAGGGAACTGGCTGCTCACCAGGTCTTTTTAGTGATACATTGTGAAACACCCGATGAATCAAATGCCCTTTCAATGCCAAGAAAGTGTTCCAGTCTTGAAGCCAAAATTATGTCTGCAGAAAGCTTTCCATTTGAAATGTATCAGAGTACAATTATAACCATTGTATTTTTTTGGCATGAACACCACTCTTCTTCAGTATGAGCTAAAGTTAAATAAATTACTTAAATTTTATGAAACCCTGAAATTTTTACTTATAGTGTTAGTAATTTTTAATTTATAATAAAATTAGTTTTCACCCAGACTGTTTTTCCCTGTAGTCACTCATTCTTATCTTAGATGCTGAAGGTTTTCTTACCGATCATTTTTTCCCTTTGCAAAAAGGGAACAGAATTAAAATTTGGATTTTCTTCTCAGCAAAAGAATTCCATTTCCTGCTTATTATTATTTGGGCCCACAAACACAGCCTGACTTTTGTTTAAATGAGAAGTTTAATGAAATCATTACTCCATAGAAAAAATTTAATGAGCAATACTCATAAACATGCCTTCTTTTAAATATTCCTGGATCATTATGAAAGCTGATGAATGCACAGCTCAGTCAGGTTAAAATCAATTTGCATTTAGGGAAGCTTTACTCTGTCCTTCTTCGCTTGACTAAAATAAAATAAATAAATCTGTCTGTCTATGTGTTTTCTGGGGTTTCAAATGAAGTTCAGAAGAGGTCTCATTCAAGAATACTGTACTTTTATTTGTTCATAGTGGGCTGCAGGAATACATGGTAGCTTATACTGATTTCAAAAAGAAGTGGAAAAGACTGGAACTGAATATCATGTATTCAAGTATAATCTCTGTTAAAGGAGTTAGTATAACGCAGGTATAAACTGTAATTAATTGAACTGGTGGTATTTCAGAATTCTTGTTACCAATCACACTTTTTAAATACAGCTAGCTAAAAAGAAATAATCTGTTGTGAAATCAGGAGAGTTTACAGAATGTTCTGTCAACTTCCAAGGGGGTTTTCAGAATTTGCTGTTTAGAAACCATCATTAAATGCACAAAACCTGAAGTTCAAAAAGTTAAAGTTGTTATTCTGAAAAGGCTTTGGTGTTTCACACACCTCATCCATCACTCTGGGGTTAATTATAATGAAAATCAGTGGTGCCTATTAAGCACAATTGAACCTGACCTCATTATGGGCAGTGTGGTTTTATACTGTCATTGTTGCCAGTCTAGAGACAAAACTCCTGTGTTGATTTGTCCTAACTCCACAGCTCATGTGACTCACCTCTGACCTGTTTTTTTCCCCTTTTTCTTGCCTGTTTCAGAGACGTAGAGGCTCGGGTGTTTTCTGTGCCAATTGCCTGACCACAAAGACCTCTCTCTGGCGGAAGAATGCCAATGGTGGATATGTATGCAACGCGTGTGGCCTCTACCAGAAGCTTCACTCGGTAGGAAGAACTCACCGGTTTGCTCAGTAGGAAAAAGAGCTACACAGCTAAGCTGGGCAGCTGTGGTCTTGTCTGCTTGTGTGATTAGTACCACTCCCTGGCCTGCAGTTAATTTCCTAACAGGGTTTTGCAGAATGGTCACTTTGGGATCAGATGTGATTCATTATGAAACAGCCTGGGATGCTGTGAGTAGATGTGTTTGAGATCACCAGTGATGCATTTAATTATTTTGATACAAAATGAGGGGAAAATTATTTGTTTTCTGAAAATTCCTTTTAAAGGCATCATAATATGTTGTGATGAAAGCTCTCTAAATTCTAGAGTCCTCATAATAAAATCCAAAATTCTTGAAATTAGACATCACATCTATATTAAAATATCTCCTGAAACAGGTTTTGTATACTTTGACATCTCTTACCTTCTTTATTCTTGATAGTAAATTTCCTGGAGATGTGGGGTGGGATGTTCTTTTTTCTACAGCTCCTAAAGTCAGCTGGAAGATAAATAACTCAACAAGGAAACTATTCACTTGAAGGCATTCATCACTTGATGAGTGGAAGATTCACCATCCCTCAGGATCAGTCAGGGAATAAATAATAATCATGGCCTGTCTATATTGCTCTTCATCTTATTGACACTTGACTTGATCCTGAAAGATGTTGAATGCTCTGGTCCAGGTCCAGGAAAGCCATCCTGAAGTGTTTCCTTGGATCAGTGCCAAAATGCTTGGAATCTTTTAGGTTAAGACCCACTGGTTAAATATTAAATTATATGTCTTTAATAGGCACCATAGGAGAGTCAGGTGACTAATTAATTAATTTTTACAACATTCCCATGAAATTCAAAAGTGTTGCTATTATTCAGAAATGGAAACTGAGGTAGTCTTTGGGAGTTTGCCAGGGCAATGTATCAGATCAGGCTTAGAGCCTAACTCAGAAATAAATGTGGTGACTGAGAGTGTGCATTTTTTAAAATGTTTTCCAGAAATTAAATTTGAGACAGAAGCTTCTCAATGGTCTTGTCTACTGCCCATACAATAATCCTGTTTACACAATATCCTGCCAAACCAGCCCACTTAATAAAACAAGAAAAAAAAATTACAATTTTCAAAAGCAGAATGGCTATCACCAGTCTAAAGGGTTGGCTCTGTTTGCCATGTGTGTCATTCTGGGGTCATTCACTGGTTTTTTTTAGGCCCAGAATAGCCCATTCAGGCCAATAATATCTAAGAAGATGGACTAATGCATGGTCTTGACCAGCATCTTGGCTGGGTCTTGCTCCAGGTATCATCTTCCTGGACACCTCTCAAAGTTGTAAATAAAATACTTAATTTGAGGAAATTGATCAGTGATGAACGTCCACAAGGACAGTTTGGCTTTTTGACTTTAAGGACAGTTTGGCTTTTTAATTTGACATTTGAGTCTGATTATTTCTAGAACTTCCATTTGCAGACTCCTTTTCCCTTTTTTAAGTATACTTTTCTCAGCTGTAGTGTTGGATCTTACCATGATTTTCAGCATAACTTTTTAAATAGATAAAAGCTACAAGAACCAGTTTTGAATTCAAGCACAACTTAGATCATCCTTATGGATCAGTAGGAATGAACTTGTGCACTTTGAGCAACATTTATTAGAAGTACAATGTCAAAGTTTATTTTATGCATCTCAAAAGCAAGAAGCTGGCTCTATGTCTCAGCTCCACTGTTCAAGCATGGCAATAAGCTGCCATTCAGTAGACATTTGACATTAACATCTTCAATTGAACTTTGACCAAACAAACGAGAAGAATTTAATTAAGCCCTGCTTTGCTGTGGTAGGATAGAAACACCTTTGTAAGTAGGAGTCTGAAGTAATCCAGCAAATATCTCCTTTGGGACATCTTTTGAGATAGTCCCATGCAAAGGGTTGCTCTTTAGACTGACATCAGAAAGATGAAAGTTTCTTTTATCTGTCTGCCTGTCTGTTCAGGAAAAATTACAGTAAGTATGTGTCATGTATGGTTTTGAATTAAGGGGTCTAGGATGATGCTGTTTTTAGGGAAGTGTCCAAAACTATATTCAACTGAATAGAATTCCCTTCTGTATGACCCCTGTCCATTTAAATTATGCTACACTTCTAAGCAAAACTCACCTGCACATTTCTTAGCTCCCTTTTGATTGGATTATTACTGTCTAGCACTACCATCCTCATTAACTCAAGCCTAAGGTTCCTTTTTCACTTTCATTCAGTAAGAAGAAAAATCTGTGATCTATCAGATACTACTAGGTGATAGTGACTGACAAATGTTAACATGGTAGTAATTTCTGTTGTAAGTTACATTTCCATTTCTATAATACACTTGAATAATTTTTCCTTGTGTTTTCAAAAGTGTTCCATCTATCTAAGGGGTAATTTACATTAAACTTGCCACAATTTTCACATTTCTCTCCTTTAATGCAAACAACTATGTTAAGAAATGTGTAGTTATAATCCAAGAGTCTATTATTAAAATAGTTTTAGTGAAAAACTGCATCTTACTGCAAACATATACACAGTATTCACATTTGCTGTCTCCCCAGTAATGAATTTGACCATTATTATTGTGGTGCTGTACTTCATTTTAAAATAGCTTGAACTTGGTCGTGGAACACTACGTTTTGTTTGTTCCATGGTGATTCCTTGACAACATCCTTGGACTAATGCAGTGAAGAATTGCAACATATTTTAGGATTAGTCTAGAGGAGGCTCCACTTTCCCATGGCATTTGAGAAATCTAATCACAATAATTTATTGAAGCATTTGTTGAATTTTTTGTTTTATTTTTTTAAGTTACTCATATTATTGAAGTGGGGAGATTGCCAGTTGATACAGAGATGGCAGAAATATTTGTGTTCATCTTCAATATATTGTGTCTTACATATAATTAAGGATCTGATGTCGGCCATTTTAAAAGTAAAGTTCTGGTAATGTTTCCACTATATTCTAAATTTAATGCCCCACTGAAAATCAAGAAGTGACCTTAAACTTTTCTATTTGCCTTGGTTGTAACCAAATACAGGATATTTTTATCTGTACCTTACTACTATGTATAAGGAAAATGAGTAGATTTACAGCACTAAAGAGTACTTTTTTAATCATCTAATGGCTGGTTTAATCAGATGAGTGCAGTCACTGGCAAACTGAAGAATTATAAAGTGGAACCTACAATAACTTTGAATAGCTGGAGCCTCAAGTAAGTGTGTGAGGGTCCATAATCTCAGATAGAAAGATGTTTCTTTCAACTATATCCGTAATCAGATTTCATACCTGTAGCATGAAGAGTAAGACTAAAAGTATTTCCAAAATATTGGAGGGTTATCTGGAAGCCATATAAAAATGTTCTGTAGTGTTTAACATTTAATAAGAACAGCAACAACATTGTAAGATCTCACACAGCATCTGAGTTACAATTGTCATAAAAAGGCAAGGAAATTATACAGACCTTATAAAACAAACATATGCCTATGCATATTAATTGACTATTTAACTTGCAAACTATAATCTTTATCTGAATAGAATTTATATAGAAAATACTGCAAATTTTTTTTAACACAATTTTGTCTCAACTTTGATCTGTGTGAGGATGCTGGTTCAGGTGCTATTTTTCTGCCAAGTTTAAATTTCTCTTATTAAAAATCTAAATCAAAGTGTGTATATACTTTGGATTCAGCATTTTAATAGAAAGTAAAATCTTTAAAAATAGCGATACTGGCTTAAATGTAATTAACCATTAAGAGTAAGCCAACTTCAGGAAAATAAATAAGTGAAAGGAGAGGAATATGGCAACTCAAGAGAGAGACTAAATCTCTACAAATAATAAAATGGGTGCTCTTCCAGCTCTGGATGTTTTCATATTAGCTTGGAGTTATGAGTATATTAAAAATTTAGTTATATTCAAGGTACAGACTACTTTGGATATTGACTGTAAGCCAAAATTAAGTCTGCTTTTTTAAACAATGTTAAAATTTCTAAATAAACATAATAGTGGAATACTGGGGCTGGGGGCACTTTTCTGGCCTCCAACCAAAACAGGATTATGTGCCTTTGGGAGGAAAAATGTCGGCTGCCAACACACCAAACGGAATGACTTTTAGGTAGTTTTTGTTGCTCTGCCATCTGCCTGGTAGAGAAACATAGTGAAGATTCAGCACCATTTTTCATTCAGATACTATTGTTTTTCTCTTGGGGAGCCTTTAAAAAAGGAAACCTAACTGCTGTCCTTCCTTGTACCATTCTTTTGTTTTCCACACAAAAGTATTTTCACTTCTTCTCTATACAGGCCACTTGACATGAGCTGGTGTGGGGTAGTAGCAAATGGAACAGAATCCTCACTTGGCTCTTCCATATGCCTCTTTGTGATACTTGCTTCCTTACAGATCCCTTTTGCCCTGCCTTCAGGGGATGCCTCCTCTCCCTCATGACTTAGTAGCACATCAGTAACACTTAGAAAGAGATGCATTTGGGGTGAAGGAGGAGAAGTTGATGCCAAAGTAGAGGCAGACCTTCTGGTGCATAGTTTTCCTGGACCTTCTTCTCCATCTTCTCCATCTTTCTTAGTCCCTTTCCAGCCACCATAATCCCACTCAGCACACAGTGGAACAGCAGCCCTTTTGCTATGTGACAGCAATGGTGGTCAGCAAGCCCTGTGTGTGCTTGTGTTTTCTGTCCATGTCAGAGCAGGGTGAGTATGAAGGTAAGTTCTTTGCTCAGTTCTTGTCCCAGTGGGAGCTATGCAAACCCCTGCTCAAGAGCAGCTCTGATGGCAAGGTGCATAGAACACTAGTGCATAGGGCATGGCATCTCCCACCTCACCCCAGCTCTCAGCACCCACTTTCAACATGTCTCCCCCAGAATTTTTTAGGACTAAGAGGTAATAAATGGTTTGACAGCTTGGATACCTCATGCCTTTTTAAGTAAATGGGTACGGGATGTCTAAGACAGTTGACTCAGGTTGATAAAACAAGCCATTTTATAGTTGACTTTCAGCATCAGGGGCCATGAACCAGCATTTGGATTGAAATTTGGTCATTCCCATGACACTGTTGTAATATAGCTCTTCACAAAAGAGAAGATAAATATGCATGAGCATGGTCTTACAGATTGTTTAATGTGTCTTCCTTTTTTCCTTTTGTTCATTCTCTGTGTGTTCCATGCAGACTCCCAGGCCTTTAAACATCATTAAACAGAACAATGGTGAACAGATCATTAGGAGACGAACAAGAAAGCGCCTTAACCCGGAGGCACTTCAGGCTGAGCAGCTAAACAAACAGCAGAGGGGTAGCAGTGAGGAGCAAGTCAATGGAAGCCCCTTAGAGAGGAGGTCAGAGGATCATTTACCTGAAAGTCATCAGAGAGAAATTCAGCTTCCCAGCCTCAGTAAATATGAGGCCCCAGGTTCATTGACTAAAAGCCATTCTGCTCAGCAGCCAATATTGGTCAGCCAAACTCTGGATATTCACAAAAGGATGCAACCTTTGCACATTCAGATAAAAAGTCCTCAGGAAAGTACTGGAGACCCAGGAAACAGTTCATCGATATCAGAAGGGAAAGGAAGCTCAGAGAGAGGCAGCCCAATAGAAAAATACATGAGACCTGTGAAACACCCAAACTATTCTCCACCTGGAAGCCCTATTGAAAAATACCAGTACCCACTTTTTGGACTTCCGTTTGTACACAATGACTTTCAGAGTGAAGCTGACTGGCTGAGATTCTGGAGTAAATATAAGCTGTCTGTTCCTGGGAATCCACACTACTTGAGTCATGTGCCTGGCCTACCAAATCCTTGCCAAAACTATGTGCCTTATCCCACCTTTAATCTGCCTCCTCATTTTTCAGCTGTTGGATCAGACAATGACATTCCTCTTGATTTGGCGATAAAGCATTCCAGACCTGGGCCAACTGCAAATGGTGCCTCCAAGGAAAAGAGTAAGGCACCACCAAATGTAAAAAATGAAGGTCCCTTGAATGTAGTAAAAACAGAGAAAGTTGATAGAAGTACTCAAGATGAACTTTCTACCAAGTGTGTGCACTGTGGCATTGTCTTTCTGGATGAAGTGATGTATGCCTTGCATATGAGTTGCCATGGTGACAGTGGACCTTTCCAGTGCAGCATATGCCAGCATCTTTGCACGGACAAGTATGACTTCACAACTCACATCCAGAGGGGCCTACACAGGAACAATGCACAAGCTGAAAAGAATGGAAAACCTAAAGAGTAAACCTTAGCACTTAGCACAATTAAACAGAAATAGGTTTCCTTGATGGGAATTCAATAGCTTGTAATGTCTTGTGAAGACCTATAAAGCACTTCATATAGAGAGCATGCCTTATCCAATATTAAATCCCTTGTTATTTTTTTTTTTTCTTTTTCTTCTTTATTTTTTCCTTTTTTTTTTTTTTTTTTTTTTTTTTCCTTTTAAATGAGTGGGTTACCAAGAAAAAAGAACAGTTGGATGGTGGCCAGAAGGGGAGGAAGATAATTCAGTGGGACATGACCCACCAAAGCTAGCCAGAATGCAGTGAATCATGCCGAATAACCTTGAGAAAATTTTACTGGACAATTAATACCTCTGCTGTTGTGTAAGAGACATAACTGGCAAGAGTGCAAAGATGTGTGTATGTATATACTGCTGCAGGGGTGTAGTGAACATATGCACATTGTATATAAGAGCTAGACATGTTAAATATACACGTGTTAAAGGGTCATTTTCTTTTCTTTAATTTGGGCAAATTTCTGCCCTACAACATGCCTTAGGATCACATTGTCCTCAGAGCTTTGGCAGCAATGTCATCTATATGTTTCTCAGACTCAGCTGATTTTTAGCTACCATTTTATCACTACATTCTTTCTGGCACACTTTAGTATAGGAAAACCATTTTGTGCAAGTGAATTCTCTAATCCAGAAGCCACACTCCAGGTTTAATTTGCATAGAATAAGGTAACCTGCTGTATTTTATTTTAATATATTTTTAATATATTACACTTCTAAACCTTAAAGTCTAAGGTTACTTCTCCACAGGCTTAACATTGCTATACATACCAGTCAATCCCTTCAGTAGACTTATACCAGCTTTTGCTAAGTAGCATTAAATGTCTTCATAGTACTTTTTAATACTTAAAGCTTTTTAAAATCTATCCATGAAGGGAAAGCTCCTCAGCATAACTGCTCAGGGAAATAGGGCTAAATAACTAAATATTAAATAATTGGTTAAAGGTGCTGTTAGACGAGCCTCCATGCTTGCTACAAGGGTGTACAAGAACTGACTTTAATCATTTTCATTATAGTGTCCCAACCAGTAGTTTATTATTTTGCCACAGGGATGTAGAAGATATTACAAGCTACTGGATGCACTGTCAGATTAACTTATTTCATTAAAGAAGTTGGGAGAACAAATAGAAAAAAACCTTATTTTTCTAGTAAATATTAATGTATTACATTTCAAATAATGGTGCCTGACATATTGAATAATTATTTTCTACAGTGTACGTATGCAACAAAGATATTCCATCATGCATTAGAGTCAGTTCTGGCTCTGCCTCGCTGTTTACATTTGCAAATGTAGCAAACAAGGTAATGAAGCAACTATTTCTATTGCAGTAGGTATCTTTTTTTCTGTGTGTGTGCATTAAAGTTGTAAACGATAACATGAAATGAATGAAATTTGTTGATATTAATGGTATGAAAAACAAGAAGGAAATGAAAATATTTTTATGCCTACTTAGGAAAAAAGGGTAGCACTATTCATTCCAAGTACTTTTGTATTCTTAAGCTCTTAACTCACATTGTTATGCTTAAAATGATAAACATATATCCTCTTTTTATTGCTTTGTCTGTGTTTCAGAAGAAACATTTCAGAAATTATTTTGATAAGTGCTGTTTGACGATGCAGCACTGATATTTTATTGCATTCTGTAGTAGCATTGCACTCCATTTTTACAATATTACGCAGTTGCTTTTTTGTTTTGTTTGGGTTTGTTTCTTTTTCGCAGTGCAGGGTCTTAGTTCCTTATGGTTGGATGGCAGGTGTAGCTCAACTGGTTCATGAATGTTGCAGCGAATGAAGTTTAAAATGTCTTTCTGATATTATGTTGTCTTTTATTTCTCCATTCATGCATTTTATTTTTTAAAATGTTCTATAAAAATATCTCTGGACGAAGTCCTCTCTTGAGATTATATGTAAAGGGTCCTATTCTGATCTCACTTACATGCCGCCTTTCTCAGATTTTCATGTAATTGAACTAAAGCATCATAAAAAAAAAAAAAGTTCTTGTATTTAACTTAGCTGAGTCTCACCACTCTCCCTTCTAGTATTTGGTGCACTTATTAAGATACTTTACCAGATAAACAGGGAGGTGGAAAATAAAAGGAGAGGTGATAGGAAATGTCTTATATAGGGGTTGGCAAAAGGAAAACCAGGAGGGAACTGCCTAAACATTCAGCACTTTGATGGTCTTTTGAGAAATAATGTGCCTAAAGCAGCTGGCAGCAAACATCACCAAGCATGAGAGGCACTTACACAGTTGATCAGCAAAGGTCTCGCTGACCTTGGCAGTATTTAGGTGTTATATTTTCACAGAGGTGAAACATTATTGCACAGTTTCTCTGTTAGGCACAGACAGGCTATTGTTCAGCATTAGGCTGCATTCCTTCCTGCTCCACCCATTGCTTCTTTACTGGTGAGCAGCATATGGAACATCCCGCTCAATCTACTCTGGTTGAGTTCTGTAACCCTTCAGTAGTGTTCTAGGTTAGCAAAGGATGTTGGGCCACATTCTTCTTCTTCTATTTTTTAGATGAATTTCCAGCTTGATACCAGTGACAAAGTCTGGTTATGTTTTTACTATTGTTCTCCAGTAATAAGTTCTGACTTGGTTTTTGTGGATTTATTTTTGTTGGGTACTTTCTGTTTCTTTTTTTTTTTTTTTTTTTTTTTTTTTTCTGTGGGGACTGAAATAGATTGCCCTCATTTCGTTATGTCAGGGTGCAGTGTGTGTCCTTTTCAGCTTTTCCAAGGAAGATGTTCTACTCAGCAGTGATTTTTATCGGCTTCAAAGGTAGCTGCCTGCCGATTTTCAGTAGTTACTGGTTTGACTTAGTTCACTTAAGACCTGCCAGTTCCTCTGGCTTCTTCATTGATAGAAGCTGCATCTTCATGGCAAAATATTTTAGAGGGACATGAGCACTGTAAGACTTGAGCACTACCCTGAACTTCATAACACTTCTTGCTAAACTCAGAAGCAGATGCAACTTAACAGGAAATACACATATCAGGGTTTGGGGATGAGGAGAAATGAAATCTTATGAGTGCAAAGAACAAGACAGAGTTTTGAATGTTACTATTGCACACCTAGATGGTGTAAATAAAATTTGAAAAAAAGTTCATTGTTCTTGCCATGACATATTGAGATGTTCTAAGATTTCTGCATTTTAAGAAATAGGATTTTGCTATAGCCTGTTCTCTTTGATTGGGATAGGGGGAGCACAGTTTTGTTTCTTAACAAAAAAGAGGTGACTCCATCCATCTTCCAGACCCCCTCACAATGGGAACTAATAAAAAAGAAAAAAAAAATCTTGACACTGGAAAAGAATAATCTTATTAAATAACTTTCAGATGGAAACCAATGTTAGCACACACAAGTAATTACTGCACCCGCTGTGTTTCAATCAACTTACAGCACTAAAAATTGAACTTTCAAACAATCAGTCTTTGTTCTCAATTTGTCAGTGGCTTCAAGGTGGTGAACTTCTCTTACTAAAGGAATGGTAGTTTAAGATCTTAAGACGTGTCTCAAATTGGACAACCAAATAAATAGATGTTTCAAAACTAGAGGATTTGTGATGCCTGTCACTAGTCAGATTGTGGAGCAGGCACAATGTTTCCAGTAACTCTCTGTATAGATGGAGCCATCCTGTGACATCATCTGCAAACCAGATTGTTTTGTCTGAGGCCACTCCATGGCTGCTGCCCCCTCGATGCTGCAGATGAAGATGTTCCACAGTTTGTGTTCAGGTGCTAAACTTTGAGTACTTTCCAAAAGAAGTTTTGCACCTAATTGCCACCATGCTGATGAAACTCTTCCCTTAATTTTTCATTGACTATCCAGAAGGGGGCAAAGACAGTGGATGCACATATCTTGGTTTTGCCTAAAAAAAAGGCACTGTTGTCTATTGTGACAATTTTAAAGGGAGAGAAAATTGAGACATCTCAAAAGGTTGAGACACACTGTGAGCAATAGATTATTTTTGCAGTTAGAGGGGCAGCAGGACAAGTGATGATGCTGATTGTATACAGTGCTGAAACAGTGATTGTGCAATGGGAAAAACTGATTTGGCAACTGTGGATTAGTACTCAGTTCAGGGACAGACTTTCAAGTCCACCCTTGGACTGGACACTGTTGTTTTGTAGTCATAACTACTTGCCTTATGTGCTAAGGATGTTGTCTACCATCTGCTTTTTGCCCAGTATGTCTAAATATATTCTCATTTTTGCTCCTGTATTGATTTTTCTTGGCTGACTTTACATGCTAATTCCTAATACTGGTCAGGAAAAGCCAAGGAGATTAGAAGGTCGCTTCTGTGCAGCCAGAAGGGTAGATATATTTCCTTCTGCTTCTGTGGAGACAGTTATGCTTGGCAAAGAGCAGTGAGCAATTTGTCAGCATATCCCAAATGTGATAGATAAGTGAGAAATCCCTTCTAAACTTTTCTTTAAAGTTAAGATGGGCCAAGTAAAATTATTTACTTAATTTTCTCACCTCAGAATAGGATTCCTCACTACCCTCTTCCTCATAGTTTTTATTCCATTCAGCTAGCTCTCAAAAGCTGGCAGCTGGGGAGATGCTACCTGTATAGTAATCACACACAGCCCAATTTATTTTAAGAGGATAAAAGACAATAATTAAATGGCTGACTGCCAGATAAATACCAGTTTCATTTGATTCATTGTTACAATTAGTAAAATTCCTTTACTAGAAAGCAAATTTACACTTAGAAGAACATCATAACAGCTACCACAGTTTTTATTCCTATCATTTTGGCCTCTGAGCTCTGTCTAGGAGAACAGGAGAAAAGGAAACATCTCAAAATGCCATTGTAAATTTAGCTTATAGAAAATTCACCAGCAAGAAAGGAAAAAAAAAAAAAAAAAAAAAAAAGAAAGAAAAAAAATTGCTTTATAAAGAATGACTTCATGTTGCTAAAAACCATCATTAAACTTGTAGCCCTGATTTGATTCTAGAATGCTGGCTCTTAATGTTTTGTCCTTACAACACATGGATGTGTTTTTTGTTCTGTTTTGTTTTGGGTTTTTTTGTTTTGTTTTGTTTTTTGGTTTTCATAGTGCATGTTCATTTCTACTCACAAACATGTTCTTGGTGTATTTCTTATGCAAACAATCTTCAGGCAGCAAAGATGTCTGTTACATCTAAACTTGAATAATAAAGTTTTACCACCAGTTATAAATCAGATTTGTGTCGTTGTTTCTGGGGAGAATGTAATATCATGGTGTCACTACACCATAGTGGGGTTGAGGAGGAGAACAGTCTGGAGCACGATGCAGCCTGACAGCATCTCTGAGTAATGGCTGGTGATTATGGCTGAAAGGCAGTGGCAGCATTGCTCAAATGGGAAATGCACGAAAAGGGAAGAGCTCCTTCAACAACACATTAGCCCTGTCACAGTCCTTCTGTACTAAGGGCTCTAGATGTGATCCAAACCTCATTCAAGTGAATGACAGGATTTGAGTAAAAGTCTCTTATAATGGAGTTTGAACGTTTTTCAGCACTCCGTCATCCTAGCATGACATTGCTGGTTTTATTCTTCTGCCCCAAGGAAGAGGAAATACTGCAACAATTTGGAGAGATTGTGAAAGAAAGGCTGATACTGAAATGTGATCAGGTGCCCAGGGTCACCAGGTATACTCCTCATACAAAATTCATGATGGTCTTGAAATTTCAGTTCCTGATACTCACTGTGGTTTCACATCATGCCCACAGCTCTTCCAGGAAATGCTGCTGGCTCCCATCACACAGGTTATTGACCCAATGGCAACTCAAGAACAGAGAACACCACCTACAATGTTGCTGCCACCACTTCCTTCAGCAACCTTGGAGGTCTCCTCAGAGATCCCAACCAAAGCACTGATCAAGTCAGCTCAGCCTGGCATTTCTGTTTGGGTGAGCCAACAGATCTGGGTGGTATGGCTCCCAGCCATCATTTCCATTATGCTGTAATTTCCTTTCTCCATGGGTTTTGTATCATCTCCATGGTGGACAGCTTTTCACTCTCATACAGAATATTATTTTAAAATAATACAAAATGGTAAAATCTGTTTATGATGGTAAAGCAGAAATGTTCTAGAGCTTAATTCTAAAAGCACCGTGCCAAAAATAACTTCTGTGACTCATTCTTCCAGTGAATTGGTATGTAAACCCCTATGCATTTTCAGTCTCTTTTTAATTTCCTGACATTAATAAAAATAATAACTGTAGTAAGAAAAAAAAAAAACTTTCATATGTGAAGAAAACCAGTTTTTGAGACATCAGCTATGCATTTTGAAAAAGATGCTATATGCAAAAGCTGGTTAGTACACATTGTGTTAGGCTATATACATATATATATATATATATTCTTACACTGATACAGAGTGTCTATACTAGAGTAAGAATTATATAAAAACTCTATATACATATACACAGAGAGGGAAAGTTTGTATATGTACAGAGACTTAAAATTTAAAAATGACATATTCTGTTTTAAGAACATCTTTTGAGAATAACAAGATTTAATCCAAATATCTGTTATAACTACAAAACTATAAAATTGCAGTACATCTTTAATCAGAGTTCAAAACAGTGTTTAAGAGTGCACTTCTATCTCCAGATATTTAAGTGAGCTCATAATTGTAGGAGCCGATGACCTCAAATGTTCCTTTGTGGTTCTACTATTTGTGTAGTCTACTTACATTGTTAATGCCTTCCTCTTTCAACAGCAACTACACATATAAGCAGCTCATATAAGTGCACACCAACATAGTTATCAGATCTTAATATGCTATCATAAGGTTTAAATTTGTGCCAAGAATCTGGGGACTTCTTGTTCTAGCAGCAGAGTCCTTGATTATTTCCTTTTAAGTTTTAGCTACTGTCATATCTTGACGTAGGTCAAAACTCCATTGTCCCAAGTACAGCCAGTCTGATAAAAGATAATACATCTGCTTGTAGCAGGTCCTGACCCTTATGCAATGAGATTTATAAATTTATGGAGTTTAAATTGGGGGGAAAAAAAGAAAAAAGAAGTAAACATTGGAATAGGGGCTAATAGAAGAAAATGGATAGAATGAATAAGAGGGTGCTTCATTCCATATGAAGAGGAAGTGGGGTTCTTTCAAGAGTATTCTATTATTAGAAATGGCCTAGATGTCTTACAACCTTATTTATTATAAATCACAAACCCGTCTTTATAAGATTGTTGACACTGGAGATATAAAATCAAGGAGCAGAATCTCACTTAAATGTTCACTGGAAGTTTAACTGTGATGGATGATTAGACTGGACAGTCGGGACCTGTGAAACCTCGTGGAGGTAGAGTTTGTACTGGCACCAGCTTCCTTTGGTTTCCATGAAGAGTCTGACTAATCCTTGTGTGCAGAACAAGAGTGTCAGTGGGTCCTTTCTGAAATGAAAGTGTCTCCCACGCATCCAAAGGAATAGAAGTGTCTTTCACACATTGTGGTTGCAATGGCAGTGGATCTGTCTGGTTCAGCTCCAAATGCTACTGTGGAATTGACAGCTTAATGGTGAGATTGATACAGTGACAGTTGTGTCACCTACCTCCAAACAGCTCCATCAGTGCTGATTCAGTGTCAGAGGAGTTGGCCAGAGAAAAAATACAACCACTTAAAAGAATAGGGAAAAAATACATTTTAAAAAACAAAAACAAAACCAAAACAAAATAAAAAGAAGAAAAACCCACAAAAACCCCTTCGATTTCAACACTGAGTAAAGATGATGCACCTTTTTTCTTTATTTATCTTTTCAAAGGCAATGCTGTGGCCTTATTTCTGAAAGAAATAATTTCTTTTATGACTAGTAATATAAAAAGCAAAGCCCCAACATAACACTAAGCTAGCTCTCTTCTCACTGTAGCATTCTTTTAAGAAAATAAGACAATAAAAATGTGTAGAAATGGATCAGGAAGGCATTCAAAATAAACATCTTAAAGAATGGAACTAGGTACATATTTTGCACTTATTTTATAAAAGAAAAGATCTTGGAAAGTAGTATGAGAATATTTTTTCCCCCTTTTAATCAAATTTCAGTATTTCCTCCCTTCTGGAATCAGATAAAAAAAGAAATAGATTTCAGGCTATGAAAGTAAGAGATGTGAAAGCCTTTCAGAAAGGCAAGGTGATTTTTCAAAGTTAATGTTCCCTAAGGGTGGCATTCACATTGCAATAGTTTGGACACTCAACTGTAAATGCAAAATATGATCCTCATTTTCTTGAGAGAGTTTGTTGAATGTTCAGAGCAGGAGGTTATTCAATGTTCATAGCCACCCACAGGAGTGGTCTGTACTGGATGATATCCAGAAATCCCTTGTTACCTGGATAATTTTGTTATTATAGATGCTCACAAATCCAGTTAATTTATGTTTCTCCCTTATGAGTATAGTATATATAGCAGGGAGCAATTGGAGACAAAGGCCAAAACAACGTGGAACACATCTGTAGATGGAATGGAGCATATCAAGAGCTCTCTAATACACAGGCCACTGACACCAGAGCTGTATGCAAGTACACAATACCCCATTAAACACATGACTCTTAACTGGAGCACAAAGGTCCTTCCATCTATTTCTATTTCCATAATAACTCACTGCAATAAATCCCTAGTAATTATACATTAATCTCTATGATTAAGCATAACTGCTAGACTGCTGGTGCACTGACATTGCAATCACACTTATTAATACAACTTTGGCAAACTTCTATATAAATCAAGATGGGCACATGCACTGGGGCTGGATAATGACTGAAAATTTTAGTGGCTACAGCAGTCCCTAGGGTGCTTTGTCTAGGGCCAGTACATGCCTCCAAACAGGTCCTGGGCTCAGCTGGGGAATTATCACAGGGGAGGCAATTCCCAGGTCTCAGGGAAAGAGGCAGGAATGGGCTGTGCCATTCCCTTAAAGACAAAGAAGCAGCAAACACCAAGAGCCGTGGGACAGATCCTGAGGCACCTGCCACTGCTGGAGTGTGTGGGCTCATTCTGGGGGAGCAGCAGGTTTCCAAGCAGAACTATCCCAGTCTCCTAAGACCAGAAAATGTCCTTGACCACTTTTGATTTGCTGGAATTGTCATTGCCTCCATTGACTGGTTCCTCTTGTCTGATAAGGGTGGCTAGAACAGCTTTACCTGATATTTCAATGCCTGCAATCTGCTGTATTTGTCTAGATAAGCTGTAAAGACAGAAGCAGTTTTATATCCATCTTACATATAGACATAGACTTTAGGAAGAAGGAAATGTTTCCTGCTACTGGGTGGGTGGTTGTCCTATTGTTTAGCTCATTTGTAGACAGAGCTATACAATATGTACACAGCAGATGTGTGCACTTGACCAAATAGATCACAGTCCTACTTTCTGTTGTCCTATATTATGAATTTTGTGGGCAAGTCTTCAGTTTCTGGTAATATAAATAAAGAAAAAACAACAATGAAAATTCCCATGCTTCCAGTTTCATAGCAGAGAACATGGCCATCCATTCTGAGCTGTTATAATTACCAACACTTCTGAGACAGCCCAGTTCTTCTTGCCCAGAAAAGGACAAAGATTTTTTTTCTTTTAGTATAAAATGCTTCTATGCTGTTTTGAAAATTTCACTTCTTAAAAAGGACTTGTTTCAACATAATTTAATGAGCTTTACTTAGAACTTAATAAGTTTTATTTCAACTCTCATTCTAGGAAGTTTTTAATTTGATGAAAGAAAAGCCTGATTTGTGTCTGTTCCACATTTATATGTATATTCTTGCTAGCTTTCTCACCCAGGCCACTCTACAAACAGACACTGAACTACATTAATTATTTAGTAAAAAAAATCTAGGTGCAGTTTTTAACCAATCATATAATTCTTATTTTTGAAGATTCACTCAGTCATTCTCTGATGTCACCTTCAAATTAAAACCATAGATTTCTGTGATGTTTTTAGTCATGGTATTATGCAAACCCTCTTCTCTCTGTACTAGGAAAACTAGAATATTAAAAAACTTTTCATAGAAAATACACTATTAACTTTTCTACATAAATCGTTTCAGATTAAGCAGAACAAAAAGTTATAAAGATGGGTTTACCTATACAGCCCAAGTTTGCACTTAAGCCAGCTTTCTCCATTTCCTGGAGAGAGATTGTGCTACTGGTGAGGAGACATGAAATAGCACACTATTTTTTTATGTGTGCCTGAATTACTGGCATACATAAAAGGGGAGGCTTTACCCTGCCTATAGTCTAAGATGAGAAAGATATTTGGCAGCACAACTGGAAAGCCTAAATATTTAAAAAAAAAAAAAAAAAAAAGGTATTTCAGATTGGAACATGAGGACTGGAAAAAGTGTTAATGCAGCAAGAGTGAAATGTGTGATTATATTTTTTTAAAAAGTAAAAAATATAATAGTTGTCAAACATTTACAAATTAGAGGTTATTCCTAAGAAGTTCACAAGGATAACAAAGTTCTGGGGACTGTGGGAAGTGCTGGATCTGACTGCTGTTGCACAAGATGCTGATTACTGGGAACACGCCTTGGGTAAGACAAGGCCTTTTCTCATTCTTCATCAGCTGCCTGAGACCACAGTATCAGGAACATTGCAAGCTGGAGATCCTGCCAAAAGCTGCTGACCCACTCCTATCTGCCCTGCTCTCTCTTCTACTGCTGCTCTCTTCTTTCTACTAGCAAAAATATTTGTGTCTCCCACTTGCCCCAGAAAGTTGACTTTTAACCCCCATGAATTCCCTGATGCAGTTCCCAGCACAGTGACAAAAACACCTGTGTCAGCAGTAAGTGGAGGTAAAATGAGCAGACAGTGATGTGGAAAATGGCAGTGTGAGATTTTTCTTGGCAGCTTATATCAGTCTAAACTGTTCAGAAACTTACAATCTGGGGGGCTGGACTGGTCCTGGTTTAGAGCAGATTCTCATCTGTGCACAACACTGAAATTTTTTGCTCAAGGTCTATATACAGGATGATTAGCAAAACCCTGAAGACCTTCCTTTCCCTGTGCAGCTGCTAGGGATGCCCCCTCATCCCCTGGTGGCCATGGCTCAACTGTCCTTCAGTAGCACAACTGCAAACAATCTGCTTTTCCTTACACTGGAATAGTGGGCAAGTAGTGACATTTCCTTATGTCCAACAACTTAGTGCAAGTACTTACTTTGCCCATGCCAGTAGAAAATCCATTGCTAAACTGCCCTTGTACTCCACAGAGCCAAGCACTGCAGACTCCTCACCAAAATAAATCACTACAGGAGAGAAGACAAGGAGATAAAAGGAACTGGATGGTGAAAATTTAAGGGCTCCTCTCTTCTTTCCTGTGCTCATTAGGTAGACATTTTTTACTTTGTAGTTTTTTTTTATTCACAGCTTCTTTCTCTGACTCAATCTTGCCTTTGATTCCATTCTGTCCCTTACAGCTCATTACTGATTGCTGCATAATTTACCTCTGCATAGAAAAAAAAAAAAAAAAAAGCTAATTTGTATTTGACAATGGAAGAATCCTAAATATCATCCCTAGATTTGCCTATGGAACCATCAAAATATCTAGTTTGAATCAAACTTACAGGGTCTCTTCAATTCATGGTATTCCTCTTCTCCTTGATACTTTTATAATAATGAATACTAATTTACTAAGACAGCCTTCTGTGATTGCTCATTAGTCACCTGAGGCTGGAACTTCTCAACCAGTGATGGCCCAGGTAATAGCAGATGATTGCACAGAGGAACAAGCTGCAGAGGAGGGGCAGGTGCTTTTGTTTTGTGCAACATGCCCGAAGCTCATCTTCATTTTGCATTTAGACATTTTAAATAGGAATGCAAAGAGTTCTATAACAGCAAAGCACACAGCTTTATCCACCTTCCCAAAGTGATTTGCCTCTGAAAATTCCAGCTCCAAACTCCATAAACTGTTTATTGCCACAGGCTAGGGGATTAATCTAAGACAAGCAAAGCAGCCACTTCCCCCCCCACCTCCCCGTGCAGAACTAACCTTTACTACAGCTGGAACAGCAGGGTTGGACATATTCTGACATCTGCCTCAGTTTGTGGCATCACATTTCTGCAGAGCTTTATCAGAGTGTGAAATGGGAAGGTTTGGCACAGCAGCCAACTTACCAGCTCTCCCTGCTGAGGTGACCTCTGAGAGCAGAGCAGGGAGGTCAGCAGGGGAGGAGGTCTGGGTGTGCTTGGGGCACAGCAGACATCTGAGGATGCTGAATTTCCTTTGTCCTCTTGCTGGGCACTGTCAACTGCTCCGATTTCCCACCCTCACCCCATAGACTCACCTGCATTGCCCAGCTCCACCAACATCAGGCTCTGCTTTGTCGAGTGAAGGAATCTGGGAAACAGGGAGAAAGTAGGAACAGTTAAGAACTATAGAATCCTGAATACCAAAATCCCCACCCCTCTGTAGCAAATTTTAAAATTATATGACTCCCTGAGGTCCCACTGAAAGCAAAGCATAAAGGAGAGAAGGAGCTACGGTCAGGTACTACAGATCTGTAGCACTGTTCCACATATATTTTAAGGACATAGTCTTTAAAAATTAATATATTTTGTGACCCTACTTCAAAATAATTTACAGCTGCTTTTTCAGCAGCTGGACAATTACTTTTCCTGAAAATCAGACCTCTTTTTAATGTATCTGAAGTTGTGTGACTGAAACACATGGAATATCTTGGCCTAGAATATTTTAAATAACTTTCATAATTATTATGATTTGGAAACTGAATAAAGAAGATAAGGCAGAGATACAACAAACACATAACATACATCTCAGATTGCTATGTCTGTGAGTTCATACCAATGAATCTTAGGGTGTGTGCAAGAAGGATTTATCCTCTGTCTACTTTCTTACAGTGAGAGAAACCACAAGTCCGACATACTGATTCCTGCTTCTCAATTTGGATTACAGCAATTTAGTGTTAATTTGTAAAGCAAAAATTTCTGAAGAGATTACAGAGTTTATTCACTGGAAGTCTACAGAACCCCGTGGAATGGAGCTTTCCATAAGGCATTCTGGGTAAGGTTTCTAAAACCTGTTTAAACAGAATTGAAAACCAACTTAGATATATACTGAGGTATAGAATGTCCCTCTTTCCAATTGCACTACTGATATCAGGAATGGAACAAAACACCTCGATTTTTTAAAAATCCTTTCCACACCTTCCCATTTCCACTAATTGGATACCTGCTAGAGTCATAGTCTACCCTTATTTTATTAACCCCAAAGACTGATGTAATTTAGTAAATCAAGATAATTTCATGTAGATTATTGCTTTCCTTAGAGATTTCTTGTTTTAAGTATTGATTATTCCCAACCTTCTTTAATTCATAAAGCCTGGACAGAGCAGAGCACAAGGGAAACATGTTTGCCAATAATGGCCAAAGGGAAGTTTGCTGGAGCATAAGTCTTTACCAAAATCAGGCAGATATTGACAATCCTCCCTTTACTTTTGTTTGCTTTGCAGTTCTCTGGCTCGTTTCTCTTTTGTATGTATGCCTTCTCTCTAGCTAGTTATACATGCACCTAGTAATTTCCCAGCCCTTCTTAATGCACTCCTGCCTTCAAAAAGGAAGAATCTGAAGGTTCATTCTGAGAACACTACTTAAACTTAATATATTAGTATGTAGTTATAAAAACATCTTCTTTTCTAAATATGTCATAGTAGCCAGAAGTGGAATGTAAGTGAAATAGGTACTGTGACATGAAGGTATAAAAATATATTAAATTACTTAGATCAGCAGAAAAAATTTATTTCTCATATGATATTCCACTCTTCTATATTTAATCCAGGCAAGCTTTTTGAGACATTTTTGATAATCTGAATTCAAGGTGAGGGCTGTATGAGTGTCTGTGTGTATATGCATTTGTTCATGTACATGAATTCATTAAGGCATATTCACTTTAACATCTGCTAGAGAACTATTATTATTCTCTAAATCTGAATAACTATTCTCAGCTTCTTTATCCTGTGACTTGCTGTTGTACTCTTCCACTGAAAAATTTCCACTGAAAAAGAATTTTCCCCTTTTATTATTTCTCCACAGTCTCTGCTGTATATTAATAATATTCTCCAAGTTTAATGTCTCTGATATTCAAAGATTACAAAAGATTGAATAGGCTGATCTTCCCATCTAAATAATCTTGTTTTAGTTATTTTTTTCCCTATTATAGCTTTTCTAACTAACAGAATTAGATACTAATAAAAGCACACAAAATTACCTATGCAACCATTAATAATATATCTCCTGTCACTTAGTTTTTTTTCAAAATTTTTAAGCACATTTCAGTTTAACCTGAAATAATATAAACAATAATGCGATTAGACTTATATGTAACAGCCTGAGGATTTTGGTCAGAGTTTTAAATTATGCTGCCTGGCCTTTTTTGCTGCCTGCATTTCAGTACTGCCATCTTGGGTAGATCAGCCTGTGCAGTGTGCTCTGGTTTCATCTTTCATTTCCATCAGCTAACTTCGATTTGACAAAGTATTTTCCAGATGGCAAATACAATTTTCTGAGTCAGATGAATATTCAAAAAAAGAAAAAAACCTGATATATGCCCCAATGAGTCCTGCATGTCTGTCTCATGCACTAATGAGTGAAGCTGGAGGCTCTGCAAGTTTGAGTGAATGCAGATCTTTATTTGCTGGAACATGATATAGGCTCACCTTTTTTGATACATTTTACTTTTGCCAAGGGAATGGTGTAAAGAAAAATGTTTCTGTAAACATAGGCTTTGCCAAACTTCTCACTGTACACATTCTCAAGTCCTTGTATGCTGGTTCAGGTAAAGATTTTAATCTAGTTTTTCCAGGAAAAGACAGATATGTCCTAAGAATTTAAAGTGTTATAGTAGTTAATGAGACTAAAAATGTAATACTTCTAGACTAGAAAGACATCTAGATGCTAAAGAAATTGTTTTTTTGGATTAGTAGAAGTTAAGTTTCCCAAAGATTCACAAGTCAAGGAGTTAAAATTCAATAAAAGGTACAAAGCTAGGCTGGGAAAACACCCTTTCTATTTATTTAACTTAATCAGAAAACATTTGGATTCTGTTTCAACCTATGTAAATACAAACCTGAGATAAAACAACAGAAATTTCTTAACCTTGTCCATAGTATCCCAATAAACCGTAGATAAATATGTGCTATTCAGATATTTATTGGTGATAATTGTTAGTGTTTAATTAAATTTCCTAAAATTATCTTATATTGTTAGTGGAATTAGTCATATTAAGCATATTTTTAAAGGCTAAGGGCTTAAAAGAAACTGCTACATCAATGGATTGTTACCACTCAGACAATGTTTATTTTGATTATGGGGGAAGGAGGGAAGATGGAGTGGCTTATTGTCTGCTAAAAAAAGGAAGCCTAAATGGGAAAAACTTCACCTGTACTAAAGATTGGATCAAACAAGCTTCATAGCATGGATCTGCTTTTTCAGGGTTTCCATCATCTTCACTGAACAGGAAAGAATCCTAAAGTCCCAAATACTTAATCCCTTAGAGAAACAATGTTCTGCCATGACTTTTACAAGTGTAATCATAGAGAGAGTGTCTGTTCAGTCTCTTGAACATCTTCCCATATAATTTCAGTTGTTAAAAAAAATCCTTTCCCTTTTGAACTTCAAAATAAAACAGATTTTTTTTTTTAATGTGTACTGCCCTATAATTTCCATGGTTTGATTTCAGTCATATGTAAGTGCTAAAAGATGTGTCTAAATGGATATGAAATTGATTAAGGTGATTTGGGATGAAAGACTCAATTGAAATGTCAAACATTGCTGCTATTCACTTGCTATTCACTTCATTAGTGGATGAAACTAGCAAAGACTGTCTGTAGTCACCTTCTCATTTAAGACATTTGATTGTTTTCTTAGTTGTTTTGAAAAAAAAAGATAAATTACTTTACCCTGGTTTACCTGGAAATTGCATAATTCTGGTTTAAGTTGAAAAAATTGATTTTACATTTTTCTGGGGATATTAAGTGTTGGAAGAACACGTGAAACTCCTGTGTCTTTTAAAAAAGGAGAAAGAATGAAAAAAATAATACATTTGATATCACAGTTCATTGTATTTCCCTATAACGCCAACAATAAATGGTTTATAAGTGTCTGACTGCATTACTCCAATTATTGGTAATTTTCTCTCTCTTTTCAAAACAGCTGCCATTGATTTGTTTCTCAGAAATCTATTTAATCTATTTGTCAGCAATTTCAAAATTTCATAGAATTTCTTTGGCAAGTAATTACAAATAGAATCTCAGCATGTTTCATGACAAAATTGGCTATCTTATTATTGCAGTTACTCTTTGACTAATATTGTTAAGTACTATTCAGTTCTGACAAAATAAAAAATACAAAGACAGTCAATTTTCTGAAGTACTTTGACCCTTAAGCCAGGCACTCAGAAGGGGAATGCACTGGGAAGTCCAGAAGGAGGAATAGCTTCTGGACATGAGGTTTACTTGAGGAGGTAAGTGTGATTCACAGAAATGGGATCTAGGATTCAGCTTTTTAAATTGCAATCAGTCTTTTGTTTGAGTGTTGTCAATAAAAGAGGGGAAAACCTTGGCCCTGTTTAAGTCAAAGGCAAAACTTCAATTGATTTCAGTTCTGCTCTTTCTGCTGAAGAATTTAACAGACTCAGAAGAAGAAAGAATAGTATTGGAGTAACTGGAATGTAATGGACTTCCCAGAAAATGGGTCTGGTTAATCACGTTCAGAAATATAAGATACTGTTTGCAAAGTAGGGATTCAGAATATTTGACTGACCCTTTGGTCTGCACATGTATATAAAATACTATCAGCCTCTACAACAACTTGTGATTGCATTTTCCAAGTCTTGTAATCTAGCCAAAACAATAACAGTAAATCACTGATATTCAGATATTAGGCCTGTATCACAATAGACAGGCAATTCTCCTCAAAGATCTAACTCATTATAGAGGCTGACAAGGGTTTGATCACTGCTTTTATTATGCCTAATGTATTTTCTGCATTTGAAAGAAGTGATGGGAGGAATCTTTGAAAGATTTGAAACTGCTGAATAAAAGCTCAGAGACATTTTTCCCTTGCCTGCTTTCACTACTCTCTTAATCAATTATTTCCATTTGTCACTGCTAATGGCATTATCCCTGACACCTTCTCCTGTGATTTTTTTTCTGCTTAAAAGCTTTCACTTCTGTTCTTTAGCCTTAGTTTTCCTTTCTGCTGACAACTGACTTTTCATTCATAGTTTTTTTCCTGGGTCTTCCTGACTGTATAACTTTCTTAGCATCAAGTGTAAACACAGTAGCTCTTCACTTGGGAGATGACTGGGGAGAGATCTGTCACATTTTAGCCCAACTCTCTCTTTGCTGGCAGCTACAGTCCAGTCTTCAGCATCAGAGAAGATGTAACCAGTATCAGGACTTTTTCAAAGTTCCTTTGAAAGACCCTGTCTTTAGAACAAGTCCTAGCATTGTCTGCTGACTTTCTATGTGCCCCACCATTACTTTGACATACTTATTGTAATTTAAATTTTTTCCTCCTCTGTGTTTATCCTATTGAGTGAAAATTAGTTTGAAAGTATCGTTTACTTATATTTCCTGAATATCAGTTTTTGTCTTTTGAATAGAAATAAAGCACACATTCCTATCTCTACTGCAATGACATGTAAAAGTGAAAAAATACTGTTTTCTAAGCCAAGGCTTCCCAGCATAGCCTCATACTTTTACCCTGGTAAGGCTTTCTCTCAACCAGAAGATGCTTCTTTTAATTCCTGTCACTGATCAATTTATAGGTGATGCAGCTCAATCACCAAATTCAGTGATATTGTATGCCATGGGATTATTTTGTTTGAAAGCACTTTTGCTGTTATGAATGTGAACAAGAACAAATATTATTGGACAGAGGAAGTGAGAACAGCTTTTTACTTAGAGTTAGGAGGTTTCATCAATGATTTTATCAGAATTCTGACTTCTCTTCTTCCATCTATTTAACCTCTGCAGATCCTAAGGTTCAGGTTGGAAGCAGCTGTTTTACTGAGGGCTGCAATGTTGTTCATGTACACCGGGGTCTATTGCCCTCTACTGGGTTGAATTTCACACCTATATTACTTCCCATTTACTTGACAGGTCCCTGCAAGTGTTTCTGTAAAGTTTGATCAGTAAATTGCTGCACCCATTCCCTCTTTGTTAAAATCAGGGGAGACCTCTGGTAACTGCTAGTGCTTGGTGTTTAGTAGAACATGGAAGAATTTCTCAAACCTAAGGTTTCAGGTTATCTTGGAGACACTGGCAACCAAAGGCGTGGTGGTTGTGATTGTTCTGAGACTGTGAAGTTCAGAGGAGAATTTTCCAGATGCATTCCTGGGAGATGGTGTCTGTTTGGTCATATATGCAGATAGGAGCTCTCCCATAGCTTTTTTAGGATAATTTTCAGGTAGATGTCGCCAACGTAGATAAGAAGTCTTTGAAGTGGTTTTAAAGCAAACCTGTAATTGATCTTCAGTTGCAAAATGGGCATGAGATGTCCTTCTTAGGTTGCAGTCACAATCCTGTTATATGGGGAGCTCAGGACTCCTTGTGAAGTCCATGTTAGATACCAAGTATGTGAATTTCTCAATTCAGCGGAAAGGATTGTGAAAGATTTGTGTTTCTTCTCCATTGATAAAATGGGTGATATCCAGAAGATTTAATAATGCATCAGTTACAAAACTGTTCCATATGCGGTTGCCTCTCCATAAGATAATTGCAGGATAAGTTGAAGAGGACAGTGTCTATCAGATCCAACTGACGACATTATGATGTTAATGAAATAGGAAGAAAGAGGGGGTGAGATTATAATATTATAATTATAAAATATTCATGTATATGTTCTTCTATTCTCTTCTATTTGTAAAATCTAAAAAAAAATTCAGTTCAAATCAAACCTTTTTGTGAGACAGACCTAGCCAGACTTGACTGGAGACATCAAAGGTTTGTCCTTGAAGTACATCCTTTCAGGATTTTTTTCTCTGGAGCCTCTAGTTCATGGCCCTTCGTGCACAGCGAAGATATTATACAGTAAAATTGTCATAATTTTCCTTAGAAAAATCATGGTTATTCTCAATGTTTTTGGGGGTAAGTTGACCGTGGCTGTTTGTCAGATATTCACCAAGCCATTCTCTCACTCCCCTCTCTTGGGAGTATGAAGGCAAAAATAAGATCAAAAAGCTCTTGGCTTCTGAGAAGCATATAGAGATCACTTGCCATTTACCTTGATGGGACAAACCAGGAAAATTAATTTCATATATTGTCAATTAAACTAGATTAAGATGGAGGCAAATAAGATAAATTAAAACTACTTCCCCCCAACCCCCACCCCATTTCTCCCTGGGCTCCGCTTCAATCCTTCATTCACAATCACTCTTCCAACTCTCTCCCACCCTGAGCAGTGCAAGGGGTTGGGAAGAGAGGGGTTTTCTGTCAATTTGTAACAGTCCTTTCTCTGCTGCTTCTCACAATTTTTCCATGCTCCAATATGGGGTCTCCTTGGAATAAATTCCTTCAGAAAATATCACCCAGTCTGAGTTCCTCCATGGGCTGTAGGTGGATCTCTGCTCCACCACAGACCTCCCAGGGCTGCAGGAGAGTCTCTGCTCCACCATCAACACACTGGCTTCCCCTCCTCCCTCACTGCTCTCATCTCTGCAGAGCTGGTTCTCACCCATTTTTCATTGCTCCTCACATGGCAATGGAGCAGTTTGCCCTTTTTGGAAGTTGTTATCCCAGAGGTGACACCACCTTGGCTGCTGTGCTCAGCAGTGTCCTGCAGGTCTCTGGGAGCTGGCTGGAGCTGAGTTCATCCTGCTCTATCCAGTCCAGTGGCCACCCCTTCCATGCCCCTCCACCACCCCCCTGCCATGGCACCAGCACATCATCTTGCCAGTCCCAAATCCATGGGAAGAATTGCCCTGGATTACAGGCAGGGTGTTCACAGCCTTGGCAGAGGGAAGATCTCAGTTGGCAGCCTCTGAAACAAAGCACACTGCCCACTTCAGTTCAACCAAATGCTTTAGAGAATGCAGGCAGCATTAATGGCATTGCTCCAGTGATTTCCTTGGGAGTTGCTTTAGATGATGATGTATCATATTGATCCACATTTTCATTTAATTTAACAGCAGAAATTGACATTTGAAAATGAAAGTTTTAGTCTGGAGTCCATGGTGAATGGCCGCTAATGATTGAATGCTTTCCAGAGTGTTCTAAGAGAAATAATCATATGCTATTTCTGCCCTTATATTACTGCTAAGAAAATATCTATAGTATTACCTCTTTAACAAAGAACTTTGAGGCCTAATCCTTGTTTCAGTTAATAGGATTTGCTTCTTTGCAAGTGAAGCACAGAGAATATGTTGTACATGTATTTTTTTTCCGATATAAAATGCAGATGTTTCCATGAAGTGAGTGTCATACAAGTAGAGATGTAGTAGGTAAAAGACACTGGGACACTTAGATAAAAAATATGGGAATATTTTAATTTAATTTACACATACGCATATCTTTAAAAAATACCATACTGAGTCACACAGGGAGAGGGGGTTTGAGAATGCTTTGGAAACAGGGCTTGAGGATCAGTAGTTTGGGCTCTTGTAGACTTAGAGCTTAGAGGTTCAAGTATGGCATTCTAATCTTCTACATGAGAATAAAAAATCTGAGTGCTTATAGAGATTTGTGCTTGTTTCAAGCTTAAGGGATGCATTTTTAGAGTGGAAGGTCATGTGTTTAATGGTGATGATTGAATATCACAGAAGGTACAGTACGATCACAGTAACTATACAAGGAGTATCTGTTGACATATGTCATTCTGCAAAACCTGTCCTCTGAGTTAGGTTTGGTATAGATGAGGGTTTAGGATATAAAAGGAGGATCACCTGTATGGATCAGGGTGCGTTTTTACAGTGCCCCTGTCGGCATTGCTGAGCCATTCCATATGGCTGTGTTGCCCTCTAGAGGTCGTCCCCAGGTGAAATCTCTTCACGGGCATTTTCCTTCGGTTCCCATGGCTTGGCTCTGCCTTTGGAGAAAGACATTCTTCCATTGCATCACTGTTAACACTTGTGAAGTGAACAAAGTGGAGCTCACAAGTATATTTCCGGCTTCTTAACCATGAATATTTTCAGTCTACTTTCTTCAATTTTAATTAAGACTGGGTATCTACTTTCAGTGGTTGAAAGCCAAACAACCCTACCTCAACACAGAAATCAAAGACAACTGATGAGACCAGGCCTAAAAACCTCTTCCACAAGGAAAGATGGTGTTTAACTTGGCCCACCAAAATGCATTCTTAGAAGAACAAACTGCTGAGAAAAGTAAATGGAAACTATATCTACACTGGATACTTAAACTATGCCAGAGAAGGCTTCTTGACACTGGACCTCAAGTCATCTCTATTTTTCAGATCAGTCACTGGAAAACCTGCCCCTGTGTCTCACCACTCTTACAGTAGAATTTCTTCATTATATCTGATTGAAATCTAACCTCTTTCAGTTTCAGGCCATATAATGCACATCTGCAACTATTTATTTGAATCTACTTTGAAAGAAATAGTCTCTCACAGATTTTTACGGAAAAATTAGCTTACATCCCATTATAAGTACATTAATGAAAAAAAGCCCCAACCTGTAAATCCTTCTTCTGGTGTGGGTGTTTTTCTTTTTTTTCCTAACACATTCAGCCACGTACACCTTTTAACACAGAAATATTTCTTCCAACTGTAGTCCTGAAGAATTGTTTGTATTCTTCCATTTAACCATAGAATCAAAAAATCACTGATGTTGGGAAGCATCTCTGGAGGTCTCTAATCCAACCTTCCTGCTCAAAACAGGAATGACTATAGCAGGTCACCTCAGGGTCTTGTCTAGTCATGTACTGGTAGAAAACAATTATTGGTAGCAAAATTGATATTTGCAAACTGAATTAATTTGACATCAATCTAGTCTAGTACTCTAGTTTCTCACAGTTATTGCCTGCCTCAAAGGACTTACTAATGCAAAAAATCTATTTATCATATGACAGATTTGTAAACATTAGAGGCTATCTTAAACCGTGAATTATGTTTGGTTGGTTGGTTATGAAATAATGTTTATTATCAGTTAATGCCAGATTTATATTAGTTATGACTGTTTTACTAGTCATCAGTCTTGGTATTAACCTCAGTTATATCTAAACTTTGTACACAAACACACACATGTATACAGCAAGGTAATCACAGTTTAGTAATCTATAGCAGAAAAATGTATCTCAGTGATTCTTTCTGAACTTAGACATTTCTACTTTTATGTAATAACCCTGTGGAAGAAATAGAAGGGCTGAAGAACTGAAGTCTGTTGTTTATCATACACATTTTTCATTCCTATGTGTGATGTTATCAAATCCCCTTTAACTTTGCAGGCAATACTACATCATTATATTGACACAACCTTTTTATATATTTCACTGCACCACATATGTCATATAACCTAAAACATTTGTTTTTCTGATCAGAGCTGCACACCGACTGTGATTTTGCCTTGATGCCCCCTTCTCACATATGGGTGCCTTTGACCTGTGTCAGATGGATAGACAGTTCATTTGCTTGTTGCCTCATTAATTTATTTTTATGGCCAGTGTGCATCACCTTGCATTTATCAGTATTGATTTTCATTTGCCTGTACACGTCCCTTCTTTGTCTAACTGGAGTTTTTCAATGTCTACCCCAGTGGCTTCTCCAGATCAGTCTACATAATTATAGGAATATCTTGTTACTCAAAGGTCCTAAACTATCAGGAAAGACAACAGCCTGTTCTGCATTTGTGAGACAGATATCTTCTGAAGTCTATAGGCGAATTATTTGACATATTAACTGGCATGACATCTCTGAAGTTAATGTAATTTGGCCAAAAAATTTATGCCAGCTGAGTGTATTCTAAGTCTTATGCAATGAATAGCACTATTAACACAATTTTAGTGCCTATATTCACATTTTCAGTGGTTTAAACCTGTTTCCTGTTCAGACTTTTAAAGCAATATAACTAAAGACAGTTGTTGATGTTCACTGGAAAAAACTGGAAATGTTAGTAGATTGCAAGTGACACATACCAGTTTGACATTCCAGACCAATTCCATTCGGAAATAATGCTATATTTATGAAGAATTAATGTGAAGTGTGTGATTTTGGCACCAGAAAGATCAATGTATAAGACCAATTAGAGATAAAAGAAGTCACTAAACTTGTTTACACAGCTGGACTTTCAGTCACAGACTAATCTCTTCCTTTCATGTTCTTCTTTTTCTTCTTTCTTTTGCTTTCTTTTCAGGGTCTGAAATTTAAAGGCACAGGATAGAATATTTTGGAAGTCATTTGCCGTTACATTAGCTTCATTTTCTCCCTGGAGTGTTCAGTGTCCTAATGCACCACTATAAAGCTCTGGAAGTGCTTTTGGCTAATGGGTCTGGTAACTGCAGAAAAGTCATATAGCAAAAGAGTAGATTTCTAGGGGTTTCTAGGTAGAAGATTGACCTGAAGTATAAAATTCAGAGAAAAATCTTCCTGCAAATAATGCTAAGCTGCCCTCATTCTTTGGACTCTGTAGTGTGACTTGGGAAGCCCAGATGCAGCCTCAGCTCTAATTGCTATTTGAAGATGTTATGCTAAAATGGAGCTGCTTCAGCAACAGCTGCTGGGCAAACCACGTTTCACTGCTATGGGGCCAGAGTTGAAGCACCTTTCAAAGTGCTAAAACACTTGATTTTAAATTCTTGTTCAAAATAGTAAACAAATTTATAATATCATGAAATATTCAAAGGCATCATTGACATCTCATCAGAATGTCCAATCTGACAATCCAGCTGTCAGTAATATGAGAAACAGATGCCTCTCCACTAACAATCTATCTTTAAATATGATAGACCTCTGAAGCAACCTATGTTTTCTGAGGTCCAGCATAAGATTGGCTCACTAAGGTAGCCTGCCAGATTTCTCAGAAATAATCTGTGAAGTATAGCTGCATGATTTTTGTATCTATGCAGTGCATAAACTGGGTAAGTATGTTTTTTCTGCCCTTGCTCTTTTATCACTGGGGAGCAATTGATATTGTCAGAGACAGGGCTCTGCATCGGATTGACCTTCAGTCTAAATCAGCCCATTCCTGCATCAGCTCCCAACTTTTCACCACTTTGACAATAAAGAATCAAGGACTTTATTTCCTCCAGTTGTTTTTTTTTGTTTGTTTTTTTTTTTTTTTTTTTTTTCCCCATGAGCCTAGAGATGGTCCCAAAGATACCAGTGATATTTGAGCACTCATCATTTCAGACAAGAACCATCAGTGTGTCAGAAGCTGGCATCATGCAGGTCTTGGCATTGGAAAAAAAAGGCAAAGGGAAAAGGAAATTATTATTCTGAGCCTTTCTATCAGATAAAATAACTGCACAATCAGCAACGCAACTTCTTCATCTGGTAAAGCAAATGTTTTGCAAAGCTGGACCTATATCCTATACTTCCTTATATATGTTCTAGGAGCAATAATAGCATTCAACTTTGGTTAATGAGATTTTCCCTCATTATCCAAGTCATGTAGACTTATGTGCAAGTCACAAGACTGTGCCATTCATTGAGTGACTTTTGGGACATCACTTCTCTGTGCCTATATACCTATAAAAGTAGAGGGGATGAAGTCCACACAGCAGGCCACAGCTTAGCTTATTTTTTATATGGCAGTGGAGCATATGTGGAAATGAGGATGTGTGACATCTCTGAGATGCTCTAATAAACCTTGTAGCAGTTTCTCCCCACCACTAGCACTGTTATGTCTGCAGAACAAGAAAATTTCATTGATGAATGTACACTGTAGCATGTTAGACTTTAGGCTATCAATACATCTGCATGCCTTTGAAAGAAGTATCTTTCTCTTGCTGCTTAAAAAAAAAAAAAAGAAGTCCATATTATACTACATACAGATACAGATGTCAAATTACTGCTCTAGGTGTAGCAACAAGCTCTGTCTGAAGCCTCCATATCCACTCCTTGGGGTTTTCTGCCTGCACTCAGGGCAGATGTCACACAAGGCATACATGGATGTGTGACAATTATGAGATGCCTTTTTGGGTCCACTCTGCTCAAGAACTGCATTTCAGATGAGACATTTTCCCTCACTGGTCCTGACCCTTAACTGATGTCCTGCTGGTGCCTGGCCCCTGTGGACGTGCACATGGGCTGGACTGGGGCTGACCTTGGCTGCTCTTGCTGGACCTGCTCTGTGGGAGGGGGCACTGCCTTGCTGCCTGCTCTGGCCACAGGCTGACCTTGCCACCAGCCTGCTCTTGCTGCTCCTGGCAGCAGACCTTCCTCTCTGGGCTAGCTGGAAATCCTGCTAATGCATGATTTCATCAGTCTGTATTCACTGAAGATAGAGTTAACATTACTGATTCCTGTAGCCTGTGAAACGATGTTCACCCAGACCTGGTAAGTTGTTTTCACCCCACACACTTATAGTCTATTATTCTCTTTTGGCAATATTATATTTTGCTTTTAAGGAGAAATTGCTTTGCCCATGTATATAGCTTGATGATTTTGGCAAATATGTTTCTTTTTTGGCATCTTTCTTCAAATGTTAAACATTATCTTGATTTGTTCTGCTTGCATATGAATTTTTACATATTGATTCCTGAGCTGCATTTCAGAGGCTGTCAGCATTGAACATCCCATCTTCCACAATCCTTTATATCTTGTGTTTTAAATTTCCTATATCCACCATGTCTCAATAACTGTCTGTGGGCTTAAACTGATTTTCTTCTCTTGCTATCCAAATTTGAAATGTGTTTTATGTAGTTAAGTCTACATCTTTCAATAGTGTCTGTCTGAGTGCTTTGTTCCAGATTCTTTTCAGTGTTGTGTTCTTATCAAGGGCTTCATCCCTAAAACTGGGGCTTGGCTAAAGTCAATAATTTTTTTTTTTAAACTTCTTCTAGTATCCTCTTTTTAAAATTGTGTTACTCAACTCATATGTTCTATTTTTAAGTGAAATAAGGTTCTTAAATGCCTGCATTACAGCTTCAGTATTGGCCTAGTCTGGCTGAGCTGGCCGAATGTATTAAAAGCCTCAAGTGCTTCAGAACAAACTGCCAAAGATAAAACTTCATCTTGACCTTTTTCTTGGGGGGGGGGGGGGGTGGGTGGAGGTCTGCCTGTTTTGGTTTCCATTACTTGCACACACAAACTGAATTCTGGTTGTCTTCCATATTTCTTAAGTGCTTCTGGTCTGGTGGGGTTTTCATCTGCTCTATTCTGCTGCTCAGGGTAGAGGTTTTGCTGTTTCAAATTGCTGTTCAAATAAAGGAGTCTGACACTGGGGGTCAAAGCTTTATCTAATCACTTCAACTGGTCCCTGCTCAGAGCCAAAGAGCCCTTTCAAGCTTTTCTCAAAGGTAGTGCTCTACAGCAGTGGCATGAGTTTGGGTCAGCAGCATTTGCAATCTGGGAGTAGAGAGCAGTGTTTTTGTAATGCAGCAACATAAGTGTGAAGCACAGCAAAAAGCCCAAATATCTGACAATCGGGACTGTGTGTCTGTGGGGTGTGGAGGTGATGTGTAAGAAATCAATACAAGCCTATTCTCCTTTCTATACACATCTCAGGCAGAGGGAAGAACAACTCTCAGCTGAAAGGGTGGGCCTGAGGGAAAACAGAGACTCCTATAAAGATATGACTGTATTACAGCTAGATGGCAGAGCCTGGAGGCAAAACCCTGTGTGCTGAGATCTTCTTGGGTGTTTATTTGGGGTTCTGGCTTCACAATGGGTTAAAAAGATGCCTTCCTGGAGCAGAGGCACTGGAGCAGTGCTACTGCAAACCCCAACAGGATTGCTCTGTAGTCACAGAGACTGAAGGCCTTTGCAGATGTCTCTGTATTCTCTGGAACTGCCCAAAGGGCTGTTCTTTCACATTCAAACTGAGCTCCCATCCATGTACAAAGAAATTGGAGTAAAGGAAAGAAACTTCAGTGCTCTGCCTTCCCAGAAGGTACTGGCAAGCTTTTCACCTTATTGTTTTAAATTATTCTTTATATTGATTTTTCCCTTTTGATCTATTAATAGCTATACATACTTTGTTCAAAGAAAAAAAAATCTGATCTCAGAACTCTACTGATTTTTGGGGTTTGCATTTAAAAAAGCACAGTAGTTCTAGAATTTCAGTCTGATTTCCTTCCTGCATAAACTACTGCCACAGATGACCTTTCCTCCTCGTGTGCCTTTGGGGATGTGTTCCAAGCATATTTTCTAACAGCTCCAGTAGCAATAATAGTAGCATCCAAGTATCAGTTAGCAGTTCTACAATGTAATGTTTTTCATCTTCAAAGCACTTTACAGACATTAGTGAATTAATAATTGAGCATCAGCTACTGAGCAGGCATAAATCTAAAGTATTTGTGGATCTCAATGGAATTGTGTTGAGTATAAAATAATTTTGAAAAACACTGAAATCCTGGTCATTTGCATGCTCTTGAAAAGAAGAGGTAAATAGATCAACATGAGAGATTCTCTGTGCTGATTAAAATGTAGGAATTTCTCAGACTTGTGAGTGAATTTCAAACAGAAACACAATAAAATCTGACCGCACACTGGTACATCTCTAAGCAGAAATTTGATTTGGTTAGAAGTTTAAACATCAGATATGAAATACTTAGACTCCCTGGAACATGGGTTAAATCCCAGCAGGGTTGACTCAGCTCTTGATCCTGCAGTGCAGAGAAACTGAATTATAATAACTTTTTTCTATGTGACCTGGATGAGACAATGTAAATTAAGGTTCTCTGTTCTTTACATAGGAAGAAAACCCACCAGTAGGAACCATGCAGAGAGATATATTAAGAGTCATAGTCTCATATTCACCTTTTTGTATCCTCTATTTTTGGCAGAAAGAAACCTGAAAATGCAGATGAGCTGAGACTTCTGTTTTGCACACAGATTCAAAGAGCTGGAAAGAATCAGCAAGGCTCATGTAGTCCATCTTGTGCCAAAGCTGCATAAGCACTACTCATGTCATTACTGTCAGATGCTTGTCTAAATGGCTCTCAGAGCTTGCCAGAATATTCCTTTTCAAATAATCCATCATTGAGATTTACTGTCCTCACTGTTAAAAAGTTCTGCTGAATATCTGACAGAAGTTGTCTTTGCTGCAGTTTAATCTTTTTTCCTTTCTTTCTCTCCTGTCCTAGACTCCACCTCTGTGGAGACTGATCCCTTCTTTGCATATTTGAAGGTAATTCTCATGCCTCCTTCATATTCTCTTTCTCTAGATTTGGCTGCTTTCCCATGGAGAATTCTTGAAACTGTAAGATATTGTATTAGAAAAAAAAAAAGAGCAGTGGGTGAGTAGGAGCTTACTCTAAACTCATAATAAAGATCCCTGCTGCTCCAGAAGCAGTCTAGGAAGGAAGTGTGATTCATGGTGACCCTGTTTCTTCTTGAGCTTCCAGCTGTTCTCCCCACAGCCTCATGTACTTTCAGTTTCCAGCTGTACTCCAAGACTCTTTCTGCCTTCACATACTGCTTCCAGACATCTTGTACCTTCTGCCCTGTACAAATAAAGGAAAAAGTATTGTTTGAATCATATTCAGTTATATTCTAAACTGAGGATTGTGATCACTTTTGAACCCATTTTGCATTCAACTGTATTAAAGACTGGGACATTAATTTAGTTATATTTTTCCTCTTTTTTTTGTCTTTAAACTGATATTGGATTTTCTAAGTGCAATATACACATTGGTGCTGAGCAGATTTTGCAGCATAAAAGACTGTTTCATACTCACATGTAAATAATTTCTTTTAAAATAAATGTCGAGAATATATTTCTCCCCCTGCCTCCACTCCAACACAGTGAACAAAAAGTCCACAAGGCCTTTGACGGAGTTTTAGTGGAATTCACATAGATTCTTCAAAATACCAAGACTCTGAGGGAAAAATAAGCTATGTTTTTTAAGTCTGTATCCAGGAATTGAAAACAGAAGTCAGAAAATTTTTTTAAGGCAAAAAAATTTACTGGAATTAATATGTACTTTTTTTTTTCATGTGATAATTTTAAAAATCTGAAAGAAGCCAAACAGAGTAGCTGGCAAATTTCTGGTGAGTATAACAGTTAAGTTGTTTATTGCTTTCCTCTCATCAGTCCCAAGTCAGATGCTAAAATTCCTAGCAGCCCCTGGGGGCAGATTCTACAGCAGCTCAGGGGGCATGCCAAGGGATAAATCCTGGGTGCAGCTTGATGTGACCAAAGCTGGGGACACAGAACAGCTTGGAATGCTTGATAATAAGTAATGATTGGCAATAAAAGCAGCTCCAAAGGCAGAGGCTTCTCAGGGATCTTCTGCTCCCTCTGCCTTGCCAGGGAGGAAAAGCCACACAGCGCTGGATCCCAAGGAGGGGCCAGACCTAAAAGCTGTTGGGTCCTGCTGGTCAAACCCCTGAGCACTCTGGGTTCAGAAGGCCACAGAAATGTTTGGGCAGGTCAGGATTCCAGCTCCCATCTCCAAGAGTTTCTTATCCTTGTGTAGGAGTGTGTTTTCCAGGTGCCCTGAAAATGGGGGCATGGCTTGCCATGCTCTGCCAGCAGCAAGCTACCAAAAACCTCAGAGAGAAGTAGGTAAAGCCTATTTTGAGTTTGCTCATCATACTTTCCAAGCTACTTTTCTTTTCTTTCTAGTATTTCCCCTCATTACAGTTGGAGAAAAAAAAAAAAAAAAAAAAAAAGAGATGGAGTTTGGGTTTTCTTGTTGTTTGTTTGGTGATTTTTTGTTTGTTTGATTAGGTTGTTTGGGATTTTTTTTAAAGAAAATTAAAAGATATTGGAGAATCAGTATGTTGTAACCCAGAGCTGACTGCTCATTTTTCATAATACTCAATTTAATAACCTTAGTCACCATTAATCTAAACTTTATAAGACATATGAAAATGAACTTAGTAAAGTTGTACATCCATCAGGTTTTTATATGTCATTTAGCAGTTTAAAATAAGAGTATCCTAAACAGAGAACTAACTAAAAATGCATAAACTGTGTAATACTGAATTTTTCTCCCACAAGGATTAAACAACTTTATGTCAAACAAAATAAAAGTCTACAAACTGATATTACTGCACATTTGGGGGAGAAATTCAGCACATATAATCTATCATAGTTAGTATCCTAAATAACAGAGGAAATAGTAGAGAGTAATTGCAATTTCTCTCTGCATGGTACATTTCCACTCAGAGGCAGCTTCTAAAAATGGCAGAACAACTTCCTCATCCCAGTATTAACATAGAAACTGTGGAAATACCTGGAGATTGTGTCCCACTTGCTGGATATGAAGTGATTACAAAGGATATACAGGGTTTGGACATTTTCAATATGTGGAACAGTGTGGAATTTAGAAGAAGAGGTGGGGGAAAAAAAAAACCAAACTAAACCCAAAGGAAAAATATGCAGAAGCTTAAACTTTAGAAGTGAACAAGTAATCCTTATAATACCCAGCAGTATCAGACAGTCCTGCCATAGAAGCAGCTTGGCCTAACAAGAGTGACACACACACAATGTGGGATCTATCACAGCAAATATATTTTGAGTAAAGTAGACATGGAGACAAATTTCCATTCGATATGCTGCTGCTAGATCCAGCTTCTCGGTTCATTGATCAAACCGTGCCTTGTCTGGGTTTGCTGCTCTCCCTGGCTGTCCCTTCCCCACAATATCATCTTCAGCCCTTTTCTCTCTTTCAAGCCCTAAGCGTTTAGTCTCACACTATCACATTTGCTGGTTTATCAAGGTTCAATCTTTACTCTATCAGAAGTGACAGTCACAATTGCCTGCTTATCTCTTCCTTCCTCAGGCACAAAATCCCTTCTTACGCTTTTCTGCACTGTCTGCAAATTTTCTTCATCCAGCACTGGCTGGCTGAAGAATTTTACAATTTTACAATTGGTTGTAAAAGCAATACTCCACACCTGGTTAATGACATTATAGGAAACCTACCTGCCTCTCTCTTTCATCAGTTTCATATGGCATCTAAATTGTGGGCTGCTCACAGGGAGAGCCTTAATTACTTACCCTCAGAGTGCTTGCCCTGCAGGAGACTGGTTCTTGATAGAGCCTCCTTGGAACTCACAATACCAAAAGTACAGGTCTGTAAGTCAGCCATCTTTTGGTGTTTCTGAGGACATGTATGTGTCTATATGTAACAAAGAAAATAATATTAATTTTCAGTCTAAAATATGTCTTTCTCTAAATGTGATGCATAAATGTCAGATTTTTTGGTATGCATTTGATACATTGTTTTTTTGTTTATAAACTTTAAAGAGAACATGTTACTGAGACTATTAATCTTTTAATTTAAATTATTAATATTATAGATGACATAAATGCAAGCAGCTTTCCCACCAGTCTGCTTCTCAGGTACTTTTTCAAACTCATTCTCCATTTTTCAGATTTCCTGTAAATTTTAAATGATAATCACATATCATTCTAGGATTGCAGTCATAGTAGGAATGCAGAGTAGACTACACAGCTACTAGACAAACACAGGCTGTTCAATATATGTCTGTATGGACAGTAAGGCTGTGTCTTGCATCTCCTCCTTGCATTGATCAGTGGTGCAGAGAGCATTATAAGCTACTTTTCAGTCCAGTTTTACAGATCCTTTCTGCATTTTAGAGTGTATAAGTGGCAGGCCAAAGTCTGAGCTTTCTGCACGCTCTGCTGGCTACAAAGTTGGGATGTTTGGGCCTTTCATGTAGAAAATTGAACATGTAGAATAAATGAAAAAGTTTAAACTCACCACAACCCATGTCAGATTCAGTCAGTAACCAAACTTCTGAGGGGGAAAAAAAGACACCAGAACAAAAGATTTCAATCCAAAGACTGCAAAAAATACTTTTCTCATACTTATTTTTATAGTGATCTAAAAGAAATTGCACTTTTCCTAAATCTCACCATTGCTAAATACCATTGCAGCATTTTCTCAGCTAAAGTTGTTTTAAATTTAACATACTAATTGACAATAGTCTATCCTCCTAAGATAATGAATTGTAAGAAATCAAAGTTTTTTTGCAATCTGGAATGGTTTCCTCTCTTCCAATTTACTAGCATTTGTCCAACTTATGCTTAGTTTTCTTACTTTCATGCCTTTCAAACAAGAAAGAACTTTTCATATTTTTTATTTACCAAATAGATCTAAAGTAATTGTTATTGATTCAAGTTTGCAGCATCATTTTAAGTCTTCTCTACGCTGAAGCTTCATATAGATTTGTCAAGTACAAAATCAATTATTTTAACGGAATAGATTGTCCTACATATGAAACTATATATTCCATCTTTTCCACTATTGTCTTTGAAAATCAAATTTTGAAATATAAACATTGTAAAAATATGTGCAAGAATATGAAAAAAAGGAATCTTTTTTTTTCCCCTGACTTGGAGGTCTTGTGCAACAAAAATTGTGTTATTACATTTATGAATTATAAAATAGTAAAAATCCATGTGTTGGCTTTGATATTAATCTGAAATCTAAATTAGGATTTAAATTTGTTGGAATCAAAGTCTATGTGTATTTTCTCTTCTCTTGAGGTCAATTTTCAATGATAAATTGTAGATGGCCTACATTTATTATTTATTATATATATAATATTTTCTGTATCACCTGTCAGATTTATAGTATTACACATTGATTTTAAAGGGAGTTGAATCAGTATTTTTGCTGTAAGATACTTGTAGTACTGACTCTAACCGATACAAATTGCAGATAACAATCCATATGAGCTGCAGTATTAATATATTTCATATACATATATATATATATGGGTGAATATATAATGAGAGTTTTGCCAAAGCAAGGGAGAAGATGAATTATAAACTTCTACTATGGCCAATATTGTATTTAACATTTTTTAAATTTATATTTGAAAATGTACATAGAATTAAAAAATAATGGAAATATGATTTTAATTTAAAATTATATAATTGTCATTATAAAGTTTCAAAATAATTTTCATGAAAAAGGGGAAAGTTAAAATTTTCACTGTGATTTTGAGTCACTTCCAGCCTGATAGGAATGCTCATTTCCTTCACAGATAAGTGATATAAAGTTACCATAGTTTGCAGAAAACATGTTTCTTTAAAGATTTTCTTGTTTATTTCTCCAGATTAGTTGTATAGCAGTGGGGTTAAATTTTCTCATGAATTTTGCACAATGGAGTACGCTACTTTTTGCTTTTCTAAAATTGTGTTGGCAAGGTGGGAGGGGAAAAATGGGTCAGAGGTGCTTCCCAGTAATTTCCTTCCCAGTATGAGACAGATGAGGACAATCCTCTTTTCTTTTTCAGGGAAATTTAACTTACAGCTGGCAGCAAGACCCCACAAGAGATGTCACATAAGACGGGGTGTGCTTTTTGTGTTTGATCCATCCCTCAGTGCCCTGGGAGAGATGAGTCCCTTATGCCCGAGCAGTTCTCAGTGCCCTGCTGTGGGGACCCCACTCACAGCTCTGTGCCAGAGCTTGGTCTGGCCAACTGGGCAGGGCACGAGCCCACAGCATCCCCACTCTCAGCTGCTGTGCTGTCCATTTGTCCAAGTGTGCTGCCAGGCTCTGCTAATGCCCTTGAAGGACTTGCACAAAGTTCCAGTCTATGGAATAAGGCACTTTATTAACAAACATACTGGGAGTAGAGGAATGTGACAGGTTAAGGTTCAGAGATGATGCTGATGATATACTGAATGCAAAAATGAATTTGTAGTGATACCGAGACAAGTTCTATTTACCAACAGGAGTTGGCTCTAAAGAAATCTTAAGTGCGCATAATGTCCTTACCCAAGAGCCATCTCTACTGGGGAGGAAGACAGGCTGAGGATGTTGACTGAGCCCAGAAGTTACAATGGTGTCTTCTCTGACCTCTCTTCTCACCTAACCTATATTTACACAGTTTTCTTTGAGTAAGGGGACAGTTCATGACATTTAATATTTAGGTGGAGTTTGAGTGACTTCAGTCACTAAGATATGTAGAGGAGTGAAAAAATAATATTTATTTTTGAGTTAATGAAGCAAAGTTCATCTTTCAGTTACAGTCTGAGCTATTCCTTTGGCATAGTTCCCATTAGCTGCATTGTTTTCGACAGCATGTGCACGGAACCTTCATGCCACTCCATCCTGTTTCTTCTCGAACCAGTACCCCAACCTCCCTTGGTGCTCCTGCTCCTAAGGTGGGCAGTTTATTCCTGGTGAAGTACAGCAAATGCATTCACTCCTTTTTGCTGAATTTTGTTTTTTTCATCTTCTCCTCACAGCAAGTGAGCAAAACTGCAGCAATATCAGGAAACTCCTCCTTGGAGATTTTGGGTGTTTTAGGCTAAAGAGTGTGGTTTTATTATCGTGTTTTGTTCTTTTTTGCAATAAGGTGCAGCACAAGAACCACAGAAATTTGAATTTTTTCCTGTTGGAGACTGGTTTTGTTTCATTTAGACTGTCAGTAGAAGTGTAACAGTAAGAACTTTTCGTAATTAATTACTTCCAGGGAATTTTTAAAAAATAATTGCTGGAATCAAATTTAACCTTGTATTGACATTTTTTGTTAAAGTTACAATGAGATTGTCTTTCTGATGTGAAACAGAAGCAGGACTTGAGTCACTGTTCTTGCTACTTGAGTTGCTTTCTGGCATCAACCATTTTGAGCAGTTGTGCTTTGAGTTTTCTTGTGGGTAGCATGAAAATTGAGTAGTCTAACTAGAACCTTTGCTATTAATTTCAGGATTCAAGCCTAGAGGAAATTGTACAGATATTAGAGGCCCCAGAAAGATCTAGAGACTGAGCTGGTCTTAAAATTAGTGCAGGATCTGAGAATACCTTACTGTGATTGCTCCCCTCCCACAGAACCTATAAGTCTTCTCTTGACAATGTCACATGGGCTTGAAGAATACTGTCACAGTGATTCCTAATGTTTTAATGCTGGCTAGAGAGAGATGTCCTAGAAACTGAAAACATAAAGTTGATTTTACTCATCCAGCAACTCTATGGATTTTACTGTAAATATGGCAGACCAATTATGACTTAAGTGAGTTGAATGAATAAGGTGCCTTCTTCCAAAGAGTAGTTGAAGGAAGTTAAGTACATACTCTTGTAACTCCAAAACTTCAAGCAACTTGATGAAAGAATTTGTGCAGGAAATTAATGTTCCGTATTAAGAATTTGTAATATCAGATTAAGTGTGGCAACACATGGTCAGACAATCCTAGTTCAGCTGTCTAATTATGTGGGCAAATGAACCTATCCAGTTAACATAGAGACAGATCTTCCAGAAGGCTATTTTAACCAGAAATCTTATGTTTTTAAATCTTTCTCAAGTGGAGTCTGCTCTCCATTGCCTGTAGTGGGAAGTTGGGGCTGCTAGATGGCCAAGTGCCTAAAACTAAATGAAGTAAATATCCTAAAGAGAAGAAATAACCTGCAAACGTTAACTCTGAGGGATTCATTTCAAAAGAATACATTACTGTTTAATGTATTATGGTGATTTGTTCAATGTATGATGATAGATGGAAAATTGAAATTACAGAATGTGTTTATGAAAGGCTGATTGATACAGACAAAGCTAGTATCAGCACTTGGTAGGATAAGAGACCATTGAGGAATTGTGAGGTTCCAAAATATTTTTAATTCAGTATAACACTCAATAAAGTACTTTGTGACAACTTAGGACCTAGCCTTGTAAAAAATTCAGCAAACACAGGCCCAAAGCTGATCCTTTAGGAACTCAAGTAACCACCATCCCTTTAGATTATTTCTTGATCTGTCTTCCTTTAGCGAGTTATTTTCCCAGTTTATAACTTCAATAGTCTGCTGAGTATAGCATCAGAAATCTGGCAGAATTTTCCTTAGATTTCTAATTCAGTTTTATACAGACTGTATCCCATCACTGACAGCCATGTAAATCAGATGTAACTCTAATTAAATCAGAAATCCAACAATGGCTTAAAACATGTGTGAGAGGAGTATCAGATCCTCTCCCTCTCTCTCCCTCCCAAGTGTCAGCTAAATAAGCTTTCAGGCTTTTGAAATAAATTCAAAGTTCAGATGTTGTGTCTTGACAGTGCCAAGATCCTATAGAACACATCTGCCCTTCATTGTGCCTGTTCAGCATTCATCTGAAGGCAGAATTTAGTTTCTATACTGAACTGGGACAAACCTACAACACTTATTAGTGTGTTTGGGCACTGGAAATACATAATGAAACTGTCAGCATAATCTAAATCATGAGATAGATAATTTATCTGCTGTAGCACTGAATTAAGAGTGTTCTCCCCAGCGCTCAGAATAATTCTCTGCTTTATATACTTGTCTAAATGCTGACCACATGTTGGGCAATGTGTTTGTAGCATTTGCCCCAGTGTTTGATTTTTGAACTGGCATGCATTCACCACTCCAAGTAAGTAAAATAATCCAGGGGAAAAGCACAAAATGCCCATTAAAGAAAACAATTTCAATAACAAGCTGAGCCCCTCAGGGACTGAGCTATTATAAAAAGCAATCAGAAACTTGGAGGGTGGGATTTTGTGCTTTTATTTTTATTTAAGACATCCACAAGCCCAAGACACAAAGCCAAAAATGGGCCATTTGGTTAAAAACCTGAAGAAAGAGAATTAATTTCTTTGTGAAATTAACAACTACTGTAGATTAGAAAATGAGCTCTTACCAAAATTGCCAACTATAGCAAAATATTCCTTTGTTCCAGAAATCCCTCTGGGATGACATTCTTAACATATCTTAATTTATGTTAAGTTATATGATGTTCCACTAATGAATGGAAGAAAAATGGTTAGATGGCAATGAGAGAGTAAGCCAGACAGGCATTTTCATTACTGAGAGCAATGCATGAAAGACTGGTCAGCATTTCCATTAAAGCTTGTTATTTTCAGTGATCTATGCTGAGATGTAAACAACTTCTCCAAGTGATTATTTAAGGTTTCAGTGTGAGCATACAGTCTGATTTTACTTATGACTGAAAGACTTGTGCTGTAAAAGAAGAAGAAGAAATAGTTAAACTTAGCTGAGTTTGTGCTATTTAGTTGCATACTATTACAAGATTTGCATTCTTTACTGAAATGCAAAAGAGCATAGTCTAAACCAGGACCTATGAACTTGTAGATGAATAATATTAATTTTTTGGGCAGTGACTGTGGCTTTGTGAGTTGTTTGGGGCGGGCCAGTTGACCGTATTTCAGTTTCTAATTTTTAATTGTTGTTGTATGATGATGTGCTATATTTTCCTTTTTCCTTTCAATTTCCCCTTCCACTTCCCCTTCCTGTTTTCCTTCCCCCTTTTTTGTCAACTTTCCAATTAAAAAGCCTTGATATCCATAAGCAATGACCAGAAAGCCTGCTTTCCAACTGTTTTCAATATGCTGCTTTTGTAGTCTCTTGAGTGATTTATATGCCCATTTACTGGGCTACTTTTTCCTATGGTAAAAATGTTATTTTAAAATCAGCTTCCATCCTTCAATTCTGCTATGAGTTCTGCTTCTTTTAGATATCTAAGACCTGTATGTCTTGCTGTTGAATGATGTTGCAATGTGCTTAGATTAGTCTTGTGAAGGAATCTTCTTTCTAACCATTCATTTTAAAGTGTCTTTACAGAGGCTAGTCTTCCAGACAATCATAAAAAAATATATAAATAGCATCTTACTAGCCATATTTTGGTAAGTTTATTAGTTTATTGTACTGAAACAATCCTAAACTCAGGAAAGTAATTAGGAAGACTGATTCACCTACTTGATCTAGTCCAACAACTTAACTCTCTGGTTTTAGGTTCTTGGGGTAAGATTTCTACTGAATAGAATGAAAATTATCTAGGAGATGTTCAGAGCATAAATGTAACTAAGACACTTTTAACTTCCTGCCTGCAGGAGTGTTTCATCCAGCTGATTTTAAGGAGAGTTTAGGTAGAATAATGTATAGTATAAGTGCTTGAAAATAACTGCTGCAAATACCTCTGTAATTTCTTTTTTTAGAAAGAGACAAATCTGTGTACATTCTTTATGCTCTTGGTTAAAGAACGAGTAACAGATTCAGTCCTGTCTTTGCCCCTGACAATGGAACACAGGCACATAAATTAATCTTTTCTGTAAAAGAATGCATTTTTTTTAAATGTATATTGATGAATCATTAAGAAAAACTATCTATATATACTCTGTTCAAATTGTCCAACCTTCATGATCAATGAATGAAATAACTCCTGCTGTGTCTGTTTTTTACCTGTTGACCTTATCCTTCTATTAATTTGGTCTGGTGGCTCCTGAAATGTCAGAAGAAATGGTAAGATGATGAGTTGTCTGGGGTATTTGGTCTTTTTTTCCGCTGTCACATCCCATCTACTTTTCACAGAAGTTTGTACTTTTCATTATAATTGCTTCTCAGTACTGCAAACACATGTAGAAAGTGGGATGGGGAAGATTGAAGGTGGGATATGTACAAAATAATTAGTCAAGCAGCTACCTCAAAAGAAATCATGCAGGGAAAGATGTACTTTTTTTCTCAGAAAGTGGTCTTCTGTTATTTGCCTATTAGTGCAAGCATCTTACTTAACATGAACTTAGTTTAGTATATGCAGAAGTGAAATTTGGGAATAAGATTTCCGAGTTTAATTTCTTCCTGATGTGGTACATGATTGTGTGAAAGTAAAGTATTTCCCAGTCACCAAAATCATCAACCATTTTAAAAAGTATTTTAAACTTAAAGTAACTTTTTGAACTTTCTCCACCATCCTGACAGACCCCTTTTGATGTTCATAGGTAGTGTGTGATATGCTCTAGCTCTTACATACATCTGCTAGGCCCTCAACAGAGAAAATAAAAATATCTACAGTCATTATTACATGATATGTAATTATATATGCTTCTATTTCACTCTCCTGGATCAATAGACATAAAAAACTCTACTAAATCTACACTGCAGGAAAGTTCACCAGTGCATAAAAATGCCAGGAAATTCATAGCTAATTCTTCATCTCCTTTCTAAAAATGAAGTATTCTGTATAATATGTAAGCTGAACGAATCAGTTGTCTATTATCTACGGCTCATTTGCCAATGATACAAATGTACATCTTAATTTCCTGTATAGTTGTCTCAGCCCATTACTGTAGATAATGACTGCAAAGAACAGAAAAGCAGTTGGCAAATCAAGATTAGTTTTTCTGAACTGTTTTCAGTTTTCTGTATAGGGATCAGTTGTTCCATGCCATTTTCTTCCCTAATGTTAGTGGTAAGACAAAATGTATTTTTTCACTGAAAAGACAAATTGTATTTTTTCACTTTATAATTAATAGTACCAACTTTGACTCTTTCAATTGATTATTAAGTATTTTTATAAAGTGATGGTTTCTCTGCTTTTCTTCATTATTTTTAATTCTTTGACAAATAGCATTTATGACAAATAGGACCTGAGGATTTTCACAAATTTGTTTGAAATGACCCTCTGCTACTAATTTGGTCTTTGTGTATGTTCATCTGAAAAAGTCATGTGATTTTAATTGTTTACTGAATTACCTGACATTTCTAAACAGGAACTGTGTTAGAAGCAGTCATTAGGATACTTGGTCTCTCACACATAATAGAAGAATAGTAGTCTTGCACAAGAAGTAGCAAGGTTAGTAGATAAAGAAAATTTCAGGGTTGTGCATGTTTTACCATTCTTGTACTTTTACAGAAAAAAAAGTATCCATTTATCTACAGATATTCTCTTCAGATTTAAAATAGATAGGGTTCTTTTTTTTTTTTTTTGGTGATTGAAATAAATGATGTAGATTGGACTCATTAATCTTTTCTTCATTTTGTCAAACTGCTGAGATGTCAGACACATCCTAGAGTCATGGTATCATCAGGGTTGGAAAGACTGTGATCATCCAGTCCAACTGTTCCCCCAGCACTGCCACATTAATGCCTAAACCACTAAACCCAGATTACCCAGTGCCAGATCCAGACACCCTATTGAACCTCCTGCAGTTGTGCTCAGCCCACTGAAGTCTTTCCAGGTCTCTCTGTAGATCCTTTCTCCCTTTGAACAGACCAACACTCCCACCCAACTTGGTGTCATTTGGGAATCCACTGACAGTGCACCCAATCCCCACATCCAGATCATCAATAAAGATGTTATCCTGGCCCCAAAACCAGCTCTGGGAAACACCTCTCGTGACCTGACACCAACTGGATTTGCCTCCATTAACCACAACTCTCTGGGCCTGGCCAGCCAGCCAGTTTTTTACTCAGCAAAGAGTAGACCTACCCAAAATGCAAGCAGAGAGTTGTTCTGGGAGGATGCTGTGGGAGATGGTGTCAAACACTTTACTGAAGTCTATAAAGACCACATGCACTTACAGAAATGGGTCAGCCTGTCACAGAAGGAGATCTAATTGGTCAAGCAGGACCTGCCTTTTGCTTGGGCTGGTCTTGATGCCCTGGTTGTTCTGCATGTATGTAGTGGCATTCAGGATGCACTCTTCCATAACCTTGCCTGGAACTATGGTAAGGCCTGTATTCCCCTGGATCATCCTTCCAAACATTCTTGCAGATGGATGTCACATTTGCCAAGTTCCAGGCATCTGGAGTTTTTCCAGTTAACCAGGACTGCTGGTAGATATTAGGGAGTGGTTTGGCAAACTCCTTCTCCAGTCTTCTCATAACTCTGGGGTAGATCCCATCAGGGCCCATAGAGAGTGTCTTATTGGCACGTCAGGTCATTAATCATCTCTTCCTGAACTGGGGAGGCTTCACTACCTCCCCATCACCAACTTCCATCTCCGGGAGCTGGGTATCCTGAGGCAACCTCTTGAAGATTGAGGCACATTTTTAATAGTCTCAGGTATTGTGATTCCTTTGTTGAATGCAAAAATAGAAAAGGCAGGTAGGTTTATCATGCCTTAACTTATTGATAATTAGCTAAACTGCCATGAAATGTTCAGGAAATCTCTGTGTGCTGAAAGGAGCTTTTCTCCTTCTAAAACCTGTAGAATATGAATTACCTGTATTTATGTTACTTGTGTATGCTTAAAAAATTCTTGAGGATGAAGCTAACAACACACATGCTGTACAAATATTCTGGGAGACAAGTTCCTTGCTAAAAGAGTCAAAGGAGAATTTTTAAAATATTTAAGTTAAATTGATGTAGTAATTATCTCATGAAGTGAACAGTGTATGGACTCCACTAGACTGAAGAACAGACTTGGACCAAACACACATTGATGTGTCTTCCAGATCAGTCAACTTTGCCATAGGTTATCTTGCTCATATGATACATAATATAACAAATATATTAAACTAAGAAAGAGAGCAAACAAAAAAACACTTTCAGATCAATTGATAATTGCTCATGATTGGATACAACCATGGAACTTACCACATTAGAAATTCTTGGGTGCTGTTCTTTAAATATACATGGATATATTTGATTGCTTTAGTTTCCCTGGATTATAAAGAATCTCTAAATGAATCCGACATATTTTCTGCTTCTTGTCTGGAATGACTTGAGACAAACGTATCTGCTGTTCTTCAGACAGAAGAAATGGAATTGGCTCCCAATATAAGCCAGTTTCTCATTTTGTTTGTGTTTAAGAATCTTTGTATTTCATCATACGAGTCCTTAGTATTCTAGTACGGTCTGTAGAATTTGTAAACTCACTTCATAGCTTCATCTCTTCACTGAGATATAACACTCGATAGATATTGACATTTCTTAGGACTGAAGTAGCTGGTTAAAATAATTAATTTTCACTTGAGTCAGTGCCTGTAATTTTTAGAAAACTAGAAGTAGAAATTGCAGATTCAGGCCTTTGTTGACCTGATTTTGCATCATTCTGGCTTAATACTAACTTCCCTGTGTGAGGCATGTGATGAGTTTGTGAATAATCCTGACACGTTTTTAATTCTGCCTTGAGGTGCCACCCTAGGTCTAGTCGAAGTGGGGATGCTAGCTTCATCTTGAGCAGTAGAAGGAAAAGCAGCATTTGGGATTGTGTGCCATTTCCTTCTTTATTCTTAAAATTATTCTGGAAGAGACATCAAAATGCTTCTTGTTCACTATATGATTATGTTCTCTGAGGAATTAGCAGGGATTGACACAGCATGTAAATGATAGATAATGAAGTACATATGCATAGACATTATTTGAAGTGCCCAAGGTTAATTTCTGTGTAAAATAATGATACGTTCTCTTGAAAATGGATCTGTTGTATGGAAATTAAGGGAGAAAATTAATTATGACATCTTTATAAATTAATCAATGTACCTATTCAGTGCTTATATATAATATATGCCTGATTTGAAGTATCTTCCAAATACATAAAAGTAATGAAAATAGCATCAAAATGTAAAGTTATTTGCAATAATCATGAGAACCATTTTGTTTTGTAGTCAACCAGATGCTCAGAATAAAAAAAGATAAATCAATAAATTAAATCAATAAGAGAGGAAAGATCCTCTTATGACTGAGGCAATAGATTGAAAGTCAGGAAATTTGATTTCAATTTTCAACTCTGTCACAGGCTTCCTGTGCGACCTTAGGTAAGTTATGTTTTCTCTCCAGACCTTGGTTTTTCATCAATTTAGAGGAAAGAGCAATATTCTTCCTTCCGAACTGTTCTTGGGCTTTTTCTTGTAAGCTACAGTATATGCAGTGTTACCCTGAAGACGGCATTAAACACTTCACACCTGAATTTGTAAGGTCTCAGCTTACAGTACCTGGGGCCACAGGTTGGAAGGCAGAGTGTCCTGGTTTGGAGGACAGGAGTCTGCCAATAAAGGCAGAAGCTTCTCTTTGAAATTGAGAATGTAAAGCCCCTCCCTTCAAATTACTATAATTTTGAAATTAAGGGGCTCTCAGGGGGATATGGGAATTAGGATTAACAGTTCTTTACTAGGGAAATTAAAATAAGAGTACAGTAATACAAAGAACAAACCCAAAACACTGACAGAGTCAGAATACAACCTGACACCCTGTCAGTCAGAGTGTTGGTAGCAGTCCCATTAAATGTTGGCTACAGTTCTCCTGCAGTGGCAGATGTGGTTCAGCTGAAGCAGTGCTCCTGTGCTCCTGTAGAAGGTGCAGTTCTCCTCTGAAGGTCCAGGGATGATGTGGAAACGTTCAGTTTTCCTTTGGAATCCAATAGAAAGGAAGTTCCCTTGGTGTTCAAAATCTCAATTTTTATCTAGGTAGGAAAGGCTTGGCTCCTCCCCCTGGCTGGAGCATCTCCCAGTGGGATGATGGAATTTTATCAGTCATGCAGTGGGACTCAGTGGCCCAGCAGCAGATGATATCTTCCTGGAGGGAGGATGGGTTGTGGGAAAGATAAAGATGATTGCCCCACCTGATTTTAAAGATGGCCCATTAGCAGATAATATGTATCATGGAGATAAGGGTCACTGCCCCACCCAGCTTCAACAGATGGTGATAGAATACACACTTCTGGTCACATCCTGTATTGCAGCCCAGGACACTGAGTTTGCCTTTGAACAAGCCCCAAGGCAGCATCCACTTCCAAAGTCAGCGTTTTGCTGATGCGAGCCTGTGGTGTTGGTCTTGGATGGATTTTGAGGCAGGTTGGTAGATAAGCTGAACTGGCACCATCTCCTGTGCTTGTGCAATCAGAGGCCTCTTGTAGCCTTGGATCTGTGGTAGCCATGTGGATCCAGCCAAGCCTTTTCCCACTGCAGGACCTTGCAGATGTTCCATGTGGCTGACATCAAACAGCTGTGTTAGTTGTGTTCCTCCATCAACTGTGCAGTCATGTGTTACCTAAATATTGGTGTTTTCTTTTCCTCAGCAACCTCTAGACACTGAACTAATTCAAAGAATATTCAGTGAAATTATGAAAGTTCTGAAGAAAAACATAGTCATTAACAGACAGTAATTTCTTCTTATCTAGATACGTAAAATCACTCACTGTTATTTTGACACACATCTTAAGCTGGTCACTTTCAAATATTTACCTACAAGGATTAGACAAAAATGTTTGGATGCAAACTATTTCTCTTTTTGATAAATTTGAGTGACTGTGATAACGTTTTTTTTATAAGTAATTATTGTAATGTGGGAATGTATCAGGAAATCCTTTTTACCTTTTAGTTTTGTTTGCATTGGAAATAAAAAGCAATATTTCTAAAAATGCAATCAGAACATCACATTTTAATTCTTTTTCTGTTTTTACTTTAGGTTTTCTATTTTAAGACACTTTATTTTATACATATGATTTTCTTTAAAAACATGAATAAAGCCTTAATTCTACAACAGTAAAGTGCATTTGAATTTTCTTTGAACTAAGCATATTTATAGCAATGTGCACAGCATTTCAGGGTGTGTCACTGTGCATTTTTTTTAAACAAAGGCACACACACATGCATCAACAGTTTCAGTAAATATAGGTATTTATTTTTCTCTTTCACTGCAAACTCTCTTCTTTATAAATCTGACACTTGTCAGATTACATGTGAATATCACCAAAAAAATTAATTTAAACTGAAAACAAAACCACTGGTATAGCATAACTATCATAAATCAAGATTATTTTGTATTTTGAGAACATAGAAACATTCATTCGTCACAGTGGAAGATATTTTAAAATAAACAGAAAATGGTATTTTAAACATTGATTCTATTCATTGAATCTCCAAACAAATTGTGTTTTACCTTTGTGGGACTTAGACATATAGATACATCTGTTCTTAGGGTTGTTATCTAGCCTCCTTGCTTAGACAAACATCCCACTCTGAGGGTGTGATTTATCTCATCTAAAATCAACATGTATTAACTGTCTATTTTTCTGTCCATAATGAAGAATTTCTTCTTGTAATGTAGGATATTACCAAGTGTAGACAAACTGCAACTTGATACTTGCAGTGAATCCAGATACTTGCAGTTTTTACAGATTATTACCTATAATAAACATTTAAAACCATTTAAGCAATACATCAGCAGTGATAGTTGATAATATGAGTCTTGCTGAAATGTGGCTGCTCCTGAGATGTTGATCAGCCTCAATATGTGGCAAGTCCATAGCAATGTCCAGTGTAAAGAAATACATCTTCAGCTTTGTCAAATCAGCAAAGGCTTTATATTTCCTTCACGGCTCAGAAACTACACTATATGGTAGCTGGTGTCTCAGGCATGGAGTGTCACAAGAAGTAAAAGGTCTCTGTTAATGATTCAAGGTTCATTACATATTGTAGAATGTAGTAAAGGTAGAGAAAATTTACTTGCAGTCCAGATCTAATGTATGGATATGCTATTTAAATGTTCTTGATTTATAGTACAAACATTCTTGACACTGTTGCATAATAATTTTTCTCTCTTATTTTTTTTACCTTCAGCCTTCAAGTAAATGAATTGTTAAGAGCTCATTAAAATAGTAATATTTCTTAAACAGCTTTATTATGTTCAAGTAGAATTTTTCATAGATACATAGAGTCCCTTAAGATCAGAAGGGACCATTGCATCAACTGGATTGACATGAATAGCACAAACTGTTGAACCACATCAGTTTCACTTACAGAGAGCTCTCTAAACTTTTTATGACCACTGCTGGTTCCATGCAGACATCTTTTGTATTTTGGCACAGCTTGATTTGATAAAACAGAAATGGACAATCTGCAACTTTTCTTGGTAGTAGTGTGTTCACACGATGAATTTTCCTTGCAGTTAAAAATGTGTGCTATTCTTGCTGTAGCCAAGCTGTTAAAGTTAATTTCAACTTCCCTGAAGTTAATTCCACATTCTACCTCTTTTTTTTTTTTTTTTTTAAGGATACCCAGAGCTTTGTTAAACAAAATTACCGTGGGGCTGCAATTTCCATGATTGTTTGCAGCCTAATATTTAGTGTGCTCATTGGAGAAAATCACAAACAAAATTGGATATCTGGGGTCTGACTTATGGCCCCCAAAAAAAAGAAAAAAATATTTTTTCCTAATTTTTTTAATAGTATCAATGGTTACAAACTGCAGTCTAAAGATGTGGAATTTTGTGTGGTTGCTTGAGATGAAAGTAGGAAAATGTGTTTAGAGGAAGGCATTTGCAGAGCTCTAAAGTCAAATATTTACAATCAGATTTTTTTTTTAATTAAGCGAAAGTTAGTAACATAAACTGGACCCAATTCTGTCAGGATTCAACTCTCACACCTCTTAGGACTTCATTGTCACCATGATGGATCATTTTGTGGATCAGAAAAATGTAGTTGTCTTTGTTACTCCTGAGAAATATAACATGAAAGCTGGTAGAAAGTTTGGTACTTTTCCATCATAAGCTGAATTCTCAGTGAATATTTCCTTTCATAATGAAGCTTTTTACCCTGATGAAGTGCTAGTCACTGGAAAAGAGTAGAGCCTGAGATGAATTAGTAAATTTACCAAATCAGCACTGCAGTGACCACAGTGCTGTAGGTAGTATGGGACAGAGAAAGGCTTTGAGAGAACCCCAGCTCTGTTGGAATTTATCATTCCCATGAGCTTCAGAACCAGTCAGCTCTGGAAAAAATATGGTTCTTGTTTCACCAGCCCCTACAGCTAGTTATTATTCAGATGAATACAAAAAATGTGGCAAGTTCATTAGCACTCTAAAGCCTGCAAAGGAAAGATTTAAGACAACTCTTTCAGATGAAAGAAGTCTGTGCATCTTATTTCCCAAAGCCAGGTAAGGCAAGCAGAGAACATTAAAAAACAAAAAACAAACAAAAAAATTCTGTTCTCAAAGTGGTGCAATAGCTTTGGTTCATTTTGGCATATCATTTTGGCATCATAGAGATGAAGGACTTGTTCACTTTCTTGCTCTCACTTTCTCCTCTGCATTTATTTTCTAGAAGATAATGTAGCATTGACTTTTGTTAAATAAAATTTCAGATTTTTATTACAAAGTGGCAAGAAACTTTGGGTCATGATGAAAGAGAGATTAGAGGAGCCTTTATGAAGGATTGGTAAATCACATGAAAAAGTATCTTAATTATTCATCAAATCTGAAAGGGGAGAAAAGACTCTGAATTCAGGAAGTTCTCATCTTGTCTCTGATGCTGACTTTGTAGTCCCAAATAGAAACTGGATGCTCAAAGAAATACAATTAAATTGACTTTGTCATTCTTAGACCTACTGAAAGTATCTGGGCTGAGAATCTCTATGACTTAGTATTCTTCTTTCTTACTCCTTATAGAAGAAACCAATGCTGGTTATCAGAGGGGCATCCTTGCAACACTCAAAAAATCAGCAAAACCTTAGGAGGTGACCTCTGAAATTGTGTCTTGCCTTGCTATGACAGTGAAATGCTTATGACTGTGGCTGATTGTTTTGTTTTTGAAAAAGGAAATAGAGCAGTATGTAAGCATGCCAAAATTAATATCAGTGTGAAATTTTCCATAGAGAATGAGAGAGATAGTAGAAACACTATAGGTTATTTATACCTTTTCTGAGCTTTAATTTTGCTTGGATTCTGGAAAGCTGCATTGCATTTTTATTCCTCTGTCACAAGGCTAATGTGAAGATTAATTATTGAATGTTTCGTAATGGTTTGGCAATCAATGATAACTATCACTGTAATTTATGATAATTGAACACAAAAACCCCTTTTTTTAGTAGCAGAAAATTTGAAAGGTCATTATCAGTCTAGACTTGGCAAAATCTTCTGTAAAAACCCAACAAATGCACAACCCAAAACAAGAAAAATTTAATAAAATAAAAGGAATAGTAATCAGAAACTTTGAATACAAATGTTTTCTTTCTTTAGGGGAAAACTCAGTTCATTCATTTTGCATTTTAAACATTCCCTTGCAGTGATATGAATTCAGAGCAACACCATTGTTCTTGCATGCCATCTAAGAAATTAAATGGGCTGGAAGACAAATACAAGACTACATTATTTTGTATTCTGTGGGAAATACAAAAGGACATATGATTAAATGTGCTTCAACAGTGTGACTGTGGATACTAAGCTAGGACCTGGAAAACAGATGTGGTTGGAAAAATTATTCCAGTTTTACTAACATAAAAGTTTGTGGGGTATTTTGTTTGGTGGTTTGGGGTCTTTTTTGGTGATTTTTTTTTTTTTTTTTAATTTGCTGTTTCTTTTCTTTTCTTTTCTTTTCTTTTCTTTTCTTTTCTTTTCTTTTCTTTTCTTTTCTTTTCTTTTCTTTTCTTTTCTTTTCTTTTCTTTTCTTTTCTTTTCTTTTCTTTTCTTTTCTTTTCTTTGATTAGAAACCTGAAAAAAACTGTATGAGTACACTCAGTTGCATAAATATCTTCATCTGCATTCCAGCTACTCCTTTTTGGTTGGTCCTTCACAATTCACAGATCACTGATGTAGTGTCCATTGAAGATGGGCAGTTTTGCAGTTTTATTACCATAAGAGAATTAATATCTAATTTCTGTCTGCTCTGCTCTCTGAGAAGTATGTCTAAATTGGTAACATTTAGAAAATGAAAATATGTCATCTGCAGACTTTTTTTTCTATTTGAGTTAAAATTGTCATACTTCCCTCTGTGAGTTTGTATGCCTTTACATACAAGTGTGAATAGATAAGGAGTTGAGTACAGAATCCTTTTAAAAACTGACTCTAGACATAAAAAAAAAAAAAAAAAAAAAAAATCTGTTGAAAATTTCTTATAACCAGAGTGTGAAGAGATTGTGGAATGCTGAATATTTTTAAAGCCTCTACTTGACATATGTTTATTTTTTATGTTAGAAGGTTAATCACACCTGCCTGACACCCAGCTTTCTGCCTGCCTATGTAAGCTTTCAGGGGTTTCCTTGGGCTTGCCAGCAGAAACTCACTACATCGGTCTACCTAGGAGAACAATCTCACTGCTTGATTTTAATGATGCTATCCCCAGACAGAGGAACCATGAAATTATGGTGTCAGTTTGAGCAAAGGAGGAAGAGATGTGGCTCTTGTCCAAGCTGGTCATGAGGAAAGCAGTTGGAGATTCTGGCTCTGTGGCTCCTTCTAGTTTGTTTGGATTACACTTTGGACAGGAAATAAAATAATAATAATGACAATAACAACAGCAACAACTTTATTTAGCCATTTTCCCCTAAGTAGAAGGAAGATATGAATAGAGAGCTCTGTGTATCCACAAAAAACCTAAAAAACCTCTATAATAGTTTTGTTTTTTCCTACTGAATATTGAGAGATGCATTCCATTATCAGCATTGCTCTCAAAAAACTTAAGTCGTCGCACATCTCAGCCCTGATTTTTAATCTGATGATATTCAAATTCTAATATCTAAAGATTTTATAGTCTGTTAGTGGTACAGACAATGAATGAGCAGGATCACAGTCAAGGAAGTTCCAGTGGAAGTTATGGCTGGTTACTTGTTATGAGAGGTCTCTGAACACCCAGACAATTTCTCTTATCTTTGTAAAGTGGCATCTAGAGCTTCCATCAGCTGACTCTGTCTCATCTGTACCTGCTTAGTCCATTAACAAAATCATCTCCCATGCAGCCCAACCTGATTGTAGGTCTTATGTTACCAGGTCAGTGAAAGAAGTAGTTAGAAAAGTAATGTAAACCATCTAAACATGCAAATCAAGAGACTACTACCTATTTAATATACTTCTCCATTTTGTTCCCACTGCTTCTTTTTTGTCTTTGTTAGTCATCACTATTAATACCATGAACTGTATATAAATAAGTATCTCAAAATAGTCAAAAGAAATAAAATTATGTCTCCTTCAGTTATTAGTATGGGTCTTTTTTGTGCTACCACATGTAATATCTTTGAGTTCGAGAACTCTGAAAGTCAGTTTCCTCATTCATAAGGTGAGTGTAATTTTCCTTGATATTTTAAAGGTTAATTTTTTACTGTTTCCACATTAAAGAATGAAACCTTAACCAGGGTATTATTAGTGTTATTATTACATCAAAATAAGTATAGATAGAGAATTATGTAGTATTTCCTAAATTTAAAAGAGTTTCATGTGAAAACTTTTACTGCAGGTTGCTTGGTCTCTTGCATTATATAATCATATGGAGATAGACAAGGTTTAAATTAGCATAAGGGGTAAAAAAATGAACTGGTCTACTTTTGTAAGCTGTTCCTTGACATTGCACTCTTCATCCTGAAAAAAAATCTCAAATTTAGCCAAAATTTCCAGGCCACTGAATCCAATAAAAAATAAAGTTTTGTGAAAAGTTGAACAATTAACTTTTTTTGCTAGTGACAATTTGGGAAATTTGTTGTAAGAGAGATGTGTATTTCTCTCCTTAACACCTGCTATTTTTCATCATGGTCATCCCACCCAAAGTATGATAGCTCATGATGTTAATATTCTAATTTCCTCAGTACTTTTACTCTAAGAAATTTTAGTTGTTCTGCTTACTTCATGCAGACTGGATAAAGAATTCTGTCATGGAATTTACATAAGAGGATTGCTTTTTGTATATATGAAGCATTTCCTTTGAAGACTATTTTATTGTGGTCTTTAATTAGATTCATGTGAAAATGCAGATTCCTGGCAATATATATATATTTTATATATTATAAATGTATATATTTATTATATTATATATATATTATATTATTTATATCTATTATATCTATTATATCTATTATATCTATTATATCTATTATATATATTATATATATTATATATATTATATATATATATTTTTTTTTTCAAAAATCTGAATAAATCTTCAGAAACTTCTCAGCTAATCCTTTAATTCTTGCATGCTTAGCCTCCTTTGGGGGCCAAATCATCTTTTTTTTTTTTTTTTTTTTTTTTTTTCCCAGAAAGCTTATTAACAAATGGATAAGACGCTTTTTTAAAGAAAAAGTTCTGCAATCTGTAACTACCCTCTTGTAACCTAGGGTTATACAATTAACTTAAACTACCAAAAGATGATACACATGTAAGAGAATGACCCTTTCTATAAGCTGTTTGACAAAATTTTGTTCATAGTTCAATGCATAGGTGAGTACTTCTGTCTTAGCCTGCAAAAATAGAAAAGTACCTTGTTAATTCATAGAGGCTACAGCTGTAAGCTCTTTTTATGAGGGCTGGATAAAGAACAGGGGTATTCTTGCCATATATTCACACTTTTACAAGAATCCATGTTAGTGTTGCCTTTGGAAACAAAAAGACACTGCAAAATATTGAACCTGCCCTCCATTAGAGGATTTCTAAGGTCACAAAGCCCCAGAGAATCCTTCAGCTTTCTTCTTGTCACTGTAAATTCCAATCTCATATCTTAATCTCAGTCTGGACAAATTCTTACTTTATCCTGCATCATGTTTGTAATATTTGTACAGCAAATAACCATTATATTTCCAATTCAGAACTTGGATGATTCTTGACAAATGCAACAACACACTCAGAAAATTCACAGGAATCAGTAGGATTAGTCCAAGCTGCTGAAGGAAGATGAGATTAAATGAGAAAAGTTGTGGGAAGAAATGCAGTGGGAAAAAAATTCAGTCAAAAAGCATTTCTAAATGCAGAAAAGTAGATGAAGGTTGACACTAGAAGTTTCCTGCTGTCATTTTCTCTTCAGAGGAAGAAATGGAAGACTCCAGCATGGATCAGACTCAAACTGCAGAGTTACACATAGTGGCATTATATAATACCTTCTTTACTCTCCGTCTTTTGCACCTCCCTTCCCTTAGTTTTAGGGGATTTTTACCAGCCTTTATGTTGGCATGAACCAGGATATTCTATTGAAGGCAAATGTTTCATATTAGAAATCTGAACCCCAAGCCATTTTGAAGCCAAAGCCATACTCCTACTACAGGTGTTCTTTCTAGGTTTTAAGTCCTTTTAAAGTCTCTCTCATAGTCCCAGGTGCTGTACTGAAAATGACACTCCACAAATATGGGATCACCTTTGATTGCTCCCACACCTTTGAGCTGCCTGGACTGTAACTGCAAAAGGCATAAGAAGATACATGGATTCATGTCAGACAGCCCTGTTAGACTGCAGTCCAAAATGTCTTTTGCACTTAATCTTTGTTATCCATCTATTTAATCTTTTCAGCATTCAATGTTTAAATTTATTTATTTTCAATATTAGATTTGCCATCAGTATTAAGACTATTTTTTCATCATTCTGAGTCAGTTTCTTTTCTGAAAGACCATTTCTTTCTGATATTTCCAGAAATGAATGGCATATGAGTATTGGATGCTAAAATGTAGCAAGAAATGATGCACACCTGGATGCAAAGGTAATAAATCCACATCATGTGGACAGATGAGAAGCAGATGTTAAAGTTCCTGTGTGATTTTTTTTTTTTTTTCCGGTCAGCTAAGGAATAAAATCTGACTGTAATATGTTCATATTATTTTTGGCTAGTTCATCTGCTATGTGATGTTGATCTGAATTGATGTTTCCAAACAGACCATTCACGTTGTCAATAATTCAGATTCCAGTGAGCTTACTGGTGTGCCAGACTGCATATGCTAACATTTAATGCCAGACTGAACTTGCTGTGCTGTTCTGCAGGATGAATCACCATAAGGGAGGGTGGCTCCCCAGGTGTATTGTGCCATATGTTTCATGGTGTAGTGAATAAAGAATACACAGTGTTTGACTTGCTGTGTAGCTTCTACCATCTTCCTTGGCCTGGGTTCTGAGAACTCCTTTGATAGTAAATGTGTTGCTTCAGAGTAAATAAATGACACTGCACCTACTGCAGCAAATACCAGTGATGTTTCCACTCAAAATCTCAAATTTGCCCAGCTGGGAGGAGACGTATGCATTTACAAAACCAAGATTAAAAAGGGGTTAGGAGGAACTGTAAGATAATGCATGCAAAGGTCAGCATCCAAAGACACATGGAACTCAGCTGATCAGCTCGGACATCCTGAGGTCCAGCATTGCTCCCAAAATGTTCTCAAGCATTGCTGTTCATCAAAAATCTTTTTTTAGCTTTCCCAAAGAAAAAACATGGTAGATTTCACTATACTATATCATGAGTGTATCTGAAATCAGTTTATTTCCCTTATGCAGTTTTTCCCTTTGAAGGGGGAAAGAAGACATTTTTTGTCTCTAGTGCCTAAATATTCATGTTGCCACATAGGCACACTGATGTCACTATTATCTCTACCTCCATTAAGAGTAATTAATTTCTAAAATTTCCTTTCCATAACAAATTGCTTGTTCCTTCAACAAAGAGGTGGTGATAAACAATTATTTTTATCTCATAAACCACCATGAATTGGTATCTCTGAGATGAAATATTATGACAGACTTGTGTAATTCAGCTGTTTATCCCTTATCTTGATCACAAATTGGACAAGAGCTGGAGCAGTTGGAGAGCAGCCCATGTCTAGCCAACATCTACTTTTGCAAAATAGCTCTGTGTTATATTTTCCCCCTTTTTATTACTATTTTTACCTCAATTTTTTTAAAAAGTAGAACTAAAGATGCAACACAAATCAAAACAATGTAAATAGTTCATCTGAATTTTGCCTTCTTTAAAATTATGCAATGTCCCTTTTTGTATAACTTTTTGCCTTCTATTTTGTTCTGCCATTTGTTGTATTTCAAGCAGGTATCCAGCAGTGGCAGGCACCCATATCTTCTCTGTTAGGAGATACTTTTAAATCTCTGCCTTTTAATGCAATATTGGAATGAATGTATCTTATAAACATTCAGCCAAAAGTCCCAATAGAGGTATACTTCAGTATGTCTGAAATTATAAATGTCCTCATGCTTCAAAAAATGGTCAAACCAAAATGTAGACAGGCTCTGCTTTGCCCAGTTATCAGTTCTGTCTGGGCAGGCTGCTTATTCTTTTTGGAAATTATTTGCCCTTCTGCAATAATTTCTTTCTCCTCTTCCTTCAGTGACAAAGAAACTGTCCCTTACCCTGTTTAAAAGTAACCCTCAGAAATAAGATGCTCAGCTTGATTCCTTCTGGTGCTTTTTTGAGAATAATGACATGACATGGAGTATAATTCTTACTGTATGTTATATTCTGTAGAACTTGTTGTACTGTGTATTTGGCATCAACTACAAAAATACATAAATAAAAACCAACTGTCCTATGATTCAATTCAGGCTGCACTGACTGGGACAACTGATTCCCATGATTCATATCTTCCTAGTTCATCTATTATTTAAATGTTAGTGTAAACACATTGAAATTCTTCCATACTTCTCTGTTCCCCACAAGAATGAGCCTAAAAAACACTACTGGTGGAGTGTCCTGATTGATGATCCTTCCCCCAGAGATAGTAGAATTACAAACTCATTCCAGTAAAAGAGCCAGAGCAAGTGTGTTTGAAATTATCACCGCATTTCACCTTCCAGTATTTTCTCATATGAAGATGATTTCTGAAAAAAGCTTGATTTCTCTGAGGACCAGATGCTTTCAGAGTGATGGCCAGATTCAAAAAAATAAACAAGTGTCTTTGTGAAGGATATTCATTTTTCATGCAGAGAAACCTAAACCCTAGAGTTCTTGTGTCACTCACATCCTGAGGACTGCTTATTTATTAGGGAACATGTTTTTGCCAGGCTTAAATACCAGCACAATTTTTTTTTACAGAACAAATCTTCAGAGCATGGCACTGACACTCAAGTCTTGCCTAAGAAGTCATACTTGTTTACTCAGTGCCTAGCTCCAATCCCAGGTAATATTTACTTTAGATAAATTTAATGTTCTGAAGCTGTAAATGTAATCTCAGTTAATATTATGTTCTCTCCTAAAGTTGCAGCATTGATAGAAGAACATTGTGCTGCACAAGTCATTAGCAGATGCTGCCTGTGGGGTGGGATACAAATAATAGAGGCAGGTAAATTATCTCTTGATTCTTTGCAGTTAGGAGATACTGTTGGTGTTTAGATCTATCTATCCAAGTATAAGCCTACACTGGTAGTTTTACAAGTTCCACATATCTAAAATCCAAGGGCTAGTTTAGTATGCTGATACAATTAGATGCCCAAAGCTAATCAATATTTTTGCAGAGCATTAAAATTAAAGAGTTTAAAAATAATCCTACAAAATCTGCACTGCTTTACTAAGCTGATTTTCTGAGCAAGTTTATATGGCTACACTGTGTCTTTCGTTTAATCTCAAGAATGTTTTCTTCTCGTAGGAGTTTCTGAGGTTGGTTATCAGCTACAGCCATAATCTCAAACTTTTACTTCTATTGCATATGATTAATTTTGCATCTAATTTGAAAAATTGTCTCATCTGTTCCCATTTGTGTCCTTATTGTCTCTGAACTGCCCTGCTTCCTTTTCATCCCTACTGTTTTTCTTAAAATCAGTGGTTGATCTGCTTCACTCTTTTAATGATTTTGGTTCTTTCTTTCATATTTTCCCCTTGTTTGACATGCAAACCCACCATGGGAAAAGTTCTGTGGGAATTGCTAAGAGTTCCTTATCTGCAGTCTAGCACACAAATAGTGATATGTTTCCTGCTTTACTGGCTGGCATGACCAAGGTTTCCTTGGCCAAGCACCTGCAGTTTCTAGTTACTTTTATTGTTTTTCATTTTCTCTTCTTTTTATAAACACAGACTGGATGAAGTTGGGCATTCAGATTATTATGCAGTCGTACCCAGTGAGAACCACCCTCTCAGCTCCAGTCACATTCACTTTTTTGTGGTGCCAGAATTGCTTGAACAAAACCTTTTCTGACCTTTCAAATCTTGTGTGAAGAGTATATGTACAGAGATAGAGGTCTGTGGCTATGAACAGTACAAGTGTAGCTGTAGAGGGGGAGAAGAGGAAAGATGAGCAGAGAATATGCCTTATGTTCTTTGCAGGTCTGCATTCTGCAGGTTTCATGGTCAAATGAAGGCTGTAACTTCAATGTTGTCTGTTTACTTCTCTTTCTCTCTCTCTCTCTCTTTCTTTCTTTCTTTCTTTCTTTCTTTCTTTCTTTTCTTTCTTTCTTTCTTTCTTTCTTTCTTTCTTTCTTTCTTTCTTTCTTTCTTTCTTTCTTTCTTTCTTTCTTTCTTTCTTTCTTTCCTTTCTTTCTTTCTTTCTTTCTTTCTTTCTTTCTTTCTTTCTTTTCTTTCTTTCTTTCTTTCTTTCTTTCTTTCTTTCTTTCTTTCTTTCTTTCTTTCTTTTTCTTTCTTTCTTTCTTTCTTTCTTTCTTTCTTTCTTTCTTTCTTTCTTTCTTTCTTTCTTTCTTTCTTTCTTTCTTTCTTTCTTTCTTTCTTTCTTTCTTTCTTTCTTTCTTTCTTTCTTTCTTTCTTTCTTTCTTTTTTTCTTTCTTTCTTTCTTTCTTTCTTTCTTTCTTTCTTTCTTTCTTTCTTTCTTTCTTTCTTTCTTTCTTTCCCCATTCTATTTGCCTTTGTTATCTTCATTTTAATATCCTCCCTCAATTTTTTGTAGTGGTTATCCTGACTCTTCAGCAGTCTTGGGCTTTATTTGAACAGGTCCTCATTTCCATTTCTTTCCTTCTTGACTGGAAAAATGGATTTAGCAGGGTTTAACACATTCTTCCATCACCATTGGTCCATGTAACACACACTCCTGTATCTCGTTTTTGATTCCTTTCATTCATCTGTATGACATCTATTTCTTTTCAGTCTTTCCTGACTTCTCTAAACCCATCTGGGTACAGGGTTTTCCCTACTTCTTCAGCTGATCATCTGCTATTGTATTATACAAGACACTACTTGAAAAAATGTATTTTGAGATTCTATCTCTGTCCACTGTGTCTAGTTTTGAATGTCCTCACAATTCTCCATTTTACACCTGATCATGTTCAGGTTCTAAATCTTTATTGAAGCTTCATAACTTTGCCATACCTCTATGACCATGTTTGCCCTTTTACATTATTTCCTCTCTTTTTATAGTTCTGTGCAGGTTTACAGTTTCTAACATATTGGTCTGCCCATCTTGACAGTTTCTATCATAGTCGTGATTCTATGGCCCTCGCACATGATTTGAAATGACAGGACTAGGCATCAATTTCCAGTCAATGGTACCAACTAACTTTCATTTCCCTTCCTATCATTCCCATTTTTTATCTTCTCTGAAACTATACTGGACACTCTTTAGAGCAGGAGATTGATGGTCTTATTTGACCACCTAATAGAAAAAGGCCTTGGTGTTCAGTGAAGCTTTGCCTTGAAGTAGCAGAGCGTCAGTACAAATAAATAAGAATGTTCATTATCTCAGTGGTGCTAATTGCTTGGAATTGTCCAGACAGGCTCAGTTCTGTTTTTCAACTGGCCTTTCTTTTGCTGACAGAAGAAATAAACAGGAAAAATATATCTCCACAGCCTCAGCAAAAAAAAAGCCAACCAAAAACAATTGCTGATTTTCTATTTTGTTAGCTGGTACTTGTTCTCTCATTTCACCAGATGAAATAATGTGCTATACATTACATTAAAGGGCCTTATGTGAATTTATGTACTCAGAGGCTTATTACTTATAACAGCCAGAGACAAATTGGCATTTAAATAATGGCTTATTCATTAATATATACAGTGAAGTTCGTAGTCATGTTATGGAAGAGCTCAAACAATTATCATGCTCAATAATGTCTCATAATGAGCTGGTACTCAATATCATATTGACCTCTCTGTACTCTCTGAAAATTGTTAAAGATGAGAGAGGTGTAAGATGTCATAGAGCCTTTTTTCCCTAGGAATATAATTTCAAAAGATGTGATTAAGGGGTGTATCCTCATCCATTCAAGGGAAAATAGGGATGGCTATTGTTTGTAGTTATAGTCCACTCAGACCCATAAGAACACTGCTGAAAGTAGTATATGAGGTATTAAAGGCAATGAATAGCAGAATAGATTTATGCCTCTAATGCCATTTGTAAAAATAATGTTCTTTTAATCAGAAATGAAACAAAGGAAAAATTAATTTTAATTTATATTGGGTATTAAATTAATTGTGGTAATTACCTTCCCCTTGTTTCCAGTCTATGAAGACCTGACATTTCCAGGGCTCCTGAGAGCTTTGCAGATATGCAATGTTAATCCATGAGTTAGATTAGTCTGTGCAAGATCCTCAGTTCCTGCTGACTGTAGGGACCAAGCATGTCTACAGGAGATTTCTGTTCCTTCTTCCCTTCCTGTTGTGTAATAACATCATTTCAGATGGGTAACTTCCTTCACTGCTCTTGCAACTTGAAGCCCGTGATTTCCTATGTAGGAATTAGTTGTCAATTAGTTGGGCTCAGAAATGGGAAAAAAATCATTCCAGACATTTTCATTCCTATAGCCAGCACACCTATGTAAGGATATACTTGTCCACCACCACAGTGTGGTATCACTAACTTTGACACAACATCCATTTCTGTAGGAAGATCTACAGATAAACATAAGGTATGTCAGGTCACAGATTTGGACCTGATGGATTTGCTCTCCTGGTAGATCAACTTGGCCACACTGAAGTTGTGGATTACAAATGGAAAGAATGAGAAGATGTCTTGGTCAGCCAAGCCTGAAAGGACTTCAAATTCACATATTCTGTTTTAAAATGGAATAGGACGTTTCAGTCTTCTTCCAGATGCTGTCTGCTTGAGATATACTGCTAGACATATGTCCAGTTCTTGCTAGGGTGGTGGATGTGCAATTCTCACCAGTTCTTTCCTTCTATATCCGTAATATAAGGAATATATTTGGCCTTGGAATGCTGAAACAGTTTTGTTTCACAGCTTTCACTGAGCACTGGGAACTGTCGCTCCTGCCAAAGTTTTCATATTGTATTTTTAATTTGTGGCATGGGCCTCAGGTACCTTCATCTGACAGCATAGCCAGTGATGTTCTGTGAATCTGGTCTCTTTGTCTTAACTTCATTAGAAATGTAAAACTCTCCTTCGAGAAAATTACACTTCACTGGGGATTATTTCTTGCAGTCACCAAGTATTAATATACATATCAAAACAATCAAAACCATAATCACACACATTCAAAAACACCACATCAGTGAGAAATAGAGGGGGTTTTCAAAAGTTTTTTAGAATGAGAGAAGCTGAGGGAGAACAATAAGCACCACTCCTTTGCAAGCCAGAGGTTAGCACAGAGAGGATAAGGGCTGAAGCATGCACCTCTGGCTCCTGCTAAAGGATGAATTCTTTGGCTAGAGGTGTTTTCATATGCGAACACTCAAAGTGGAAACAGCATCTAAGACACCTTAAGTAAAAGTAGTTACAAGTAAATGTCCGTTGTTTTCTTCTTTGTTTAAAAAAGGACTATTTGTACTCAGAAGAAAAAAAAAATAAATAAAGCATGAAAAACTCTTTACGAAGGGCAAAAATGTTTTTGTTTTAGAGGCAACATAATTTTGATGTATGTTGCTATATGCCTATTAAAATCATACAGTTAATAAGTAGTATATTAGCTGCAGTGTTCTCATTTTGGTTTTAGTACTCTTACACAAAGCATTTAAAACAAACAAATCTCTCATTCCTCAGCAATATTTAATTAAGAAATGCAGAGCAAATTTTACATTTTAGGAGTGCACTCCATCTCTGTGTATAAACACGTTATACGTTATATTCCACCGAAATGCACCTCACCTCCCACCACAAGCCTCCAACTCTTTTCCCTCTTGCAGTGTAAAAAACCCAGTCTGATTTTTTCCAAGTTTTGTTATTAAAAAATAGGGCAGTGAATGTCAATTTTCATCTCTTGGCAAATGTTTATAGCCAAGATGTAAACCCCTGAAAACCGGGGTTTATAATTTAAATGCTGACACAATCTTAACTAGAGCAATGGGAACACTGTTGCCATAATGACTGCCATTCTCTGGAAAGTATTTATGGCAAGGCTTCAACCTTTCTTAAGGCAGAAATTCAGGCCTTTGGCTGCCATTGACTGTGGGTAATGGCAGTGAGATCCAGATTCCTGGGGATGAAGCCATCAGTACTCAGAAACCAAAGCCATTTCAACACGTCTGCTAAACCTGTTTGTGACCTGGGATGTGCTGGATCCTGCAGCCCTGAAGCCAATGGGAGTTTTTCCAGTGGTTTGAACAAGAACAGGTCTGAATCCCCCATGTCCATCAATATCACATTCTTTTGTTCCTATCAGGACCTTCCAAGAGAACCTGTTTATATATCTGTCTTTCCTAATTGAAACCAGAATATCTTTCTTTGCCTCCCACTTAAACAATGCTGGAATTAATATATTTTTGCACCATAAAAAGTACCATGTTACAATTCTGTAAATACACTGAAGGAAAGACTGAATATGAGATTGTGAATTCTATTTATAAAGACTTAGTTATTTTATAAATTTCTCTTGTGCTTGCTTGCTTGCTCTTTCTCTCTCTCTCTCCTTGTCCTTTTCTCCACTCCTTGTTCTTTTATTTCTTTCTATATGCCAAACAAAAATAATAACAAACCCTGATATTTTAAACATGTGAAATAAGGATGGAAATGTCTTATGTATAAAAGTATTGGAAAATTATAATATGTTAAAAAGGAATATAATTACATTAAAGTTTACAGTCTCAATCAATTAGAATTCAGACTTTTTTTCTAAATGGGACACATATAGGTCTCAAATCCAAACATAATAGATGTAACATGAAAAGATATCTGATGAATGTTTGATGAATGTTTGTCATATTCCATCCTGTTGGTAAATCTTACTTTTTCCCATATACTCTGGCCTCAAAAGTCCAGTATGAGGATGGGTCCATGCCATTGACATGGCTTAAATTAGAGCTAAAGTTAGAGGCTCCAAATGCCAAAAGACTTTTCAAGCTCAGAGGGACAGATCCCTGCAAGATATTTCTGATGTCTTGACTCTCCAAGGCCAGAGTCAAACTTTCTTTTCCTGTTTTATCAAATCTTGCCTTATTTTTAGTCAGTATCAATGAGAGCAGCTTTCAGTTTGTTTTCATTTAGTATGGAGAGATTAGATCTTTGTATTTCAGCTTTAGGACCTGTGGCACCAGAAACATTGCTGCCACCTGTTTCCAGTTGGAGTCACTTTGAAGAGAACAGGAAAATTTGGAACAGGGAAGTTCAAGTTTCCAGGACACAATGCTGACACTTCTGTTGGGCAAGCTCTCCTGCGTGAATATGACTGATGTTTTTTGTGGCCTAGGTAATATAGGACGAGGTAATGAAGAAAAATATGACAATTTCATTTCAAATTGCAAGACCAAAAAAACTGTATTTATGATAATTTAGCAAATATTGTATGAGAGGAACAGTTCCTTCCTGTAAAATATTCTGAGGCTTTGCAAACCTCATGGGACTTTACATACAAAACTCTGAAGATTGGCACATGTTCCAGAGCATGGTTGAAGCTCTGCATTTGAATTTGAGTTATAGCTGCCATCTGTAATAGTGCTTTCTTGCTTATTCCACTATCAGAAGGGAAAGGCAAGCAAGACAAATTTACCTATAGCTAAAGAGGTCCCTGTTTGGTGGATTAAAAATCCTCTTCCTTTAGGCACTTGAAAATTTCATGCCAATTTGCTCTTAAGAAGGCATTATTCTCTTTTTATGGACTACAGTTTTAGACATTATTTTTAGTTCTCTCAGAAATAGATTTGAGCATTAAAGTTGAGATATTATATTTTCCTGAAGTTGCAATGAGGACCAAAACAAGCATATGCATTTGCTGCTTCTTTGTTGGTAAAGTTTATAAAGACATTCAAGAGCTGAAATTTATAGATTCAATATTAAGAATATGTAGAAGTTACTACTTTTACTGTCTTCCAGAAGATATCCAAGTCAGCTGTTAAGAAGTGCTGAGTGTGTTTGGTACCCTGTGTTCCCCTAGGCTTTGGTACTTTGCAGCTGTGGGTGAGGTGCCTTTGTGTACCCACTAGTTCAGTTCAAGATTCAAGATGTTGTTCTAAATATTGAACATCTTTGGTGCTTTTTTATCATAAGATAATTTCATTCACCATCAAATGACTAGTCTTATAGCATGCCAGTCTTACACCTATCCATTAAAACAAAGCCCTTGTACAAGAAATGGTGGAAGAACTGGGGCCAGAAACAAAAATTAAGCAGGAGAGGCCAACTGTGAGACAGTGGGATGTGCCTGTTGTGGAAACAGGAAAGTTCCTGTGTTTCAGTTTTCCTTCCAATGTTGCTAGTGGATTTTTTCCTAAAACTGTTACATGGAAAATACATATTCTAAGCAGGCCCTCGGGAAAGAACTATTTTAGCTTCTCCTCCTCTCCAGCAGAGTGCTTTGCCTATTAGATTACAGAAATAGCCTTCCTTTTGCAATTTCTTTGCAGGCCAAACAAATTCCACATTCTACAGAAATGGCAGAGTTTCAATGAAAGCCATGCAGCAAGGGCACTCTCTGAAGAGGGAGAGCTGTGGATTTGTACCTACTCAGGCTGATGATGCTGTAGTTTTTCAATTTCCAGGGCGAGTCCTGTAAGCAGAATACTATGATTGCAGCAGGATGTGGTGATATCCTGTTTGGCAGGCATTTGAATGAATCTGAATGCCATGCTGTTCTGCATTCAGAGTGTCCTTCACAAATTAGACAGGTTCAGATATCTTTTACTGGCTCCTGTCCTCATGAACCTTAGCAACAGGTGCCTTGTTTGGCCTTTCCAGAGGATCCACAAAGGAGGAAGATGTCAGACTGCTCAACTCACCTACATTAGAGACAATTCTGTTTTCATGCCAGAGCAGAATTTAATATTCTTAAGTAAGTTCTCTTGCAATACATATTTCGTTACTCCTCTCAGATGCCTAAGTGATTACATGAAAGAGAGTTGTGATAGTTTGTGACTTGCTATTGTGAACAAAGGCAAGTACATTTCAACTAAGTAGTACTTTAGGAATCTTGTGTCTTTTAAGCTTTCTGTTTTTACGAAAAAAAAGATTGCATGAGGTGAGGAAATGATTAGAGAGGGATTTGATATGTGCTACATCTCATGGGCCTTGAGTTCCTCTGCAATTTAAACCACTGCAGTCTTGATTAAGAAGTTCAGAAGGTGGAATTACAAGCAGCCAACCGGTAGAGTCAAGTACTTCAAACACCTTAAAAAACCCTCTTATTTTTATAAAAAGGATTAAAACCTTGAATTAATTGATGCTTTACCATGAGGATAATCTATGAGGATTTTATCTGAATTCATTATGATTTAACTTTGTCTTTGAACTCTAATAATCTGTGAGAGTTTCCTAGTCCTGAAGCACAAGTTAGAATAAACAGTCAAAAGTGAAGCTTACTAGTGTTTTCTATGACTTGTATACAGAAAGAAAAACAAGTCTTTTCCCTTGGCCACATCTGTGCTCTATAGCATGAACCATTTAGATGCCTGGTTGTTTAAGATCAAATCTGCAATCTGTTCTTGTGTTTTTACAAAGAAATTGTGCATAGGATGCTTGCATTTTAAAGTCAGCTTAAATCCAAACTGTGGGGAGCGAGGAAACTGCTTGAACTTGGTCTGTGAAAGCTGTGATCATGGCTAAGTTCTTCTTTCATGAAAGATTCCCTGCAGAGATAGTTTCTTGCATCCTAAGCTGGGGCTGTGTGGGAGAGAGGTGGTCTGTGGTTACTGTGGTCTGAAAAAAAGACAGTGTCACACTGCATCTCCCTCACTGTCACTGACATCCTGCACACTGCAGTGCACACATTGTATTTCTTATTCGCCCTTGCCATTTTTCCCCTTTGTTTTTTTAAAAAAATTATCCAGTTTCCTTATTCATCCAGGAATGTCTGCTGGAAGGAACCTGGAACTAAGTCGAAATAAGGTTGCTGTGGGTGTACTGAAGATGAGTTTCTTTAAGGAAACATCACCAAAGTCTGCACTCATACTATTCTCATTTTAAAGGGAGAATCTGTATACTGTTCTGTAATTGTATATCTGTGCTATGTGTTTCCTCACAAGATTTATATTTTAACAAGGATTGCTCCTTTTATTTAGCCAACCATACTGGGATTTTCAGGATCCAAAAGCTCCAGACATTTCCCACATTACTAGCAAAACAGAAAAATGTCCACCTTCCTGTTGCTCAAGCCTGTAGAAAAAGAAATTATCATGTGACAATAGCCTATCTGGCAAGACTAGGAAGACTGTATTTTTTCCATGACAGCCCCTCCAGAATCTTTTATCCTTGGCTCTGACTCAGTAGGATCTCTTAGCTAAGTCTGCCCAACAAACTCTTTTGGTACTCACTCAATTTTATGGCTCAGCTTACTGAAGCTGTGCACCAGCCTCTAGGAAATGACTGAAGCCTTCATACTTCCTTTTGACCACCTTTCTCTCAAAATCACTCCCTACATCCAGACAAGCTAGTAAATATCCTTAAATATCTGTTTCATATCCTTACTCCTCTGAGTGCTCAAATAAAACAGTCTCTCTGACAAAAGTGCACTAAATATGGAGGGTTAAGGGGCAGACATTATTTGCTGTCTTTCAATGTTATCTGTTCTTTTACTTTGGCACTTCCACCCTGAGCTGTTCATGATCTATAATGAAACCTCTCCTACTGTGTGGGCCTTGGTGGTTTATTTGATTTGGAGCAGTATAGGCTGAATGCTGGCAAGAAATTAAAATATGAATGTAGGTAAAATACCACTGCATTTTTGTCCATTTTAGAGAATCTCTCAGGTCACTAAAATATCTTGAACACCTACAACAATTTTTGCTTAAAATTCTTTAAAATAGAAAAAGTTTTGGTGTCAGCAAAAGAATATTTAAGGTTTTGACAGAAATCAACAAAAGCATGGAAATGTCCAATTAAGGCAGAAATACACCATATGGACTTGGATGTGATAAGCAGCAAACAAGATGTTACAGTGACACCCTGCTGTGGTTAGGTGTGGAACACATATGTCCCATTTAGGGTTTATCTACAGATGTTCTTACTTTGTAGCTCTGTTTGTTCTACCAGATATGAAAGAATTGAGGAGGGTGGGTGAGATTGTTTTTTCTTCCTTGGTGTCTTTATTTTCATATTTGAATTTATAAATACTATTGAACTTACTCATATGAAATCTCACAGTGCTAGGAGTCCTTCCCTGCTTGCACTCTTGTTCACAGAGATGTATTCACAATTTGGTTATTCACTAGTCCTGGAATTTCTGCTAATTCATGTTTGAAGCAGGAAAGACGGACACAATTCACTCTCAACCCACACATTTTCTCACTTTTACCCTTCTGATTCTTTTCCCCATCCTACCACCATGGAGTGTGGGAGCAGCTGTGTGGGGCTGAGCTTCTGGCTGGTTAAAACATGACAGGCCTTTTTGGCACCCACTGTGGAGCTTTTAATTAACTACCTCCTGTCCTTGCTTCCCTGCCTCACTGGGCTGGAGACCAGTGCTGGTTACTGGCAGCTTTTTGTTTTCACTGCTTTCTGTAGTGCTGATGAACATCCCCCTCTGCTGTGCCTGGGATAGCACCTGGTGACACACCTGGGCTGGATGGTGGCCAGGGCATCAGTGCTCTTTCTGTACTTCTGTACTGCAGTGGGAACTTGAGTCCATGCAGGAGCAGGACACTCTGAAGCAGCTGTGGCAGTGGATAAGCCCATGTCAGAGCAGGTGCATCTCAAAGTACCTGTGGTTGTGGTTATGTCTGTGCCACACCAGCAGCACCTCTGAAGGGACTGTGGCCCAAGGATAAGTCCACACTGGGGAAGGTCCTCCTCAAAGCTGCTCTGTGTAAATCCATGGTGCAACAGGTCCACCTTGAAGCACCAGTGGTTGTTCATGAGGTATTGAGATTAAATTATTAATTTATTAAAATTATTAGAGAGATGCCTTTGCCTAAATTAAGGTGTGAAGAAGACCATATGCCAAAATCAAAAGTACAGATTTTTATTTAGGAGTAAATGTGAGCTAGAGAGAGGTAAAGAGTCAGAGGGAGAGAGAGTGACAGGTAAACTGAGTAAGTAGGAAAAATATCACCATTCTACAGATTCCAACAGCATCCTATTGATCCTCATCTTTTCAGGGTTGCAGTCTTGTCAAGGTGTTGGTTGCAGACTGTATCCACCAAATGGGTGGGGAGGAAGGAGTGCAAAACACTTGGTCCATTAGGTTTATATTATGCTCAGGCTCAGGTGGGGGCCAGGTACCTCCCCTGATGCAAGGAGTTTCACACTGGCTGATTTAATGTTGTGGATCACAGGACACTTTGGGAGTCTTGACACCCTCCAAGATGTTGCAGCTGTTTCTCATCAGTGTTTAGAGGGGAGTTTTCACAGCTGAATCATTATATAAGGAAGTATGTTGGCATGATAGAGACTTGTCCCACCTCGTGTGATTTTATTCTAAGCACCTCTTATCTGCCTTTTTCTTATCTGGAAACCCAATTTGAGCCTCAGATGTGCACGCCCTTCTGCACCACTCTGTGTATCACTAGTGGAGCACCCAGCCCATTATTTGAGCCATTAGCAACACCAGTCCAGTCTCTTACAGCACCTGGTAGAACGTTTGAGTCATTAATCACTAGCAGTCCAGGCTCTGACATGAGGTCACACTGCAGCACCTCAAAGTGTGTGGTTATAGATGAGCCCATGGCACCCTGACTGCAGGCACAATAAGGCCAAGCTGGAACAGGTTCACACCTGGAGGGACTGCAGCCATTGGTAAGGCTCATATCCAGCTGGAGCTCTAAAGGCCTCCAGGCCCAAGGATAAGGCCATGCTGGAAGAGATATGTTCCAAAGTGACTGTGAACAAACCTGTGCTGCAGCAGTTATAGCCCTGGAGAGACTGGGGCTCATAGGGAAGGCTCCACTAGAAGCAGGTACAGTCTGGGGCTGCACTGCATGTGTAAGTCTAAGCCAGAGCAGGAACAAGGGGAAGAGTTCATTGCAATGGTAAACACTAAGGTCTGGTCCACAGGGACCATGGGTTGAGGCTGTAATGGAAATTCAGTGGGAATTACTATAACAGGAGTCACATGAACCAACGAAAAGAAGACTTACAAGTACAAGTGCACCAGGGACTTAACCTGAGCTGGTTTTGATGCCAAAGACCACCTCTACTGTTCTGAGTGATGACCATAACAGATGGAACCCAAAGTCATGGACTAAATGAACTCAGTGGATATTTTATGGGCATATTTTGTTTAGTCCATAGACTAAAGGAGTGATGTTCTGTATTATATCAAGGCTTGTGAAGGGGGTGGTTGTTAAGTAGATTATATTGGATAGTATGGGACCTGAACATGATGTAAATGGTATGGAAGAAGGGGTGAAAAATGTATTGGTTTCAGCTAAGATAGAGTTAGTTTTTTCTTCATAGTAGCTTATATGGGCTATTGATTTGGATTTATGCTCAAAACAGTGTTGATATCACAAGGTTATTTTTCTTATTGCTGAGTAGTGCTTACACAGAGTCAAGGCCTTCTCTGCTTCTCACCCCACCCCACCAGTGCAGAGACTGGGGGTGTTTGGGAAGCTGGGAGAGAACATTGCCAGGACAGCTGACCCAAACTGACCCAAGGGATCTTCTACACCATTATGGTCTCATGCTCATCATATGAAGATGGGGGAAGAAGGAGGCATGAGGGGGAGGTTTGAGTGATGGCATTTGTCTTCCCATGTCACCATTGTGTGACGGAGCCTTGTTCATCTTGAGGCAGAAGAACACCTGCCTGCCCATTGGAAGTGGTGAGTGAATTCCTTCTGCTTTGCTTGTTGCATAGTTTTCCCTTGATCTATTAAACTGTGTTTATCTTAAGCCATGAGTTTTCTCATTTTTACTCTTCTGATTATCTTCCCCATCCCTGTTTGGGGAGAGTGAGTGACTACTACTCACACTTATAGAGGATAGATGATCAAATAAATAAAATGTCATGACCTGCAAGGTTTGCCTGATTCTGTGGGAATGTAATTCTGATGTTAGAGCTGCTGTCTTAGTTTCAAGCAGTGAAGGAAATAAAGGGATCTCTCTGGGTGCATTCACTAAACTATTGCCATAGGGCCACCATATGCCCCTTTGTAACACCAGGAGAAATCAGGACTAGGCTGACAAACACTTCATTGGCACTTCCTTTGTGCCTGTTGCTACCTTCTTTTCTGCCTTTTTATGGATAAGGCCTCAAGTCTATGACAAGCCTTAGAAACAAATAATGAACTACCCTGTATCTGCCCTGTTTCTCACCCAAACTAGCCTCTTGTATTCAGAGGGAAGGACAACTACTACGAGTATAATATGGCAAAGACAACTAGGATTATGCATGTATAGATGCTGGTTACAAAACAACCTTTCTAATTTTTGTCAAATTTTAAGACAGAAAGTAGTCAGACAGAGTGATAATTGGAGTTCTATGAGTAGCTGGATGTGTAAGCACAAGCAAGCCAGGATATCAGTGTAAATTATTATTAATATATGAAAGAAACAGCTTTAAGTTTCTTACAAAGCTGTCTGCTATTGTGCTTAGAAAGATAATTGAATAAAAATAAATTTTTAATAGTTAAATCATTGAAAGAACATTTGAATGCACAATTTTGGCCCTCATGAGGAAAATGACAAGTCTCCCAATAATTTTGTGTAGTGTTAGGATTTCACCCCAGCTTCCCATTTGTATGCTGCTGATGACTGGGTAATTACCTGGGCCAAATAGAATGGCCTGTACTGGTCTCTCCTATAATCATTAAAATGGTACTGCTCTTTCCCTACTTGTCCAAAGAGAGTGGAGATCCTTGCACAAGCTGTGTTATGTGTGTGTCCATGCAATGATTTCTGTGACAGCTCTGTAGCTATCTAGGTCTAAGTAATTTTTTTTTTACTTCCATCTGACTTTGCCAGTTTGGTGTCTTTATGACATAAACATTCACAATAAAATGACAATTGTTATTGGCAATGGTGACATTGTTACTATGAATCAGCACCTTCCCTTAGCAGAGAAAGGGTCTTAATGAAAGGAATATTTAAGCTGACTGCAGACTGAGCTTTCGGCCAGTTGTAGGGATGAGAAGAAGGACAAGGTGAGTGAGTTCTCACTGGGACCTAAGGAACAGGGATGACTAACAAATCTGAAAATAGTGGCATGTTCTTATCCACCCTCCTTCAGATTCCACCTCTTGCTCTTCACTGAAGAGGTGGTCTTTGGCAGAAATTTTTTTTCAGCTCCATTTTCAGTTTAAGTAATCTCCCAGAGTGGTAGTCACATATTAGACATCAATCGACTCCTTAGGATCCTACTTGAGGCAGACAGGATTTTCAGCTTTGTTTTGATCAGGTAATCCAATGCTTTATCCTCCACTGCTATTTCCACACCCCCTCCTCCCCCCCCAAGTTATCAAAAGTTTTCTGTGTCTCTTCCTTCTGTGAGATCCTAGTTCTTTTCAATGTTTAAGGTTTGCCCTCCCCCAGTCCAGGATCAAATAACTGGTATCTTTCAGAAGCCCTAGATCCATCTAAAATAAATTTGTTTAAAAAAAAAAAAAAAAAAAAAAAAAAAACCAAAAACCCAAAAAACTAAAAAAACCCCAAAACGACCCAAGAAACAACAACAACAAAAACCCAGAAAAACCCTTAAATTGGACCCAGAAATTATTGTGGGGACATGGGGAAGAGGGGGAGAAACCCTTGGTGGCTTAAAATTAACTTCATGAACACTAGAAATATAAAGGAAAGGCTTAAGCAAAAGAGAATTTTCTATGTGCTGCATGTTGCAATCACAGGAGGACAATAACTCAGGCCCTCTCACTCAATTCCAATCTTTTATAGTCAGCCATTGCAAAGCATTTTGTGCCCTGATTGCACAGCAGCTGCTGAGACCTGAACTTCCTGAAGCTCAGAACAGCTGATGCCAATGAATAAGTAACCAGACTGCTATAGACTCACGGCACCTGACCTACTTTACAGAACTTTTCCCAAAGGTGTCACATACCAGTACATAATTCCCCCAACAATCAAACCATGCAGTGCTTTTTATACCATTTCATATGCCAAAACTCCCTTTCAAGAACCTCCCTTCCCAAAGATCATTTGTATGTTGACTCATACATCATGTAATAATTTTTGCCCGTAATTGCTCCCAGTTGTGAAGCTCTCATATATACTGAAAAATCAAGGAAATTGTGCAAAACTGAAGATCAATATGCAGCTTTGCTTGCTTTTAGGATTCCTCTGACTACTCTTTGAAAGTGTTTGGAGTTATTTTTTCCCTATTTCCCTATTCCAGCTTGGACTAGAATCTTGAACCTACAGTGATAGAAGTAATGGCCTTTTGCCTGAGTTCCTGGAGACTGATATATCATTTTTGACTTTGCCACAGATTTCCTGGCTGATCCTAGGGTATTCACTTAGGACACAACTAAATAAGGGGATGTGGAGCTTTTAAACCCAGTGCTGCAATGCCTAAATTTTAGGCTCCTGTTCCTTAGATTAAGCTTTAAAACCTGGAGATGGAAATATAATTACACACTGCACAAAGAAAATTAGATGTGTGAGTAAAAATATTAAAGATGTCTTGACAGTTAAAAGGTGAAGGATCGAGTTGAAGTGAATAGGAGATTATCCCTAGAGGGCTAATGCTGAACATAAGATTGTCTGTGGAATGCCAGCCTTTTTTGTTTCTTCTGCAGGCATTTTGATTGCATAATTCTCTTATAAAAGTAAATGCCTACAATTACTCTTTGAAAAATAGGTTCTTACTTTAAAGACTTCCATGCCTCTGGTGCTTGTCTTTATGTAACAACAGGTTGGTGCATTCATGTGAAGAGGAATTTTAATTCACTCCTCAGTTTAGTTAGGCTAAAACTTCTCTCATGGAGAATCTATGTTCAGCCTCTAAGACAGTTACCCAATATATGTGAGTTGTTGTACCCTAGTTAGTGCTATTTCATGACAGGTAAAATATTCCCAGTCTTGAAAGGAGAAGCTGGAAAGAAGAGCTACTTTCTCATAGGTGAATGCTGGCATCATTCTCTCTTTTGGAGATGGTTTGATTTAATTTGGGTTTGAGTTTGGTCATCGTTGTTGTTGTTCTGTTTTGTTGTATTTTCACTCCCTGAATCTCTCATTCTTCAAAGCTCTGTTATGCAACTCCCAGCATCATGGGCCCTCTTTGCAGCTAAGCTTCTGCATGTTGCTCTAATCAAGGAATTAAAACAGCCACAAACATTGCACAACAAGTTATCTATAGTACTTTGAATGAGAATAAGAATAGAAGGCTCTGCAATTTCCACATAAAAGCCTGTCAAGATTCCCAATCTCTCTTTTTTAGGCTAGGATATTGGTGGAAATACTCAACATCTGGGACGTAAATTTAAAATTTCAAAAATTTCATGAGGAAGAATTCACAGAAACAATGTGTTGATCACAGTAGTTAGAGCTGAAATTCAATTTTCTTTGTAATCCACTTTGATAGCAGCTCGTACAAGAGCATATTAGTTTTGGTCAGAAATTTGTATTTTTGGCTTAATATAAAGCCAATGGTCTGATTTGTTCTTTAGATTGATGAATAGATAAATTAATTGAGAACATCTAGTTATTTCAGCATCAATGTTAGTCTTACTGAAGCATTCAAAGCTTTGAAACCTCATCTCATTTTCTTGTGAACTGTTATTTGTTTGATGGATCTCTAGTGAACATAAAAATCATGCCAAGTTTGAAGTCTTTGACATAAATCGATGTACATGGCTGACTAAAAAGATGAAGGGATAGCATGGTCTGGCAAAAAAATTTGTGTATGTGCTCCAGTTTAACTTAATCCTAAAGGGACTTAAACACTTTTAATTCATCGGGTAGATGATTAAATGCTTTGAGAAATCCAAACCAGAGGTCCACTGACAGCACCGGATACCCACACAACAGAAGTCTGGAATGAAATGTTGAACTCTGTCAGACAACACATAAAGAGAAAGGAGGTACTAGGAGCTAAAAAAACCCCAAACCATAATGAAGGGATAGATGACAAATAGTCTAAAAATATTCCTCCCTACTATATAATAGAATTAAATTTTGAAAGAAAAATTGAGAGAAAAGAATAACAGAACTAATATATTCTCATCCAGAGTCCTTAGATATTTAAAGCATGAAATTAATTTTCTTTCAAATGCTGTGCTAATGAGAGAGTTTTGAAATACTGCTTTTTGGCATAATGTCTGTTTACTTTTCACTTTCATGAGCAAATCTGTGAACAATAATGCTAAGCTACAAAGTTAAGACAAAACAAAGAAAAGCATAACAGGAGGTAAATGGAATTGAAAACTAGATTCAGTGTTTTGCAAGAAAAAATCAATAATTAGGATAATGGACATTATCAAGAAGGATTTATAACTTACCATCATATTCATTAAAATAGGAGCAGGTGTGCACTGCATCTATATAGGAACATCCCAGATTAGAAGAAAGGAGGAAATTCTAATTTATGCCTGCTTTGGTGAAAATGGTGAAAGATCATTTTTACAAGGATGTGAGTAAAATAATGGGCTTCAGCTTACTGCATTTAATTTCCTGTTCTGTACACAAATTTCCTCTGTGTCTTGGAAGAAATTATTCAACTCCTCTGTTCCTCAGTTCCCCTCTAGGAAAAAGAAAACCAGTGTTCCCTTACTTTATGGGAACTTGTGTGAGTGTAAATATTGTCAGAGTCTCTCTAGTAGCAGTAGTCTGTCTGTGAAGAGTCTGACTAGTTAAAATTGCTTTAAGCAGGGTTAGATGAAGAGGTCCCTTGATACAAACTTGCTCCTACTGCCCATATCAGGTTGATCAGCACCTGATAAGTTGCATTTTTGATATTGTTTCGGTTTCAGTGTTCAGACTCAATACAGAATTGACTTTAAGCTGATAGAGTTTTCTTTTAACAGCCTGGAAAGCTCAGGTATGAGCTACAGATGTCTGTATTATAACAATCTGCAGACACCACTGATGGCACAAAAGGCTGGTCAATGGACACTTATCTTAGAAAACAATGCAAACACTTCCAAGTTTAAAATGGAATCAATCATCTGGAGCTGTGACCTCAGCCAAAACAAATAAAAAGCATTCCAAGGCAGGTCAGGTGTTAGGTACCTTGTGTGAGGGCTTATCTTAAATACTGTTTACAAAAGGCATCTGAGAAGTGTAAATAATTCCCACCAACACCCAGCACAGGTCCCTTGATACCCTTGATTCATTTTTTCTTCTCTGAGAGAATGATTCTGTTGGCAATGGTCAAATGGTTAGAGTGTGGAGGTCTTGAAACAGTCTTGGGTTTGTATATGTGCACATTTCGTGCTGGAAATACATCTCTATGGTTTACTTTGGACTAGGTTTGTATGTTTTAATTTGTGCTTTTGACAGTTGGGGACTGACATACTGGACTCAGCTGTGTAACTGTTCTTAGTCTGTCCTGAGAAAGCTGAATGAACTGGTAAAGTCACACAACACACAATGGGATGGAATTTTAGACTACTGTCCTTCTGCTTTCTTTCTTTTATTCTTCTGAAATCTGGTTGGAAACAAAAGAGTAGTCCCTAGTCCCATTAAAAGCAAGTTCTAAGTATGTTCATATCCTTTCTTTCAGGTTTCTGAGTTAATCCTGCAGATGTTTTTCAGGCACATGAAGGACAGGAAGGCAATTGGGAGCAGTCAGCATAGATTTAAAAAGAGGAAGTAATGCTTGACCAACCCGAAAACCTCCTGTAGTGAAATGGCTGGCTTGATGAATGATGAGAGAACTGTGAATATTGTCTACTTTGACTTCAGCTAGGCTTTTGGCAGTGCCTTCACTAAGATCCTTGCAGAGAAAGAAGGTGATGAATTATGGGCTGAGTGGGCAGACAGTGAGTTATGTTAAAAACTGGCTGAATGGCTGGTCCCAGAGGGTGGTGATCAGTGAGGTTTATTTGGAGTCCAGTCATTACCAGTGTACACCTAGAGGTCAACACTGGGCCTAATCCTGTTTGACATCTTCAGTTCCTGTGAAATCCTCATGACTGTGCTTCTGTGAAGTGTCTCATGGGGAATAAACAGGAGTAACCAGAGGTTGGTCTGCAGCTGCAGGGCTGTGAACTCATTGGAATCATGGATATGGCTGATATCTGATTGGAGTACTTCTGTGTATGGATAATGTTTCTTTAGGAAGGAGAGGCTGAGACAGTGAAGAAGAGATAATTGCCCTTCATGTGAGGGAACAGGGGAAACTCTTGGAGTTCTGCCTGGGGAAGAATAATGAACCACATAAGACTGAATGAGTGAGGGTAAGTGGGTGGCATGTGGTAGGTATGAGACAACCTGATTCAGAAGAAGAAATAGACTGGCTAGAACAATAACACAGCAAGGCATAAGCAATCCAAAATTTTTCTGGAAGGCATGGGTCAAAAACTTTAACTTTTGTTAGGTCATAGATCTGATGAAGGGAAAAAGCTCTGTCTGGACCTGGGAACTACAAACAAGGAAGTACTAGCTGGTGTTTGAAAGCTGGGAGCAGCCTTGGTGAGAGTGACCATGATATCATGGAGATAAAGACAAGAGACAATTAATTGTAATTGAACTCAAGGGAATTCTGCTTAAACATAAGAAAATTTTGTTTTACTCTAATAGTGCTCAAACACTGAAACAGGTTGTCCAGAGATGCTGTGGATTCTTCCTCCTTGAAGAGACTCAAACCCTGCCTAGATGTGGCCCTGAGCATCGTGGTCTAGGTGACCCTGCTTTGAGAAGGTGGGGTTGAACCATCCAATCTGCATGGCTGCCTTCTCACCTCACTCTTCCTGTGATTCTGTGGATTGCTTTCCAAACCACCTGTTTCTGAATTCATACTGTCTTCACAGGACACAGGAATAAACATGAGAGAACCACCAGCCCTCGGTGCGGCTTGGGGGATAAATTGGAGTGTGGGAGTTCAGCTCACTGGGACACAAGATGGCACTCTGGAGCAGTCCTGGTTCTGTCAGGTGTCACTGCAATGTTCTCAAACCTCACAGCTCTCTGAACTTGTATTAAAATGCTATGACACATTAAGCTGATTAAATACACCTTTCTATTTTAAACCTTCTCCAGTTAGGATATGATAGAGAAAAAATTCTGAGCTTGTTGAGGTTAGGACAAAAACAAAACAAAACAAAACCAAACCAAAATAAAGCAAAAAAAAAAAAAGAGAGAGAGAGAGAGAGAGAAAGATTTGGCTGAAGCCTTCCCACCTGTAACATAGGTCCTAGACTGGATGGAAGGCACATAGATTCTGACATAAGTTTTAGGTCAAGCTGTATATACTAGAGTGAGTTTCTTAGAAGTGGAAATTTGTGATGAGTGACAGTGGGAAGTCTGTAGAAAATAATCAGGCCATTTAGTATAAAAAAAGCAATGTATTTTAAAATATGTTATAACAATGCACAAAATGGAACAAGAAATTATCTAAAAAATCCAGTGCTGAACATTAACCAAGACCAACAGATAAGAAAAAGAACTACAAGTTCATAAGAGTTGCTACAATATGTATTCTGCTGATCAAAGACATGATCAAATTATACTCATGCATATCATAACAGATATTTGCAATGAGATCTGGTTTTGAAAGCTGTTTCTAGAACACAATTATATCCAATTATATCTAATTATGTGCAACATCTTATTGCTTATCGGTGTTTACTAGTTCCATTTGTAAAGTATGAATAATAGTACTTTCTCGACCTGTGAGTTTCAGAAAATAAATCTGTTAAAATCTAGTACAGCAATGGAAGCAACAAAGTAATTAAAACAGAAAGCAATGAAAGCAAAGACCTTTCCATTGTTCTGTCAGCATTTGCCACCATCTAAGCTCACTGCAAGGAGAGATCATCATCACTTTCAGTCTTACCAAGTTCTTAAACCCTTGTTAAGTTTTTACTGGGGAAATTAGGTAGTGAAAAGGGAAAATGAATCAGCTCCAAATTTAGTAAATCCAACTAAACTTGCAACAGCTCAGGCTGAAAGGATTTTTGAAATATAGATTTATTGTTCATTGCAGGCAAAATCCATTCCTCACTGATGTGAATGGCAAAATCTGAATGTAAGACGTGAAAAATTCAAGAAAATAAGGAAGATTTCACCCCTTTTGTTAAAATGAATACAGCAGAAGAAAAGTACAATGCCCAGAAGACATTTGATACTAGGAACTGTAAGAAAGGATGAACATGTGCTTTTGGAAACTCCACACTTGGAAACCTTAAAATTGGAAGTTTGTGAATGTCCAGGTCTCCACTGTCTTAAAGAACAACCTAGAAAAATACAGCAAAATCCTTGAAAATATTAAAAAGTGTACTTTTACATAAAACATATCTATTGCAGTAAGATAATGTTGCCACAAGCAGTTTCATCGTAATTGGTTCTTTCCTTCTGCCAACATTCTCTTTTGCTATTGGCACTATTTGCATTGTTGCAGTAAGTAATTTTAAACAGGATATCAACAGACAGAATGTACCAGATAGATATTACATTAAAGTAGTACAGATAGCATGCATGATGACAGTATATGCAACAATTGTTGTTGGTAAAAACTTGTAAATAAAAGTCAGTTAAATTGCAAGGTACTGAAGCATCCCTACATGATCTCTTACAGAAGCCCTGTCAGACTTCAGCACTATGGAAGAACACTATATCATTGTGTCAGACATGGAACATGACATAAATCTTGATAACTAAAGGAAAGGGAAAGCTAGAGGTAGAATGGTCGTAGACAACCAACAGAGGTGACTTTGAGTACACATCGTGAATTTCTGACAGAGAAATTCAAGATTCCTTAATCCCTCTATAGTTTCTTGTGCAGTGAATTATGTCAGTAGATATAATGTCTTCTGAGGGAGTAATTCCACTCACAATTACTTCTAGTCAGTGATGTTTGATCTTCTTCTTATTTTGTGCTGAAAGAAGAAACTAAGGCTGTGGTCTGTCTCAGCTTGTTCTTCAGTTTTGGAATACTTGCTCTACAATACAAAGGAACACTGAGACACAAAGTTCTGCTTTTCTTGGCCACTATGGCTGTAACTGAGCAGAAACCAGCAGAAGTGAATGACTTAGCTCAGACTAGCATAGATACTGCAAAGTATACACATCTGAATAGATTAACTTTCTTGTTCTTTCCCCCTTTTGGTTTCTGTCCTGTCACAAAGTAGGAAATGCTAGAAATACCATTAAATATGGGACTATGGCTTTTTTAATACTTGTGGTATTAAAAAAAAAAACCTCACAACTGAAAGTCTTTGGAGGGTAGTCTTTGCTTGCTTATTTTAGTAATCACAGAATTATAGAATGGTTTGGAATGGAACTGAAAGATCATCTAGCCAAGCTGTCTACTGTGGGCAAGGACATATTCCACTAGACCAGGTTTCTCAGAGCTTCATCCAGCCTGAATCTCCTGAACACTTCCAGGGATGAAGCATCCCACACTTCTCTGAGAGCCTCTTTCAGTGCCTCACCACTCTCACTGTAAAGAATTCCTCCTATGTCTAATCTAAACCTGCCCTATTTTAAAGCAATTACCCCTTGTCCTATCCCCACATGGAAGCATCAAAAGTCCCTCTTCAGCTTTTTATAGGCTCCCTTTCAGTGCTGGAAGGCTTCTCTAAGGACTGCCCAGAGCCTTCTCTACTGCAACCCCAGCTCTCCAAACCATCTTCATAATAAAGTGGTTTAGATATTTTTACCACTGTTTAGATGTCCCTGTGGTGGTTCTGATCCCTGTTCTCGTTGGTCCTCTGCAAATAGAAAACAAAGTCTGTTCTCGCCACAGAGAACAAGTAGCAAACATATAAAAAGCAAGCTACAGGGGGTGTGGTAATTTAGAATCAAGGCATTTAGTCTGTGATAGATGAAGAGTGTAGGGGAAGAAGGATCAAAGGAATTGATAAAAAGATATTAAGTGAATGAACTTTCTACCTTATTCACATAGAATCAATTTATCTACCAGGTAGTGAATGGGGTGGTCCATCTTAGAATGAAGGAAGGAAATGAGACAAAAATCAAACCTAACCTGTGCAGAAATTTTGTAAGAAATTAAGAATTTCCATCTGCTATACTTGTGTGAATGCAAATTAACATTGGAGACTGGTTGATGAAAAAATGGCTCTTTCATCGGTGTTCTTTGAAAGTTCAGTTCCTAATTATCATGAGAGTTCCAGCTGCAATCAAAATGAGTATCATCCTAGCTCACAGCTTCACATCTGATGTTTCAATAAGGCTTATGCCTAACTGTCTGGTCACTAGTTAGCTCTTGTAATATCTCAAAATCTATATATTTCAGCAAACAGGCTTCCTTCCCTGTTGGTCAGTTTATAAGGATTTTTTATATATGTATATGTGTGTGTATATATATATATATATATACATACATACACACACAATACATATACATATTTACATACACACACAATACATATATACCTATATATATATATATACACAAACATATGTCATTTATGAAGTGCTTGCTTCACACATAATTTGCTGTAATCCATGGTAAATATTTGCAGCAAAATCAGCTTTGAATTCAGGCCTTCAGAGTATTTGCTTTCCTCAGAGACAGCTTCCTGGACTCTATTTTTTGCTTGCTTATTTCATGGGTAAATACATGGGATTTGCACTGGTTCACAGCTCACCTATCCTTCCTACTTTAAAAGTCAACAGAAGAAGACCTAGATAGTGATTCTTTTCCTCCTCTGGAAAATACCCTAAATACAGACTGCAGTTTTTAAAATGGATAAGAAAACATTGAGGAATAAGACTCCCCCAGATTGATTTCCTAACTTGCTCAATGTTCTTTGTAAATTAAATGTCAGATTTAAGAAATCATCAGAGAAATAATCTGCTATTTACAAGTCTCTTGAGATGAAAGTGGGCTTTGAGCTGTTTGTCCATTTTAGCTGGGGCATTTAATGGTTCAGAACAGTTACTCCAGAAGTTTCAAGCTGTTTATTTGAATAGTCTCCATAAACAGCTGAACAATAACCATCCTCTTTCAAAGTAACATAGAAATATATAAGTTATATACAGTGTGGTTAGAGTCCTAGTTCTGCAGGGAACAGTATTATATTTTGGTCTCAGCTCTGGGGATTATATTCAGTTCATATTATTTAATATCTGTATAATGCAAGAAACAAAACCCCTTTTGACATCCAAAACCTTTGCTGAGCAAAGTGTTCAGTATTCTGTCACAGAGTCAAGCTTCCTCAAATGCTCTCTCTCTGACCCAATAGATTGTTTTCCACACAATGAAAGTAAATAGCTTCAGGATGAGAGGTGGAATGTGCTCCTCACTCTGTCATCCTGAATAGATAATAGTCAGGTGGTTGGGACAGTGTCTCAGTAGACATTGGTTTGTGGATTTGAACCTCATTAGTCACAGAAGGGCTTAAAATAAAATTCTTTATGTCTATGAGTGAGTATTCTAACTGCTAAACCATTATACACTGGGGGCCAATTTTCTCCAGATTCCCCACTTTTTTAATGCATTAATAAGCAAAACAAATGAAAAAACAAAACAAAACCAAAAACCAAAACAAGCAAAAAAGAAACAAAAAAGAAACAACAACAACAAAAAAACCCAAAAAATCCAAACTGATCCACACTTCATTTATCAAAGAGAGAACAGTTTTAAACATCTACTTTCCAAAGACCTGGAGATCTACACTCTATAGACATCCCTGTATTTTGAGCTACACTTGAATAGATGACATGTATTTAGTCCATGTAGATATTATACCTTCCTTTGAATATCTAGGGACAACTCCCTTTTCCTGTGTGTGCATGTCCCACATAGCCACATACAATAATTTCCTAGAAAAAAAAACACCCTTGAGAAAAGTATCAGAAAATAAGGTGTTTGGTGGTCTTTATTAGCCATATAAAATCAGGATAACAGAAAATCAATAAGTAACTGCAAAGATTCATACCAATTACAAAAACTCAGAATCAAAAATTATTGAAAACTGTGACAGTGTGGATGGCTATTTTGGATAGCCAGAGTCTGCTCTTTTTTAATAGGAATTTCTTAGACATAAACAAAGACTTTTCTGAGACAGTTTCAATTGCATTTATTCTTTTTTAAAAATAAACATATTTGAAAATTTATTTTTCACATTTCCACTAAGAAAGAAAATTGAATTTTTCCTAAGCAAAATACAGATAAATTCAGCCTTCTCTATTTATTTGTACCTATCACAGCTGTTGGACTTCCAATAGTAGTAACTTACTCTGAATCTGAGTACTTCTTCCTCGTGGCACTCCATTCTCCAGAAACCAATGGTGTGTACTCTCTTCTTCCAAAACAGCCTAATTAATCTAAAGCTGAAGTACTTGGAAAAGGTTGAAGTACTCAACCTCTGTTTCCTCACTTTGATTTTACTGGCAAGGTCTGCTGCTGGCCTTGTAGGTCTGTGATCCTGGTGAAAAGGCTGCATATATCCACTTTCAAGAAGGAGAAGGAGAAGGAGAAGGAGAAGGAGAAGGAGAAGGAGAAGGAGAAGGAGAAGGAGAAGGAGAAGGAGAAGGAGAAGGAAGGAGAAGGAGAAGGAGAAGGAGAAGGAGAAGGAGAAGGAGAAGGAGAAGGAGAAGGAGAAGGAGAAGGAGAAGGAGAAGGAGAAGGAGAAGAAGGAGAAGAAGGAGAAGAAGGAGTTTCCTAAACCTAAACTCGTTTCCGAGAGAGATTATGGAACAAATCCATCTGAAAGCTGTATGTGAGCACCTGCAGGCAAGAAGACACAGGCAGCATGCATCCCTGACCAGTTACCTTCCTGGGATAAGAAGTCTGGTTTTGTCAAGGAGAGTAGAGCAGTAAATGTAGTATACATTGAATTTTCAAAAGGCCTCTTATATGGTTTTCATAATCTTTTTTTAGCCAAATGGCTGAAAGCTGGGGTGTATAAATGGGTGTAAATTTTATGGACCACCAGGCTCATCAACACCATAAAGCCCAGCTGGCAGATGATCATCAGTGGTGCTTTAAGGGGTAAACATTAGACCTAACACTTGTAGCACTTTTGTTACCAGCATTAATGATACCTTTGTACACACGAGAGAATGGTTCATAAATCATAAGGCAGGGGTCCTGTTAGAGAAAATTCATCAGAAATTTGGAGAAGTAAAAAATCATGAAGTTTGACAAGGTAAAATGCAAAGTCCTGTACCTTGGGATGAATAACTCCACTCACCAGTGCAGGCAGGAGTCAGCTGGCAGCAGCTGAGCAAGAAAGGACTGGGGACTCCTGGGCAAAAGTTGAATGTGGTTCATTTTGTGTCCTTGCAGCGGACACAGCCAATGACTTCCTGAGCTGCACAAGCAAGAGTGTAGCACAAGGGAGTGTCTTGTCTGATGGCACTTTTGGGATCACATTTGGACTACTATGTCCAGGTTTGGACTCCTTAATACAAAGAGATACTCTCCCACTTCTCTGAGCCAGGTGGAGACACACACAGGTGGCCATGAGGCTGGAGGATATGGCATGGAGGGGGGAGACTGAGGGAATGGGATTTCTTCAGCCTGAAGAGACAACTTGGAGGGATTTTACTGCTCTCTACTGCTATCTAATGGGAAGGCATACAGAAATCAGAGACAGACTTTGCCTACAGGTGGGCAGAGTCAGGGTGACATTTAATAAACACATCTTGAGACAAGGAACACTTCAATTAGACATTAGGAAAAAAATACCATGAGAAAGTGGAGAAGGGGCTTTTAAGTGTGTAAGCTCCACTGGTAGAAATATTCAAGGCTTTCTTGGTCAAGTGCTGAGCAATCTGATCCAAGCTGGCCATTCAGGTAAGGTGTTGGAAGAGAGGATCTCCAGAGGCCTCTTCTATTCTAAATTGCACAAAGACTTTGCAGTTAGATTTCTATGCTGAAGCAAATCCATTCACCCTGTGAAATGTGTGTGTCACCATGAGGATCACACAGCCTGCTCCTCTCACCACTTAGTGTGATGTTCTGACCATGCAGGGTTTTCTTCCTGCTTGTGCTGTATCTGTGTAGTTCAACTACAGTCAGTGTTTTCATCTCTTGAAAATGTTTCTCCCTGAATAAAAAGTCCAATAGCCAAATATGCTTTAAGAAAATTTTAGCTATTTGAACAAACATTAGAAATACCACTTAAAAACTGGAAGTCAGAGAAGCTGGATTTTGTCATACACTGGGAGACCCATATTAATCAAAGAACTAGAGTTGCAATTTTAATTCATAATGAATTTAATGAATTTTAATAAATTGTCTTGAGCTGATAATTTATAATTTATTTGTTAGATAACATAATTTGTGTGCACAGAAAGTCTGTTCACGAAGTCTTCTGTATAGGATTATTCTGGAAGACCCATTTGTATTCCTGTAGAACTGAAATTTGCACAATAGGAGTGGTCCATTTATGGCAGTTTGAACAAGAGTGGCATTAGAATTTTGGTTATTATTTTTTCTTTTTAAACTAAGAGAGTTGATCATGTTACTGTTGCAGGACTGCAAACAAGATAGATGAAATACACAAGTTTTAAAATAAAAATTACAAAATACTTTAGTTTTAACAGTGATTTATTTGTAAGCCAGGATATAAGGAAGGTTTTTCTTTCTAAACATTACTTGTTTGGTTTAAATGTGTAAGAATGTCCTATCCAGGGAATTTATTGATCCTTTAGATATATTTTTTGTTTGATTTCACATTATTATCAGGTAACAAAATGCTGTATATCAGTATAGAGTTGGAAGTCCTTTCCCAACCCCCCAACTGTAGGAACTGAGTGGATGAATCAGAGAGAGAATAATATATTTTGCTGCTTTCATGCTATATGACACGTTGCTAGGAATGAAGAAAAGTACAAAAGGAGGAAGAATTCATTAATTGTAATGAACCCATGGTTTGCCTCTCTGTGTTTTTTGATCTCTAATCTATGCATAATGGTTTTGGTTAAAACTCCCATCCTTTCTTTGTTGTCAACTATAAATACTAAAGTGGCCAGTCAAAATATTGTAAAGATTATCAGTTTTACAATTTAAATCATTCCTTATTAAAACAGATGCATGTACAAAAGTAATAAGAGATATAATAATAAGCACAATGAGAGGAAATACTCAAATTACTATGAGTATTACAGAAATTGAATAATAAAGCAAGACTAATGCAATAGAATAGAAAGAATAAAACTAATAAGTTATGATAGGTTAATACTAGGAAAACAAAACAAAAAAAATCTTCTGTGTACTTAATAAATGGAGCTCATTTCCAGTATCTTAAGTTTGAATATTATGTTTAATAAAAATGGATTTCTCTATAGACAAGGGGTTTCATAATTTATTAATAGGGATATGAGTGCTTAAAATTAGTCCTCAGTTCCTCTCTAATATCAGAAAGAGGCAAGTCTTTTTTGTTCTATTTTGTGTGTGATTTTATATCAGTTGAAGTTTCATTTTTGCATTTTTAAAAAATTTATTTGCAAATATAAAATGTGAAACCAATTCCAATCAGCTTAACAACCAATATATGTTTATGAAATTGCTGGTCATCAGTAATGTAATAATGAACATATGTGAAGACAACTTAGGAAAACTAAGTCATTTTTCATGGAGGCATAAATTGCATCTCTACATCACAAAAGAATACCTAAAACAGCATAAAGTCTCACTGACTGACCCATACTGAAAAACACATGATGTTGTAATAACCTATTTCCCATGACACTTTCCTGAACAAGAAAAACACTACAATCTTCTCTTTTATTTACTGTAAGATGGTGGATGGATTCCAAAGCTGGTCCAGAAAGAAGAAAACAAATATAAATGGATAAGAAATATTTAAAGTTACATTGGGCTTCTCAGATGGTGGACACACATAGACACACATTAAAAAAAAAAATCTAGAAAATTAAATAGACAACTATTGGATGCATGGTGTAATGCAAAAAAATTGACATAAGATGAATAAACTATGTAAGTTACCATACATTTATCAATATTGAGTACAAAACTGAGCTTCTATAGGTGTTCATCCATCAGTAGAATAACCTTTTCAGGAGGAGAAAAATGGATATGTCAATGAATGTATCCTGACATTATCAGACTATCCTAACTACCAATGAACTATCCTAACATTAACAAACATCAATGTATTCTTTGCCCTTTTGGTCTGCTCACTCCTTAAATAGGAAAAATTCTATTAATAAAGAAATAATTGCTCTTGCATGTTTATTACTTTGTACAGTGGCAGGAAAATAATTTCCTCCAGACTCTTCTGGTAATTGCAGGAACTACTAGTCTAACTAGTAAAAACTGAGGGGAAAAAGGCACAGGGTGGTTTAGCCTTTCCCATTTTCTTGTTCTGCCAGTCGTGTGTCCCATTCAGCAGTGGATTCACATTTTCTCTAGGCTTTTCTTTTCCTCGGGTTTGGAAAATATTTCTACATCCTTTATGAGCTACCTGACTCTATTCCAACCTCTTATTTTTTCCATCTCTTGCTTCCTTTTTATGTTTTTCAGGAGCTTCTTGTTTCCCCATGCAAGTCTCCTCAATATTTCTTCTTTTTCTGCATGTGGGGATAGACGGTTCTTGAGTTTGGAGGAGCTGATTCTTGAAAAAACCCAGTTCTGCTGGAATTCCCTTGTCTCCAGGACCTTATTCCACAGGGTTCTTCCAAGAAGATGCCTGAACAGGCCAAATATGCTGTGATTCTGCTATTTGCCTTACTCCTTCCTCTGCTGATCACCCTCATAGTGACTGCTGCCAAACTTCTAATCCCACTTCTAATCCCCAGCTAGTTCTTCCTTGTTTGTAAGTACCAGCTCCAACAGAGTTTTTCTTATCAGCTCCTCAATCACCTGTGTTAGGAAGTTGTCACCAATGTATTCCATAACCCTCCTGGTTTGACTGTGTTCTGCTGTGTTATCACTGCAGCAAAGCTTTTTCTGAGGCCTCTCCCCATCAAATCACCCTGCACCCTTTGTTTGCCATCCTGGTCCACCTCACTTCCTCAGGGACCTCGTGGCTGTCATTCTCCTTTCCCACTGAATTTAAGCATTTCTCACCAGACTGGTCAGCTTGTTGAAAAAGATGCGTATACCCCACTTTATCAGATAGGTGCTACCTCTTCCCACCACAGTCCTCCAAAATGGAAGTACAGTTTTGAATGCCAAATCTCTTTTTTTCCACATCTGATATGCAACCAGGCATTGACAGTAGGATCAATCCAGTCCTCATAAAACCCTTCCCTAAAGCCCTTCAAAAGCACCTGAGGGAACTGGTCTTGTTTAGTCTGGAGAAAAGGAGGCTGAGAGGAGATGTTTTTGTGCTCTAAACTGCCCAAGCAAAGGTTGGGGTGAGATGAGCATTGATCTTTTCTGGCAGGTAGCAAGCAATAGCACAAATGGCTTCAAGTTGCATCAGTGGAGTTTTAGATTGGATATCAGGAAACATTTCTTCACTGAAAGGATTACCAAGCACTGGAATAGGGTCTCCCAAGGAGGGGTTGAATTACCATCCTTGGAGATGTTTAAAAGATGGATATGGCTCTTAGGGATGTGGTTAAATGGTGTATTTGGCAGTGCTGGGTTAAGGGTTGGACTCAATGGTCTTAAAGATCTTTCATAACCTAAACTATTCTATGATTTCCTTTACTTTAAGGATCAAGGAGAAAACCGTCCAGGCTTCCATGCTCTTGGCTCTTGCACTCAGTCACATTTGATAATCTTCAGGTATCCCCTGGAAGTATCAGTGCACACATGGAAGAACAGCAGTGGATGGGATTAGAAGGACTAACCAGCTCCTGCCTCTTCTTCCCAAAGTCCCATATCTCAGTGCTGTAAAACAGCAAATCTCCCTAGGGTGGAAGTAAATTTACAGACTGGAGCTACTACTACTTCTTGTTGCTGCTCAGCTCAGCCATGTTGGCTGTTTTATTTGACAGAGATCTCATACCTTCATCTGCTACAAGGGCAATGCTGTGTTCTGTAGCTGCAGATTTGCAGGGGGAGCAGGAGCTGAAGGAGGCAGAAGTCACAAACTTCCAGCCTTGGTCATCATGGAAATCTTTGTTTCCTATCCAGATATGTACAGATTCTGCCTTTGCCTCTGCCAGCTGGATTTTTAGGCTCTTGTATCTGCAGGGTTTTGGTGAAAACCCAGTGAACTTTTTCCTCAATTCCTTTGGTCCTGTGAAGTCAGTCTGTCTCCTTCTGCAGCTTCTTTCCTTGGTAAGCCAACCTGTTCATTCACGAAATCCACTGCAGGGAAAGATCCCACCTTACCCTCTTATCTCAATACCAGTGAGAGGCCCCAGGCACTCCTGAAGCCCCAAGTCTGTGAGGCTGTGTCCTTCATTGGGCAATCCTTCATAGTGTCCTCTATCCAAGGACAGCCCTATCGTTGTTGTGCCAGCAACTGCTGGAACTGTGCCCTGTGGCATGTCAGCACCACTCAGCCCATCTGTGTTGCCCTCAGCAAAGCTCCTGGCTCCCCTCTGCAAGAATTGCCACCTCTGCTATCTGCTTTCCCTGGAAGCTGTGTCCTGAGCCAGCAGTGCTGCTAAACTTCCCCTGTGGCCTGCTGGAAGGGAGCTTCAACCTCCCTGATCAGGATTTACTTGGAGCAAATTCTAGATGCACCCTTTGATCAAGAGCATCTGATAAAGCTTGCTGGAAGTCATCGTAGGTCTGGGTAAATAACCTTTCTTATCACTGATAGGCACCTAAATGTTTCTCAGTAAATGCAAAGGAATTTGATGATCTCAAGACAAAATTCCCAAGGAGATCCTGTTGTTTCATTTTAGGTATGGGTACTTGTATGGTTCTCTGGATTGAAACTAGTTTATACTAAATCCTTTGCTTGCTTCCAGGGCACTAAAACTTTGAGCAGTGAGCTGGAAGAAAATGGGGAAAAATTGCCAAAATGCACAATACTTGGATTATTTTGGCTATAGCAATGCTAATAAATGTGCCTGGAATGGTTCTTTGGCATTGAACTCAGCTGGCACCAAACAGCTCATGGTCAAACTGCTAAACTCTTTTCCCCTCCAAAATAGGAAAGTTACATCCAGAATGAGAATGGTGCTTGGTGTATGCTCATTCCAACACTGTGCCTTGAAATTGTTTCAAAGACCACTATTTGGCCTGGCTGAAAACTGTTGAAGGGACTGTTTTAACAGTTTAACAGCATTTATCATCAAGTTCCAACATCCGTGAGCATTCCTTACCACTATTTCCTTTAAATGTCTTTTGTACATCATTCTTCAATGGCCACAGTCTCCAGTAACTAACTGTTATGAGTTCACAGCTCTGAACAGCTTCTCAGTACTATAGTCTCTTGAAGATGAGTTAAAACAGGACAGTGTAGTTGGATCTGAATGCCTCAAGCACATACATTAAAACAAAATCACAAGCTTTTTCTGAGATCAATCAGCACTCAGGTTTTCCTAACACAAGAAGGTAAAAAACGAGAGGGAAAATTTACATTACAGTATTTAGCAAAGCAGTACAGGATCATATGGATAAGAAGTACATCGGCAATGTGCTTCTGGGTAACTTTTCTCAAGCAAAGACACACTTTTTAGGACCTTGTTCTCACTTTCTGTAGAATTACTGGGAGATGTGAAAGCAGCTGCAGCCCTCCTTCACCATCAGCAAATGAAGTATGGCTGCAAGAAAATGGCTGCTCCCCTTCCCTGCCAAATATAACAGCTCTAGTCAGCTACTGCAACACTGATATAGAAATTCCACACCATTACCTCTTCTTGCTGATGTTTTTCTACACAGGTTTGAAACTGTGATGTTTTTCTCTTTCATGAAGAGGAAAACAAAGCTACAATGTAGAATCATAGAATGGCCTGGGCTGGAAGAGGACACAGTTCTCCAAGCCCGCTGCTATGGGTGGGGACCCCTTCCACTAGTACTCCATCCAAATTGGTCTAAAAGGCTTCCAGGGATGGGGAATCCACAACTTCTCTGAATACCACTGGAAGTTATTTATGGGCTATTACAAACTTAGGAAAAAACCTCAGCCATTTTCAGGGGCTTACAGAATTCAAGTTGTTTAATAAAACAATTATGTTTTCATATGAAATTAGTTTAGTCTAGAACACTTGTAGAGTTGCCTTGTTGTAATAAAAGATTTCTTGCAAACTCACTTTGAAAACTTCATATCTAGAAAATAATTGGTTGCCTGTCTGTGAAACTGCTAAATAAAATAAGCTAAATGAAGATATGAAAACATGTGACTCATACATAGAATTATCTTATATTTGGATAAAGAATAGAGGTAGTTTAATTGTAACTTGCAAGTGAAACACTGGAACTGGTGAAGGTATTGACAAAAACCCCGCTGTTGCCAGTAGATTCAGAATACTGCCCTGTACAGATGATGAAATAAATAAGAAACAAATCTTAGCTCAATGGTTAAAAATACCATTTGGGTCGTCACTCTTTAAGAAAAGTTACCAAAAAATGCTCTGTTATTAATGCAAAAAAAGTAAAGTTGACATAAATTACAAGATGGGGCTTACCTGCTTTTCTGAAATGTATTTCTCACCATTTCAATTCAATGTAGATATTTTTTACATCATGCATATTTTTGGTAGAAAGTGCCAAATATTTTTGTCTTAAGAGCAGATGGGCCATTAGATCTGATTAGTTCTGTTTGCCTAGTACAAAAATGATCTAAATGTAGCAATTGCTGATGTTTAAAAAGGATTCTTAAGAAAAAAAATTGATTTTTTAGCAATAGGAGCAGTAGCCCAACATGAGCCAAAAATTCTGCTTGTTGCTTGTCAATACTGACACACTGACACGCCCATTAAAAATTTATTATAATAAGCACAAAGCTGAGTTCTCTCCACTGGAGGCAGTGGAGAGAAATGCATATGCAATGTAGTTCCATGCTATCATGTCTATAGGGAGTGCTTTAGGTAATGCATAGCCTTCCAGACATCTCTTTCATTAACATTTCTACTAAAACTATCCTGCAAAACTGACTACAGAATGTGTATATCAGATAAAATTGATTGAATTGATCAGAATTTCAAAGTAAAGAGAATTCCACTGCATAACCAATGAATAATATCTTACATTTACCTTCAATTACAGCACCCGGTGACACCATCAGTTCATCTCCAGCACGTGCATATGAACAAATGGGAACACAAGGCTCCTCTTAATCAGATTCTAACAAGATAGGGGTCCCAACATGATATGGCCAAAACTTTATGGAGAGGTTTTATGAAATTTATTAGAATTAAGCCAGCAGTAGGTTGTATGGAATTTTAATGAAGCATATGGTCTTATTAAAATTAGCAGAAAAACTATTCTGTATTTCAGAATGTTTTAAGAGGCTATAGAACTTCCAAGGAATGTCAGCAGTGTAAGTAGCTTACAGACCTTGATAATTAAGATAATATTACATCAATTTTTAAATGGTTAAAATAAAAAAAAAAAAAATATTTTCAAAATTAAATAGTAGAGGATTTTTCCATAAGTCATAACATTACCAGGCTAAATTCTTCTAATGTGTCACTATTTTTACAAATGCATTACAGCTGAACCTAACTCATAAATTTTATCTTCAAGATATATTCAAGAGATTATCTATTTTTTCCCACTCTTAATTTTTTTGTTTTCTTAAAGAAGGGAAATGAGATAGTAAGCCCATTTGCATTGTTAGAGGGCATTTCTGGAAAGTGAAGCCTCATGATTCCAAATCAGTGTTAAATGGCATTACAGACGAGTGCAATGCTGACAAACTGAAACACTGAAAGTGGTGACTCCACCATCTTTCTTTCTTTTTTTTTTTTTTCCCCTGAGGTGAGATGAACAAACACCATAATATAAATTTTCATGATTACACTGTAGCAACAAAAAGTTTCTGCATCAGAAGAACCACTTGTCTTTTGTGCAACCTCTTGTTAGCCAAGACGGAGATTAAACTAGATAAATTAAATGAGATACAATGACAGAGTAAGCAACAACTGAGGGAAGCAAACCAGTTTTCCCTGCCTAGTCCTATCCTAAAAATTATTTAAATTAACATGGAGATCTGGGACTACTTTTAGAAGAGAAAGTTTTCTTTCCATATTGTCACAGTGAAGGAAGGGGTGGCTGTACATGGGGGGACAAGCCGAGAGCTGAGTGTGACCCCACATGGTGTGCTCTTCAAAATGGAGCAGGGCTGCTGAGGTGACATTTTCCCCTTTTTCAGTGCACCAGCATTAGTCTGAATGAGCATTTAAGGACTGCAGGGCTGTACGAGGCCTCTGTCACATTTGGCACAACACTCTGGTGGAAAAGTACATTCAAATAAGTGAAACAAAAAAATTGCAGTAAGCAAACTTCTCCCCTGCAGCTATAGCCTCCTAGAAACTCCAGGCAAGTGACTATTGCAGTGTGATGTATCTCTTGCTTATTCAAGTTCCACACCAGAGACTCCAGTGACTTTAGCTTAACATTTGTGTGGGTGGGACAATAATCATATTTTTGGCATTCACAATGCTCTTCACTTCTGCTCTGCTTACAGCCAATTACAAAAGTACCTCAGCAGGGTAAACTATGGGCTACTCCTCAGATTTAAGGAGAGAAAGGGGAACCAAATCTGCATTCTCAAAATGCAGAAAGTGATTAGGAGTTGTGAGGGTCTGCCTGTTTGCCTCCTTCTGTCACAGTGGGCAAAAATCACCTTGCTCTGCTTTGAGGTCTGATGATTTCACCAGCTGTATTGCTGCAGGAAAAACTCAGGGAGCTGAACTCAAGTTTCAACAGGTAAGGTATCCTTTTCAGTCCATCTTTTATTTAACTCCCAGGAGCTCCCCTGTACCCTGATGTACAGTTCTTAAACATACCACAAGTGGCTCCAGAATTCTCATGTTTAAGCTGCCTCTGGTGTACTTCCTGTGTGCCTTTGGCTGCAAGGTTCTGGATGTAGTACAGTTTTAATAGAGTTTGTTCTTGTATAGCTCTTTTAGTCCCTACGCAGTCCAAAATTTGGGCTCAAAAGAGGCTTTTGTAGATACTCTCCGACAGCAGCTGCTAAATCATCTTTTGCAACTAGATCCATTAGTAAAGTTTTATTTGATTATATCTATTGTTTTTGTTCTCCAGTTCATGATAGTCACCAGTTTCCTTCCAATTTGCTTTAGCTGTAAATACAAAACAGGAGAAAGAAAACAATCTTGCCTTTGTGGCACACAGCAAATTTGGCCTTGTATATACAATATATTTTAAACTGAATTCCCTTAGAAGCTAGCAATTAGCAGATGTCAATGCCCAAGTGGAAGTGGAAGCCAAAACAAAGACTAGAGACCTTCACACCAACAATCTGGATATTAAGTAGAAAAAAAAATTCCAACCATAATACCTCTCTTTGTTTCTTAATGTGGTTGTAGCAATGAGGATTCAATTGGAACAGCTGCACAGAAAAATCAGATTTTTATCAATTTGGCATCTGTCTAGGAAAAATAAAACACAGAGACTTAAGAGTAGAACAGGGCAGGCAGCTTTACAGCACTAGCTCTGCAACAAATGACACACAGAAGTGCTTTGCACTATGAGTTAGCTGGGAAAATACTGAATCCCATCATGGGATTAATTGCATATTCGTTGCTGGAGGAACACTTCCCTCTCAGAGAAGGGAGCCAAAACCTGAACATCACTGGGCTATGAGCTGCATGATTCATTAGAAGCTTTGAGGCCTCTAAGTACTTTTTCTAACAGCTTATAGACTCTCATAGTGGCTGATGCCATTAAAATCACAGAATTGCTGCATTGCTCAGATTGCAAAGTAATTTGGGAGATCTGTAATCTAAAGCCATACTCAAAGCAGGGTCCACACTGAATTCACACCAGATGCCTCAGGGTTTGGTATGGCTGGATTTGGAAACCTGCAACCTCTCAGGCAACCATTTTTAGTTATTACCCTCGTAATTTTTCTTATATTCAGTCAAAACCTCTCTCATGTAAATTTATGACCATTGTTTCATATTTCAACTCTGAACCTTAGCAAAGAAGTCTTGCTTCAGCAAAACTTCTTCTCGGTAACCTCCTCACAGGTGCCAAAGTTCCTACTAGGTTCCCTGCCCTGATCCCTTTCCAGACAGAGCAAGCTTGGCTCCTCAGCCCCTCCTCACAGCACAAATGTGATCCAGCCCCAGCTGTCTTGGTGGCCCTCTGCTCAATCTGCTCCAGCTGATGAAAATCTTCCCAGCATTGAGGTCCCCAAATTGGATGCAACATTCTGGATGTGATCTAGAAAATGCAGAGTATAGCAGAATGATTGCTTCTCTCATGTGCTCACTACAGTCCTCTTAATATTGCACAGAACACTGTTGGCATTTAATGCTGCCAGAGCTACAATGAGGCATTTTCTACCCCTTCAGGAATCTTTAAGTGGCTTTCAAGAGGACTTCTCCCTAATATTCCTAGGAGTGAAATCTGTCTAGTGATAATTTAAAAAGTTTTGCAATACAGTGTGGAGCAAAACGAGAGATGAAATTAACATAGGTAATGGAAACAGCCCTTCCTTTCTGCAGCCTCACACAGCTGAAGTTAATACTTCATAAATATTTTAAATCTTGCTTTCCTTGAGACCTCTGCATGTCATGTCTGCAAAGTTTAACTCGACACTAGACCTTTCTTCCTTTTTGCAAAGATAATAATAATTTTATTTTTTCAGATGTGGATTTTCAAATTGTGACTCTTTTTAGGCCTTAAAGTATTAATATTGGTCTTTTAGGAAGGACATTAATGTTTTTCTTTTAAAAAAGAGTCAGAAAGGAAGGTTATTTTTTGTTACAAATTAATAGGAAATTTATCATGTGAGAAGACCTGCATTCATTTTCACTTTGTTTTTTTATAGAGTATCCAGTTTGCAACCTTTAAGAAATTGGGTAAGGCAAGACTGAAGTTAAGCCTCTGCAACATACTGTGCAGATTTCTACAATTTGAGAAAGAAAAAGCCCTTGGCTTGTCTGCCTGGTAGTCTCCTTGAGAGATCCTGTAGTATAGTATGAATATTTAAGGTTTTAAAATGGCAAATGTTAGTTATACAAAATTTTTGAAACTGTTGCCTTTAATATTCAAGTGAATTCCCACACAGTAGTTCATCCAGGTCATTAATTATACCTGTCAATAACTCCTGCTCTTCTATGTTTGCAGTATCTCTTAAGATGATGTTGATACACAGATTCTACATGTAAAGAAAAGATTTATTGAATACATATTCTCAGCTTCCTATTTTAAGATGAGAAAAAGCACTTATTTCAGCTACATATTAATTAGGGCCACACAACTGTGTCAAAATTCAGATTTCAAAACACATATCATTTTGTGAAAAAAAATCCACAAAAATTGCTATTTAGGCAGCGTATTACTAATTGTGATTAATGAAAATAATAATTTGAAATGCTACATTTACACCTCAAATAAGTTTTCAGTTAGCTGTAACATACAAGTATGATAAGCAAATAAAAGTGTGAAATAGTTTTCCCAAAATATTGCATTGCTGAGTGCTTTTTTGTACCTTCCCAGGGAGAACATAGAATGGTTGTAAAAGCATTGCCATTATATGGTAAATTTATTTCACCATTTTACAAAATTCTTTCTTACTTGTGAAGAAAACATTCAATAAATCTTTTCCAATCAGCCAATTCTGATCCTGCCGTTCACATCTTTGTGTTCAAACCATGTTTTCTACCAACTTCTGCCTAAAATATGCAAGCACTTCTTCAAATCCACCTCAGTTCAATACCAACTGCAAGTCATCTTCAGAGAAATTGGGCAATAAGGAGTACATGCAGAGTTGCTTGACTTAATGATGATTGCAGGGTCTGGGGAAAAAAAAAAAGTATATATATATTATACATTTATATATAACATTCTAGATTGGATAAGACTGAGAAACAGGAACTGCCAGCAAGGGCACGATTTCTTTACTGACTCAGATTTTTTTAATCTTGAACTTATTTGAAATTTTTTGCAACTTCCAAGCATTTTAAAAAATCCTTTGAATTTTTGTTTAAATCCAAAAACTTAATAAGGTTGGGGAACCTACACCTGTGGACGTATCCTGATCTAATGGCAAAGTTACCCTTTCTCTGAGTTGGAGTTTGGGCATCATTCTCTGATTTCTCACGAGTCAAGATTCCATGTAACCATTCAATTGATAGAAACATTTTAACTGATTACAAAAGTATTTGAGGTAAGCAAAGGAAGGCAGGATAAAACCCTGCTTTGGATAGAAAGGCTGCACAGACATGATCCATGTCATAAATTCATGTATTATGCTGGTTGACACTTGAAAAGGGTGGATGAAGAATGTGGTTTATTTCATCTCACTATAAATCTGAGCTTCTTGAATTTTAGACATTAGTTTGCTGTTACCAAAATAAATTTTCATTTTAATTGTTTTCTTTGTTTCCCAGCTTCTTGTCTTCTACCTGCTACTATTTGGAAGACTGAAGAAATCCCTTGTTTTGTTCCTGGTGCATTTACTGACGCTTAGATCTGGTTTAATCTAATATTGGCAGCCAGTGGCTCTGAAGACATTGCTTCATTGGTATTGAATTAACAATTCAATCTGAACAGAGGCATGCTGGATGTGAGGGATAGCTATATTTACAGAACATGAAGACCCCGAAAAGTGTAATTCACAAGCAGAATGCAGCTTTGGAACATTTGCAAGCATTCTAATAATTTTATCATATATCATTTATCATTTTTCTTTCTCTCATTAATGCTAGCAGCAACTTTCTGATTTTCCACTCTGTACAACAAAAAGTTAATTATATGTGCTATTGGCAGAGTGCTACCTGTGGCAATTAATTTAGACTCTGTACTGATTTATGAGTGTTGTCTCTTTGTGCACAGAGTTATGATGCACTTAAAAATCTTAATTGATTAAATAAGATGGGCTAGATAGCTTTAATTCAGCAAGAATATTTCATAATATTTAAAGTATATCTGAGTTCTGAATAAGTTTAAAAGCTCTCTGAATAGATTATGAATTAGAAAAAGAGGAAAATAAAGACAAAAAGGAAAAAAAAAGAGTCATGGTAGTGTAGTTCAAGATATGAGATCTTACCTAGATATTCCAGGATTAGATTGCATAAAATGATCTTTCATTCCAGTATAGAGGAATGAGAAAAGATACATCAGCAATATTGTAAATTATGCATCAGGAAGCATTGCCCTTCTCTGACACTGTTACTGACTAACTGTGACTTTGCATCAGGCATCAAGGCAACACTACAAATATGTGAGGGAGTCTGGTTGGGAAAGTGCATGACTAAAGTATTTGTCTCAAAATTCTTTTTCACTAACCTGGTTATGTTTTCATATGACCAGAAAATGCCAGTGAATCTATTACACTGCCTGGGTGTCTACACAATAGCTCAATCATTTATATGTCAGCCATTTTTGTCTTATTAATTTCTCTTTTTTTTTCACTTTTCACTTGTTTTGATTCAAGGTCTTTGGGAGGCCTTCTATTACATGCAGAAGACTGAAACTCTGTTTCTAGGTACTAATATTTATGCATTATACATACATAAGAAATCATCCAGCACAATATATTATTTTATAATGATGGGCATAGAGAGTCAACATCGTTGATCACTGAAGTGATTCTCTTATGCTTAGTTTTAAAATTGCTTTCAGTGATCAAAATAATTCAAAGAAACTGCATTGGAGAGCAAATCTAGACTTTAAAGCAGAAAACAATGCTATGGCAACATATTAATGATTAGTGAAATGCTGGTACATACAGCATAAGGGAGACACGATGCAGCCTCCTTGCAGTTTGACTGGAGTCCCAAGTAACAATTTGTTTTCAAAATTCTATTCTTTGTTTTGTATCCATATGGCTATTATGGTCTGTCTCTGAAAGCCTTAATGTTGTGATGGCATTAAATTCAAATTTATTTGTATTTTAAAATCAACAAGATTAACATTTAATGAGGAGTATTTGTGAAAGTATCCTTCAATAATTCATTATGTAATCATAGGTTATGCATAATATTTGCACATAATTTGTGTAAATACTGCTCTATCTTTTTGCTTTTACAGGTAAAGAACCTTATTGGGACATAATAGCTCAGAAATCTGAAAGAAGTGTACCAGTATCTTTTAGACAATAAAGGAAAAATACCTGGTAAACTATAAACACTGTAGTCCATATTTATTACATGGTGACACTTTTATTTGGGGCCAATGGTGCATTTCAAAAGTGATTTTAACCTTCCAAGGAGCAATAGGAAATCTCCCAACAGTCCTATGGCATGTGAGTTTAAAAAACTTGGGATTTTATTCAGCCTATATAAGTGTGATTGTCCTGTTGAACTTTCTTGTGTTTCTCAAAAGTAGACAGCATAAAAGTGCAAGGCAACATGCAGATTTGCTCTAAGATTTAGAGTAATTTCTTTGCCAGAGAACAGACAGATAATTTGAATCTGATGTATTTCTTACCCATAATTTTTATGGATTATTATTGTATTTGATTTAGATATTATTTAAACTTTATTGACTAGACAAGCATAAAGGAACAATGTGGTTGACAGTATTTCCTCACAGTGTACTGAATACATCATTACCATTATGCTGACTGGTTTTTAAAGCATACAGCTCTATGGACTCTGCAGCTGGACAGAGCTCACAGTGGGAGCAGGTGACACTCAGATAAAAAACTTATGCTGGCTGCCTGGAGATTGGCCCCAGGCATGATGCTGGGCTGCCTGCTGTAATCCAGGCAATCCCCATTTCTCTTAAACAAACTGGGCAGGAAAAACATGACAGGAGCCAAAAGTGGATGTGGCTAAAGACCAAAGAGAATGTCAGCAGGACTATTGGCAAAGACAAGATTACAGTATTTAGAAGAGAAAATTTAAAATGTCTAGCTCACTTCCAAGTTTATAACCTATATGAATCTGCAGTCAATCCAACTTATTTTGGACGCCTACCTTATCAAACTTTGCAGGATTAAAAGTTCTGTATTCTTTTAAAACACAACTGAAGGAGTAAACTGTATCTGTATCTTTAATCTGTATTCAATGTTGCATTTTCACTATGCCAGAATTCAGTTTCCTTTATCTGAAGATAATGAAGTGCACATTTCTCACCAGACAAAATGTTCTTAGTTTATTGTTCAAGAAATGAGTGCATAGGATGAAAGCATTAGCAGGCCTATCTGCTGAGAGAGAAGTCAAGAATTGGTAACTTAGAAAAAAAGATATAAAACCCTAGATAAATAAACAAAGTAGGAGGAAAAGGAGTCTTGGGTTTGATTCCAGCAACAGTGGTAGGGTTTAAGTCCTTTTTTTCTCCATTGAGATGAGGAGAGCAGAGAGCTTCTATTTGTGTGTGGAGGGAAAAAAATGACTTTTAGTTGACTTCAGTAAGTGTCAGAATCCACAAAAGACACAATTTTGAGACAAAACTCTCAGATGACATCTCCTTTTCAGCTTTCAAACCCAGATTACTCAGATGGTTTTCTTGAGATATTTTTTCTTTGATACATGGTACACTAAAAAAAAAGATTTATAGGATGAATTATGGTGAAATATTGCACTAACCTCCAGATTTACAGTGTGATGAGATCTTGCAAGACATTTTACTGATTTTTATTTTTCTATCTGTATTTCTTACAAACACTACAATAGTCACCATTTGATCCAGTGACATGTGTTACACAATCAGGAAAGAGCCAGCTAGATCTTTTCACCTGTGAGTCTGAGAGAGCAGACTTGTGTAGTAAGCTTATGGAACTTTTTATTGACCTGGTGTTTCTGGCAACATATATAATGCAGGAAAATTATGTACTTCTAAATCATTAGCCTCAAAACCTTTTTTTCCCCTGTATCTCATTGATTTTCTTACTGTGGTGATTAGGTTTGAATTTGGTTTTGGAGCACTTACTAATACAGAGTCTAAAACTTTTACTCAACTTCTTGTGGTTTCAGGGAGATCCATTGACCCCAGCTGCAAGACTCTTCCCCACACTCTGAAGCTAAACCCAGAGTACCATCCAAAGGACTTATTACCACTACAAAAAGCTTGTCACTTTCCAAAGTGTTGTGATTTCTTTCCTTTTCCCCAATAGTTCATAACAACAAAACCTGAAAATGTATTCTACACAGAGGGTGGTGAGGCAGGGTAACAGGCTGCTCAGGGAAATTGTGGATGCTCCATCCTTGGAAGTGCTCAAGGCCAGGGTGAATGGAGCCCTAAGCAACCTGATCTAGTGGGCTGCATCTCTATTCATGGTGGGGGAAAAGGAGGAAGGTTGGAAATAGATGACCTTTAAGTTCTTTTCCAAACCAAACCATTCTATGATTCTACAATGAAATGGGAGATTTTCTTCCCATTAATCCTGAAGAATCAATTGAAAGGACTGACCAAGAAGACTGAATTTTTGCCCAGAACGGTTATCATTATCTTATGAGAAGAGTGGTTAGAAAAGGAGTAAGAGATGCCAGAGGAGGAAGAAGTTTACCAAAAAGCCAACTATTGCAAAATACTCCAAGTCTGAAAAAACACCAAGGCTATGTTTGGTCATGATACTCTATTTAGATGTAAAGAAGATGTTGTGCAGCTGGTACATTATGTTCATGCTGAAACATGAATTCTTCAAGTCTCTTTATGTGCTTTGAGGATCCTTAAAGTTATAGGTCTTTAGTGTCAGTTTATGTGCTACCTGATGCTTCTGACAGTTACATTGAGATTCTGCCCTGGACCACAAGAAATGATTAAGTTCTTGACAGAATTCACACAAAGACAGGACAGACTGTCTAAGAAATCTGAGTTTAGGGAAATGTTGATACCTACACAACATGAGGCTGTCTCCCCCAACTGCTTTTAAAACATGATGTCCTAATAACCTGTCCTTGTCTGAGGTAACATTAAGTCCCCTTGCAATGTCCCTATCTAAATAATTTTTTCCCCCTTTGGCTTTCTCATCTGCTGATGCAAGTATTAGGTTAGTGGAGAATATAAGAGGAACATGAGTCCAGATATCTTTTTATACCATTATCTTTTAAGTCTGTTAAGCAAGAGATATTAACTCTTCTTTTTGTGCTATAATTGCTTAAAATTCAGTACTTCTATTGAGACTTTTACATGACCTTTGTCCTAGAAGACAACTTAGAGTTATAAAAGTTCTGGAGTGTTCTCTTTTTTATTTCTAAGACTATCTTATTTTCTAAAATCTGAAGAAATTATGAAGAAAGAAATTGATTTTTTGCAATGAAATGCACCCAGATATTCCATGAGTCCACAGCTTTGATGTAAGTATGGATTATTTCTCTCCCTGTCCTTCTGTATAGCTATGCATAAAGCCAGATATATGAATAAAATACAATAAAAATTGGTTTCTTTTCTTTTAAAATATTTATTCTCTCCAAAATGCTTAGTTTAAGGCTTTATACTTCAATTCCTTTCATTTATATTCTACATCAATGGCACTTATCTGTTTATTTTTTTCCTCTTCACTGATTTGCCACAAGACTGGCTGAAACTGTAAATATGTTTCAGCATGTGCCCAAAACACATGAAAATCAGACTCTTGCTTTTATGTGGGGCATCTGAAAATAAGAAAGCTGTGCAAATACTCAACTTATAGAGTCAGCACAACCTGACATTTTTGTCAGAATCATCCTTCACTCAAGTGCTATTGACTTAATCTCCAACATTCTCCCTGGCACTTATAGTATATTGCTTCAACAGAAAGAATGCATTTTTCCAAATTTTTCCAAAATTCTTTAAATCCGTTAACCCACCTTTATGATGATGTAGTTTTCCAGGGACTTTGTACAAATCAACTTTCTATAACATCCTTCCTTAGTCTAGGTTTGATGAAGGATTTTCCATTATATATACACTGTATCTTTGTTTAGGAAGAGAGCTTTGGTACATATTACTGCTACTGCAATTTCTGACATTACTCGTATTTTGCACCTTAGTGTGAACATAACAGAAAATAGAAAAGACAAAATACAGCAGACTTTCCAAGTCCTTGCTTATTGCAATTCTGAAGGAAAGAGGGAGGAAACAATACTGACTTTAGTGTGTATTCATAATGCACAAATAAAGTGTGAGCACCAAACTTATAAAACCTAAGGGTAAGGTTTGCCACCCAAGGGTAAAATTTGCACTCTACCTCTGCTTCATGTCGTCTGCCCTAAGCATACCTCAGCAGTGAAAACACATGTCAAGTAGGGCAGCAAAATTTAGGCATACTGAACTAAAGGCAACCTGGTTCAGTAGCTTTCCCTATGCTTTCTCTGGATCTCTCCTGAGCACTATGTCGTTGTCATCACTTTAAAAAGTGGTTTTTGGTGTTTTTTGGGATGTTTTTTCGTTTGTTTGTTTTTGTAACATCAGATCAACAAACTGAGGGCTAAAATTCCTGTGATATGTCTTGATGTTAGACTTTGACAGTATTCTTCCAAACCTTAGCATTCTGAAACAAATTAATATTAGAGAAATTTGAGTGGAGTCACTAATTTCAAGATTTCAAGTGCATATTGGAGATGGAAGCTGAGTGCTTGTTCTCAGACCAAAACTATGGGCAGATGGTCACACAATTCTCTGCTCCTTGCAGCAGTAAGAAAACTGATATTTGTAAGAGCAAGCTCTCTCAGCTCATGCAGCACAGCAGATGTCTGCCCTCTCCTGCTCCTTTGCCAGCAGTTCTGTGCACCAGCTGTTCACAAAGAGGTCCTGATGAAGCATTGAAGTGAGGGCAGAGCTGATTCCTGTGTGCACCTGTCTTCAGAAAAAAACTAAATGCACCAAATATATGATATTATAGCTACACAATATTACTTAATTTTAAATTATACAAGCAATGTGTTTTTGTAATTTATAGTAAAGTACCTTAAAAGAAGGGTCATAAGATTAGAATAAACTTGGAGCAATGTATTTTACACAAATACAAAATATGCTGATCACTTGCTTTTACTTGTGCTTTTCTTTTTGACAAATACATTCTATCCACATTTGTAAATGAAATATAGGGTGTTCTTGCTTTCTTTAAGAGTTTACTGTAATTTTTCCATTTTTTCCTCATTCTTCTCTGCTGGATGTGAAATATTTTCTTTTTAATTAGTTTATTTCTGTCAGAACAAAAGTAGTCTGAAATGTGATCACTTTTCAAGCTCATTTGGATATTGGAGGCTCATTTCATGGAAAACAAAAAGACTCAGGACAGGGGCAGGGGGGAAGGGGTGAATCAAAGTGAAATCAGTCACTTTTGCACAGATTTTGTTCATAACTAACTAAAACCACAACAGTATTCCTGGTTTACACTTCGATGTGCAAGTGAAGGGGCCAGGTAATTAAACAGGCACTTAGAGCTTAAGGCTGTGGGAGACCTTTAGATAATTTCTGACTTCATGTGTTCAGTAGATTAACTTACACTCAGAGACCCTATATAGGAATCCAAATGACTTTGATAAGACTTGGAGTTTCTGATCTTCAAAATATTGAACAGCTAAGCCACAGCATGCCACGAGTGAGACAGAGGTTCCACCAGGTTCTGGTGAGATACTTCAAGATGATTGCATCTTGCCCAGAAGTTAAAAAAACATTTCAAACAAAACTACCAAACTGAACTACCAAACTGAACTACCAAACTGAAGTTTCTTTTTTTTTTTTTTTTTTTTTTTTTTTTTCTGACAGTGACTTGGAACTGGAGAGAAAGATTCACTGACCTTCACCTGGAACAAACATTCTTCTACTGCAGAACAGGTTCCATCCTTCCCAGTCTTTCAGCTCGAGGTAGACAGACACATAACAGGTGGCAACAAACTCCATCATCTTCAAGAATGCAAAGTAGTATGAATTTAGAATACTTCTGAACACATGTACACTATTAAGGGAAACAAACAACCCCCCTCTTCTCCCCAAGCCCCAAAAAACCCAAACCCCTTCACATCCTGACTCTCATAGAATATGGTGAAAACCATGTTGGTTTTAGACTTTTGTTACAATTTCCATCATTTCTACAGACATGTAAACATTAATACAGGCTATTCTCTTCTGCAGCCCATCAAAAAATGGAATTTCAATCATATATGTCCCAGTCCAGCAAATAAAACTCGATTGCTTCTATCCTTGCTCTTCCTTCTAGAAAACCACAGCGTATTCTGGGCCAGATTGTTTAAATTCAAATGCATTCTACCTGATTGTGGAATGCTTTTTTCAGGTGTCTCTTTCATCAACAAATAAATGCATACAGTGACAAGGCATTTATCCACCTTCTCTTTTGTAAGCTGAATAGCAGGTGATACTGAAACCTCTCACACTCAAGTTTACTTTGGGATTATTTTCACAGCCTGGCTTTGCTCTCACTTTCATTAGATATGGTGTGGTACTAGATCTCCTAACCTCTGCACATTCCTGCATCAGCCATGATGTGATTGGATGTGACCACTCTCAGGTTCAATCTGAAGAAGTGTTTGTTAAAGACAGTGGCATGAGTTCTTGTAGGAGCAATGCTAGCTGGTCAGGTCAGCTCAGTTTTCTGTCCTGTCCTTAGCACATCATAAGGAAAAAGGAAACACATGGTGTTGCTACCCCAGGTTGCCTTACCCTTCATCTCAAAGTGCAGCTTGCAGTCTGCTGGAGTGCTAACAGCATGGATGAGCACATTTCTGTGCTCAAGCCTGTATCAGAGCTCTATTTCATTCACTGTTGTAGACAGAGCCTTTCATTTCTTCCTGCCCTCTAAAAGGTGTCAGCAGAGGACACTTTTATGGGTTTCACTTCCCTTGGACCTGCTGGGAAGGCCTGCTCTTTATTTTCAGGCCTTGCAACTAGTAAGCAACTTGCTGGAAAAATTACCTGGTGTTTTGTCATTAATCTGCAGTGCATATTCTTGAGGTATAGAGGAACTTTGAAATTGGAATGATGATAATATAGCCAGTGGCAGTGAAGCCAGAAATAGCTTAAAATGCAGATTGGATTCAATGGTAATAGAGTTAGGGATATGATGACACTAAGATTTCTCAATATTCTTATTCATATTATTATTCTTATTGGGAATAGCCACATCACCTTAGAAGTCTCCACAAGGAGAGAAGTTAATGGAGCTATCTGACCACCCTGGATGCATCTAAATTTACCAAATGGGAACTGCAAATTATTGCAAAAGATATGACAGCGAAGTTTCTTACTGTCTGTGAGAAGAGAAGAATTAGACAGTGCCAAAATATGCAACATGAGCAAAACATCTGAAAACCAAACATTTTCTTTTCTGGGAGTTCTAGAAATCATTCACACATATGTAGTTGCAACATGTTATGGTATTGGGAGAACTCCTAAATGTATTTTTCTTGAATGATAGCTTATAACTTAATCATGCAACATTTCAAGGATTGTATGGAATATTTTGCAGGAGCTTAATAGTTGTTTATCTATTCTATTCTATTCTATTCTATTCTATTCTATTCTATTCTATTCTATTCTATTCTATTCTATTCTATTCTATTCTATTCTATTCTATTCAGAAATCTATTCATTTAACCTGTTTTGAATCTGTGCAGTCTAGAAAGACAGCTATATTAGACACAGGTCATATAATGAATATAAGAAGAAGTAGATTTAGGGGAGTAGGTTTAGGGCTGAAATTTTATACATATAATTTCAGGTTGTAAGAGCTCTATGCTCCTTACAGTATCCCATTTGAGAAGGATAGCAGCACACTCTACTTTCCTCCTACTGCTGTGCCCCTACTGAGCCACATGTTCTCCTCATCAGGATAAGTGCAGCTGCTACACTTTGGCCATGTTGTATGGTAAGAAATGAGAATGTAATAGCAGCAGAATTACCAAGCAAGTAAAAATTTTTTTGTATAAGGTGATTGAGATAAAAAAGATTCATAATTAGGTTGAAAATCCTAACTCATTCTTCCCATGGAAATCTTTAATTCAGCTGATCTGGAGAAGAGCATTAGCCAGGGGTAGATTATGTTAATAATCATGACAAAGTCAGTCTTAAAGGAATTGTCCCTGGAAAATGCTAAGGACTAAAATTAAATCACTCTGAGATACTGGCAGAAAATGAAGATATGTGAGATAAATTTCCTTCTCAAGAGCTTTCCTCCTCTGAAGGAGAATACTGAATGTTTTTGCAGTTTTGATATCTGCCTGTGGTGAAGAATAAGTGAGAACATGAAAATTGCTTAATAATTTCAATTTTTACAATAAATTCATGAAACTCTAAGTTACAAGAGTCATATTCTAGTGTTTTCGCCATCTTCTTGTGTCCCTAATAAAGATTTCAGGAATAACTTTCTTATGGGTATTTCTCAACTATTTTAAGATTATCCTCTGTCTTGTCTATGACACTACAGACATGTCCTTTCAGACACAACATAGTTTAAAGAGATCATTGGCAAATTCCTTGTTGCCAGAATAGTATTTGAGGCATCAACAGCTTTTACTTCCCTACCAAGAAGATCAGATGAATTGCCTCACTCTCTTTTATGCACAGGAAAATTCAAAAGTGTTGTAAGAGTAGATTAAAGCAGACTGTATTGTGATTGCATTTCCACAATACATAGTCCTTCATTTCAAGGAAAGGAAATTCACATGTACTCTTTTCAAACTTGCTGAATGTGCTTGGCCTTGGCTAGCAGTACAAAAGTGTTGACAGGTTACTCATATATTTTTATGGCAGTGACTCCTCTATGTATACAAGTCACTGTAAAAACAAGTTATAAACTTCTTTCTTTGTATACGTTATATACAAGAAACACCATCCAGCTATATTGTTATATCAACATCCTTTCTGTATTCAGTGGCTCCATTGGGCATGTTCTTTTCTTCCTAGCTGCTTGGATTAAGGACTGAGCAAGGTTTTAACTTCTGGCTGTTCAATTTAAAGCAGGCTCTTGGTCTCCACTTTTGGGAAGAAGCTCCCTACACAATAGTGGCTTGCAGTGGATAATTGCACCCAATGCATGGACTCAGCTTGGATGTGGAAGCCTTGGAGTAGTTCCAGCAAAAGCTGTTGACTTTTGACTTGTGCACTCAACTATTTGGAATATAAATTTGGGGCTTGAACATATGTCAGTTTTTACTCATTTTTAATGCTGCTGCTAAGAGATAATTTCTTTTTTACAACAACCTTGGTAATGTCAGGGAACTAGTAAGTGCTGGAGAAAAAAAGAACCTATTCTATTAAAAAGAATATGTGGAACTAATTGGTTTTAAAAGCTTTAAAAATTAATTATTTGAACTTGAACATTTTTACAAGGCTATGAAGTCATGCTGCGGATATTAATTTTTGAAAGAATTAAAGTAAGATTTCTTTTTGCAAATTTTCTTTTGCAAACAAAAATCCTGAAGATTTTAAAAAATACAGTCAAAAGAAATTCTCATGCACTAAGAACAAAGGTACTCACATTATCCACAGACGTTCTGAATGGGTAATTTATTTTTTAGAGTAGAAATTCGAAGGAAGTTTAACTGTATTGCTGATCAGGTCTTTATACAAACTTGTGGTAAATGTTGAACACCAGCCTCCAGCCACAGGCCTCTAAAATCCTTGTCAGCACAAGGTAAGGAAACCTCAGCAATGTTAAATAAGTCTCTAAAAGCTACCATGTAAAGCAGCTGGAGAGAACGGGATGTGTGTAATGAAAATTAATCAGTCAGCAAAGAAACCCAGAGAAAGTTAGGAAAGTAATCCTTAATTAACAAAATTTCTTAATAACTTGGACAGTTGTGCTGGTTTGGGTTTGTAGAGTTTAAGTGATTTTTAGGATAAAGAGAAGTCTAGAAAAAAGAAAGGAAAGGGAGGGTTCCAATTTTCCATCCTAATATGTATTATGATTTTGCATGAAGACCTTTAAAGCTGTTTGAAATATGCTTCTCCTGACCCATATACAATCAAAATACAAAAAAAATAAATAATTGTAATCTCATTTGGTAAGAAATTTTTAATAAGAAAGGTCTATTTATTTCTGCATGTAATGAAAAATACGAATAGCTAGAAATCCTTCATTAACAGTAAAAACAAATTAACTAATGCTTGGAATTGTCCTAGTACTGATTAGCAATTTTTTCTTAAGAATTATCTATCTATCCATCCATCTATCTATCTATCTATCTATCTATCTATCTATCTATCTATCTATCTATCTATCTATCTATCTATCATCTATCTATCTATCTATCTATCTATCTATCTATCTATCTATCTATCTATCTATCTATCTATCTATTTTCAGTTTGGGATAAAGTTCTTCTGATTCATCTACACATTGCATGATTGTGAAAGCAAAACTTTTACAAGATGATTTACCCTTATACATATAATTCAAGAACATTTGATATAACTCAGTTGTTGATTCCTTTGACTATTATTTTGAGCATTACTCATGGCACAATAGAAAGAGATGAACTAGGCAATATGGACAACTGCACATGCAGGAATGTTCTCTACTACTACTTCGAAAGGAAGGTTAAAACAATCCCAGCTTTGTGCTGAGCATCTCCATATTTTCTGTAATCTGTAGTGTTACTTTGCCATGAGCCAGTGGTTAAATGTAATACCTGGGACACAGGAAGAAATGCTGCAGTCATTGAAGTGGGGCACTTACAGGGAATCTTTCTTACAGGCTTTATTATTGTTAGTATTTCTAGTATTATTACTTGTTATTAGCCTGTCAAGTGCTAACTACATATTAGTTAATCATAGTTCTATGGGTCATGAGAAATAAAATGACAGTAAATTATTAACCTGCAAGATACATTATATTAACACGCAAAATATATGACACTAGTACTGAATTATCAAGCTGCATCTATTGATAAGATCCAATTTTGCTATCCTATTTCTGAAAAAAATCTTATTGATTTTTGATTAAGATAAGCAAAATGAAAAATATTTTGCTTTCCACGGATTTATTAAGCAATATAAATTGCAAAAATTAATACTGATTTATGATGATTCATTCTTTGGTACCTCTCATCATTAGCTTCAAGCAGTATAAGATAACAAAGGTCTATAGGAGGAATTGAAGATATACTAGCCAGAAAATGGAAAATTAGATGTATCTGAAGAATTAATTCTAAATTGGAGAAGGAAAGGATTTACTATAAACGATTTACAAAGTAAGTATTGGCAAACTTTTATCAAAAATATTCAATAATCTTTAAAAACAAATGTGTGCTCCCCTTGGACATCAGCCAGTGACCAGGGCAAGTATGGACCCTGATAATGTCTACAGTATTTACCCTGCCTATTATTGCAAAATGTTCTTTTGTGCTGTAACAATTTCCTGAAATACTTCCTATAATTACAGTTTGTGTTAGAGAAGTTTATCTTATAAAGCCAAAAGATAAGGACTATTTCAGCTAAATGGAACATTTCATGAACGATTGTGGTTTTAATCTTATCTCCCTCTTCCAACTGCTGCTGGAATTCAGCTGCCAAAGTGAAAGGGCCTCACTTTCATCTTTCCTTACCTTCCAACCACCAACTATGTATGAACTCCCCACTTTAACAGAATAAGTTTTATGATTATACATTTCTTTTAGTTTTAAAATTTCTAGTACAAACAAAATTTATCTGCAGTAAATGCAAGTCACCTTTATTGAAGTAAATCTTAGTAAAAGGCTAGATGTTAAGAAAATAATACTATGTGGAAATCTCATACTTCTATTTTATGTGCAAGTGGAAGCTCATATATGCTTAAGTCTCATAATTTCACCATATTTACACTTTTATTGTCTAGGAGTCATGAGTACCTGGGGGATATTAGCTGTAAAACTATCATGAGAATTCTGTGATTTTTGATGCAATTTTCTGCAGCAGTTCTGGATAGGATGAAAATGCCTGTGGCTTGCCTTGTTCTGCATAAGCCTGAGGCTCCCGCGGGATGGTTTTATATTTTGATAGGAAGAATGTGGCACTTAATTCAGCAGTTGATGAATCTCACAATCTGATCATCCCAGTACCACTCATACAGCACATGAAATTCGTGTTTAGATCCAGAAAATGTCACTCATGGAACCCTTCATGATACTCTAAATCCAGAGAAATATCATACTTTTCTGAAGGAATTGATTTTCTTCATGTATACCATCCAGCAGGTTTTGCACAACAATTAAGTGTTAACTATTCTACTTCTATAGTAATTGATTTTGGGTCTGGTCTCCTGACTATCTGGAAAGATGATCTGAACAAAATGTGCATATATATTTGTCTTCCCAATTGTGATAGAGGGTGTGCCTGATGACTTCTATTATTTCTATTTCTATCCTCCTCTGAAATTTTCCAGGGGAATGTTTTGTTTGTTGATTTCTAGCAACCTGTCTTGGGGCACCCTGCTGGCAGCAGGAGTTAACATATTTGCACAGATAAGCCATGCAGCTGCTGAGGCATTGACTTTCTCCTTGACAATTCTAGGTAACAGAGGACATGTCTTCATGACCAGACAGTTCTGATGTTCACGACAGGGCTGTTTACTGGTTACCTAATAAGTCTTTTCATTTGCTATCTGCATTTTCAGTCTTGTTGGTGGACACAACCCTTTGGGTTAGAGGTCACCTGGAGTCAATAGCTCCATAGGTATGAAATGTTTCCTCAAAGGACTCAAGTCCACACCGAGGAGAACTAAACCAATATAATAGAATGCAAACATAAATTATATATTAAAGGGATTGAGAAAACTTACTTTCAAATGTAACCATAAGCCTCATAGCCTTGTTAAGTGTATTAAGTATCAAGGATTTCTTCACTATTGTTTCTAGATAATTTGATGTATGTACCCAAAATATATCCATAAGAATAGGTGGTGTGGACTACGAGCCATAAGTATTAATTCATAATGAGTATCTTACTCATCATATTTGTTACACACATTCCCAGTAAGACCAGTTTTGATTATTTTCATACATTGAGAAATGAAACATTTATTAAATAACTAGTTTTACTTAACTGGTCAACACAATATTGTGGTTGATGACATGCCCAAGTACCAAAAATAATTTAAACTAGTGTAGACCCAAATATTATTTCATTTATATGTTTCCAATACTTCTGCTTAAATAGTCTAAAGTGAATGGTAAATATTGGTTAATAATCCCATGCTTGAAAGTAACAATGCAAAAAAAAAAAAAAAATCAATTACTCCTTTCTTGAACTGCATACCAGTCATGAAAGAACTAATGCATTGTTTATTTTCTACCAACAGTCAGAAGGAAAAAAAACGGTTATTTTGTGGTGCTGCCTGCTGTCAAGGCAAGAATTCTTGAGGGCCAGATTTTATGTTTTCATCCAAATTGATTAAATAGCTTGGTACACAGCTGCTTCATGCTTGATGAGAGAGAAAACGGTTTCCCTCTAGCTAGCAACAAAAAAGAGGTATGTTAATCTAGAAGCACCTGGTTCAACCACAGCACTGGCAAATATAGAAAATAAGACTGGAAGATAACCTGAGACTGAAGGCACATTATGATTTTCTCTAGTCTGCTCTTAAGGGACTGAAATATTCCACAGCTATGTCAGGTAGTGTGCTCAAGTGCTTCCTTTACCTGTCTTTTCCTAACACCTGACTCCTACCTTTCCTCCTGCAGTTCAGGCTCATTACTTCTTGCCATCTCCACCACAGACTCAGACAGTACTGCAGAGGGTTCCTTGGTGTTTCCTTACTTGAGAACTTTTCCACACTTCTGAGCATTCTGACTGTCCTTTAAACCCTCTCCAGTTGGTGGTCTATAGGTCGCTCTTGCAGATACTTGGATCTGTTTCTGAAGGATTGCTAGGTCAGTCACTCTCTACAGTTTTCAAATGGAAGATTCTCAAGAGTGAATGGATCCACCTCACTTAAGTTTTTCCATTTTTAGGATCTGTAACCTAAGCTAATTGTCTAGAATCACTGTTTTGTCAGTGTAAATACAGTCTCTGGCTAAGAGAGAAAATCTTAAGTCTCTATGTTTTTCATAGCTCCTTTCCAGCTAAACTGAATTTTGGCCAGACTACTCAAGGGATAGTTGTTCTACTGAAATGCTACTTTTGCAGCACCATTTATCATGATTTGTATCAGTGGATGTGATGGGTTGATGTTGGCTGGATTCCAGGGTACCACCAAAGCTGCTCTATCATTCCCCTCCTAAGCTGAAAAAGAGAAGGAAAATAAAGCAAAAGGCTTGTGAGTCAAGATAAGGGCAGGAAGAAATTACTCACCAGGTACCATGATGGGCAAAGATAGACTCAGCCTGGGAAGAAAAGATAATTTCATTTACGGTCAATCAAATCAGCATAGGATAAAAGGTTTTACACCCCACCCCTCCCTTCTTCAGCTTCACTGCTGATATTTTGTTCCTCCTCCCCCGCGATGGCATAGGAGAACAAGGAATGAATTTTGTATCAGTTTTTCTCATCTCTGAGTGGGCTGCTCACAGGGAGACAAGTCCTGCAGCAAACCTGCCTCAGCATGAAGGATCCCTTTCCATGATGTAATGGTTTAAAAATAAAAACCAGGGAGAGACTCCAAGTCAGAAGTACAATTTAATAGGGAAAAAGAGAAAAAATAAAATACATGCAATAGTACAAAAGAAAAACCACTAACAGAATCAGAATACAACCTGATACCCCCCTAGTTAGGGTGGTGGTAGCAGGCTGGATGAACTGGTCTTCTCAAAGCAGTGATCCTGTAGAAATCATGGCAGTGATCCTGATAGCTCTTTTCCTCTAGAAACCAATGGGTAAGAGCTGTTTTGGTGTTCCAAATCTCAGTTTTCATCTAGGTAGGAAAGGCTTAGCTCTTCCCCCTGGGTGGAGCATCTCCCAGTGGGATGATGTAATTTTATCAGTCATGCAGTGGGACTCAATGGCCCATTAACAGAAGATATGTTCCTGGAGGAAGGGTGGGTAGTGGGAAAGATAAAGAACATTGCCCTACCTGTTTTTAACAGATAGCCCATTAGCAGAGGATATCTCCCACAGAGATAAGAATCACTGCCCCACCTGGTTTCAGCAGATGGTGATAAAATACACCCCTTTGGGCATATCTTTACATTGTAACCTAGGACACATGGGTCCGCAGGTCCTGCTAGGAGCCTGCTCCAGCACAGGCTTCCCGTGGGGCCACAACCTCTTTTGGGCATCCACCTGCTCCAGCATGGGGCTCTTGAGGAGCTGCAGGTGGATCTCTGCTCCACCACGGACCTCCACGGGCTCTGGGGCGCAGCTGCATCATGGGCTGCAGAGCAATCTCTGCTCTGGCACCTGGAGCACCTCCTGCCTCTCCTTCTCCACTGACCTGGGTGTCTGCAGAGATGTTTTCTCACGTATTCTCATTCCTGTCGTCTTTGCAATTTGATCCTGTGCAGTAACAGTTGCCTTCTTAAACACACAGAGGCTTTCCCTCCTTGGTTGATGGGTTTGGCCTTGGCCAGTGGTGGGTTGGTCTTGGAGCTGCCCGGCCAGGAAATTTATAAGGGAAACTTCTAACAGCTTCTCACAGAAGCCCCTGTAGCCAGGCCCTGTTCCCCCACTGCCAAAACATGGGCACACAAATCCAGTATAATCCAGTGGATTATAAAGCAGGTGGATACTTGTCTGGACCACCAGGCTCAGTGGCTTGTGGAAGCAGTAAAAAGCATTGTTGGTAGCCTGTCTTTAGTCAGTGAAGAGCCAAGGGGAGCCCATACCAATTTACATTTGTTTATAAACTGGTAGATGACCTAGAAAGCACTCACAGCTAATTTGAAGATGATACAAAATTAACAGAGCAGTCAATTAGATGAAGGTCAGGACTGCTATTTGGAGAGACCTCATCAGACTGGAGGAGTGGTCTGACTGTAGTTCCATGAAGTGCCAAATTCTGCCTTTAGGAAGAAAAATCCCATGCACCAGTACAAGCTGCAGCCCCACTCATCAGAATTAGTTTTGCAGGAAAAGAATGCAAAAAAGGCCACAGCTCTCTGGACATTATGAACAAAAATGCAGTCTGCAGGTTGCAGGAAATAATTGTCCCTCTGTAATGAGCACTTGTGTGAATGCATCTGGAGCACTGTGGATTTTATTTCCTCTAGCAGATTATTAAGATAATAAACAGATTTTGGCAGATAATACAGATAAGAAGTGTTATTGCATACCGTGAAACTTATTGCTGGTGTGCTGATGCCAATTTATATCTTGCTCACTGTCTACCTTTATTTCCCTCTCAAAAGGTGCAAAGAAAATCACTTACCAACAGATCTAGACATACATTAAGAATTAATTCTTCATTTGAATAGCCACTCATAGTGCAGAAGAGTTATCATGTTGTAGATATATTGTAGGTATTGTTATGTAATTAATATCTGAGAACTTGGATCATTGTCTCTTTCTGAATTCTGTTTTAGAGCTTAAATGCCATTTCCCTTAGTAGTATTTATTGGATAGATATTTTGACATAGTTCTCACACATAGAACTTGGGTAGGAGGCTTAGAAATTTCTCTGTCCTGTCAAGCAAAGTATTTTTTCATTTTCATGAGTTTCCTGAATTCAGATTTTTAAATTATATTTGTAGAGGAGGAAATTTCAGATCGTTGTCCAGCCATTGTTGTAGTGTTGGCATTACTCTATGGTTCTTTTTGCCTTGTCTGTGATGACTCTTCCTGCAGTATAATTTTGATGGAAAAAACCCTAAGTTGTGAAATTCCACATGCAAGTTACTCAGAGTTAAGCATGGCTGGAAAGAAGACACTTGAAATGTAGTGATTGATGCATATGTACAAAGCAGCTGTAATTACATCTTTCTAAATAAAACATTTATAGAATATTTTTGCCAGAATGTTCATATAGACTATGCATAGTATTAAGTGTGTTCAAGATCCAGCTCTGCTCATTAACACAGAATAGATCAACCATGAGATTCTGCAAGAGTGTAGCTCAACTCCACCTTGCTGTTTATGATGCCACACCACACTGAAACCACAGGGCCCAACAAAGGTCTTCTGGACACAGCCAGTCAAAGGCTGGCTAATGAAGTGGGAATTCTGAGACAATTAGGTTCCATCCATGAATTTTGTCATTTTCCATAAAAAATTTAATCAAAACCAGTCAATTTATTTGGTGGCAGAGAATAAATGCCTCACTTCCTACTACACTTTCAATAAATCAATCAGCAGAGAATTATATAATAGAAAAATGTATTCCAACTGCTTGTTATATTTTATCTGGCCACACAGCACTAGTGAGGATGAAAAGGCCTCAGACATAATCACTGAGAACAAATGCAAAAGATAATTCATCTTATTGGCTGGGATTTGTAGGTTGTAAGTCCTACATTTTCTGAATACAGAGGTGATATTCAGCAGGTCATATGAGTGACAATTTAAAATTGCCTGGATCTACTCTCCTCAAGAAGTTCCTGGGCACCCTGCAGCTTTGTTGCAGATGTTTCCCCTGTAGGTAAATGAGGTTAAGAATCTAAGAACATAGGAAAATTATTCCATACTGGATCAGAATAAGGCCTTCCTGGGCTTGCACTCTATCTTCAATACTGACTAGTACAATATACAACAGGGATATAAAGACATAAATACAGAGAAAATATATTCTGATACTATAATATACAGTATACATATTCTATCACTTTTTATGCTCTATGTTAGAATAAAAGATTATAAGCACAAAGTATATAGAAATATTTCTTCTAAATAGTCTTTTTGCATGCATTTAACTGTGGCTTTGCAGCTTACTGAGTCATACTGTGGATTCCCTTGTATTTAAAAGTGTTTGATAGAATTTTCTGCACTAAATTTGCCTGAATCTACTAAACTCAGGTAAAGATTTAGCAATGATAAACGAGATGCATCCTGAAATAGTTGACATCAACACACATAGTGAATTTGTACTGAATACTAAGGTTTTTTTCTGTATGTATACTTACGTTTTAATGAAATACGTATTCCATTTTTGGAAACTTGGTTCTTATTTTGATTAGTAAAAGGATACCTTTCTGTATTTTGCAGTTTAAAGATATAGGGCCCTGAGGCAAAGTCAGAGTAAAAGGAGAATAGTTGCAAAAGTCATTACAGAGGACAAACTCTACGTGCTCTTGAATTAAATTAAAAATGGATTTAGCCCTGGGAGTGAAAAATCATTCATTTGTCTAATGTAGCAAATAAATGTTGCAGATGGTTCTAACTTCAGGAGAGGCATCTAGACAAATAAGGCATGACTCACATTTTTCCCTATTTTATTCAATTTCTTACTTCATGTCATGAAAGATTGCAAATGAATAACTGATGCCATTAGAAAAACACATGTTATTGACTTTCTTTAACTCCCAGTTGGGAAAAAATTGCTGAAAAAAGAGCACTAATATGATTTTTAACCGTTTACAATATTTTGAAAGCTTTTGACCTAGTTAATAAATTCTTCAAACTTTTATAATTTATTTCCAGTCTACTAAGTATTTTTGAAAGCTATTGTTCGATCTTTATTTATTATAAATGCATTTAACAACAGAAAGGGCTTAATTCCTCTATATAACCTAAATCTGTGTTTGATTAGGATAGATTTCATGTTTTTATCTGGTTCTATGATTGGTATTTGTGACCAAAATGGTGTTGATAACACACCAGTGTTTTAGTTATTGCTGAGTAGTGCTTACACAACATCAATCCCATCTCACTATGTCCTGGCAGTGAGCAGGTTGGAGGCCAGGAGAAGTTGTGAGGGACAGCTGACTCCAACTGACAGAAGGAATATTCCATAACATACAACATTGTGCCCAGCAATAAAAGCTGGAGGAAGGAGGCAGGAAGGGGGGATGTTCAGAGTGGTGCCATTTGCCTTCCCAAGCATCTGTTCTTACATACCATGGAGCCCTGCTTTCCTGGAGATGGCTGAACACCAGCTGATGGGAAGGGGTGAAGGAATTACTTCTTTTGTTCTGTTCACATGAAGTGAACACTTCACATGAAGTGTGGTGACTTAATGTTTCCTGGACACAGTGTGCCTAATAAAGGTGCTGTGTACCTCCCTCTCCACCACTGGACAGAGTAGAGAAAATATAATGCAAACCTTGTGGATCCTTATAAGGACAGGTCTGACACTGTTTTCTCTTGGTCATGGAGGAAGCTTCCAGCAACTTCTTACAGAAGCCACCTCTGTATCCCTCTATCTCCTCCCAAAAACCCACACAAAAAGCCCCTCTTGGATCCAAAACCAAAAGTCTGACCTTTGCTTCATCTATTAAACTTATTTTAACCCAAAAACTTGCTCATTTTTACCATTCCAATTCTCTCACTACCTTGTCAGCAAAAGTGAGTGAGGGACAGTGTAGGGTTGAGCTGCTTACTAGGGTTAACACACAACATTCTATAATTTTTTTTATAGATACCCTGTCAAATACATTTGGAAAATAATTTTAAGATGTACTTCATATTGGTGCCTGCTACTCCTGTGCTATAGTATTTATTAAAACAAAGAATTGCTGACATAAACCTGCTAATTAAAGGTCTTGTGTAAAGTATGTGGCCTGGGTGAGAAAATAGAAGGAATTTGTTTCTCTTGAGATTGTGAAGCACATTTGTGCATTTTTCGATTGATTTTGTCTCAGAAATATAGGCATCCTTCCTTGAATCTCTAATGAATAATCTTGAGAAATTGTCTTCATTGTATATTGATAGCTTGGGCTGGGCATTTACATTTGAGGTGTTAATTTAGATAAAAATAAATTGTTCCTACAATGCTTTGAATCAAAACCCTTAATTTTGTTAAGTGTTGTCCTTAAAAGTAAAAGGGGATGTCCTTGAAAGTCATGATAAGAAAAAAGGAAAAAATATATACTGAACAAAGTGTAGAAATATTATGAAGTACTGAATTCTGCTGCTTTTTTATACCCAGAAGGTACTTTGCATTTTAACTTGTTCAAATTTATCTTTACTTCCTATGTATTGTAAAGGTATGTAAAACAAATCTTAAGATAACTAAATTTTTGTATTACTTTCTAACTTTCCACTATTTTTACATTCCCACAAGTGATAAAAGCCAAAATTATTTCCTGCAAGAAATTTTTCACTGTACAAAGGAGAGTTTGTGAAGGTGGGAGTTAAAACATTTCAGTCAAACTCTCACTGAGAAGTTACCTATCAGGCTGTGAATCAGATGCAGTACTGTAATTCTATGGTTTGAGAAGTTTCCTAAGTGGTAGCTGTGAAGACAATGATTTTCTGTCAATGGGGGAATGATATGTAGTATATTCAGAGTTTCAAATTGTGTTAGAATCTACAGTCCTTTGAAATAAATGGAAAATATCCTCTTGAATACATTAGTGATCTCAATGCAGCACTTCAATCACAGCATAACCTCAGGATAAAAACAAGTTCCACATGTGGTTAACATCAGGATTTCTGTTCTAGATCTGTGACAGCAGCTGTACAACCACTCATGTTAAAGTTCATTGTTGCCCAAACAAGGAAGAAACCAAACAAAAGCGAGGACATCCTAATTTAAAACATTTTTCATTGCTTCAGCATACAATTTTCTAAATATTAACAGTGGTAATTTTTTTCCCTGAGAATGATTATAAGAAGTAAACTTTGTCTTTATTTCACAGGCCAGGGATTGAGATAAATATGTATATTTGAGATTGAATTGTCTAAAAAGATAAACAGATTTGTGACCACTTTCATATAATCTAAGACCATAAAAACATAAGATATGGAAGTTACAATAGAAAAATACCAGTTCTGGAATATTAGAGGATTTAAAAACCAATAGGACATGTGACTAGGTGCTGTTTTTCAAATAAATTATCTGGAATATAAATGTGAGAAATTACAATGCCATTCTGGCAGACATCTAGAATAATAATTTTCATAGAATCATCAGGAGTTGACTATTTACTTTCTTTTCAAACGTTTATTAAAGTATAAATTTATGAAAGCTTATAAACTTATGAAAAGGTTAATGACCAGTTGAATTTCTGGCAGTACAAGGAAGTTCTCACTGGCTGAAAAAGTAGAAACATAATCCCTTTTCTTAAAAAAAAAAAAAAAAAAAAAAAGGAAGACCCTGGGAACTACAGGCAGGTCAGTCTCTCCTCTGTGCCTGGCAAGGTCATGGAGCAGATCCTTCTGGAAACCATGCACATGGAAAAATAAGAGGTGATTTTTGACAGACAAGATGCCTTCAGTAAGGTCAAATAGCTTGACAGAATTGGTGGCCTTCTATGATGGGGTTCCAGTGTGGTAAGGGAAGAGCAGCAAATGTCATCTGCCCAGACTTGTGCAGAGCTTTTGAGACATCCCTGCAGGACATTCTTGTCTCTCCATCAGAGGAAGTATCAGAGTTGTTCAGTCTGGAGCAAAGAATGTTCCTGGGACACCCTAGAGCAGCCTTCCAGTACCAAAAGAGGATCTACAAGAATGCTGGAGAGGGTTTTTTAACAAGGGAGTGAAGTGATAGGACAGGGAGTAATGGTTTCAGCCTGAAAGAGAGTTGATTTACATTTGATATTAGGAAGAAACTCTACTGTGGGGGTGGTGAGGCAGAGGAACAGGTTACCTGTGGATGCTTCATCCCTACAAGTGTTCAAGGCCAGGTTGGATGGGGCTCTGAGCAACTTGGTCTAGTGGAAGATGTCCCTGCCTATAGCTGGGGGTAGGAACTATATGATCTTCGAGGTCCCTTCCAACACAAAACATTCTATAATTCTGTCCTAAATTGCTAAGTATTTGAGAATATGCCTTTACTATCGGCAAGTAATTCTGCTGAAAGGATTGGCACAATCAGAGGGGAGTATGAAACATAACTTTTTCACCTAATATAATATTTTTTTGAACTAAGATATCACTGATATACTTATTAGCTGTTAAAACAGTCCAGGTAAATTGCCTAGAAGATGTAGTTTTAAACAAATATCCTTTTTTGATCAATATTCACAGATGAATTAAATACAATGAATACAATTATTGAAATTCAGGCAGAGGCAAATTCCAATTTAAAATGACATAGGATGGGATTAGTCCTAGAATTGAAAAACTGATAAACAAAAGATACAGAAAGTAATGAATAAGAATCATTGGGATCAAAAGCAATTAAATGAGTGGTTCAGGAAGTGTTGTAAGAATAAGTTTTGTTTAATAGTATAATGTTTTCATTTGCAATAACCGTATGTACATTTACTGTACTTCTTGATTATGCAAATTCCTGTTAATAGAGGAAATGACCAGATAATCATACAAATAGGTGCAGATAATCCGGTAGATTAATGTATATAGAAATGGGAAAACACTTTATTGGTAGAAAATATTAAGTCTTTCTTCTTGAGAGTCTGGGAAGAGAGGAAGATTCTTGAGATACTATGTGATATGAACATAACAATGATGTCTATCTACCAGTCTGTTTTCAGTAGACTAATTTGACTTTAGAGTCTTCATTAGAAGTAAGAAAAAATTAGTATAACTTTGAAAAAATATTCCTGATACTTTATCATATTCTCTTTATTCCGAAAATAAGAATTTAGACTGCAAGAATTATTGCCAAATATGCTTCAGTGTATTCAAATACTAAAGGAATAAAAGAAACACTTTTATCTATAATGCACACTAGATAAATCACACACTTAGATAAACAATATATATATTATTTATTGATGTATATTATATATATCATTCCTATGTCTGACCACTTGTTTCTCATGGAATTGTCAATGAATTTACTAAGCAAGAAAAGTAAGAGTCATCTAGATAAGCAGGATCCTAACAGACAGGAACTTACACACAATTGCCAGATTTAGAGCTGTGAGTGCAAGATTTCTATAGTTCACCCTTAAGGCAAAACTACTTTGCCAAGTCAAAGAGAAAAGATCAAAAGCTGCTGAGGCATTGAGAAAATCCCTAGGCTTGCAAAGGGTAAAGGTAGGCAAATGGTCAAAAGTTTCCCAAAAATATGCCAGTGCAGGTAGGAGGGTCACAGCACAAACTTCAATGGACTTTTCTGGGCTTCAGTTACCACCTCTGGGAAGGGCCAGACTCAGCTTTTGCAGTCACTTTAGTTCCTCAGGGGGATGTGGCATTTACACCATGGAATACAGTAACCCAGTGCAATAAAGTGAGTCCTAGTATATTTTTCATCTATTCTGTATGTGACTGAGATGCAACCTTTGGTGTTAAGGCTAGTGCATGTAATATGTATGGAAAGTAAACCAGAAAATCAGAGAGCCTGAAATCATTATACCTGAAGGTTATCTAGTGAGAATAAAGAAATGTGCAATAATTTTCATTGGCATCTGTTACTATATAGCCTGGAGGTGGTGTTGCCAGCTATTTGGAGAATAACTGTTGTCTTCTATAAGTATATAAAGTTTCAATTTTGCCTTAGGGATTTTAAAAGTATTATTGTTAATTCAGTTTTCATTTGCCAAGGATATCTCAAATAGGTGCCAAGAGGCAGACACAATTATTTGGAATATCATAGGTATACACTTCAGGAAGAAAAGGAATTTTAGTAGGGCATTCATTTTAATGGCTGTGATTATTATAACTGCCTCATAGCAAAAACAGAAACTACCCTCTCCCTGAATCCTTTGAGTTTTATTCTTTGTAAAGAGGTTTTTTTCTACTAACAGACAGGGTGTTGTTTTAAGCAAATGGAAGCTCCTGATTTTACTAAGGATGAAATAAATTTTCAAAGTCCATGTTCTAATGATTAGATATTCATTCAATTCACAATTGAGACAAAGTAAGATATCCTAGATTCAAGTCATTCACTCATACTTTAAAAGCAAAAAGATAAAGTCCATATGTCTGATCCAAGAAAAGGATTATAGGAAGATCATATTAGTTCTAAGTAGTGATTTTTAAGTGCCTTTTGAACTGCACCCAAAAAATTGTTGATGGAAATACTGGTATTGTTAAATATATCTTAGAATTATTAACTTTGGATCCTTAGTTTCTACTTGGATTTCCCACTTATAAGAAGCTACATTATTGCCTCAAAAGCTAGAGATAAGACTCTTTTAAATGTAATTTTAAACTTTCCCTCCTTAGCAACAAAATAAAAAGGCTTTGCTGTCCAACTTAAGGATTTTGAAAAGAAAATAAAAACTTAAGAGGTAGCATAACATTGTTCTGCACTGTAGACCAAGGCTATGTTTTTACATTGAACATATCTGGTGAGCACCTTCTCAGGTGCAGCTGCAACTGGCATCTATTCAAAGGAACTGGCTTATTTTATTTTTTATTCTATATAAGACATTTACAAATATTAATATGACAAATTCAAACATTCAAAACAGGGTAGAGAAGTACTGTCTGGATTAAAGTTGGCTGTCTAATGTTACTCTGACTAGATGACAGTAACGAATTAAGCTGTTGGAGACAGGTCTTGAAGTTATAATATACCAGAGAGACCACAGTTTATTTCTTGGTGCTTCCACAGATGTAGTATCATGTTTACAGTAAATAAACTTTTAAAAATTTAACCATCACTGTTGACTCATATCTACTATATCTGTCTTTCCAAAATTATGAGAACTCAGGAAGATGGTTGCAAATCAGGGCATATATGTTATGCAATATTAATTACACTGCTAACCCCATTTTTTTCATTGTTAGCCCAGATTGTCTATACACTGGTGACTTGTGTGCTAATAATATCATCCAGTACCCCATAGTATTGATGAGCAAAAAACCACTATTGTGCATTAGGCAGCCCTGTACTGCATCGATAAACACCAGATGAGGTAAACTACAAATCAGTTTCACTGCAGGTCTGACTAATGTGCAGGAAAGGTCAGGTGAGGTTATGCTTTGCACTAAGAAAACAAGGCATCAACTGGAAAAGGAGCAGTATCCATGAAGGAAGAAGGTATCCTAGGAAGAAGGGAAAAGGAAGCTGCATCCTTAAAGAAAATAATAACTTCAAAACATAAGAGGTATGTATATTTGTTTATACACTGTGAGTCTGCTAATTGAGTTTCCCTGTGTAATCTTAATTATAGCTTCAATAGATGTTTTTCACTTGTTCTTCTGATGCTGACTTTCTTTGTACTGATGTCTGTCTTTCTAAAAGAAAGCACATATTGATAGGATATCATACTGGTAATTAGCAGGAGTGGAATCCAAAGCTGTGTCTTATTAGGAAATCAGTGTGGGCCCACTTTGCAGAGCAGACCCTAAAGAACTGACACTCACTGTAGCCATTTTGTGGAGATTTGCATCTTTGGTCCCATGGATTGGCTGCCATTAGAGAAAGGAATAAACTCAGGATACATCCCTTGGTTTGCTTCCACACAAAAGGAGTCCAGTTTGTAATCCCTGCTCAAAGATAACCATCCTGCAAAAAGTGGGGATTATGGGAACATTTATTTAAAAATTCCACATCCAATCTGTTAAATATTATTATGAAGCCAGCCTTTACACCAGCTACACAAATACTTTGGAGCTACCAGAGCAACTATTATCAATGCTGCGCTGTCAGCCTCTGTGTGGGCACACAAAGCAGCAGATGTCACAGGTATAGGCAGGCAGCCAAGGGCTAGTGAGACTTGAATTGATTTGATTCTCTTCTGGGCACTGAAGAAGAAAGTTTTTAACTGAGTGCAGGCTCTTCAACCAGTTTTCTTCCAAGCCTGTCTCTGTCCTATTTTTTTCTAATGGCAGAATTTCCTCTCAGTTTCCCTACTGCAGTTCCAACATGCACCTTATCTCATTTCAGTTTCACACTTCTTGCTCAGCCTTATCCCTTTTCTGCTCACCTACAGGGAGAAGTAGCTCTTGTTTTCCTTCTGCATGCTCATCCAATCTCTCCTCTTGGTTACTCCTTAAATTCTGAGCCAAGATTTTTCATTAATGTTACAGAGACAGATGGATTCTGATGAGTATGTATGATACAACTAAACTATTTTAAAAACATATTTTTTCCTTTTAAAAAGGAGAATAAAACCTCACAGCTAAATTAGCAGTAACTTGTATTTTCAACACAGAACAGCAGGCTGATGAAATGTTTTTTTAAACAGGAGACAAATTTAACATAAATAATGTAATGAGTGTGATATTGATAAAGTTTCTGTGCTTGCAAAACATATGTATGGCAATTATTGTGCTAGTTATCAAGTTTAAATAATTTCTTTTTTTGCATGAGCCTGAAGAAGCAAATGCCCAGAGTGGTTTTTGAGCTTCTTTTGAAGTGAAATAATAAAAATGCACAGCTACAACTGGCAGGGCTACCTTAGGTTACTTATGTTGATGCACCACTGATGTATATTATTGAATCTAGCCCATACAGCTTAAAAAAACACATACAGGTGTCTTAGAAGGTGAGAGTCATTGACAATGTGCTGCCTAGTTGCCAGTAGGAGTCAAACCATGGCAAGCCTTTTTTGTCTCATGGCAGTCTTTTTTGCCATACAGTGCACAGTGCTGTTATTCCAAAGGATCCAAGATAATTACAGATGTTTCAGATTGAATTTATATGAATGTGTTCCCTCTTGTGCTGTTTATCACCTCTGGTATGGAGAATGATGGACGAAGTATAAATATTGAGAGGCCCAGCAGACTGATTTTATCACAGGCAGGTATAACCCAAGCGGTCTACTCCAACATATTTTTTATTTTTGGGATGTCCTGTGTGGTCCATTTACATAGTTTTGTTTTATGGCAAAAGCAGCTTTCAGAAGTATTTGGACTATTTTCTTCTCTTTCTTAAAATCTGCTTTGTTGCCCGTGATGATGTCATCAATGTGTTGCAGGTGTTCCAGAGCTTCACCCTGCTCCAGTGCAGTCTGGATTGGTCCATGGCAGATGGTAGGGCTGTGTTTCCAACCTGGGGCAGTCAATTATGTGTACAGGATGCCCGTTCAAGTGAAAGCAAGCTGTGCCAGGCTGTTGAATCCAAACCACACAGCCCAGTAAATCAGTTAATCTCTTCCTCCACCTGGCTGGAGCTAAGGCCCCTCTAGTCCTATAATTAGTATTTATAATTCACCTCTTGGAAATAAGATTCAGAAGTCCCTTGATTAAAATGATAAGTCAGACCAGCCTTTCTATTTGTTTTTAGGAACTGCCCACTGGAAACTGGAGTACATATTTTCCTGGAAGAACCCCCTTTTGTGATTGTTTTTTATACCACAATAGAACCCACCAAATTCACTAGTTCATTCCCCTCCTAAGCTGTACAGGGGAGAGAAATTTTAATGAAAGTCTTAAGATAAAGCCATGGAGAAATCACTCACCAGTTACCATCGTGGGTAAAACAGACTCAATATGGGGAAAAATTATGGAAATTACCTCATAATAAAATCAGAGTAGGGTGATGAAAAACAAACCCAAATCTTAGAACACCTCCCCCTCAATGTTCCCCTATTTCCAGGCACAACTTCACTACTGTTTTTTCTCACAGCAATGCAGGGAGAAGGGGGATGTGAGCTGTGGTCAGCTCATCACATCTCTGCTGCTCCTTCCTCCTCAGGAAAAGGATTGTACACACTCTTCCACACATTGCTCCAGTATAGGGTCCCTCCTAAAACTTCTCCCACCTGACTCCTTCCCAGGCTGCAGTTCTTGAGAAACTGCTCCAGTGTGGATCCCTTTCACATGGTCCAGTCCTTCAGGGACAACCTGCTCCAGCTTGGATCCCCTGCAGGGTCACAAGTCTTGCCATCAAAGTTGCTCTGGCATGGGTTTGTGTCTGCAGGGGTCCACAGGTCCTTTCAGGGGACTGCTCCAGTGTGAGTCTCTCACAGGGCCACAGCCTCCTCTGAGCTTCCACCTGCTCCAGCATGGGCTCCTCCATGGGCTGTGGGTGGATCTCTGCATCCCTGTGATCCTCCATGGGCTGTGGGTGGATCTCTGCATCCCTGTGATCCTCCATGGGCTGTGGGTGGATCTCTGCATCCCTGTGATCCTCCATGGGCTGTGGGTGGATCTCTGCATCCCTGTGATCCCCCATGGGCTGTGGGTGGATCTCTGCATCCCTGTGATCCCCCATGGGCTGTGGGTGGATCTCTCCATCCCTGTGATCCCCCATGGGCTGTGGGTGGATCTCTGCATCCCTGTGATCCCCCATGGGCTGTGGGTGGATCTCTGCATCCCTGTGATCCCCCATGGGCTGTGGGTGGATCTCTCCATCCCTGTGATCCCCCATGGGCTCTGGGGCACAGCAGCTGCCTCACCATGTTCTGCACCAGGGGCTGCAGGGGAATCTCTGCTACAGCACCTGGAGCACCTCCTGCCCCTCCTTCCTCACTGGCCTGGGTGTCTGCAGGGCTGATCCTCTCTCATATTCTCACTCCTCTTTCCTGGCTACCAGTGTGCAGTGCTTTTTTTGTCCATTAATAAACATTATATGATAGAGGTGTTGCCACTGTACCTGGTGGGCTCTGCCAACAGTGGTGGGTCTGTCTTGGAGCTGGCTGCCATTGACTCTATCAGACTCTATAGGGGAAGCCTCTAAATCCTTGCCATAAAAATCCAATATATCATACTAAGGAAAGGAATACATCTTACACAATAAGCCTTGCCTGGTGCTGTTCACCCAATCACGCTCAGCAATATAACTCCTCCTAAAATCCAGCATCTACTCAATTGACTGGTAAATTATCTTTTAGTAGATATAATAATAAAATTAGAAAGAAGCATCAGAATAATTTATTGAATATTGCTGCTGTGTGTATTTTCAAAGCCAGTTTAAATCATACTTTTTTTCTGAAAACAAGACATTCATGTTTGGGTAATCACTTTTTATATGGATTGAAAAATAGTCATTCATTTGAATAATGGGGGATAAAAGGTGAGAGATTCATGAGATGGATACTAGTGCATGGGGAGCCCATATAATGATGATAAAAACTTTAAGTTTCCCAGAATGGAGACTGATTCACCCTTTCCCTATATTTGTCAATATTTTGATCCTATTTTATCTTTTTCCTCCCCTCCTTTTTTTTTTTTTTTTTTTTTTCCCAGATGGCTCTGAAGTAAACTGATGTTAAGTCTACCAGAACAGGACACAAATGCTTAAAATGGCTGTTAGATTCCATAAATGAATATAAATAAAAAATGAACTATTGGGAGTTAGAATATACAACACTTGTGGTGTATTAACCCCAGTAATCAGCTAAGCCCCGACAGTCCCTCATTCTCCCCCAATGGGGTGGGAGAATTGGAAGGATCAGAGATAAAAAAACCTCTTTGGTTTAGATAAAGACAGGTTAATAAGTGAAGACCGAAGGAGGGGACTCCACCAACACATTTTGCAAAAGCAGTAATTCACCCCTGAGGACTGATGTCCAGCCAGTCTTCAACTTATGGCAACATTGGGAAAACTACTGCCCAAATTTTACCACTGCCCATGGTGCTCTATAGTGTGGAATGTTGTTTTGGCCACTGTGAGTCAGCTGTCATGGCTGTGCTCTCTCAGCCTTCTCACTGGTGAGAAGAGTGAGAATCAGAGAAGGGCTTGATGCTGTCTGTGCCTTGTTATGCAACAACTAAAAGATTGCTGTGTTAGCAACACTGTTTAGGTCACCAGTCTGCTGGTGCACCATATGGGCTGCTATGAAGAAAATTATAACCCTCCCAACCCAACGTATTACAATAATCAAGAAATCACCTCTGGCTTAGGAAATCTTGACATTTTTGACTGTTAGAATCTGGATGCTTTTATCATCTCCCATTCCCCATTCTCATGTATTTTCTTAGAATCTGCTGCTTGTTATCAAAGAATGAAGACTAAGACAGATGAACTTTGGATGTCCTTCCAGTGAGACTATTCTTCAGGCAGATAAATATATTCAGCTTGTGTCATTGAGACCACATAGTGATTAAGAAATAATTTGTAGAGCAATGCATTTTAAGCTGATATCAGCCTAAAATGAACTACTGGACTAGTTTCACTCTGCTCTAACTTGTTTCAATTGTCTTTTTAATTCTCTGATAATGTTTTACAGTACAATAATTTATGAAAACTCACAATATTTTTAGCATATGTATTTGTAAGACAACTATATTTATGCATATACACTCACCTTGTAGTTATATGTGATATTTTGTGTTCTGTTTTTTTTTAAGGCAGACCATATTCTTCTCAATGTAAAGGATAAGTGTTTCCTCACTAAAATATTCACTATAATTAAGAAAATATGGTTGTAGGCCATATACAACAACAACAACAAAAAGGCATAATTTGTGGTGATATAATCTCTTTATTGTGTTGAAGTAAATATGCACATGGCAATAAACAGACCTGTCAGAGTTTGGTGGCTTTGTACCTATTTTTTGACAATAATTAAGTCCTCTTCTCTTTCCAACAGACAACACAATGGCATGTTAGACAAAGGCCTAGCAGCAGTACAGGGGTTTGATAAAGGACTGATTGATGTTCTCTTATTTCTTCATTTGCCTACCTTTCCGTCTTCAATTTACACACTGCCGTCTGAGAAGGAGATGTCATATACTCTAGTTTTTAAATCAATCTTACCCTTCTTCAGCATCATTAAATCACTCAATTCACTGCTGTGAAAATGATTTGAGTGTCTCTGTTTGTTAAAATCTATGATACTCTGACTGTGTAGGGAAACAGCTTCATTTTACTCCAAACTGGTAGCTACAGTAGACTTCATTAATTTAAAACAAATCAGGTGTGAAGGTTATTTTTGCTTGGCAGATTGAACACATTTTGAAAGGTTTCTCAGAATGCCTTATTTTGCAACCAAATTACAGCCTCCAAAATGCTTTTTGGTTGTTCAATTTTTATTTTATTTTTGGTTAGCCAAGAAATAACATAATCTTATCCTTACAAAGAAGACCCTTGCTTAAAAACAATTGAAATTATTTGTTAATGTCCAGTCAGAAGTTAATCAGTAAGGATTTAACAACATTTACTACTACCTGATCAGAGATACAGGATGTTTCCCTCCACCATATCTCTCCAACCAATTGCTCTAAGCCAGCATGTTAACCCTTTTTATGCCACAAACGAAAGAGGACAGTCTCAAGAATACAGGAATAATCAACACATTCAGGTATTTTCAGGTGCACCTCCCAAGTGGGCAGATATATTGTATCTGAAATAGGAATTTGGTTATTAAATTCTTATAACTACTGCCCAGCCCTTTGATTCTTTACTATGACAAATACTGTGCATTACAAGAATTGCTATTACTAGAGGTGTTAACTTCCATCATCTTATAGAAACTGGAGTGTTTAGCTCCTTATACTGCAAGACTCATAGTTGGTGGAAAAGTTATATTGTAAATGGAAATGGTGACTGGTTAAAGAAGATGACTAAATTTTAAACTTTGAAATGTGGATTTTAGAGGAGGGTAGGCAGTAAGATAGAAGGGTATTGAGCAGGTGAGGATGAATACTAAACTAATAAGAATTTTAGAGGTTATTTTTTTAGTCATTGTTTGCCCATTTTTTAAACACAGGGGCCCACAGACTCTAATTGTTAATCTCTATGCACCACCCAAAGAGACCAATGTGTTCAAAAAAACAAGAGAGAGATTTTAATCTTGAAAGGCTAGATAGGAAGAACTCTTACACTTGTATTAAATAGGCTGATCCAAGGACAGTTTAAGGACATGAAGCAGCTGGGTTGGGAAGATTCACTGGACAGGGGTGTAGGTAATTTCTCACCAATGGGGGTTCACTCCGTATTAATAAAAGAAGAAATCAAATAAGGAAAAAAAAAAAGTACACTTGGAGTGCACTTTAAGTGAGACTTAAATAGTAATTGGTGTGTCATAGCTACACATAGGACACCGTAGCTGACCTGCAGTATGAAAAAAAATACATTAGAAGACATAAAACAATCTGACATCTCAAAGGATAGCAAATTAATCATTAATAACCAAGCAAGACCTTTCCACTTTTCTAAGAATTGAAACACGAGTGCACCATTGGCCAGAGTATCTCCAGTTTGGGCTGATGTCCAAATCTAAAGCATTAATCATTTTTCTGCCATAAAAAACATTAAAACCCTATCTTCAGCAGCCCCACAATATATGGGGCAGTGAAAGATGGTTGCTTAAAGTATAAATCTTTTGGTCTGTTGATACTCATAAGTTTAGAATTATGTACATCTGTTTATGCAAACTTTGTAAACTTTCTGATAAAGCTGTGCTAAATGGATCAGTGACTCTGTCCTGACCTGGCTTTTGCTGCAATCATCAGCTGAAGTGATTAGTTGCAGACTGTGCTTTGTCTGTGCCAGATTTAACACCCCTGCAGAAGTGCAAATTCACCCTGACACTAAAGATAGAAGAAAAGTTCTTATAATTCACCTAATCTTTACACAGTGCAATATTTGGAAATCCACAAATGTATGGAGACTTCACACAAGTTTTCTATCAATTTGGGAAGACCATGCATGGGCTCTGCTCAAAGAGCAGGCATTTCTACAGGCCTCATTTTTACCAGGAGGTGTGAGGAAGCTGCTGTACCTGATATGCAAGACCTGGGACCATTTTGGGGAAGACAGGTCATGCATGATTGCAACTATCTATCAAATACACCAACAATGTGCAGAGAGTCTGCAGTGCATACCCACTTAACCTGTGCCTTAGAACTTTCTTTTTCTCATTCAAGTGCCATTAAGAATTCTTCTGCTTATTTCATAGAAATAAAATACTATTGAAATAATTTTTAAAAAAAATATAACAAACCTTGGTCCTTGTTTAGAAATTATATAAATTTTCATGACACTGACCTCAGAAAAAATCTGTGTATGGAGGTCAACAATTTCAAATGAAGACTCTGATTAAAACAATATTATTTCATATTCATGGCTAACACTGAAGAAACTAGACAAGGAATCTCATTAACTAGTGATTTAAATGATCCACAAAATAGGTGACTAATAAGGATGCGGAAAATGGTTTTTACAGACAAACAATCAAAGCATTCCTGGGCTTGCAAAGCTTGTTGTTCTGCAATTATTATGCTGTACCTTTGGCACTATATACAGTATTTAATTGTCCCAGCCAGGTGTGAAGGAAAGAAGAAAAAAGATGCGTAATAATGCTGACTGTGATTCCAGAAGTAGTGATTGGTCTCATATTGTAAGAAATAAAGTCAGCAAAGGTAGTAGCATTCAGCTGAGAAAAGCCATTAAGAGATGGGATTTTTGAAAATGAAATATTGATAAATCCTCAAAAATGGGAGTTTTTAAATGGGGTTTCTCAAGCAAGGGAAACGTCCCAGTATTTCATTTTATAGAAGGGCAGTGGCATTCCCATACGCTGAACAAGAAGATTTTAAAGCAGAATCTTCAGTGACCAGTGCAACTGTGGAGAAAAAAAGAATCTTTCTCTTGAATCAACACAAGGATCTGCTTTTAGGGAAAGAGAGTGGATTTTTGTCATGTTCTGAAGCTAAAGTTTTAGTGATGCTCACATACCTATATGTGTGCAATCTGGCATAAAGGAATTTGTTGTTGCATTAACTAGACATAGGCTTCTTTTCCTCTGACAAAAATCACCCATCCAAAAAGAGGGAACATAGCATCCCCACAGAAATATAAAGTTACTCCTATTTTGGTAAAGGAAATATGAATATAAAAAAAATAACCAAAGGAAATATGTGTAGAAATGCTCAAAGCAAATTCTTTGCCTAGAGAAAGCAAGCAGCATAATATTCCTAATTTTTTGCTTCCATATATATGACCTAAACATGACCTTGTCAGTTTAGAGAATTTGTACGCTAAAAATCATTATATTTTGTGTGAATCATTGAAGAGACAGCAATGACTATTACACTAATCAGAATGCTGCAACAAATTTACTGGATATGCAACTAGCAGTTTTACCTCTCACTTATCCCCAGTGGAGAAAGAAAATCTTTTTTTTCCCCAGCTCTGTATGAGCACAGGAACTGTTGAATCATTAAAACAATATTTTAGGTACATATGCTTTTTATCCTTTCAAAAACAATTAAATAAAGATCAGATTTTCAAAGCTTCTTATCACTCATTTCCCATTTCAATGCCTCTGATAATATTTTCAGAACTCTAAACAGTGATTTCTTTTGAAAATGTTTTCATGACATTGGAAGAGACTATTTTGCAAAGTTTCTCCTAATTGATGCTGCTTTCTAAAATTCCTGACTATAATGCTTGCTACCTCTTCCAAAGTAATAATATTTATGCCCTACTTTTATAATAAATCTGAATTTGACCTAAAATTCTCAGTGGAGAAAAATTTGGATGAAGAAAATTAGTATAATTTCTGTTATTTTTTTATTATTATTATATGCACAGTTATAATTTCAGCTGTTACTACTACACTCATTTTTAAAATTTATATTTTTTAAATGTTGTTTTTTTCACTCCTTCAAAACCTTTCTTAAGAAAATTAAAATTCAGGAAATGAAAGATGGGATAGAAAAGCCATAAAAGCCAAAAATTTTGTATTTTCAGAATAAAGATGTGATTCATTATAGTGCCCCAAAAGCTGTCTGTGTTATCTATAAATGGTGAAAACATTTTTCTGTGTCTACTCAGATGTTTTGTGTGACAGGGTGAACAATTGTCTCTGTATGAGTTAGGCAACCTAGAGTCAATCATTTGGGAAACAAACATGTTTTAGGGCATGTTCAGGGAGGTTTCCATGACATTTGTATTGGATATCTACTTTGGAGTTAGACAAATCATTTGCTAGGAGTCTGTAAATGTCTCTATAAAGAAATACTATTGGAAAAGTGCTTATATTTGGTTAGATGCATGCTTCAAATGTACAGACAGTTAACTCTGATTAAAGGTCTTGCTTTAGGCATAGACTGTTGCCTATGACAGTAGCAACACAGATTTAAGCCTAAGAGAAAGAGGTTTCCCTGGTCTCGTAGATGCAGCTGCAGCTTCTTCGACATGCTGTTTCTTGAGGAGCTGCCTACTACCAGACCACTTTTCCCAAATGGATCCTGATACAGACACCAAGGAAACTTCCCAGGAATACACACACAGGGCTCTGCTGTCTTCCTGTGCAACCTCAGTCTTCACTACCACCACAGTCTTGGATATTGACAGGAATTAGACTGTATGAAAGACGTTCCTATTTTGAGAATGGCAAAATTAAAAGTTGTTCAAAATACAGAGAAGACTTCAGCTGCCTGTAAATGATGCTGACAGAAACAGAGCAAGATCTAGGCTTCTTACAATGCAAGAAAAAATTTTTACTGTTTAGGTGGCTCCTGAGATATAAGAAGGGAAAATATCCAGTGGAAAGTACAAAGTGAGGGAGGTGAAGAGACACTTCAGTAGAGAGAAGCGGAGGACAAAGTACATTTTCATCAGACAAGTCAGGGAACCCATAGGTAGTTTTGTAGTTTTTTCAATTCTCTCCCAGTCCCATTTCTATCCCCTCACCTTCTTCCTCAAAATCTTTGTTTTCCTCTCTCTGGTCTACCTCAGCATCCATATTTGTACAGGCCTTTTTGAACCTACCCTGGGAATGCATCACCTCTTCTTATTCCCTCAAACCACCCCCACTTAATCTCTTACACCTCTTGGCATGATAAGGGAAAGAGAAAGGGAGGAAAAGAAGAGGAAATTGGCCAAGACCTATGGCCTGCTCCAGAGGAGTCAGGATGAAGTGATCCAAGATCTGAGGCTTCCTTGAGTCATTGGTCTCTGGTTATGTCTGGGCTGGTGATGCAAATGTTTATTACCTGTATCCCAGTCTTAGTTGTCCTTTACAACTCTTTACAACTTCCCTCTGTTGGCCTCCACATGTCTCCATAACATAATGTTATTTAGGCTAATTCTGCATCTCTGGGCATAAGAGCATAGAGAGCATGCCTATGTAAAACAAGTTGCCATCCAGGCAGCTGCCAATTCTGCCTCTGCAATAAAATGACCTGTGTCATCCTCTACCATCCTCCTGCATTCAGAAAAGGACAAAGGATATAGTTGGTACATAACAAAAATATAGAAGAGAAAATAATAGAAACCCTATTTTTATGAAGTAGAAAATCTTCCTTTTCTTCTGACATTGATTTCAGGTACAATATTGTGTTTTACAGAAAAGATTGAAAGAATTGTTCAATTGCCTTCAAAATAATCTCAGGAATTAGACATTCTTTCCATATTTTCAGGTTCTCAGAAGTATACATTGATAATGAGTTGCAGCCAGATGTATGTTGCAGCACATTAGTTATTAGCAGCAGCTCTAATCTTTCTGCTTCGTGTTAAAAAGTCATATAAAGAACACTAGAAAAATTACTTTTATAATTTTAAGGCATATATCATATTTTAATTTAAACTTTACAGCAAAGTAAGTTCTTTGACTGCCTAAAAAAGTAATCCAATTTTAAATCATGTGTCAACGAATAGCTGGACCAAAAATTTCACTCAGTTTCAGAATTACTCTGAAGTCATGGCCAAAAATTATATATAATTACACATAACTACAAAAGGTTTTATCCGTCTGCTGGGTGCCCCATTATTTTCTGCTTCATTAGTAATAACGCATATTATTCCTTTAGAGATAGCACAAATTATAATTATAGGTTATTTTGGGGCTTTCATCAGAGTCTCCTGGTTTTCTGTGCAGATGAATCTCAGAGCAATCCTTCTTTGGGAGTAAAATTTCCCAAGTTTGGTCTCGCCTGACAGTTTGGCTTGGTTTGCCTTTTGAGGTATGAAAGTTCTGAGGTAACTAACTCCAGGTGTTTTGGAGGGAAGAATAAATGAAACTCTTCAATCTCACTATAAGCTTCTTTTTTCTTAATAAATTGGTTGCTAGGGGAAAAAAAATGCCCTCTTAGGCCCTGTGGTTTGGAAGTGAGAGCTTAAATAAATCAGAATGTTTTAAACCATTGACTTATATGCTGGCAATGCTGGGATGCTCTGCAGACCACCTAGGTAGCCTCACTGGCCATGGGCCTCTGGAAAGAGAGCCCATTCCTGTGGCCTGATTTCCACTCACAGCAGTGAATCTGCCTTTGCTGACAGATTTACAGCCCCCAGTGCAAGAAAGTGACCTCAGCTACCAGACCAATGCTCCTCAGTACCTGTGCTCATGTTGTACTCTGGGTCAGCCCCTCATGAGCTGACAGATGTGACCCTCTTGCACAGGCTGGAATCTGGTTTTCCTTATTACTGTCCTTGCTTCTTTCTTTCCTTTATTTCTGTCCTCTTGCTGTTTCCTTTTCTACCTGGTAGTATAGGGTCCTCCTGAATTCTGTGTAACTCCTGCAAGGATGCATTTAAAGGATTGGTGGAGCAAATGGTGTAAAATCTAAAATCTTACAGGCAGCACAGGTATCTACTGCCTGTTTGTAACTTTCCCATACATGAAATACCCTTAAAACTGCACCTGGATTTATGTCTCACTGGGAACCATGCAGTTTAACAAGCTGAATAATAAAAGAGAAATGACAAGGCTTCACACCATTCATGGAGGCCCTCATAGGCAATGGGAATGGCAGCATACCCTCCTCAGTTCTGCTTCTGTCTGTAGCACCAGGCAGGAGGCACCAAGCCCTCGCTGTAAATCACTGCCACGCATTAGAGTCCTGGCAGATGAAACACAGCCCTAACATACTGGTGAGTGAGTCAAATGATGCCTTGGGTTTTAGCTTTCCAGGCATCACCACGTAAAAGAGACAATCTTAGCAGTCCTAAGACAACACAGTTATTCTGAAAGTTCTTTGTTGCCTTCCTGTCCTACAGTTTTCTTCCAAAATCCAGCTCAGCCTTATCAAGATCTCTACCACAGACTGTCCTGACTTCATCCAGCTTAATTTCAAGATGCATCTTGGCCAAAAGCTGTTTAGAAAGGACAGGTGTTCAGATTGGTATTGTCCCACAATTTGAACTATTCTGGGGTGGAAGCTTGCCAACATTTCTTCTGCTGCCTTGACTGAGGCAAAGCAAGCCATGCTTGCCAGTGGCTCACACTGATAAAGTCTCTCTCCAGTGCTGCTGTTGCAAGGCAGAGGTTGTGACAGCTGTAACACATGTAGCCCCAGGCAGAGTCATCCTGCTTCCACTGCCACAAATAGATTTCCCACTTCTTTGCAGGGTTAGTTCAACTTGCAAATGGTTGTCTTTGGAAATATATGTCATTTTAAAGCCAAAGCTATTACAGAAGAGGATGAACTAACAGTATAAACATGGTTCTCTGGAAAGATTCACAGCCTCATTTAGTCTCATTCCATCATTAAAATGCTGTGTTAGGGATCAGTCTTAAAGAGAAGATTATTTTCTTCATCTCCAGAACTGAATACAGAAAATATCTGCATCTGACGTATTTGGAAAAGTCTAATGCAAGGAGCCTAAAACTTTGTAGAAAGTTAAATGAAAACCTAAGGAAGGTTTGGATGCTTTTTTTTCCTGCATTTTGAGTTCTTTTGTACAGCCTAGCCTATACTTTTCTCTCTATACAAACTGCTGGAGTTCTGGAAAACTACTTCTCTTGACATTGCCTACCTATTGTGAAGTTTTTGTTTATAGGAAAGTGAAGTTTGGCTTCATTCCTCTGTGACTTTCAGGGTTTGCATGGGGAGATTTTTGTGACATCTCTCTGGTAACAGAGTGCTGAGCTATGAGGGTTCCTGTTGTCTGGGAACTTGTCTGGAGACTGTACAGTAGGGAACAACAAAGTTTTCTGTTGTAAGCTGTCACAAAATCAAAAATCAACTGGAATGAAGTGAATAAATTGTATTGTGTCCTTTGACCCACTGACAAGGGAAAGGGCGTCACGTCCCATGCCTCCTGCCCTTGAACAGATATACTCTGAATATTCCACCCTACAGTGTGCAAGTTAGAATATTCAGAGTATATCTGTGCTGTGTCATACATCTTTGTACTGGCACATGCCTGGATTCCCAAAAACATCAGAAACATCCCTCCACGGAAAACATATTTATGCTTTAATGCCCAGCTGGATAGATAAATAAAGAACTTCTAGGAACTCACTAAAGTATCTTTGCCTCCCCACCAAAAAAACCAAACCAACCAAACAAAAAGTTTAAATGGTCCAGATATATCAGCATAACATTGTACTCCATTTGGCCCCTAAACCCTGTAGAATCAGTTTGAGTAAATCTAGATCACAATATTTAACTCATGACCCAAATTGTCCTTAGCTTGTCCCATAACTTATAGGCAAAAAGTTTAATTCATTTATGATGCATATTTTAGTCTCGGCTGGTGAGATAACGTCATGTGGTAAATATGTGTAGTTCAAGAGGAGTATTAGAAGGGTCCTGCCAGGGAGTGGCTACTACTTCTGGATTAGGTAGTGTGCCCAAACAATTCTTGTCCTGCACCACATAAAAGTCTGTGGGATATTCTGGAGGCCTGTATGAATGTGTGAGTTGTTCCAGCCTAGAGCATCCTCATTTAGGTAAAAACTGGGTGACATCTGGCATAGCAGTCTAGCTTTGCCTCATTCTATCTCCTTTAAGTTTCCATCATTGTGACAACAGTGTAAACTTGTCATTTTAATAATTCTTCTTCTGCTAAAAGTATTTTAGGAAGACATAAAATGTCTTATCTTCTGAATGTAGCCTGGTCCTTTAGGTCAACATATCAGCTCCTATTTTTAAAAGCCTATCATGCACAAGGGACTGAGAAGGCAATTCATAAGTCTTCCAGTATAATAGGTAAATATTTAAAAATAAAACACATACTATTTACCTGATAAATGCCCTGTCAGTGCTGTTCTGGTGTTTTGCACTCTGTAAATATGTGTTCAAGAGGATGTCATTACTTTTAATTGTGTATTGTGTATATTTCTACCTATAAAGATCACTAAACTGATACCAGTAAATACAAACAAAGCTGTGATAGATGGAACACTGACCTAACGCTGACCTCATCTTCTACCTGAAAGCAACAGCAAGTGTTGAGAACTAGTACATTATTCATTTCTTCTTAGGTTCATATCTTGTTTCAATTTAAGTTGTCTTGCTGGTTCTGCATTGTGATATATTCCTTGGCATGGCAGATGAAGGGGCTGAGTTAAATCCATTTTATGAAGGTCATCCACAGCCTTGAACCTTGATATCAGTAGTGAGATGCAACTATTTTATTCTTCAACCTTCTCACATAGAGTGGTAGAACATTTTCTTTTTTTTTTAACTAAAGTCAAGCACTCTTGTGTTGAATGGCCCATAACAGCCTGTCATTGATGCCTGTCATTGATGTATATATTAAAACTTTTTGAAATAAGAAGCCAGAGCTGGTCCTAGAGCTTTATTGCAGGAAACACATTCAGGGAGTATGATCAAAACTCGTTAAACATACATAGTAAAAAAATCTAGAAACTGCTGGTCATAAAAAATATTTCCGAATTAAATGCTATATGTTTTGGTTTTTTTTTTTCCTTTTTCTTCAAATCAAAAAGGATAATAGCTTGTTTTACAGATCATCAGATTCATCATGGGCAGAATATCACTTGGTGGATGCAACATTTTCTCTTTCATGTGGTTATTCTGTATGTGATAACTGTTGTTGTTTTCCACTTGGGCTGTGCACTGTGATCCACATGGGAGGTCTTTTGCACCATTTCCCAGTTTGTTTCATTGTACTCTGAGTTTTTACCAGATTCCTTTCTGCAAAAAATGGAAATTATATTCTTGGCTGAAACCAGCTGCATTCTGGAATCCTGCTGCCTCCCATTGTTTTCAGAAAGCTTTCTAGTTTTTCATCTACCCAGTTGGTCTTGCTATTTTTGTTTATTTTGTTGCTAAAGAGGAATGGGAGGCACATTAGTATTGTCTCCCAATTTTTGGCAATTACTGTTGACAAGCTACTATAAAATTCTGGTATTTCTCAAAAATAGAACATACATTTCAAAGCAACAAGAAGTGAATTGACATTTAAAATTCACTAAAGAACATAAGAAAATTTAGGACTAATGCACTGAATTTCAAGATGTATGAGCTTAAATTTCCTGGATTTTAGATTCAAAGGAAATAAACCAGTAATGACTTTGCATCATAACTTAAATCAATCCACTATTCTGATGCAAGGCTCTCTAAAGAAAATGCACCCTTTGAAAAAGAAGTTAATTTGGGGTTGGTAGTAAAGTAACTATTTGCTAAATACAATTCTAGTGGCCTATGAAAAGCAGAAAAAAAAATAGTCTTCCATGTGACTGGTCTTCTTTAAAAGGAAACAGAAAGACAAACTTCTAATTTTTACACAAACTCCAGTATTTTGACAGTTTTTACCTCTTCTGATTCTCCTTTATAGTGGTGTGTGCCAGGTCTGATAATTTTAAAAATACTGGTTTGACCAGAAAATGACAGTTCCAGTCAAGCAAGGAACCAAGTGCTTCGTTCTGCCCAAAGAAGTTCACTCCTTGCTTCAGAAAATTTCTTCCTTTTGCTTAGCTAGAGCTATTGTATAATTTGGATATTTTCCAGTATTTTACTGTTGTATTCAAGAGTGCCATTATAACATTAAGTTCTCTTGCAAAAGAAAGAGAGCAGGACAAGAAAGCCAAAGAGGCTGTGCCTCTGCTATAAGAATTTATAGCTTGATAATGAGTAATATAGCACCAATATAAGTGTCCTGATAATTATCAGTTAACTCTTTCTGGTAATTCCACTATCTGACGGGTGATTCTTTTGATAATACACACCCAGGCAGACATATTGGAAAAAAAAAAAAAAAAAAAAAAAAAAAACCCCACAAAAACAAAAACAAACAAAACTCCCCAAAACCCCAAACCTAAGAACCAATGAACCAACCAAAACCCCCAAAAAACAAAACACTGACAAAAAGCTGCAAATCCAGGCAGGAAAAGCAGCCAACTCTTATAACTGCTGTGGTTCCACCTCAGCTATCGTCTATCAGTGATGTTACAGAAAGGGAAAGTAGAGGAAAAAATTGTTTGCAACATGGAAGATGAAAAAAGATTTTTTAGTCAGTTTGATATTTTGCAGGAAGTTTATCCTTTCAGTCCTTTGTCATCATAATGCCTAGATACACATAGAGTGCAGTGGTAAAGTGTTTCAGTATGATGAAGAGGAATAGTTTGTATTTGAATAAAATGGACACCAAATATAAAAGAGGATGCAATACAATCCCTTGGGTAAGTAAAGGCGAAAACATCATTGATTTGCCTGCTGCATAACTCCAGTATTTGATAATGCTATTGGAGTAGACATGAATATCTGCAGGCAAGGCTAGATTTCTTTAGTTAAAGCAGAACAAAGTGTAGCCTGATGCTGTTTCTCTGTCAGAACTAAAGGTTTTTAGTTCTCAAATTGCCATAGCTGATTTACTTTAAAAAAAAAAATCTTATTTATTCACTACTATTTGAGAGTTAATCTGAAAAAAACCAACAACTTCTTTTGATATAAATGATGATATTGTATCCACCATGCAGCCTTTCATAAGTACAGAGTCACACACCTTAAAAATTTGGGTACCCTAAGAAATATTTTCTGTATGACAAGCTTCCCAACAAAGATAGCTAAAATTCAGAATAAACTGTTCTGGGATACTTAAGTGTTGCTTTTGGTCAAATTTTTAATGGGAAGATGCAGATTGCATGAGATTTCGACCTGCAAGAATGTCTTTTAGGTGAAAATGCTTTCACACAATTATATTGTGCCTGACATTTTTGAAAATAATTTCTTCCATGAACTCTTAGATTATGTTTGGAGGCTGGAATGAGATCAAGCTCATTCCCAGCATAAAAGGCATGAATAAGAGAAAATTACAAGCCTGTATTTTTGTGTAGCTGAAATATGGATTTGGCTTGATTGCACAGTCTTTATTCATATTAATAAAAACTTATCAAGGAAAACAAGCTACCAGTTTCAATAGGATAAAAAAAAACCAAATCCAACCACATAACAACCTTACAAAAAACTCAATGACTACTGTGAATAAGTATTCATCCACAGAAGCAAGTTTTGAACAGTCTAGCCCTGTTAATAGTAAACTATTATAGACTCTTGACTATCTTTTGTATGATTCTTAGCCAGAAAGCCTTGAGGAAAGAATACTCTGCTTTCTTTCTGGAGAAAAGAAGAAAAGCCAGTTCTGATCAGCCTTATTTGCATGTCATTTACCCATAATTCCACCTGCTAGCTTTTGATTTTTTGATTTATTTGTGCCAGTGGGTGGTTTGGCACATTACTGCACCAGGAATAAGAGAGGTATAAAGCTGGTTTGGAAGCTACCTTTTCCTCTCAGCTGTGACAAGTGTAAACTCAGCATAGCTGAATGCTCTAAGTTGGCCCCACAAAAATACTTTGGCACTTAAAGTAGCATCAAAGTCCAAGATCCAGTTCACTTTCTTGCTGCCTAACCTTGCAGCTCCTTCCATTTTTTTAGGAATAAAAGCTTATTGATATTTATCTAGGCTTAAATGTCTCCTTGTGTATATTCCAAACATTGCCCACACTCAGAGTACATGGTCCATTAGGTACCTTGTTTGTATTTCAGACCTATAGATTTACAAACTTGAAATTTTTTTCACTGTTTCATTGTAGGATCTGCTTGGGAAAATGTGTTGTGAGCACAATGATTAGTTTATTAAAACATGATGTGAGCTGATAATGGATGCCTCCACTCCTGGGCACTTTCCTCTTCTTCCTCTTTAACATGCTGTCTTAAACTAAACAAGCAATTTGATTGACTGAACAGAGAGGACAGAAGTAAATGAGTTATACCAATTAATACTCTACAGCGACCCAATGGAGTATGTATCAAAGGGTGACAAGGTATAGGCTAAATCCCCAACAAACAGAAGAAAGATTTGATCCCGTATGCCAGATCTTCCTGTTGCCAATTTTAATTTTCATTAAAATACAGTTTAATAAAATTATAGTTCCATAAACTTTCTATCTTCAACAGAATGTGCTGCATATAAGTAAGTATTAGTTTCATTTACATCTGTGTATTTTCTCCAATAAATGGTCAATAAATTTTTCTCAGGATGTCACTGGTTTTTGGTTCATGGTTGCTGCGGCAAGTAGGTTAATATGTATGCTCATTTGTGTAACTGTAGAAGTAATAGTGGAAGAATATTTCAAAAGTTCAATAAATATTTCTAAATTCAATGTGTTGCTTAATCAGATAACAACCTTAAATATTCATGAACAGTAAATAAAAATCTACACATAGACCAATTTTTCTGTGATCCCATCTCATCCTGCTCACCCGTTCTCCTGTTCCTAGTGCTTTTTGAGTATTCACAAATGGTCTTAGGCTTCACATCACTTTGATCTTAAGTAAACGACACTAAATCCATTTCCTTAGTTTTAGAAATAATTCTCCCTGACAGGTTCAGTCTGCCACAGACTGGGCACTGACTGTAAGTTTTAAGTGGCATGGAAAATATACTTTCATCGAGGAGAAAGCTGCATGCACAGAAGGAGGTTATTCTTTTTTTTAAAAAAAAAGTCCCTGGTTGTTCAATGGTAAATCTGGAAATGTTCATTAATATAACACTGCGTGTTTTGTTCAGTTTACTCTACTTGCCCAATGAAGGATATCAGGTTACAGCTCTTTCAACAATTTGACTCATACATGCTTTGATGTGACTACAACAAAACTAAGCAGCAGCTGAGCAGTGATTTGTACTGGTTGCTTTAAGTGATAGATGTGAGTGCACCTTAATCTTTTTGTGAATCCAGTTCTTCATTGCTAGTTATTTCAACTTGAAACACTCAGGCTATTATCTGAGAAGTACTGAACATCCTGTATGTAAGTTGATAGAGAATCTATTAAAAAAGGAGTTACATAGAATTGTAATTACTTTGAAAAAAACAGAGTATTTGCCATACAGTACCTTGTCAATAGAAGAGTTATCACTTTTAATTTAGACTCAAAATGCCTTCATATATTGAGTGGATAGCGAAATAAAATAATGCCTGGAGTCACATGTAGACTGAAGAAGAAAAAAAAGAATCTTTTCTGAGGAGAGATAAAGAGCCAATGGAAAAAAACAATTCCAAGTAGACAATTATATAGTTAAGTATTCATAATATGCTAATGTACTAGGAGGAGAACTGAAGTTGTTTGAGCATCTTTAATTATGGCATTTCTTAAATGTAACTAGCAGCTTTCCAATATGAAGTAGTTACACATAACAAAACATGTCAGCTATCAGGAATATGCTCCTCTGTGTATACAAAAGTATAGTTTTGATCTTTATGTCATTAATTTGCGTGATTGGTTCAGAACAAACTCTGAGATTTTAAAATATATTTTGACTATACCTATGCTAATGTATTTTAGAGGATGGATTTCAGCTTGAAAGTAGAGTTGGAAGTAGCTGCTATGTCAATGATGAATTGTGGAGTACTGGTATTTCTCCCCTGAGAAGATGTAGTTGGTGAAGGGATGCATAAGCCTATGCCAGTTGTGCTCATTCCAAGGAAGTGGGAATGACTGTGAGAAATGTGTACAGATGGTCAAGGCATTTCAGCACAGGTGAGATTATCATTTATATCAAACTGTGATCTGGGAGGCCTGAGTCAGTACTTACACCACATATGAACGCTGAAGAGTCTGAACAGCTCGTTAGGAAAGAGTGACAAATAACCTTTGATGACCTTGTTGCTACTTGGACTGCAGTTCTGCTTCAGCAGGCTGGGTTACAGACAAAATGGATTTCTCCAAGCTATTGCATCCTTGGCCTCAGGAAAACACACTAAAGGCCACATGGCTGACATATTAATTTATTCCCCAACTTTTGTTCCAGATTGCTTGCAATTAGTGTGATTTTTCAGTAAAATCATGTCTTAGCTTTCAATTTTACATTAATTTTTACAAGATGCATTGGATACAAGTAAAAATGTTTGGCTTGATTTTTAACACAGAGCTTTTTGTTCCACTTCAGTGCATTTTTATTGCTTCTGTTCTTAATTGTACTTCATGTCCAAGAACACAGAAACAATTTTATCAACACCATCTTGATCTAGTATTGGACATTACAGTATATGAAAAATTTCTTCTATATTCACATCTCTGTACAAAACTCCACTTTAGATACCTGGCAATAACATGGCTTTCACATTCTAATTCACTTACATTATGCATCTATGCAGTAAACACTTATTATTTTCATTTGATAGCTGTGGAAACTGAGGCACACAACAATATGTTGCCAGAACTTCTTTAGAAAGCTAGGGATTAAACCTAGGTCCCCTGAATCCATCTGTGAGTCATGGTGCACTCTGTCTAAGCAGATGTCTGTGCCCTGCATCAGCTGAATCTCTCAGCTGCTTTGAAGTGCATGATCTCTGCAGCTTTTGAAGAATAACTTTCAGAGAAAAAAATAAAAAGGTGCATGCATAAATAAATAAAGGATTGAAGGCCTAGGAAAACACAAGAAAAAAAAAAAATAAAGCTTTTCTTCCAGTTTATCCCAGAAGTAAAACAGAATATTGAACTGCTATTCCCTGAAAAACTGAATATATTCATTTGGGACCCAGTTGTGTTTGGCTGTAAGGCACTTCCTGGGACTAGTAGAAGACCAAAAGTGCCAGAAGAGTGCACAGCCTTTGTTTGTCCCTATTCTGGTTGATATAAGCCTTGTACATGGTCCACATAAGGATTATCACAGGCTGTTCTTAAAAAACAAAACAAAACAAAACAAAATTTGGCATAATTTACATGTTGTTTCCATTCTCCAGCTAAGAGAGTCTCAGAGAAGTGAAGAGTTGTATGCTGTTTTTTTTCCAACCAAAGAACAACTCAATTTAGCTTTTGTCACAAACACTTTCTCTCATATCCTTGTTTTCCATGGAACATGCTCATTTGTGAGATATAAAATACATCTCTGCATTGCCTTCCAGCTGCACAAAATCACAATCTGAGAGGGTTTCCTGTATTCCAGTAGGTTTTGGATAAGGACCAGAGAGAGCTGGTATTTTAATGCAATTACCTTGAGTTAGACATTCCCTCTTTGTCTATTCTTTGCATCAGGCTGTGATTTGATTCTGAACAATGCCACATGTTTCAGTCACTGAAAAGCATTTTTTACTTTCTAAGTTACTGCTTTGGCTTAGCAGGTAGAAGTCTGCACTCCTGGGGCTGAAGATCACCAATTCTATTTCCAGTTCTGAATGCATAAGGTTGCCTGACAAACATGCTGTTCAGAGATGGACCCAGATTCTTACAATGGTAAGGAGAGTACAGTTTTGTTTCAGATTTTTTTTCCTCAGGGCAACATATCCTACCTAAAAGGAAAGGAAAATTAAAACCCAGACTGCACCTTGAATTTCTCAGATGGAAGGCCAGGTGTAGTCTGAGACATGAATTCCATACGTTTTCAAAGAGTTATAGAAATCTTCTTCACATTTTACTGATTCTGCTGCTCAGCATTTCTACCACATAAAGTCACAGTGTAATTTCACTGATTTGACACATTTTGCTTTGGGATTTGGCATAATGGTCTTTTTAGCTTTTAAAGTTTTTTTCTTTAGAATGATGGAAAGAGAAGCAGTTTTTTAGATCCACTGCCATTTTAATGGAAAAATCCAGCTGGCTCAAATTGGACGCAAAATGCAACATGTGTGAACATGCCTTTTAGAATGTGCTTATGTGATTTGCTTCAACAATTAATCAATGAAAATTAAGCAGTTTGGGAAATAAATTGATAATTTTCAAACTTGAGGCTTAGATAGTCTTTCCTTAAAACCTGAAAGCTCCCTAGCACAGTAAAGTTTGAAAGTTGCTGTGTAGCAACAAGCATTTCCTGGGATGACACAATTAGTGGCACCACAGATGCAGTCAAATATTTTCCTATTGGTCCATCTGTCTGTTGCACTTGTTTAATAATTTCACCTCTCTGGCCCCAGACACTAGAGTTTAAAGATTCCCAGATTTAGGCCATAATCTAAACAAATTAAAGAAATTTGATGATTGTCCTGTCTAGGTAGAGTCCCAAAAAAACCCCTTAAATGGTGCTATGATATGGATGAATAAAATTATTAACGAAGTCTGAAATACAGAAATAAAATTCTCTGTTTCTTCTAAAGTGTGTAGTTTTGTATGAGTGGATCTCATTATCTAGACCCCATCTTCTCTGAATGTTTGTCTCATTCATCCATCATCCCTTTATTTTTCATCAGGAAAATAGTTTTCATGAGATGGTTTAATCCGTGGACACAGATCAGATGCAAATCTTTGAAAGGAGACATTAGTGTCAAAGAGTGCTCCAGCTTTGATCTAACACTAAATCTTTTCTTGGTCAAATTATTGTTTGCCTCAGGAAAGGTAGTAAACTTCTGAATGTGTGAAGCAAAAGTAGTGTTATGAGGCTTTTAATATGGATCCCAGATGTTTTACATTGACATTTATTATCTAGAAAAAGTATAAGTCAGCAAAAACACAGGTGGTCGTTTTTGCTGTGACATTTCATGACAGCAAGAGTGAATTAAACTCCTGGAAACAGTGAATTTCTTGCCCTGGTCTCTGGACAAATCAAAATGAAGGATAAAATGCAATTTTCTCATAACAGATCCTCAGTACTGTGTTTGCCTCTGGAATTATTTGCATATTCTCTACTCCTTATATAACACATATAAAAGTTTTCAGCTCATGCCTTAGAATGTGGATGTGTCAGTATACATATTGTTTTAATTTTAGGAGTGACTTTTTAAATGTGGGTAACCTTTTGGCATTTATTGCCAAAAGGCAATATTTATTTATTTATGTCCAAATTACTTTGCCACAGGTTTCTATGGCATTATTACAGGGAGAAAGTGAATGTTTATTATCCCATAACTTTGTTTTATTAGTCCGTAATCTAATGTCTACTTCACAACTGTAGATGATGATTTTTCATTGCAAGTAAACAACCAAACAAATCATCTGCTGTTCAGTAGGATGAAATCTGTCATCTTCTAAAAATAGTGGGAGTATTTTGACTGAGACCAACTGGTGTGAAAGGCCATCATAGGAAGGTCTTTCATCAAGAGTTTTGAAAATAGAAAATGTTTTCACAAAATCATGAAAGAATGTACTGATCTCGGTAACTGGCAGGAAACATAGTGAAGCATCTACTTGCAATGAACCAAATAAGACTGGAGCCAATAAAACTGGATATATCATGCATCAAGCATGCATATAGAAAGTTCCGCCTCTTTCAGACAAAAGATATTTAAATAGGCTAAAAAGTAATATATGTTGTGCGTCAGAATAACACACTATTTGAACCCTGAGGAAGACCGAGTGTTAAAAAATGTACATGTGAAATATTCTGAGGCTAAGAAGATCTAAGAAGACACCCAGATATCCAGTACATGAATGAGACAATATATTTTAAACGTCACTAATAATTTTTCTGTGACTTTAACCAAGCATGTCAAACAGTGCCATGATATAATAAAATCAATTTGTCTATAGCATATTTTACAGAATATGTTGAGTTGTAAGGGGCCCACAACATCATCAAGTTCAGCTCTTAAATGAATGGCCCATGGAATGCAATGGAATCCAATGGAATCCAATGGATTGTGCCTTCAGCCTTGGTGTCATTGGCGCCAGGCTCTAATCAGCTGAGCTAACATATATAATACAGTATAAAAAATTCCAGCTTCCCCCATGCTATTGTATTTAATATTTAATTTATTTTATTCCTATTAAGTAAGGAAAAGGAAAAGAAAATAGATTGAATTGCAAGTTGGAGATGAGAATGAAGCAATTTATTAAAATATCTCTAAGGTCAGTAAAAACATTGGTTTAAGAAATATTTGAGAAGGTGATCAAAGGGACAATTTTAGAACAAGTTAAAAGAAAAATACAAAGATAAATTGTTTTTTTCATGGAATTCCTAAATACATTGTAATAAGTATCATCCTTTTAGATGACTCCTTGATACATTATTTCCATTTAAAAAATAAATCAAATCACCATCCTGCTTACCAATATGTATTGTAATAAACACCTTGATATATGTTCTTTAAATACTTAGTCAAAATAAATTTGAGTTTATACAGAAAGCAGACTGAAATGTCAAGAAAGAACTCTTCATTATCCTAAACATACTATTCAACAACAATGTCAGCAGATTTAACATTTGTTTTTTGTTTGCATTAACATTAATGCTTTTTTTTTTTTTCCCCAGGCAAAGCATCAATCCATAATCCATTTAAATACTAACAAATGGCACACAGGAACAACATCTTAGCTTGACCATCTCTAGGCAGAACTTTTTCTACCAGAGTATGTTTCCTCTTGGTTAAGTGAATACCTTTGAATTTAATAATTTACCCCTTATTTCCTTATTGGATTAGTAAATGCTTTGTTCAGGCATTTATGTAAGGTCTTTCAGATTTATAATAGATGAAAAGAAGTAAATCTAATGGCCCTATTTAAAAGTATCCCTAAGACTAAATTTTTCAGTCATGTCTACCTAAAAATTCTTATTGACAATACAGCTGCTGATAAGATGATTTTCTAGCATGTTGACCGACACTGTCTCATACTGAATCTGTCCATCTGCTGTATCCTTCTTTGAAATAATAGTATTTTAAATTTATAATATTTAAATGACAGAATAATCTTTTGTGTGCATGTGTGTGTATTGTCTAGCACATTCAAATCCTTCTCTGTGATGATAAGTGCATTTCTTCATTTCACTATAATAGCATTGTGATGGATTTTACTCCTTTGGAAAATATGTATTAAAAGTAACTAGGGATGACATTATTTTTCCTCTGCTGGTTGAGATAAAACAACAGTGAGTTGTGTTTTCTTAAATTACCTAATTGTAAATAAGATTTCTTGTCTTCTGAAACAGAAAAAAAATCTGTTTGAAGAAAAATAAAACATCAAAGGAATATGAAACCATACCTCTAATCATCCAAAACTCTAATTTCCTTTCATCATAAATTGCTGATAACTTTCACTGGTATTAATCAATAATGCTCCATAAAATCATGGCAAATACAGACAAATAAAGATGTAGACTTAATTCTGGAAAGCACATTTTTTTCACACTCCTCCAAGGTCACAAAAACCAGGCTATAATTTTACTGTGCCATGCATAGTAGCTGTTTTCCCAAGAGTTCACACACTCTTGTGTGACAAGACTATGCACATCCTCACCCTTGTACACACACTCTGCAAGGATGTGGAGAAACATGACATGCAGAGTAAGAGGAAAACTGCTGCTAGAATTAGAGGTAGAAGGAAGTGGAATTGGAGAAGAGCATGCACAGGACTTCTGGTGTTACAAACTGGAACTCACTTGAACAAACAACATGAATTAGAGTGCCACTAGACAGCTGCATTTAGAAAAAGGAACCTGAGCTGCAAACTGTGGGATTAGTTTTTGTAGTTAGCAACAACTGTTGAGCAACAACTCCTGCTTCTGTACTCAGCACTGAAGACCTCTATGTGAGAGTCTACAACGAAATAGTGTCTTGAAAGATGTGTCTGTCTGGGATTTTTAAACAAATAAGGTGTGGTGTGATGTCTGATGAATGGTATTCCCACTTTGTTCGGTTTGCAGAATGTTACATTCAGTTAGAGAGATGTGTGTGGGCAGCAGAGATGAAGGCTGCCAGTTTGCTTTGGATGCTACTGAAGGGAAAACATGTATCTGTGAGGGAATTCCCCCAGTAGGAAAGGGAGATTGCTGCATCTCCAGTTACTGGTATGAGAGAGGCTGGGAGTGAGGAAGATGGCAAGCTTACAGAACGAGGGCAGGTAGAAACCTCCTACCAGCAAGACAGACTTCCAAAAGGACAGAAAACCACATCTTTATCTAAAGGCCCAGAGGAGGCCAAGTGTGACTTGTTTAAATTTTGGAAATTACAGAAAAGTGCTAAGCTGTGAGAGATAATGACTGGCTTTGCAAGCATTCCTGGGAAACGCTTGTTGACACCACCTATATATTTATCCATCCCCAAAATTGTTATAGAGTCTATAACTCTCATGATCAGTAGCGTTAGGTATTTAATGGTCTTCAGCTATTTCTGTGACAAAAAACTGTGGCTAATTCAAAGTCCCATAACTGATATATGATTTCTCTTCTTTTAGCTCATATCAAGGAAGAAAGATTATCCTGATGCTTTCCAATACCTTAACTACAAGGGCAAAGAGGAAAATTGCAAGGGAAGTCGACTGCTGTGTCTTAATCTTCCATCATGCTTTAAACTGTTGCTTCACACTCCTCTGATTCTGTACATTAGCTGTAAAATACTTTTCTTGTGTTTGTTCTTTTGACAGATACACAAATTCCTGCAGTGCATGTCTAGTGCCTCTGCCAGTGAGGAGAGCAGCTGGTGTCCAACATGATGTTTAATAGTCAAAAGACCTACTCCAAAGATTTTTGTCCATAGTGGTTACATGGGTTTTCTAACTATCATGAGATGCCCAGCCCAACTCCAAGAACTTGATTTTTTTGTATACTACATGGAGAAGAAATGCTTCTCACAAGGCTGCAAAAAAATACAGTGGAAACATTAAATATTAATATGAATTAAATATGAGTTAAACTGCAAGAATTGGAGTGGTCTCAAAATAGGGAGGTTTTAATGAAAAAATATGGGGCTTTTTGTGTTTGTTTTTTTTTTTAAATCCCCTCCCTTTTTAAGTTTGCTATTGCTAAAACAAAAGAAAGAGAAATTAAAAACTTTCAAGAAATTTTTTCTTAGAAGACAATTTAGTAATCAAGACTGCTTCCCAAAATTTTCTTTTAAGTTGTTTGGGAGCACTTTTTTTGGTATATTTGACAAGAACTAACCTGAATGGTGAGGTGGTTTAACCTTGGCTACCTTCTAGACTCTGACATGCTCTCTCATTTGCCCTTTCAATAGGTCAGTAGATAAAAGAAGATGAAAAAGCTTGTGGGTCAAGAAAAAGAGATCAGCTACCCATCTCTGTTTTGGGAAAAGCAAAAGCAACTTGAGGAAAATTAAGCTAACTTTCTGCCAATTAAAATAGAGCTGTGTAGTAAGAAACAAAGAAAAATTGGATTAGCACCTCTTCCTCCATTTTTCTGTGGTGTTTTTTTTTGTGTGTTTTTTTTTTTTTTTTTTTTGTTTGTTTGTTTGTTTTTTTTTTTTGTCTGGGCTCATGTTTACTTCTTCACTGCCATTTCCTTTACCACCACACCATCCAGGCAGGCATAGGGAGGAGGGTTGAGGAATAGGTGTTACATTCATATTTTTTCTCTCTATCTCTGCTTTTTCCTCACACTTTTCCTCTGCTCCAGCATGGATCCTCCATGGGCCATAGTTCCTGCCAGAAGCTTGCTCGTATGGGCTCTTTGTGGGCTGCAGTTTCTTCAGGGCATGACCATATGCTCCAACGTGGGGTCCTCTGAGGGCTACAGGGGAATCTCCTTCTTTGATCCTGCTGTTCACTGAGCTATTTTTCATACTTTTTTTCCTCATCACTGTCTAGACATGCTATGCTCTTTCTTGAATATTTCTGCTGAGGCAAGACCAGCTTGGCTGATGGGCTCATCTGTGTGCTGACTTGGGTCTGTTGGAAAGAACAGCTGTGTGGACATCCCTGGTCTCTTCACCAAACCAAAATCTTTGCAAGAGGAAGATCACAAAATATTCAAGGTCTCTTTTCAGGTTGCCTGTTTCCTGATTAAGGTAGCCACTGCGTCTCATTTTTAAAGACTGATGTACTCTCAAGCAACACCTAGTGCCTGGCAGTGTTTAAGAAAAAGTATTTTATGAATTTTGAAGCAAAAAGTTTCTTTGGAGATGAACAAAGATGAGCAGAACACACTGGTCTGATGATAAAGACATTAGGAGCACAAGTACCAACACATTGTGGAGCTGCACACAAAAAACTGCAGCAGATCTCCTGATCCTCCCTCTACTACTTTCTTAGAGTACAGAATAACTTGAATATAGTTTGGTCTTCAACTCCACTGGGATTAACTTGAAAATAGAGGTATGACTTACGTAGAAAGTCTGCTAGGTACAGAGTTACAGAGTTCTCTCAGAAACCGATATATCTATCTTGTAAATCACCTTCAGGCCATGAGAGAAAAGTAACAACAGGGTAAATGCATATGATCTTTCCCCAGTGTGCTTTTTCCTTTTCAGCTTCATGTTTTTTAGTTTAGAAATGTTCTGTGGATTTTTCTTGAAAATATTTACTGGTCTTCTCTTGAACTCATTTATGGATTTTGTCTTTAGCATTCTTTGATGAAGAGTTACAACTATTTTCTCTTTGTTGCCCAAAGAACTGCCTTCTTTTTTTTGTTGTTGTTTTTAAATTCAGGCATAAATTTATAAAGCTGCCTTAAAGAAATCCCAACAACCTCTCTTTATTAGAAGGACAGGCCAGAACTTCTGTTGAAAGTTGATTAAAAAATCTTCCAATTTCAAATCTAAATATATTCATTGCCAATTCATTCCCATTTGTTTTGTGCTAATTATCTGATAGTTAATATGGTGATTCTTTCAGAAACACTCAGTACGTGTCTACTCAAACATAATTTTGTTAGACTAAACAAGCCAAACTTTCTAGCATCTGCTCACAAACAATTTTAAATTTCTTTATCAAGCTACTCTGTATTTTTTTTGGTCTTAATTAATGTTGTAAATTCAAACAGAAATGGAGAAGATAAATAATTCCAGACCTTTGCCTCCTATCTCTGGAGATTCTTTTTTAGATGATATGTCTTTATGTTTCATTTAACTCTGACAGACTAGAATACTTAGAATATTCTGTGTGGCTGGTGGTAATACTGCTCCTTTTTCAGGAGATTTTCCATTAGAGATGTTGAAGAAATTAAATACTAGATTGCCATTTACCCAGAGATCTGTAAATAGTTTTGGTCTTGTAATATGTGTAGAATATGCAAGATTCAACCTAGAGACAGAGCTTGGCCATAGCCATGCATCTTGGTAAGCTTTGGAGCAGCTCCAAGTCCAGTGCCAGTCCTGAATTTTGTAGCTCAATCCTTGCCAAGGGAGAACAATGCCATACAGGGCTCAGAGGGCAGTGTGGCATCTGAAGTCTGCCACAGGTTCCCAGAAGTCTGGGTCTATCAGTGTTGGCACCCACAGGTGTCTATATGAATGTGTCAGTCTGTGTCTCTATTTCTATTTTAAACTCCTGTTCCCCCCCCCAACCCGGGGCAATTACCACATTGACGTCAGAACATTGCCCAGCACCTCATTTATGTCTGAGAAGAGAGGGGAATGGTGTTGAGAAGAGAGTTCAATGGAAAAAATAATATTCAGTGTGTGTTAAAAGCATTGAGGGAGGAGGAGTAGGTGGAAGAGATGGGAAATTTTAAGTCAGTATATTTATGTTATCCTAAAAACCAAAAAACCTGGTTATTTTGGATATGAATACTGCTTTAGTATCTGAGAATATAGTTAGGCAGAGGTTTTGGAATATCTGAATATTTGACCATACATGAAATAACTTGAAGATGTTTCTCATTATTTTATTCTTCATTTGACAATTTTCTTTCTGCCATTAATCAAAAATTATGATGAACCTCTGATGTCTTTTTTTCTTTCCCTCCAGGTGCTTTTCTTAATCACTCATAACTTTGCAGTAGATATTAGATATTTATAGAACTCCAACTTGTTAGTCATAACATCATGTACTTAACTGAAACTGTTGTGAGCGCCAGATGGAGGTAGACAGTATCTTGTCCAATAAATTCTGGTGTTAATGCACCAAATAGGCAATCTATGCTCATATGTTTTCAAGTCAGAGAATGACAGAATGGAGCTGTATTGTGTGTGTATATTAGAATGCAACACTCAGTGTTCCACTCGTTTTTAGTAGACCACAATGACTTTTAAGAGATTTTTACCATCTCTGTGACCTAAAGGAATATAGGCAAAACATCATGTTACATAGCATACAAACTGCAGTCCCTTTCACATCTAAATTTTTCACTTTTCTCTCTTACTGAACTTTTTTATCCATTTCTAACCCCATTTCCTGTTCTTTTACTTCATTCATTTCCGTTTAACTCCCTTTCTGGTTCTGCAGTCCAGTGGGCATGTTTGGCTTTCGTTACTTTACAAAAAACTTCTTGTTCTGAAGGGGGTGTGTCAGATACAAATAATTTAATCAATAAGGAATGTACATTATTTATTAGTACTTGAAGATTTTTTGGTTTAAAAGCTGGTCATACAATTTGGAGAGACTGGCTTCATGTTTTCTGAAGGCTTGTGGTTGGCAGTATTGCATGGAGCTTTTCCAACCTTGTTCATCTGTAGAGAGACTGAATAGAAAAGCAGTCTTTATATTACTTAAATCTTGAACATTGCTCTCCAATAGAGCTGGCTGATATTTTCATGGAAAAACTTAGTTTGTTTAAATTTTTTTTTTTTCCTTTCACAAAGAAGAAGGGAATTTCTATCCCTACCTAGTTCTGCATTTTTTTGGATATCCTGAATTTCCTGCTCTTCACTTAAAACCAAAGAAAACTTTCAGGTTTTTATTTTAATGGTTAAATGTTGAAATAACAACTTTTAATTTTGTTTGAAATATTGTAGAAGCTTCACCAATCATGTAGAATGTTTATTCAGTGTTCCCTTAATCACTCTATTGTGATTAAGACCTGATTATTCAAACTACAAACAACAGAAAACTCAGGAAAAAGTAATATGCACTTAGAAGATTGACTTCTCTTTGGGAAGCACAGTGCTTTGCTGAGGGACATTGCCCTCTGCAGCCTATGCTCACCACCAGCAATTTGATGAAGGCATTGTTCTGAGGGCTGGGGTATAAGGGAAGCTTTGCTTTACTTTGATTGCAGTATCTCTATTTAATCCCAAGAGGAATGTTGTTGTTGTTGTTGTTGTAAGGGGCTATGAGTTTTTTGTTTCTTCATTTGTTTTGTTACTTGAGAGTTTGGTCTTTTAGGTAAGAAAAATGTGTAACAACATAGCAAAAGTCAATATACACTATTTCTACAGTTAAAAATAAGGAAAAAAAAATAATGCCTGCCCACTTTTCTCAGTCAAAACTAGCATTGTCCATCAGGTTTGCAAGAAATTCAGCCAGTAGCACTAAACCCTGACATTCTAGCTGGTTAGGTAACCTGGCAGCCAAGTGTTGGAAATATCCAAACATGTCTCGAACACAACATGAAGGAGATTGATTTACTGCTTTCCCTGCAGCCAGAGCTTGTTTCCATAGAAATAGCTTTGGGTTGCTTCCTGGTTTCATGAGTCCTTTATATGCCTCTGGTACACTGTGTCATGGCATAAGTGAAAAACATGTAAAGACCTGATTTCTCTCTCCCTTGTAAAAACTTTACACTGCTGCTAATCAAGAAATGTGATTGAATGATTCCTGATCTGCAGAGTAATTCCTCTTAGTGGACTTATTATTGCTTATTTTCCTTTAAGGGGATGTACAGAAATTATACTGCATGCAATATATTCAGAAGAAATGAATAGAATTTTTTATATTAAACTGAATTTGTTTCAGCAAGTATTTTTTACATTTTTGTATATAAAGAATGTTACCATTTTAATAGTAACTTGAAGCTATGTGTTCCTATTATATTCAGAATAATTATAGCAGTTTATGTTAGAAACAAGAATAAACATTTTTCACTGCATTGTTTTTCTTGGTTTTATTAATCATCAAAAGGCAACATTCAAATTAGTCATAAAAGAAAAATATTCTCAGTACTAGCTTGGTGTTTTCTTATACGTAAGTAATTATTTAATTATAAAATTTCAAAACAGTCTGCTTGCAATGAGTTTCTTAAATCTATAATACTTCACTTCATGAAAGCTATCAGAAATACAAAGTACAACAGTCCACTCTGAACGAGGCCATGCCCCATCAACTTAGAGCAGATGTCATTTTCTTGCTTATTTCTCAGAAAACTAAGGCTGTAATGATTGGAGAAATCAGGCATTATGCTGATAAATATGTAAAATGACGGCTATAATTTCTTGATAGGTAGAATAATAAAGTATATACTAAAGACATATACTTATACCCTTATAATTATTTTGGAACTGTGATCTATGCTAATAAAAAAGAGTAATGCTGGCATACGAGATGCTAAAGATTTGCAGCATTCAGTGCCTTCAAATTCAAAATGTCTGCTTCTTCTTTTGTGTAATTTTTCTGGTGTTACATGCTAAGATTTCTAAAGACCCAGCTGAAAGCTGGTTATGCACATGTGGTTATTCACATGCCTGTTCCATACCTACTTACTAAAGTTCTTAAGCACATTCTTCAAATCCTCTTAAAGTCAATAGTAATTGAACATATATCTAAATAGTGGGATGAGTGTAAAAGGACAGTTCTGTCTGAGAGGAGGACTTGCTCAAAAATTTATATTTAAAAAGAAATTTCTGTGAGTTTGAATTTACTTGGGTTTGTCAGAAAAAAACATGCTAAAACAAACAAAAAAATCGTGTCAGATAACAAGGAGTTGCTAGGGAGATTGTACTATGTATAATAAAACTGAAAAAAATCCTCTTCTTTCAGATAATTTAATTCTTGGTCATATTTGTGCTCCATTGGGAAGAATATTGATATGCAGCTTTGATGGAAAATATTAACCAAAAATAGTTTAAAAGTTGTGAAAAGTTGTAAAAATCACAGTAATGAGAATAGTTTTTATTTCCTGTTTCAATGATCCTACTATATGGAAGCTAGCTTCAGCTATGCTGTTCTACATGAGGTAAAAGAGCATCAATATCACAAAAAGGCTTGGGACATGATTCCTGGTAGATGAAGTTAATTGAAAGAGAAACTGGTCCTTCTTGAATAAGGCCAAATAATTTCAAGTAAAAAATAATGGAATAAAATTCCCTGTGTTTTTGTCTTGTATCTATTTAATATTCATGGACAGTGGCTTCGTTAGAATTACTCCTGCTTGTCTTTAATTATTGTGTATTTGTTACCTTACTCTCTGCTGCTTAAAATGTCTAGAATGCTGCTTGTACCAGAGTACATTGTACAAATTTGTTGATATGTTTACTGTACAGATTGATCTGTAAATGGGATGTGAAAATATTCTACCAAACTATATGTTAAAAGAATCCAACTCTGTCAGATTAGTCAATTTAAGATTTTGAAAAACATGGATTTATTCCTTTGGTAAGAATCTTCTTCACCATCTCCTTTGTACTGGGAGGAATTAATCTCCCAGGCAATCACTAACTTTATCTAAAATTTATTAGGTCTACAATTCGTGTCTGATCATCCAAGCAAGGATCATGAGAGACAAGTAACTGTATTTCCAGGGCATTTGGTTGGTGAGGCTCTCCTGGTGCTAGTCATTCCTGACTCTGAGGCATTGAAGTGTTTCAATATAAATGTAACACTAATGATGATGGGAGAATAGGCTTTAGATTTGCATTCAAAAATAATATGGAAATAAATAGAGGTTCTGACAACCAAAGTGGACTGAAAAAGGACAAAGCTCTCCAATATCTCAACACAAACTATCTCTCTTCTGAGATATCTCCAAGTATAAATGTCCACGTTGGTCTCTAAAGCAGAATATGTTGAGCAATATTTCATATGACTGTTTACTGTTGTTGCTCAGGCAGCAGTGAAGGTGTTTTATGTTGTTTGTAATGCTTTTTTTAGCAGAAGGGAATTTTTTGGATGTCTGATATCTGTCACCAGAAACATTCTGTGTGCATTTTAGGAACTGTAGAGATGTAGCCCAAAATTAACCATTTCCTTTATTTTGGGATATCTGTTGAATGCCCATTGTACTTGCCCAAACATATTTAGAGGACAGAGTAAAAATAAAACATTCAGAGTGTGGTTTGGGGAAGAATTTTGAAATGTAGTTGCATTCCACACTGAAAAAAAACAAACCCAGAAGCTTTGATGCATTGATGAAAGGGAATAGCATCCTTACTCCAAGGCAGACTGTCTAGTGGTCTGCCCCCAGCAGAGATCACAGAAGCCCCAGTATTTCAAATCACATGCAAGTCTGGCAGACAAGTTTGCCAAGAAAGTAGGAAAACCTGACAGACAAGTTTTATAAGGCTCCTGTCCAGATTCCATTATTTGAATTTATCACTGTCTCTTTCCATAAATTTTTATAATTTTGATTATCTAAAAATTCTGAGGAAACAGAAATTTTGTTCAAGTGTATTTTCAGCTAGTGAGATTCATAGGGTTTATTCCTATTTTTCATGCTCACTATAGCATGGTGATTTCATGAAAATTCTGGTACTTGAACAAGGAGCAAATTAAGGTGATCTTCCAAAAAGAATAGAAATTACACTGAAACTTTAAGAAAGATTTTATTATAAATGTGGAGTTAAAATATTTGGATACTATTTTAGTAAAATAATATCTTCTGCCAAAGCCTCAACATGTGACTGAATTTTGTCTTTGTAGGTCTAAGAGTACATGAAAGAGCAAATTTAAATGCAGAACAAAGTATTTTGTGAAATGTTCTGAAAAGATGGGGGATTCTTGCAGGAAGAGAAAAACAGGTATGAAAAGCAAGGCTGAGTGAGACTGAGTGCTGAGAAGGAAAAGTGGTGGTGTGCAAACCATCCTGCATTGAGATGCTCAGACAGCGATTAAGCCTTTCTGCTGTTTGTTGTCACCAATAGTAGCAGTAACACTGAGAGAAATTATTGAGATCCTTTATTTTCGCCAGGGAGCAGATCCTCTCTGGGAACCCTTAGTTTCAAGAAGTGCTGTATTTCCAATCCTTTTCAGCCAGCACAGTTATTGCATAAGCAATGTGCAAAATAAGAGCAAATAATTTATTTTCTTTCTGTAACAGCAGATCCTGATGCACATTTATTTTGTTTTTACAAGGAAAATAAGCCAAGGGGTTTGCAAAAGCCCAACACCAGGTGGTGGTTTTATTGCTATTTACTGCACATAATGGTAATAATCTATATTGATAGTTAAATATGGAAATATTGTTATGTCCTGTTAAAATGCAATAAGTATCATGTTTTACAGACCAGTTAAAGAATTTCTTGGGAATATAATCATTATGTGCACATGCCAAACTGAAGTAGGGGAAAGGGAAAGGGAAGACAATTTAGTTTTCAGGCAGTTGAGATAGATGGGTTGCCAAGAAGCTAGAATTCTTAATTCACATAGAAATACGTGCACATCCAAAGGCTTTGGAGATGCAGGAGACACCTCATAAACCTCTATACTTATCCTGCTTGGATAAGCACAGCATTTCCAAGTTCTGTAAGAGACTTCCTTATGTGCTGGTGGGAAGGTTGTCAGTGTCTTGGAAGAAGGAGGTTGTTAAAGTTGACTGTTTCACAGTCTCTCTGGAAGAGTGAGATTAGCAGCACACAATGCACACAAGCAATTAAGCCCATAAATAAAGCAGAAGTCCCAGCTTGCATCAGAAAGATGAGTACTTTTAGGACATTATTTAGCAGAAATCCTGCCCCATTGATATTTGCCATGCAGAAGGCAGTATCAATAGCAGGAACTCTGTCAGGTATAAACTCATTGGAAGCTGCTTCTGCTTCTGACATTTCACCAAATCTGCATGGGTGCATGCATTTCATGGGTGAGGACTTTTTTCTTTCTTTATGTTTTTGATTAGAGTAATATTTGGCTGCAACATGTACTGAAGCCAGGGCTGAGACATTATGTGACCAATTGAACAGGATATTCCAAGCACCTTAGGGCAGTTTAACATTATTTGGAGCATCAAATTGTATTATTATCCTATTTGGCTGTAATTTTCATGGATTTCATAATTACTTTGGAGCCATTCTGGTTGTGAATACAAGCCTGTGTGTCATGAGTGGGTCCATCAATCCAAATGATGAATGTCTACCAGGGCTGGCACCTTGTGCTTTAGATACAGGTTTTCCAACTCATTTAGTTACTATGAACAAATATAGAGACTGGGAGAAGCAGAAATGAACCATTTTACTCACACCTTTTAGTATGAGAAACTGTCACACACCCTTGTCTGCATTTGGTAAGGTGCTGCTGTAGTAAGGTTGAAGAAGTAGAGAGCACAAGCATAGCAGTACAGCACACACTCTTCCTGTCTTTTTAACTGGGGCTAAACTCTAAAATCCAGATTTGATCTTCTATCTTTATTTCACACATTACGTTATGCCAGCAAAGAGTTTTTTTTTGTTTCTTTTTTTTGTTTTTTTTTTTTTTTAATATAATTACCCAGCTTTTAGGTATCATGTCTGTCAGAAGAGAAACTGAAAGGGTCTTCTGTTTTCATCTTCTGTATAGAGTATTTAGATTTTTTAGAATTACTTGGTAGCTGTTCTGCCAATATTCTACTAGGTCTTCACTGGGGAGCCAATATATTTGAGGAAAAACTGTTCTTACCAACGGTATTTCAATACAGCTTCTTGTCAAGATACATTTAGATTTTCCCCCACCTTTTTGTCTTTTCTGTGAATAAATTACTAAAATTTATATAGTATATATTTATAATATAATATATAATATATTCTATATTCTATATAATATAATATGTAATATATAATATATAATATATAATATATAATATATAATATATAATATATAATATATAATATATAATATATAATATATAATATATAATATATAATATATATAATATATATAATTATATATATTTAATATATATAATTGTGTATATATATATATATACAATTATATAATTTATATATTACTATAATTTTTAATTGCTATAATAAATTACTATAATTTACACTGATTGAAAAATAGGAAAACATGATAGTTACTGTTTCTGGCAATCTGGTTATGACTGCACTTGAAGTAGTACTACTGCAGATATTTTCAGGAGTTAACGGTTTAGGGTTTAACTAAGCTGCAGGTCTTTTAGAGATGCAGGAACTGGATTTTTCAGGGACAAAGAAAAAATTCATGTTGAGCATTTAAGACTAGTAACATTGATAAAATACCCCTTTTTATTAAAATTATAATGCTGGTGTGAGAAGAGAGGCAGAGTGGTTAATGGAAAGAAAGATTTAGAAAACCATGTGTAGAAGGAAGGAAACAAACCTCTAACAGATAAGCATGCTCAAATAGTGAAAATAAAGTATTATCTACCCTACTTCTAAAAGATCTCACTCATGAGAACACTCCTGTACTAAGCCTAATCAATAAATATAGTTAGAGTGAAGTAGTATTCTCTACTGTCTAATGTTTTATCAGTAATTAAAAAGGAGGTTGGGGAATTAAATCTCAGCAGTTGTAGAGATACTAATCACAGCAAATCAAATAATAGTCTAAGTATGGAGCAGAGCCATGATAATCCTTGAGTTCAACTCTTGATTTAATGGCCCATACAGGGATCTAACCTTGGTGTCAGTGGCACCATTCTGCAACCAACTGAGCTTTCTCAGGGTCTAACATGACCTCTCTACAGTTTTAAAGAACAACAGAATAAAGGTTATACATATAAATTGGTATTAAATACAAACCAGGTTTGTTAAAGGTAGATCATACCTTTGATATGATCATTCTTCAATAAAAAACCCAACTTTTGTGAATAGAAAAAGAAAATCATTATCTCTCACCCTTAACACCCCAGGAACAGAATGCTATTTTTTTGGAAAAGGTTGTGGTTAAAACAATAATTGCAAAGAAGAAAATCTGAGTAAATGAAAAATCATGTTTTGTATTGAAAGAGTAATTTCAGGCTGAGGAAGGCTACTACTGCCATCAAAGTTGTAAGTGATTTCCTCTAAAATGCTCTTTACAAATTTGATAGAAAAGGGAGGAGTGAGTGAAAGAAACACATACAAAAAAAAAAAAAAAAATTGTCTAAAGAAAGACAGTTATCCTAGGAATTAAATTTATGATTTCTTGATTTATGCCTGTTGCTTGCATTATGCTCTACTGTTCAATATAGTTTCTTTCCTTTGACTGCTGTATTTCATATGAGCAAGCAATCCTCTGAACTTCAAAAAGAATATTCACATCAACTTATGAAAAAAATATTTAATTTTTTTTTTAAGAGTCCTTCACATTGAAGAAAATTTGTAAAATTTGAAATATAAAAATGCTAATACCTGGAGTAATTACCTTCGTGTTTTCCTCATACTGAGTCTTAGGGATTAGTTAACAGTGATGTTTCACCCTTGAATTTCTTAGTTGTTGTTGCTCCTAGTCAGATCTATGAAATTATTTAAACTACTCTTCTGGTGCAAACTGTACTGTTCTCTTGGAAGTCACTTTATTTCCTTTAAGACTGCAAAGGATAAAAATAATTAAAGTTATTTATTTGGTATAAATTTTAAAAATAGAGGAAATCATTAGTAAGTAAAAAAAATCCCTATCTAAAAGCCCTGAAACATGTAATACAGCATGAATGCAACAAAGAAATGTGATAATGTTAGCAGCTATACAAACTTTTTAATTAGAGATTAAATCAGACTCAGAGGCTCTCTCTGTGGCAAATATCACTGGAACTCCAGATAGCAATAGAATGTTTGATGAAAGAGATACAGAATAACAGAGTTGTAAAATGCATGTATTTTTGCTCTTTCAATCACTTCAGGGGGAAGAATCTATTTACAGAATTATAAAATCATCGAATTATGTAAAATGGATAGGATCTAGGGATGTCTAGGAAGATGCACACTTTTACTCAAAGCCAGTTAGAGCCCAGACAGTATGTGTGCAGGAAAAGTATCAGTAATAAAATATTTAACAACCAATTTAATTTATGACATAACTAATGTTTTAAAAAAAGAAAACTAAGATTATTGAATGTCAGACATCAACTCTGTAGGATTTACCTAATTTCTGAATTTCCATTAAAAATTTGAAAGGTCAAAATCTTATTTTTTTAAAGAAATGGTAAGCTATATACATTTGAGCATTCCCAAATAGGAGAATAATCTGAGCTGAAATAACAATAGTATTTTCTATGCAAGCATAGCACATTTTGGAAGGTTCAGTGAAATTTCTACTATCTATTATTTCTACTATCTTCATTAATAGACTATTGCAACTATCCAGGCATGCTCTTTTATTATTTAAATGGTCATGTTAATCTAAGTGACCCTAGAAAGTAATGAAATGAGATGTTCAGTATTTTTCAAGTACTGGTATTTGCAGAAAACTTTAAAGTTTTGACAACAAAGAATGTCTTAACACTGAGGTTAAAAGGATTAAATATGTTAAAATAAGATACCTCCTGATGTCAGAAAGCACCTTTAGTGTATGAGCTGTGGTTGTCACAAAATCTCTGCATTCGCCAGATTGTTTCATGCCAGAAAATTTCTGTTTCCTTGTGAAAATAGACACAGTAAGTCCAAAAGATAACACCCAGAGAAATCGGTGAGGAAAAATAAAATCAGAAATCTGAATACTGGTTGTTCAAAAATTAATGGAATACATTTAAAGCAGTACTGGCTCTGATTTTAGCAAGAATCAGGATTTACACGTGGAGTTTTTTTTCAAAGTAAAACCTTTCTTGGCGTGTACTCGAGCTTTGGTATCTAGAAGTACTGGACCTGGATTTATATTATTACTGATTTTTTATCCATAAAATGGAAGCACTATTTTTCCTTTGAAGGAATGCAGACAACGTAAAGGAAATATTTCAATTCTTTTTGTTTGATTTTTTTTTTTTTAAATTCTATGTTGATAAAATTTGCAACAATTACTAAACAAAGTATATTTAGAAATTTCCTTGCTTTTCATGAAAGAGTACAGAGTTTGTTTTCTTTTTCTTTTCCACCTAGGCCTACTAGTTTTTGCAACTTTAATGAAATTTAGCCCTCATTTGCAATTGAGAAAAACTGCATCCTGGTGGGATCAATTTGAATGCTATTTCCACATTCTCCTTAGCAGAGAACAAATGGCATGGTGGGAACCCTTCTTGCATTGTTTAAAAAAAAAAAGTCAGAAAAATAAAAAATGAAAAAAGCTTTTTCTCTATTTTTCGACAAGTAGAAATCTGAAAAAATCAGAAAACTGCTGCTATTGTCACCTCTGCAATTCCTTATTCACTATCTAAGGCAATGATTGAAAAATGCAATTATGCATCACATATGTAAGTCATATATCTTTATATACCACCATCAGTGCCAACCAACCAAGAAAATTACTCAGTTTTATGTCTTTGTGTTTATGTATTAAGCAAAGATTAGAAAAAAATATTCTGCTTCTGCTTAGTGTTTTGGTTTTGAGCTTTCTAGTTTTCACTAAAGCCCATTTCAGCTCATTTTGGGTATAAACCAAACTCGTTTGAAGTATGAATTTTATTTCTTTGTTTCAATATGAGATATGATTAAATACAAGAATTTTCAGTTATGTCGGTTTTGTTGCCCTTTTCAGGTTATATAGAAAGTTACTAAGTCCCATAAGGCGTTAGGAAGTAGAGTGCAAGCATTTGAAAGCTGTTTTATTATTATAGAAATACTTTCGTCACATAATTTTACAATGTTTTTTACTCTACTGGAATTTTAATCAAGGTGCATTTCTGCAAAATTTATGTCAAGCCACATTCAATACTCTTAAAATGCTTTTTAAACTGAAAAAACCCCAAGAGTAATCACTGGAATTTAAATTGGAAGCAATTTTCAGTGAATCTACCCTTTTGACCCCAAGGAATTTTAAAGGATATTGTCTTCCAAGGATTATACCCAATATCATTAATTTAATATAAGGTGGGAAAAATGATATCTCAATCACTTTGTCTATTAATTGCTATTCCCTTGATTCTAATATTGCCTAAAATATTGTAATCAATTAACAGTAGTACTTTGCCTCAAATAGCAAATCACCATCATTTCCTTTCTACTAATTCATCATTCAGACAGTCATGACAACACACTTGGTTTTCTTGTAGGACAGGTACCTCACTGCTGTCTTCAGAGCTCTACCTGGACACACTTCCAAACTCCAGTTTATGCCCTGAATTCAGAACTTAAAGTTTAATGATTATAGAATAATAATAAAAAAAAAAAAAGCATGTGTTTTCTGCTACATTCATGCTTCACAATCCTGTTGGATCAGGTATAGAGTAATGGAAATTACTCATTTGCATCTGCTTTCTTTGTAAAATATGAATGATGATTGTTTGCAAAATGATATGATTATAGTGTAAACAACAAATAAGTAACCACATTATACATTTTAGTGATTTTACTTATACTTTTTAAAATGTTTTGTGCAGTCTTTCTGGCAGTGTCAACTTTTTTTCTCCTTACACAGATACTGCAATAGCTGTCATAATTCTGGCATGCACTATGGGCACTACAAAATGAGCCTTAAAAGCCTGGAGTGGGAGGGCCTGGTTGTTATTATTATTATCATTGCTACTACTACTATTACTACTACTACTACTACTACTACTGCTACTACTAACTACTTCTTTTAGCCTGGAAGGCATATTGTATCTATGCAATTAAGAGTTTCTACAATCAATTATAATACTGTTCAGATTTTTCTCCTCTTACATATGTGAAATTTCTATAGTATTAAGTCATCTAAGTAAAGGTGTTATCAGGTCCTGTGTACTTTTAAACACAGTGTGTAAATGCCTTATAATTCCAACAATTTTTGTGACCTTGAAGTCTACAACTTAAGACACACATGCTAAGCATACAGAAAACTGCACAGGGAAAGGGGCTAGAAATTCTAGCATCCAGACCTTGATTCTGATTGTGTTTAGATGTGTTAGAAACTGCTGCCTCACACCAAGAAAGAAACACAAATTTAAGACCTCTAAAGGGGTTGGGAACTTTGCCATTGCACAGATATGGTGAACTTTAAGTCTGGGCAGAGTGAAGATTAGAAAACCCTCTCTGAGCTCTCAGCTCCTGTATGTCCCATGACAGCAGACCAATTTTTTCCAATTGTTTAGACTCTCTGCTGGGTATTATTCTCATCAAGTCATGTGAACTGTCACCCACAAGTGCTGTGCAGTGAGAAATCTTTTGGAAGGCCAGCAGGAAGTTCAGAAAACTTCCATGCTCAGTAAAAAGTAGTTGAGTCAACTCTTTGCATTAAATAACTTCGAGGATCTGTTAAAATGAGAAGAAAGGCTTATTAAGAGAAAATTAACCCTGGCTTGCCAGGGTTATATGGATTTGGTTTCTTGTAATATGGACCTGCTGTGTGTGAGACTTCCCCTGGTTCAGATACAGAGTTGATAGGAGATAGGTTGCTCCTTCACAGTACCCTCTTTTCACATCCAGTAGCAAACCTGACAGACGGAGCCTTTCAGAAATCATCAAAGCTCTCCCAGAAATTGCTGCATAGTGTCTCTTCAATGTGTAACTTAGAACTCATCTGCTGAGGCAAATGTTTTCTATATGGTAGAGGTAGTTCAATCCACAAAAATTGAGAAAAATTATGGCCTTGGTTTTCGATGTCTTAAAAGAAAGAGAATGAGAAAAAAGTTTATACAACGATATGATTCTTATCCAAAGGAAATACAACTCCTTCCAGAAAAAACAACCAAACGAAACCAAACCAAATGAAAAAAACCAAATCAAACCAAAAAAACCAAAAACCCACCAAAAACAAAATAAAACAAAAAAAACCAGAAAACAAATAACAAAAACAATAACAAAGAACAAAATGAGGAACAAAATCCTTAGACATAAAAACAGGTAAAATTTTCCTCAGTTAATATATAACTGGTAAAACCACCAAAGCTGATGATGTACATGATCATTGAGATCTTCTTTTCATACTCTAAAGGCTTAAGGGAATCAAAAGCCTCTGGGTGTTAACAGTGTAACACTTACTAGAGAAATGAGATCTGCAAATTCAACAAAATTGAAATTTTCCTTAGTTTAGTTAAACAAGATGTATGCTGGAGAAAAATGCATGGGTGCTTTAGTTCATTGACTTTGATGGAATCTCTATCAGAGCTGAATCCACTGGAAACTTTTAAAGTAGCATATTACTGCATGAGAAATAAATTCCTTAAATTTTGATTTAATTATTTATTTGAAAATTATTTATCTATTCAAGTACTTTAATTTTAATATCCATTTATTCTCAAGTTATTTTGGCTAGATGAAGTACAAAAATCCTTATTTTATTTACATTTTCACTTAGTATTTTTTTCTTCAATAAACCCTAATTAATCATAATGAAAACTTTCCTTGGATAGAAAGCAATATTTTAGTTTTCCAGGTCAAAAACACTTATCATTTTAAAATATAAGCTTGTTATCTTTGGATCCCATTCTTATTCTTTTCTTTGTTTACTTTTTTTTAATTATTCTGAGACACATATTTAACAAATCTGGGCTAAGTATCTTTTCAACTTATCTTCTAGTACAAGTCCATGTTTTTGAATTTCAAACCTGTTTTGAACTGGGAAAGTTTATCTGGATCAGGACCATTTTTACTTTGCATAACAATCCTAGAGACATAGAATAGTTTCGGTTGGAGGGGACCTTAAAGATCATGTGGTCCCAATCCCCTGCCATGAGCAGGGACATCTTCTAGGTTGCTCAGGGTCCCATCCAACCTGGCCTTGAACACTGACAGGGATGAACCATCTATAACCTCTCTTAGCAACTTATTCCAGTGCCACACAATCCTCAGAGCAAAGCATTTCTTACTGAAATCAAATCTAAACCTTAAAGATATTTTACCAAACTGAATTGATAGGTCCTGGTATGTGGTACTGGCAGCCTTTTCCTTCTTTAAATATTTAATTTCCCATGATATTAACAACATATGGAGAGTATTTACATTTGCTGCTAGCAACTTCTTAATTATGACACTGTATTTTTTTTCAGCAGCTGTATTTATGGTTGGCTTTCCTGTCCATTTCTAATTGCTTGATTTTATATAGATCTATAGAATCAAACCCTTCAATTTCATTGAGATCTAGAACAATTGTGAAGTTCATTGCTGATGGGAAGATTTCTTTAAAATGGGAGACATTTTAAAATTTTGTTTCTATTGTGAGTTTGTTTCCACAGTTCTGATGAATTCACACAGTGTAAAAGTAAGCAGCATCACACAGGAACTGCTTGATTCTGATATATTCTACTCTGAATTTATGAAAAAGCTTTGCTTCTGGATTAACTGAGGGCTCAAACTCCTATTTGCTTAAGTGGGTGCTGTATTTTTAATTATTTATTCAAGTGGCCCTTGAAAAACCTATTGTTACACATTTTCTTTGCTCTTTAATTTGCTTACGAACCTGGAAACTGCTTTGTAATGTATTTTTTAATATTTGAAAGTGCTGGGAAAAAAAGGCAATTCAATAGTTAGTTGAGGGCAATTTCATCTGATAAATTTTTGTCATGCATGTATATGTAAACCAAATCCTTTTCCAGATGCTAAATTATAACAAAGGGAACAGCTGGGATTGATTTCTGATTACAGCAAGAGCTGTAAACAAAAATTTTGCATGAGAGAGGAGAGCTGGAGAGACATCAAGACAGTTTAGTGAAGTAAAAACCTTTTAGTTAAAACTGCATACAAGGGTGAGAAAGCATCGGGTAAGGAGGGCTGCCTTGGGTTCTGTTATACAAGATAATTAAACCAGAAGGTACCCAGGTAACATGGGTTTCTCTTATCAAATCCAAACCTGGTTTTACCACAGTTCTGAGAGGAAATGGTCTCCAGCCCTGCTGTAACTATACAGCCTTTCCTGAGTTCTTGAAAATCTCATGCATGTAGGCCAGTGGCTGTAAACTACAGGGTGCAAGTAGGTGGCAACAGAAATTATTGACTTCTAAATGTCCTAGCTAAGGAAGTTACATCATTCTGAGTAAGGCAATGCAGAATGGTGTCCCACATCAATCAGCAGAAGCAATTGCACACTATGGAACCACAAATTTGTTTCGGCACTTCAGGTGTCACATTTTGTGTAGATGCTCCACTACCATGGCCCTGCTTACCTTTCATTGTGCCAGACAAACTTAATCAAGCTCTCTAATTTTCCCTCAAAGATAGGGTCTCCCTTTCTCTTATAGCTTTTTCTGTAACTCATTCAAATTATTCTTTACGTGCTTAGAAGTGTCCACTGCCCTCCATGCATGTGTTCACCAGCTACACAACCTCACTGCATCTGTTCCTAAATTTCTTGCTTTATGCAGTCCAGGCATACCTTTACTGGTTTATCTTTCAAATTTGAGGGGAATCTGAGGGCCCAAAAGCAAGTGAAAGTCTTGTGCATTCTGCTCCTGTATGGAAGAACTGGCTACTCATGATGGAAGTGTAACACTTCATTTCAACACTTTAGACATTGTGTGGTTGAAATGAATGTCGTTACAGACATCACAAATGCAGTGAATTGTGTGCTAAGTGCTTAACTCAGCAGCATGTTTAGCTCTAGCCTGAGTTGTATGACACTCAGCTCTATGATATTCAGTTAGGTACTAGGTTCTTCCGTTTAATTTATTTGCCTGATTCATTCATTCGGCAGAAAAAAAAGTGAAGAAGTATTTCTGCACTTTAAAAGCCTCATCACCCCTGTATTACAGGAACCAGACAAAGGATGGAGAAATCCACTTTTCTTGCATAAACACATTTGGAATCAGGTCTTCAAGCACTCGTATTTCAGGCATTGAGCTGGAGGATAATCTTAAAGGATGAGATTATAAAGCCTGGGGACAGCCATAGGGGAAAGTGACATGAAACAGCTGCTGCTTGCAAGAGTGCAGCAGGAAAAAGCTGTGGATGCTGTGTACAATATGACACTAGCAAAACAGTGAAAAATCTAGGCTATCAGAATTCACTTATTGATTTGGGCTGCTGTACAGACTAGAACCTGTATTTCTTCATGAATGTGAAAAAACTGTACAAAAACCCCAGCATATTTTGAGTGTTTTACCACGCTGCTGACTATGCAAGGTTTAATATGCAATGCCTTTGCAATGGGTATATAACAAGGACTCCATTTTATTTTTCCTCATTTATTTGTTTGGTTTGGTTGGATATGAAGAATTGGCAGTGACACAGAACCAGAATTTACTAATTTGAACTCAAAGTCAATATGACATCTGAAGATGTTTAATGCTCCTAGTTACTGAGATGGAAAAAATCCAAGCTACAGACATATAGAACTGGAAACACTGAAGACAGCTCAGTACTTAATGCAAGGAATGTAATTTTAAGCATAAAAGAAGAAAGGAATTGAATAGTTGAATTTCTAATCAGGATACATGGTAACAGACTTTACTTTCTATATCGGTTATCTGAGATGATTTTTCATTGCATAATCTCAGATCCTTGAATGGGTTATTCTTTTCCACTTGATATATTAATCGCACACACTTCTTGTGACAGATCTGCCTCTTAATACAGATGAACAATCAGGGACCTTCTGCTCTGGTTACTCTGATTTTCACAATATAAAAACACAAATAATTATTTCAGTTCCCTAGTACAAAAGAGGTATTTCTTCAGAGCTGTGTTGCTTTATGTGATCACAGAATGATCATAGGAGCTAGAAAATCAGCCTGCACTGTGGCATGTGTTATGAACAGAGCTGCATGAAAACTAATTTTTCCTCCTTTCCCATCCATTTGAATTGTAATTGAACCTGCCTATTCTTGTGGAAGGCCTTCTGTCTTCCAGGACTTTATTTGTAAGCTGTGGGATTTGTTTCACTTCCACCTAATTTCACATATTGCTTAAATTAGGAGCAGTGTTACCTGAGGCACCTTTTCTGTCAGAGGAAGGTACAGGAACTTCCACAAGGTAATTCACCCCATTTTAGAGCCTGAATCACATTCTAGAAGTATTGACAGCCCAGGACACTAATCCATCTGACTTAAACTGCTTAATTAGATGACCCAAGGAAATGGATTGGATGGGGGCTGCAATGTGCAACAGGGACATAGACTTTAGTGAGGTGGGTCATGAAGAAAACAAACCTTGGACAGGAGAGACAATTAAAAAAAAAAAAAAAAACAAAACACATTATAGTGCATTAGTCATGAGCTGAGAGAGAAAAAAAGGAAATGAAAAAGAGAATTAGACAGGTTGAAGATATTCACACTTGAACATGGATGAATTATGGCACCTGAAATGTAGTCCACGTATACACAAACTCCTAAAACAGTACTTGGAAATGTTATACCTGTATGCTTACACTTGTGCACTTTATTTCATGATACAAAGATTGGCTTAGTGGAGGAAAAATTACATAGATGCCTTCAAAATTGTTTGGAGGAAAGGAAGAGGATCAGAATGAGGCTAGGTAGCAGAAGGATTCACTGTTTGCCCATTTCAATACATACCTAAATGCAAAAAGGAAAATTCTAAAACATTTGAAGGGGAAAAAGATTACTTTAGTCACCAAAAACAAGAGAAAATTACTAGAGTGAGAAACTGAAACTAGGTCCTCTCCTATAAAGGTAAGTGGCTACTTTTTAAAAGATGTTACAGCAAATAGAGTATCTTATGTAGCACAAAGAAAAATATTTGTCCCTTTACTTGATAGTATTTTGAAATTTCCAGTATATGCAGCTGAGATCCTCCTCAGTGTGCTGTTGATGTTTAGGGATGGTGCTCCCACCGAGACTCTCCAGACCATGTGCCACCTGTTTGCTGTTCCCCCCTCCACTCCCTGTCCTGTATAAGGATGGAGAGGAGAGCTGGAGGCACAAATGTAAAGATTATGGGGTGAGACAGAAACAATTTCTTGTGAACAGCAATGAGCTAAGCAAAAATGACAGTAACAACAACAATACTAATGATAGAGGATATGAGAAAGAGGTGAACAATCTCACACAGAAACAACAGTACCTGACTGCTGCCTCCACCGTGCTGCAGCAACCAGGAAGAATCCCTTCTCCTCTTAAGGCTGTCTTCCCCCTACCTCTGGAAATGACATGGGGTGGTACAGAATAACCTCTGGGTCCTGGTCATGTCCCCTCCCAGTTACTGTAAAAATTAACTCTGTCCTGGCTGGAACTAGGACGTGCAAACAGTAGAGTCATTATTTGCTCATGGTTGCACAAAAGGTGTAGAATAACTCTATACAACCCTTCCAACAATGAAGATTTACATCTTCCAATCTGGATAGAGTAAATGGGTATGCACATATCACACACCTTTACTCTTTTAAATGTAGTTGTACCAGTATTTAGAGCTGTGAACAAGATTAAAATCTTAGAACATCAGTTGACCTCCTGCCAGGTTCCCACCCAGAGAGTTTCAAGAAATTAGAAAAGAATTGTCTATTCTTGTAGATTGCCAGAATTCTCAGTTACACAAGCTAAAGGGAAGAAAAACCCAAAATAGAAGTACTAGCCAATTTCTTTTTAACAGGATTTTGGTAGATTTTTCTGGAGACTGATATTCCAAAACCTGCAGTCTTTGAGACTTTCCCTGAAACAGCTGTGTCCTGCTGAGAAGTTACTTTATTAACAAGAGCCCTGCTTCAATCCTGGATAACAGTTTGTATGTGCTTGTGACACCTCTCACTTCTTTAGGTCTACATCCTTCCAGGAGGGAGCCTGGTGTTGTTAGTTAACTTTTCTACCTGCAGCCAAATGTCTTTATTTACAAGCCTCAGGAGGCTTCTCTGTTTCTTTTGTTCCTACGCTCACCTCTTGGTCTTCCCCTGGCTGTCAGCAAGTTTTGGCCCAAAAGTCACTTTTTATTTTTTTTTTTTCACATTTTCTCTTGTTCTCTTTCCATTTGCTACTTTCCCCATCTCGAAAAAAAAATCTGTCAACGCTTTTATCCTTCCCTTGTGAGCCACTTTTCCAACCTCATTTGTTCCCACAGCAGCAGCAATAACAAAACGAAAATAACGATTTGTAAAAATTAACAGAATGCTTTCAAACAAATGGTAAAATTCAGACAAATAGGTAAGTTTGGCCTGGTTTTGATAAATGCATCCCAGATTTTTCCTCAGACATGAACAGGCACATGATTTGCACTACTTACCCAGGCTGACCGATATAATTAATTAAAAAAAAAAACAAAAACAAAAACAAAACTGTAGGAAATAAGGAGTCTAAGAATAAAAAAGAGATTTAAAAAGTTGCATTTCTATACTGACCTTCACTTCAGCATGGAAATCACGGTAATGAAAAGATAAATGCTTGTGAAAATGGGTACAGTTAGTGAAATTAATCACATTTCTCCTACAGACATAGGAACCCAAAGAATCCAGGACATTTTTTATACTATTTGTAGATTTTAGCTAGAACTTTACAAAATATGTAAGAAAGTACTTATATCCTCCAATTGATGTTTGTTTAAGCACTTAATTTAAGTATAATTCTGCAAATTTAAAGTTTAGGCTACATATTTACCTTTTAATTTTCTCCAAAATTTCCTTTGAGGAAATCGAAGGGAGGAGAAGAAACTAGGAGGCAATTCACATGGCCAGAGTTTCCCACTTGACTATTATATGGTATGAAACCCTTGTCCTCAGTGTCTGTTTCAAAGTTTTTCTGTCATTGCAGCTGGCACTCCCAAGCAGTTCAGGTTTGAGGAAAGAAGAGCCTGGAGGACTACCAACCTTAAAGTGGTTGATACCTAAATGGCTTGGCCTAGGTAGCATTTCCCTGTATCTTAACCATGTTCTTGTTGCACAAAAAGCATCTCTGAAACCCTTATCGTGCTCCATTTCTATGGAATGACATCTGCTACATGGGTTTACCAGATTTTTTAATTATACAGGTTTGCTGTTGGTGGGAGTGACAAGTAGTATAGACAGATTATATAATCAGTAAAAAAAAAAAAAAAAAAAAAAGGTTATGCATCAGAGATGCCAGTGCTGGCAAAAAAAAAAAAAAAAAAAAAAAAAAAAAAAAGCAGTCATGGATCATTGTGTTGTAAAATTTGATTTCTGTGATCTTATAGAAATCTCTTTCAAATTCAATTCATTAATACTCATTATTTTTTGAAGTAATTATAATTTTTTCAAAAGTGCAGCAAAACCCTCCATTTTTTTAACAGTATTGTAACAAAGGATAATATTAAGTTATTTAAAAAAGAGCATAACCATTAAAATAACATCATTGAGAAACATGGAAACATATGTTCTCTGGGAATAATTTCCCTGAGTTTTATTTCATATCAAGTCTTCCAGTGATCTCTCATAAATGTTAGTTCTTGTGAGAAATACAGGTAGTATGTATAACTCCCTGTGCCTGTAAAAACAGCTTGTGAAGGTGAGGTAGCACAACAAAATAGAAGACACACATTAGGAGAATTAACACGATACTCAAGGTACTTTTGAGTTACTCTATTTGTATTCATTACAATGGACAACATAGAGAAGCTCAGGCTGCTTGATAAGGGCATTGCTTAGACTATCACTGCTTTTTTACTAAACAAGTTACAGCAGAAAGCTGCATTTGTAAAAATTACCTGATCATCAACCAATTTAGATAAGACCATTACTTTATTGTTCACTACAAGTATCTGAGCCTTTGCCAAGGGTTGAAAGTGCTATATCAAAGATTATATCAAATGTTTCATAATTCATTCAAACTGCAGTTTTATCACTTACATGTCATAAATTAAAACTGTCACCCAGACTACTTGCTAAGCTGGCACATTTTGCAGTTTTTTTCATTAAATTCCTAAATCACAAGTATCCAGGAGATTGCAGACCTTAAAACTGTCTTTATTTGAAAAGGTTCTTAAAGAGAAGATAGACTGTTGTGTTTAATGCCAAGTACATCATAGTTTATTAATACACATCATTGGTAGGTAGAGAAAAGGTCAGCACCAAATTAATTATTTCTTTAGTATCTATTTGGTACACACATTGCTGTTTGACAGCATTAGGTTTTGTGGGTAATTAGTGGTGTAGTCAAATGCTCCTGTGGAATTTGTTTACAGGTATAGTAAACATCCCTGAAGTAATACAACTCTCCTGAAACGTGTTGATATAGGACACAAGGTTTAACATTGGAATTAATTGTCAGCTTCTGTTCAGGTTTGGAGACTGGTGCTGAAAGAAGAGAGATTTTTACCTATGGTTTAGGAATTGCACCATGTAGGGTCACTGACTCATTAAAGGCTTGGGAATGTAAAGGTTACAGAAATCAGATTCACAGGAGCCCCCACTGTGATCAGGTAACTACTTAAACCAGGGTGTCAGAAGAGTCAGTGAAAACCTCCCCTGCCTTTGAATGGGCCTCCAGTCAGGTTGGGAAATTAGGCAATCTCTGAAACCTGGTGTCACTCCAGGTGCCAGATAATACAATTAACATTGTTGTCACATACAGAGGGATACACAGGGCTGAACTCTCTGCCTGAGCTGCAAAGAGTACATAGATTTGGAGTAAATCAATGGTTTTAATGGGGATGTCCCATTTCTCAGGATGCTCCACTTAAACCTTCGTTTATCAGCTACTGATATAGTGTGTTGCTCTCCAGGAAGGCTCTTTTGAAAATACTTCTCTGGCTTAGTTTCTGCTATCATGATATTTAAGGGATTACTGTTTTTCAAGGTGCCTTTGCACATAAGTTACTCATAACTGCATGCAGCTCCTGGAAATTTCACTTCCAGGGAGATCACCTTGAGCTGGCAGCAGAAACCTCACTACTTTCTCTGGAGGGTGTAGGTGCTGTCCCTTCCATAAATGAGTAAAAGCTTTCTGGTGATATGAGCATTGAACAAGGGTATTAGTGAATCACAAACAGGACTCTCTTCTTTTTGTGGTGAACCCTACCATAAGCTGTTCCTAAGTTTCTGGGAACAGAAGCTGGTGAATCCAGGCAGTGCAGTGCCAAACCAATAAGACAAGTCATGGGTATATAAGTTAGATATATTCCTATGCTGCTGTATTCAGTTAATAATTCATTGTCCTATTTCATTACTGTCAGACATACCTGACATTGCTGTCTTTAGACAATGTTCCCAGACTTATTTGCAGGGAGCTCATTAAAATGTGTCTGCATGCCTGATATAGATTCTGCCCTGTGTAATTTTATAAATCCAATTCTTTACCTTATATATTATTTAAATACATGACTTATTTTACAGCCCTTTAAAAAACTCCATACTACTTACAGAAAAGAGTACCAGACTCCAAGTTCTTTTAAAACTAAAGAAATGAGCAGGAACAAAGAGCCATTTTAATTCTATAGTATTTAAAATGTTAAAAACATAAAAATACACATCAATGCATAGCATTGCATAGCTATTTAATTTCTGTTTTCTGGCAGACACCCACACAAAATATGGACAGTAATATAATTAGAAACAAGGTTTAATTTTTAAATGCATCTTATAGGCACAGAAAATGCTAACCAATCACTGCAAGCAGAGAAGAGAGAATGGCAGAAGTTGGTGAAGCTGCAGTTTTATGTTTTCTCCTTTAAAATCAGACCGCACACCTTTATGCAAGTCTGCATTAAAATGAGTGCAAGTAAAATAGGTGGCCAATGTCACAAGATTCCAACATTTTTAAATGTCTGTGGACATATTTATAACATTTATCTTGGTTAACCATAATATAAAAAAAATCTATGATAATATATAAAACCATAATATAAAAAACTATATGGATCAAAAGTAACTTTTAACAAAGGGCTATAAATTGTAAAATTTTGGAATTACAGAATACTGAAATGCTGCTTCTGCTCAACTTCCTACTACTTAAAGATAACTGAAAAATTTGATTCCAGAGTTTGAATCCAAGGTGTTTCAGAATAACAGGTAGTTAAGATTTGATTTTTCAGTTCTGTGCCTTTCCTAATTATAACTCAGTAAATAACACCAATTAGCACGCCACAATAGTTTTCATCAGAGTTTCTAGATAAATTCATATATGTGCCACAGTTGAAACCCAGTTTAAAAAGTAAATTAATACATGAGCAAATGAATGTAAACTAGATTTTTAAATTTGGATAGTTTATTTTTTTTCCAGTATTCTATCTGTAGAAAAGAAAAATTTGTCAAAATTTGATGGGGTAAGAAGAAGAGAAATGCTGTCACAACTTTTATTCCATCTGTTTGCTTTTATGTCAACACCTATCCAACTTTCCTTATAAAATTTCATTTGGCAGGTAGCCTAGAAAAAGAATGTTTTCAGGTTTAGACACTTAAAATTTTATTATTTCTTTTTTTCCTTTAAACATTATTGTTGAAGTGTATCATTGTATAAGCTGGAAAACCCTGTTTTCATTATATACTATCTTGTCTGTTAGTAGAAAGCATTAACGTAATATTGTCCCAGAATTCACTTATAGCTATAAGGGGAAACAAAATGATGTGTTGATAACAGATTAAGCATATAATACACAAGGCCCAAGGCTTTTACTCTCAGGAGACATTGCATTTCCATGGCAATACCAGGATATAATATAAATAAATGAAGAGTTACAGTCTGCTAGTCAGGCATGCTGAATTGGATTTAAGGCATATTAACTACTTCTAGAGTAAGCAAATGAATATTGCTGATGGACTGAAAGAGGTAGGGAAGTCATTCTAGGATTTGGTATCATTTAAGCTACTTACTCAAATATCCTGTAGTAAGACTGTATTTCTGAAGAAGGTTCAAGCCTATTAACTTTTGCCTTTTTTTCTTTTTAATTTTTATTTTGTATTAAAGAATGTTCCCATAGACTTCACAGAGAAACCTGCAGGGGAAAAAAATAAAATGCCATATATTTAAAATGTGAGTTCACAGACAAAGAGTGAAGAGGCATTCTTTCTGGTAACAGGAAAAGGCAGCTCAGAAGCAAGATAAAAACCTCTATAAAGAACACACCAAAATGTTTGCCAGTAAGCCAGGTAGGGGGACTGAATTTGTGTTGAAAAAATGCTGATATTTTTTGCAGGAGCATGATGGAAGCAAGGAACATGGAATTTCCTGAAGAGCATTGAAATTTGCATAGTCTTGGATAAGCCTGTCTCAAACCTTAAATGTTTTGAGAGATGTCCATCCTCAATTTCCAGTGGTCACTGTATTAAACAAAGGCTACAATAAATTAGAAAACTCTTAGACTAAACCACTTATCTGTATAGTTTGATTGATAAAGCTACATCAAATTGCCTTATTTCATGCTCTTCTGAAATTGGTAGGCATTGGATGACTTCTTTACATTTAAATTGTGCTGATTAGCCAGTTTTACCTTAATAACTCTCTATGATAGTGACCACCTTATCTTGCCCTTTAATTTTAAAATTAATGAAGTAATCATTTATCCTGGTCTCTTTCTCTGTTCTGCCCAATTACTTTAGTGCTGAATGGTACTTTGCATTTTTGCTGGTCCATTAGTCCCATATCATGCTCTTTTTGGACTTCTTTGTTCAACTGAGGGATAATTAAATAGTGTCTTTTATAATCTTTATAACCTTGGCACATAAATTTCCTTTACAAACAGTTCAATCTAATAGATAAATGTCCCTTTAAAATTGGAACTTCTTTGTGTTTGCTTCTGATTAAGGTATTTAACTTCAAACCATGACAAATAACAATCTACCTTGAATTTTTTGTTTTTACTCTACACATAGATCCATCTCTTGATTTTTACCCTTCAGGAAACCATCCCTACACTGAAGATGCATGGAAAAGAGCTGTTATTTCTTGACTCCATATTTGGTAGACTTTGAACTACCTACAGAGAAGTAATAGGAATTTTGAAGCATTGGACTGACAGTGAATGAAGCAAATTTAACACTGGCTAGGTCACCACTGAAGGCTCAAAACTTGTAAATGCAAAGCAGTCTGCTGTGGACTTTATGGAATAGGACTGCAGTGAGCTGTTTACAAAAGATTTGCACTATTAGGAGCCAGACTCTTTCTGCTTGCTTGGGCAGTCTCACAAGCTCTTTGTTTGCCCTTTATGGTCTGAATGAAAGGCAAATTTTAAAGCTGGATGATATTTATTCAGAGAATGTTCTATACTTGGAAATGTGGCTGCTGTCTCTAGGAATGATGAGGACCTCTGTGAAGAAGAGTGATTTAGTGCAGAAAGAAGAAAAGATTTTAAAATGTTAATAGCATTTTCTTGTTTCTTGAAGATTTTCTCCATTTTCGATTATTGATTTTTTTCTAAATTCTAAGCATACAGAGCTCCTGGAGAGAAATTATGTTTATTGGGGAAATGTTGATGATCTGCACACATAACAGGTTCAGAGATTAATAGGTTAAGGAGAACCTCAATGCAGAGAACCTCTGAATTCAGCCTACAATACATTCAGATGCTATTACAGTCATATTTTAATAAGTACAAGTAATGTGACTGACATTTTCTGAATTTTCATTTTTATGTGAACATATATAACTGCACTGGCTGTACCTATAAACCAAAGGCTGGACTCTACTGCTGTATTAGTAAAGATAAAGTTTTGTACTAATTTTTTTTGTTTCTGTTTTTCACCAGAAAGTAGTGTCTGTCAATAAAAAGTGCTTATATATTGAAATAGGTAGTATGGAGTGGTTTTGATTATCTATAATTCAAAGATTTAAGAGAAGAAATTCAGCATACTGTTGTGTTGAACATAATGATTCAATAAATCATTTTGCATAATTAGCACGTGCATATTTCCTGTGGAGTCATATAACTTCTCTACCTTCAAGAAATTCACTAATTTAAATCCTGGTCCTCTAAAGACAAAGGAAAAATTTTATTGACCTCAACAGAAGCAGGCATTCACTGCAACCTTTTCTCTTTGCAGCTGGTGATGGGCTCTGAACTGTGAGTGAGACACTAAACTTCTCCCTTACCATTGCTCTTGGGCATCTTTCTGGTTGCCAAGGCTCAAAATGCTTTAACTGATAGAAGCAAAGCACAGAGTAAACCACAGAGATGTACAAGTCTAGTGACCTCTCGCATAGCAGGGGTCACAGAATTTCATTAAATCCTAACTGGATTAAACCTCTATCTTCTGGATGGTTTATTGCATAACTTTGGCAATCTATTTTATCTTTCTTTAAACACTGTGTACAATGGAGAATACATAAATGCTTGCCTGTGCCAATTCCTATAAGTCCTTCTAACTGCTGCAGTGTTACAGTTGTCTTTGAACATAATTTATGTCCTGCACATGTAGTCTGAAAATACACAGAACAACCTGGCCTGTTCTAAAATCACTGTACATTACAGATAGCAATGATCATTTTATTATCATTTCATCAGACAATCTAAATATTTCTTTCTGTAGCTCATTATCTATATATCCCAGACTTTACTTATAATACAAAATTGTGTTCAAAGGAAATACCTGACAAACCAATTAATGCCTCTCAATCATTCAATCAACAATATTAACTCACAATTGGCAGACCTCCCAAGTCCATTTTTGCAGTTTAAACCAATCTATCTTTCCTCTGTTATTCATGATTTTTAACTGGAAATTACCTATTAAAAAAAAAAAAAAAAACAACAACCAAACAGTAGGTGAATATATTTAAATTTAATTCAAAGGAAGAATGGAAGAAATAGGTATGCAACAGCATTTTTTTTACTTTCAAAATTAATTACCTTAAGGTATGTTAAAATAAATTTAACAAGTATCTATATAATTATTTTCACCTATTTAAAAATGTAAGGTAAATTAAAAAAGCCACACTTGCAATTACTCTTTCATCTTATAATTCAAATTGCTAAAGTAGAAACATGGAATCCAAGAATTACCCAGAAGTTTACTTTGGATGGGCTCAGACTGCTCAGTACCTACCCAGCTTTGAAAACCCAGGAGTAAAATTTTTTACCACCTACTTGTATAATTTGCCTCTGTAGGAACAGAGTTCTTGAAGTTATCAACAATCCATTTGACAGCCTACATATTCTGCAGACACAGCTTTAGATTTCCTTTATTGCAGCTTATTTGCTTTTAAAAAGAAAAATATTTCTGAAAAGTGAAATCTGCTTATTGTAGAAAACTGAGAAACAATAGGAACTTAATACATATTACAGATACATTTTATAGAAAAATTAATTTAGGTTGAAAACATTATTTTCTTATGTATCCAGCAACTTGGTGTTCTTTCAGTTATCTAATAAAAATGATTTAAAGATGCTGATTTTCTGCACTTAAATTGAATTGCAGTTCCCATTAGAAGCCATTTGACATAGATTATGAATGAAAAATTAATCATCTGCTAAAGAAGAAATTATGTTTATTACTATTTAAACCAGCACAATAGAAATGAATAATTGATATGACTATATGTAAAATTGTAAAACTGATTAAATGTGTATATAGTATAACCTTTTTAGGAAAGTATAGTACTGCTTTTGTTTTATTGGGGTAAATTTTAAGACAATATGTCTTAATAGTTGCAAACTATCAATAATCAAATTTTGGCAAGTAACTAAAGCAGTAGAAATGTAAAAGTAGGTATTCAAATGAGGTTTCTTGCTCACTGATTTAGATCATGGTAAATATTGTTGAATTAAATAACTTCAGTTGCTTCTGTCTACCTTTGGAAACAGACCAAATATTTAAGAATACATTAATTTTTGGGGCCAGGAATAACAATGACCACCCCCAGTACCACAAAAGAAGCCCCAGGGAGTGCAAGGGGCCAGGAATGCCATGGCAAGAACAGGCAGACAGGCTGGGGATTCAGCCATTGGCATGGCAGTTCCTATGGGAGGGCACTGCTCTGAAGTTGGGGCACTTCACCATCTGAGTGGAGAGATTTGAAGTGCTGTAATCCAGCAGCTGGACACTATTCTGTGGCCACCTGCACAGCTCAAGGGTGCTCATCCTACCTGAGCTTCTAGGCAGAATTGTGGGCACTCCTCTGGGAGCAAAGTCTGGCTCCAGCTGGGGAGTCTGTGCTCCCTACCCCAGCAGTGGCCAATGTTCCACTCAGATGGGGCTGCTGCAGGGAGAGGCTGCAGGGCAGACCTCAGACTGCAGGAAGGGCACAGACCTTTCTCCTGGCAGCAGACACACGTGCATGAAGGTGTGCCCCAGTGAAGAGCCTTCTGCAACCTGTGGCTGACCTGCAGGAACTGGTAAAAAGGCTGTGTAACATCTGGGAGGCTTTGAAGGAGTTGAATAGCTGGTTCCAAGCACAATCTGCAGTGGAACCAAAGCCAAATTGTCAAAAACTCCCTCACTGGAACACATAAGCGGGAGGGGGGCTAGTAATGCAGAAGAATGGAGGCTTACAATGGTAAGGACCTGCAGGAGGAAGAGGCTTCCCCAAAAGCCTGAGGTACCATTGCAGAACAGCTTCACTGCTTTGCAAAGTGAAGGGGGATGACCTGTGTCATCAGGAGACATCCTGAGGCTGAGTAAGGATTCTCTGCTCTCCATGTAACTGACTGCCAGCTCAAATAAATAAAGATAATAGGTGATAGTAGTAGATGACTCTTCTGAGAGGTACCACGCACTGACCTGCTGCCCTGATGCACGTTCTAGGGCTGAGCTGCTTACTGGGGACTCTAATCAAGGATGTCACTAAGAGACTATCAAATCTTGCACTATTATCTGCTGCTGTTCTTTCTTGTGAGTGCCAGAGACAGAACTGGCAGCAGCCTAAGGAGCAGCAATGTTTAAAGAACCCTGGGAGGGGCAGTAAGGCACTCTGAAGCATAGGTAGTTTTTTATCAATGCTTTTGGTCAAAAAGAATGTGTTTGAAAATGTCAATTGAATCTGGCTAATCAACAAATGTTTGGTTGCCATAGCCAGAGGTTCAGCTGGTGCCAGAGGTTAGACCATGGGGCTTGCTTTGAGAAACCTGTACTGCAGGAGGCAGATGGGGCCCATCTGTCAGAAGAGCAAGTTTCAGAAGTTGTGGCAGTGAAGTTCCCACTGACTGGAAAAGGGGAAACCCCACACCTTCCTATAAAAAAAAAGAAATGAAGACCCAGGGAATGACCCAGGGCTCACCTCTGAGCCCAGCCAGCTCGTGGAACAAATCCTGCTGGAAATTAAGCAAAGACATTTGAAAAATAAAGAGGTGGTTGGTGACAGCTAAAATGGCTTCACTAAAAGCAAATTATGCCTGACAGATTTGGTGGCTGTCTATGATGCAGTGTTGGTGGATGAGGGAAGAGGAGCAGATGTCATGGCTTGTGCAGAACATTTGACACTTGACATGGGCTTGTGCAGAACATTTGACACTGTTCCACATGCCATCTTTGTCTCTGAATCAGAGAGAGACAGTTGGGATTGATCAGTCTGGAGAAGGCTCTGGGGAGACCTTAGAGCAGCCTTCTAGTACTAAAGGGAACCTAAAAGAGAGTGGAAGAAGACTTTTTTATAAAACCATGTGGTGATAGGACAGCAGGGAATGGCTTTAAACTGAAAGATGGTCAGTTTAGATTAGATATTAGGAAGAAATTTTTACTGTGAGAGTGGTAAGGCACTGGAACAGGTGCCAGAGTAGGTGTGGATGGCCCATTCCTGGATGTGTTCAAGGCCAGGTTGGATGGGGTTCTGAGCAACCTGATCTACTGGAAAGCTCTCTGCCCATATCAGGGCAGTTGGAACTGGATGACCTTTAAAGTTCATTCTAACAAAATTCATTATATGATTCTGATCAGATGAATAATTATCCAAAATGATTGAGAAAATATCCTATGTCTGTGAGGACCCTAAAAAATGCACAGAGGTAAGCAATTTTATGATATTACAGTACTAGGTGAAGTATCATTTTTGGAAGTTACTTCAGAGTTATTATCAGCTTTCTTTTCTTTTTTGCTTCTCTTAGTCTTATGCAAATGCAATAATTTCCTTTACTACATTTGAGTTAGCAATTGAGTTAAGAACCTGCCACAATTGCTATGTAAATTCAAAACAGTGGATCTGGATAAGTATCCTCACTCTGACAATAGATAGCGCCAGTACTTCAAAAAAAGTGAACAACAAAATCAGCCCCACTCTCCAGCATGTGTAACAGATGTGCTACAAATCTGCCAGTGTAAGGTTAAATTTGTAAGGTCTATCATCACTGCAAATTGCTCTCCTCATCCAGCCAAATGTCTAGTCTTTCCCTGAATATTTTCTATCAGTCCTGGCTGATGCAGCTGAAATGACTGAGGAAACTGTGCAGTCCTCCTTGCCTTGTGCAGCAAGGGAAGCACACCTGGCAATAGAGGTGGTCAAAGGAGCTTTGGGTCTATGTCACCTTTGCTTCCTGCAGAAATGGATTAAATTTGCACGGATATTAGTGTGCCACAGAAACAAATACTTGTAATCAGTTTGAGATTCACTACATTTCAATGTCATGCAGGTATTCTTTGACAATATGGTGTTCTTTCAAATGATGAAAGCTTAGTCTTGGCTACCATTTTTTACTACAGTCATTACTGTCATACTGCTTCTTGTTTACCATCTGTATAAAACCACCAGTCAGTCCAAACTCAGGATTTCCATTTTTTGGCATCTCTTCATTCCTCAAATCACATTAGTAAGTCAGACCAGGGACTCATATTGCCCTTGGAAACCCAATCCAGCATCCAGAGACTGATTCCTTTGCTGCTCTAAGAAATTGGCAACCACTAAATGAACAAATACTGATGTCAGGTAGTCTCCATAAAGATTCAAGCACATTGCATTTATCTTTTTTGCTGCTTTTATAGTTTCTGATTTTTATGCATATAATATTATCCCTTTGCCTTGCCAGAACTTAAGAAGTCCTGCTGCCTTTTTATTCTCTCCTTTTCTTTCTCTCTCTTTTTTTTTTTTTTTTCTTTTTTTTTTGTCTGAAAGTCTTGCTAATCTCTAAAATGCTTGATACTGTGATATACTCAGCTTGTTTCCACAGCAGAAATCTAAGGTGAAAATGGAACTAACAGTCATAAATGTAGGAACACTTCTTAGTCAAACAGAAGAGGAAATTCTTTTGAGGACAACCCTTTGTTGAAGGGCAATAATCAGATTTAGTGTGGATATTGCCATTATGAAAGTAATGAATGAATCTGAGAGTCATTGTACTGTTCACTAACAGGGTTCTGAAAATAAAATAAAGCCTCTACAATGATCTGTCATCCTGCTCATGGCCCCATGGCTGCTTTGTGTTTAACATTGATTTTTTTTCTTTTTCCCTTCACAAAGCAAGCAGTTGATAGTTTATGCCTGCTGCCAGTAAGAATAAACTGCCACACACTTTTTCGTGACAGCAGAAATCAACATTTAGAGGAAAGTGGCTGTGTACAAGATAACTGATCCTTTTCAAGGTTTCTTTACCTTATTTCCAGGTTGGTGCTGGGGGACATGAAATTGCCACTTTTGAACAATTGTCACTAATTGACATCCTGGTTGGTAGTCTAGGGACCAGGCACAGAAAAAGGCTTGAATAAGCAGAGTGTGAACTGACCTGTTATTAGAAGGAATTTCTGCAACAATAACTGAAACACACTCTTCGAGGCTGTGGAAAAACACACATAGAAACAATTTCTGCTGTTCTTTGAGAAAAAAAAAAAAAAAAAAAAGCATATTAGAACCATCAGTTCTAAAACCTTAGTAAACCTCAGTTAAAAAAACAACTCACTAATGTTCTTTCTTGCTGCTCATAAAAAACAATAAACCAAACCAAACCCACACAATAAAGATTTATTAACCTATCTCCACATCCTGTTCAATATCTCAGGTTAGTACCTTCCCAATAGAATAATTTCTTCACACAAATTACTGAAATAACCATACGCATTACTAGGAATCTGCTTTTGCAGTATGTTTGACCAGATGTTTTTATATGAGATTTTCCCTTTTGTTTTAAACAATTAATTCAAACCTTTTTTTCAGACTTTTTCACCGTCACAAACTAACAGTATACATCTCTATTTAATCACTATGGCAATGCCTTCATTTATGCTACACTGAACCATTTTTACTACCAATTTCTTAGACCCACAGAGAAAAGAGGTTTTCATCCAAAGACTTACTAACAAAATACACAAAGAGTACCAAAAAAAAGTTTAAGTTATTTCAAGGTCATGTAATTGGCTTATGTTAAAAAAAAAAAAAAAAAAAACCAGGATAAAGGTTCTGACCACTGTGTCAAACTGATACTTTTCTGACATTGCCACAATGGCCCAGGGATCTTTCAAATCTGCAGTTGCTTAAAAAGACACATGTGGAAAGCAAATAGCGAGTACTGCAGAGCACAGTCACACCACAATACCTATCACTTCAAAGGCTTTGAGTCATATGAGTAATGGAAGGTTCTGCAAGCAATTCAAGCAATTATCAGTATTGTATTTCTGCACATTTCCAGTGGATTTTATCAGTATTTTCTTTGTTATTTTTTCAATTAATCTTTTCATGATGAAAAATACTATTACATTGTTTTTCTGAGTGCCACTTGCCTCATTACCAACATTTAAGTGACAGCTACAGTGTGCTCGAGAAACACACACCAAAAGCAAAACTAAAACCATCCCAATACTGAAAGAAAACACCTCATGAGTATAATTTGGATGAAATTGTTTTAGAATAACAATTATGTTGTCAACTTCTTAGATTAATGAAATATTTCAAAGACATTAAAAGAGAACAATTAAACTACTAATTTCTTATTCAGTCTTTAAAACCATTTCTGCTTAGTATCAGATCTTGAAGAAGTGGCTATTTTTTTCATGTCCCCAAAGTAAGTAAGGTCCCAGTGACACTGCATGCCAGGTGGAAGTCTCTGGTGGTGGGAGTGTGGCTCCAGAGTGGCTCCTGAATGGTCAGACAGGAAAGATTGCTTAACAATTTCTTTCACATCTCTCACTCTCCTGTTTCCAATACTAATGAATTATAACCTATTTAGCTCAGAAACAATTCCATACATTTCAATATACTTCTTGCACCTCCCCACATTTCCAGTTCTACTACAGCTTTTCTAAGATAAAGGATCATCACTGCAGGCAGTGGTCTGGGTGTGGTCCTAGCGTGGTTTGCCAAATAATATAATGATCATTTCTGTTATGCTCAAATTTGCAAATATTCAGAACATTTGTGTCCTTTTTGACAATAACAGAACACTGAACTAATGTTTTCTAGGAATTATCAATTATTTCTGACTAAAAAACCCTCACCTAACTCAGAAACAGAGTACATCCTGTCTTAAATATGAAATATTTCAATTTTTTTCTGTCCCCAGCCTACTTGGTCTGTGATATGTTGCCTTAGTGCAGCTTGGGAAATGAATAGGAGGCATTTCATTAAAATTTGTGGAGCTTGACTGTATAATCTTTGACAGAATGGCTCCTACTGGGTGACATGAGTAGTGAGATAATCATATAGGTGAACAAGAATATCAGAGAGAGACCTCTACTGCAAACAGAAAAAATGCCACACGCATTTATGACATTCTAAATAACTGCCTGGACAGGAACATTCATATGCAAATAAATACTCTAAATAAATACAGCAAAATAGAGTAAATGGAAGAATCGAAGGTGTCAACAGCTAGCCAAGAGAATAATTTAAAAAGCATAAAATCATTACTCAAGCACATACAATGAACAATAGAGGTTTAAAGTTCTCAAGATTCATTAATCAGAATGGACAATTGTTGATCCTTTGAGCATGAAATGGGATTTTGTTTTGGCAGAACAACTTCAGATAGAATGGACACAAGAAATTAACAATCCTGTGTTTTAGGGGTACCATCTAATGTTAACTCTTTTTCCAACCTCTCACCTTTTTGATTGAATAACACCAAGTTAAACAAACTTCTTGGTTCAGGGAATACTGAGCACAAAATATTTCAGCTCCTGATGTTTTATCAATGTAATTAACCCACATGTGGATTCAGCCATCTGACCTACCCATGTGAATTAAATAAGTTTTTCATCCCTACCAGTATCTAATGATCACATTAACAGTAATCACCAGCTTTGTGAGCTTCAGCTGTTGCAGAAGCCTCCTTATTTTGTTGGTATCTGAGGTCTGCTAACTGCTGTTTTCTGACAATACAATGGCAATGCTTAGAGGAGAACTTTATTTGCCTAGGAAACAAATGAGGTTTCAAAGCAGACTTGTACCTTGTGTTGCATAAAACACGCCCACAGCTACTTTTTGCTGTCAGTAGTGTATGCATCCTTCATAAAACAAAGTATTTCTCACAGAGGACCCAAAAGCCTTAGCCTGAAACAAAGTAGATGGAAAAGGAGATGGAATTTTGTCTTTATTTTATTGATACAAGTGATCGTTACTGAGCATACAGTCTAGCACAAGAAAGAAAGAGCATAAAGGAATTAATAAATATATGTCTTATTTCTTTGTTTCACAGAATTACCTTGACCACTAACAGAAAACACAGGATTATTTCGGCTCTGTAGATTAGATAAATCAGAAGGTTACCCTTCCAAAAGTGTGTTATCTTCTTAATTAGGACATGAGCCAGTTTGGGAAAAAAACATAATTGCTGACAAAACAATGCAAATTTTGTTAAAATAATAAATGTTAGAAGTGGAAGAAAGCCATCATTTATCTCTTTTTAGGTGCCAGAATTATATAGCTTATGTTAAGATGACCTGAAAGCAAAATACCTCTTTTTAATTTTTTCTGAACTTGAAAGCTTTTCAGACAACACTTGACATTTTGGTTCTGAAGATGCAATGGACATGTTTTTTGTATTATATTATATATTTCATGCTCTTAAATTTAACTACATGAGTACCAATGCATATATCCATGACATAAATTTCTGAGTTATTTTTCCATATGATAGTTTCTAGCAAAGAAACTGAGGAAAAAATTATGTATATTAAAATTATATTAATAATAACAAAATAATTAATATTATGTATATATTAATTATTTTAATATATACCTAATATACAATTAATATATATACTTAATATATATAAATTAATATATATAAAAATTATTAAGGATATATTTAATATTTTATTATAGGCAATTTAGAATCTATTGTTATTATTATCATCAATCTATAAATTACACAACCTAGTTTTTAAGGCTGTGTTCACATATTATTTCTAATTCAACTAATGATAGAGCTCCAGAACTACTAAACTAAGTACCAAAGGTTCTGAAATTTTTATTTTTGAGGATGGCAACAATGCTTCATGTTTTGAGACAGTATTTACTTTAAGAGTGTTCTCAATAACTTAAGTGGATGATATTAATTATTTCCAGGCATAATGAGGTCATTTCACATTTTTAAAAACTTAAAATTTGAGCTTAGGAAAAAAAGTACAAGCCAAAAGGATACAGTTATGAAACATTTCTGAATAGCTTGTAATGGGGATCCATCTGTGGTTCGTATAATAAAAAAATTGTTCAAGTATATTGAATAGGAAACTGGACTCTAGATTCTCTTTATCTCAATGACGTGTTGGTTTCCTTTTCTATCTTTTTCTTTCTCTTGTTTTCCCATTTTTCTCGCAAACTTCTGCTTGCATTCAGCTGTTTTCAAATCAAAGCAGTGTTTTTTTTTCCTTGAAAGTCTGATAGGATACATCATATATTAGCACAGATTCCCAGAAACCCCCTAATAGCAGTGTCTTTAATGTGTTATGGATAACCAAAGCAGTAGGGATCAAATATTTTTCACTGGCTATATCAGTTTTGGTAATGGTGTGGCTAACCAGCAGATGATCTCTTGCTGTTTTTCTTAGTGGCCAGTATGTTTCTTTTCGTCTTACCTACAGAAAAATAAACCTGGGGGTTTTTTGATAATTCTTCTTTGGAATATAAAACAGAACTACAAAATAATAGTTTCACTTTTTACATTTTTCTTTTTTGATAATACAAAGAAATATCTTATTTCCTGTTACCCTGCATTTAATATTTTTGAAAATTCAGTATTCTTGAAAATTCAGTATTCTTTAAATTCATAAATATGGGTATGAAACATTTGATCTAAAAAATAGAGTTACCTAAAGTCTTACGAATTTACACTTCACTGTAATCCTCCAGTTTTTAAATAGTTGAGTTCATTATTTTTTCTTTAAAAAACTGTATTAGTAGTTTTTTTTTTGGTTTTTTTTTTTTTTTTTTTTTTTTTTTTTTTTTTTTTGTATATAACTTGCATTGATACAAACAAAGCAAAATGGATTTTAAAAAATCTGAAAAAAAAATTCTATTTTAACTCAGGTGAAGGTAATTGAGTTGCAGCAGAGCTTAAGTACTAGTACTAATGTCTAGTGCAAAATGTGATATGACTGTAGCTTTTTGATCAATATGAAAATGGACCACCAAATACAGTTCACAGAAAAATTTTCGTGAAACAGAGGTGCAATACCTCCTCACCAGTTCCATTGATTTCATTATATTATCTTTCAAGTATTCTTTTTAAAAGTTTTAAGGATGTGCCTGCCACAATTAAATATATTAAGATTGGAAGACTAACATTTTCAATATAATATTATAAATGTGAATTAAATGAATTCACCTTAAAGCAGCTGATTTGAACAGTATCCTCTCAAAAAGACAGAAAGAGCATACAAGTTAGCTTCCTGTAACACTGACATTTTTTTAGATAAAATTTAGTTATTTTCAAGAAATGTTAGTTTTTCCTTAATACCTCAGTTCATCAGACCTGCTAATTTTCTGTTTCACAAAGTTGTATGTTCTTTATTCACCTCTCACTTTTAATTATTTTACAGTTTTGGGAATGATTATATGAACAACTTGTGCAGTTTCTTGAGAAAATCAGACTCTATAACTTCAGCTGAAAAAGGTAGGCTGGCTGGTGCTAATTGTGACTGAAGGCAGTCTTTATACATCTTTATTCCACATGAAACGACCCAGTATGTACATATTTGCATTGAAATACAGGCATACCATTAAGCTTTGCTATTAAATGAATCCTTCAGCTTTGGAACACTGTTACACAACTTTCTGTACTCTCCTGGACTCATTCCATTTGCCTGATTTTATAAATAAAGGCTATGTTGTGCTCTCAGGCATGACACTATAGAATTGCTCTCCAATAAATGCAATCAAATTTCTCAATATCTCATTTGGTTGATTATAAGTCTCCCCCATACTCTAATATTCATTACAGGATTGAACTTTCTTTTTCAAAAGTTTATATTATGGGCAAATTCTTGACTCATCAAATTTCTGGGTGTACCCTTTTCTATGTGTTGTAAAATTTCTGGGGTTTTTGAAACAATAGAAAGTTTGAAAGTGTGTTCTTGGCAGACAAATTTGCAAGGACTATAATAATCTATAAATATTTGCAGAGTATAAACATCAAGCATAGTAAAAGGCTTTTTATCACATTATAATTTTAAGAGCTTATCATTAGGAGAAAAGAAATAAAATAGGAGAGATAAAATGTTACATGAAGAAGAAAAATAATCTTGACCAAGTTAACTAGTCTATGGAATTGTTTCTTATGGAATTTAATGGAGTATTCTTAGCTATGACTTTAAATTAGACTTGAGAAAACATGCTCAAGTGAACAATAAGGAAAAATCACACCCTGGCAGAGAGAAAGAACAGATGACCTAATAGATCTTTTTCATTTTCTTTTTCAGTGACTTTCATTCTTCTTTCCCTTTAGCTGATAAAACAGGATAGAAAAGAATGACCTCAAGGAAGGACTTGTTCTGTGTGACTTAATGAAATGCAGTAATTGCAGCAATCTGAGCTGCAATTACAATGAGAGCTTGGTGTGGAAATCAGGAGCACAGTTTCCTCTGTATCAGCCATGATGAATAATGGTCCTACAATGGATTTCTGGGAGACAGCTTAGCCCAGAAAGTAACATCAGCCTGCATGTGTCCTGATTTCATCTGGATAAGAGCTACTTTTCCTAGCAGCTGGATGAAAGTTTTCATCCTAGCAGTGCTGTGGTTTTGATTTAAGCCTATGTTTTCGTTTTCAGTTTCTGATGCTTCTCTTCCAGCAAGAAGCTGGAGGTACAAGAATTTGAGAGGAGATGCAGCAAATTGGCCAGAAATATATTCCATACCATAATGCATCACACTGAACAGTAAAACTTGGGAAGCATTAGCTGGGGGGTCCCCACTGCCTGGGGACCAGCTAGGCATCAGCCAGCAAGTGGTCAGCAATTGCATTGTGCATCCCTTGTTTTGTATATTATTTTACTATTATTATATTTTTTCCCTTAATTTTTCTGTCCTATTAAACTGTTTTTATATAAACCCTTGAGTTTTACCTTTTTTTTTCTGATTGTGTCCCCCATCCTATGGAGGGGGAGGGAGGGAGGGAGGGGGAGGGAGGGAAGGGAAGGGAAGGGAAGGGAAGTTTCAGGGAAGGAAGGGAAGGGAAGGGAAGGGAAGGAAGGGAAGTTTCAGGAAGTTTCAGGGAAGGGAAGAAGGGAAGTTTCAGGGAAGGGAAGGGAAGGGAAGTTTCAGGGAAGTTTCAGGAAGTTTCAGGGAAGGAAGGGAAGGGAAGGGAAGTTTCAGGAAGGAAGGGAAGGGAAGGGAAGGGAAGGGAAGGGAAGGGAAGGGAAGGGAAGGGAAGGGAAGGGCAATATGCTTATGATCATAAAAGCGTAAGTGTTCTATGGTGTTTGCCAAAATGCCTGTTTTTAGAATGAAAACATTGATTGATGGTGTTGGATTACTCTTGGGATTCTATTTAAAAAACAATTATAGAAGGTTGCAAAGACAGTTTTTACTTTACAAAACATCCCAAACAGATTTCAGTAAAAAAAAAAAAATCTTTATTTTCCTCAATGTTTCAAGACTATCTTTTAAAATAAATAATCTATTGTTTTAGAGTGTTCTTTTTCATTTGTCTCTCCTAACCTTTTTTTTTCCTCCCCCATTTGCTACTTCTCTGCTATTATTTTTCCTAACTTTTCTTATGATGATGGTCATCATATCCACAGTTTTTAATGACAAAATAAACTATAAGAAAGTATCATTAAAATTAATTAAAAACCTCTGAGCAAGACCTGAAATATTGTTTCAGAATTTAAATGAAAATTTCCAGAATGAAATAATAAAAAAGTAAATAATTTCCAAATTAACTGTTAGTCTTTCTAAATGAATATAAAACATCAAACTGCCTTTAAAAAATATTTTATGTTTCTTTCTTCATGCCATTGTCAGAGAAGAGGAAGGGCAACAAAACTAAGATGAATAAAAAACCAGTTGGTCCTCTATCATCCATTTGTATGTATGATCTTCACAATCATCTGCTCATTGTCCACTGCACAATATATTTTTATTATTATACTAGTATATTTTATGGTTTATGTTTATATTATTTAACTGTGTATTTAGCTGCTCTCTAAATAAGAAAGGTAGTGGTGGTACTTTATTTTTGGTAACTATTTTTAGTTCTCAAACGTAGGTTCAATATAAGACTGTAAATTTTACAATTCTGACTATGTGAAAGTGTGAAAATGAGATAAAATATCTTTGGGGCTAGAATTGTCTTAAATTTTTTATCATACTAACAGTACAGAAACATTTCTGTAGCCAGTTTCACTTTGGACATGGCTTCAAACATAATAATTAAAAATATTTAGAAAATTCTGATAAGGCTTTGGTCAGTGTAATGCAGTTACCCACAAGTGACATAGCACATGTGGATATACTTTTTAAGCTAGTCAGAATTGTTTCTCAACAGTCTTCCTGATACAAGCACTTTCCTTCTTCTTTCTGTGCTAATTCTCTTACCATGACACTATTTCCTTCAAAATGTGCTCTTAAGCTCTCCAAAAATTGAGTTACCTAGGCCCTATAATTTTAATTGTAACACTCCTGCCCAAATTTGTTGTTTCTACCTGCAGATGGTCAGAATTGTGACCTACAATTTACCTAATGCATCCTAAATTTTATCTGAGACATTCTAAGAACATAATTATTTTTCACAGTCACATCAATTTGATTATTGGTAGGCATCATGTCTATGGTCCACAAAGTTACTTTTCCCTTTTCCTTCTCTTTTTTTTTCATTTGGTGATGTGTCAGCTTGCTATCAAAATATGATCTCTGTGACAATGAAGTGTGGAGCAATGTAAAACTTACTTAGCTCTGGCATATTTAAAAGTGAGACTTGATGAAAGTGGACCCTTTCAGGCTGAGAGGATTGGATGTGATGCAGGTCTCAAGTTTAGACATAATCTGAAATATAAGGTCTTCATCCAGTGAAATTTTTTTCTCATCTTTTATAATTTACTAGTCATTATAACAAGTTGCCTAGTCACCTAGGTCTTTAGGTGTTTCTGAATATTCCCTATATCCTTGTCATGTAATTCCACAGTATTTAGTGGAGAGAAAGAATGAAAATGGTTCAGATAGACTTGGTAAAAGGCTAGTGTTCAATTCAGTCTTCTAAGGCTTTGAGAAGTGCTGTATAAGAAGTCATAGCCCTGAATACCTCCTCTGGTGATCTGGGTCTCTGAGAAGACATTGCTGTAACAACTACTCAGTTTCACTCACAGGCATATTGTGAGATGTATCTTCTTTTCTGTCTAGAAAATAAGCCTGGAGAGTAAGAATTCCACTGTATCTTGTAGCCCTATAAAACTTCTAAGTAGTCTTCCAAAAATTCCAGACAAATGACTACTGCGTATTTCACAGTTTGTCACTGAGTCAGGTGTACAGGTCTATAGAAAAATGAAAATAATTGCATACACAGAAATTACAAACCCAATGTGTCCAGAATCCATGAGAAATAACATGCATCCACAGGTCTAGTTTTGTCTATGGATTGCAGAGGTGCTCATACTTGTGCCAACTTGGTGCTCATACTTGTGCCAAACTTCATTAATGACGTTAATGACAGTAGCTCAGTTGATCAGAACATGGTGCTAATAGTGCCAAGGTTGTGCCTTTTATTCCCATATGGACCATTTACTTAAGACTTAATATCTTTGTGCATCCCTTCCAACTCAGAACATTCTGTGAAATAAAAAAAACCTGTTACCAATAATAGATAGAAGTCTACAGTTCCAAATCTGGTTCCAGCCAAGCCATCAGGCAAGGATCTCTAAGTAAAAAGCATGTACTTACTGAGGTGGCCCCAGAACAACTGCAACAGGAAACAGGATTACTGTTCATGTTTGGCATACCTCATTTACTGGACACTTGGAAGACCTAGCCTTATCTCTGCTTCCTAAAAGACTAAATTATTTTTATGTTTTTTTGTCAGTGATGAAATTAAATTCAGGGATTACATAACTTGCCTTTCCTGAAGTGTGACAAGGAACAGCTGCATTACCCCACCAGGCCAGGTAGATGTTTGATTTAATACACATTTCAGGTTAGAATGCTGTTTCATAGGTAATATATGTACCTGTTTTTCACACACAAAGGTAAATCTGCTTGGATAGTCTCTACAAATAACTCATTCTAAGAAAGTGGAAGAAGGAATTACACAGCTATTGCCCAGTGATCATTTTCTTCATGAGTTCTCTAAAGATAATGTATTTCTTTCTCTTTTGAATACAAAATATAAATTATTATGTTTCATCACCTTTTAATGCTCAAAATTTCCCTAGAAAAAGACGTCTTTTTCTTTTTTTTTTTTTTTTTTTTTTTTTTTTTTTTATTAAAACATAGCCTCTGGAAAAAAAAAACAACAAACTAACAAATACTGTTGGCTAGTACTTGACCTCTGCTGCAGGGTGACTTTCAGTGGCAAATGGCTCTTGATGTTGTCATAGTGAAGAATAGTTACTGCAACTGGACCTGAAAAGTAGGTTTTATTAGATTAAACAAATGGGCAGTGAGTTCCAGTGTATTAGTCTCATTTATGTTTATTTACAAAAATATAATTCCTGTTAATATGCTTGTAGTTGAGATTCCTTGAAGAACAGCAGTAATATAACTGCTGTTTGTGAGCTATAAATCAGAGGGTGTTGCTCTAATATGCTCCCAGAATGGACTGTGTCCTGGTTTGCAGTAAATCTCAGATTTTCCCTTGAGAATTATAGCTGTTGTTTCACTTCTTTCTCTGTGGAATCATTTACCAATCTTAAGACCATGGATAATATAACCCTCACTGCCTTAGACCTTGTGCTGTCATATACCCTGATTCTAAGTAATTTTAAAAAAGAAATATTAGAATCCCTGTAATATGATGTTTTAGCATATATATTCTCAAGTGTATTCTTTGCATAATAATCAGTGATCAACCAAGGCACACAGCAGTAGGAGGCAAGTCCCATTATGTTATGTTGCTCCTTAAATGTTTTTTCTAGGGAGGGTGAAGTTTGAACCACTGTAAGTTATGGGCAAGTAGTAATACCATAGGTATGATTTTCTAAACCAATAACAAAAATTCCATGGAGGAAAGATTGTAGAAGGAAATAATTAGAAGCCAATGTCAGGAAGCAAATCTGTGTGCATACAGCAACAATCCTGGTTGTAATTATAACATCTCTGAAGAGCATCCTTTTAACAGGTTTAGTCTTCTCAAGGGTGTATGAAACCTGATGACAGAGAGTATTTTAGAGGTAGTGCAAAAGAGAAATAAAATGTTGTTCAGCAGCAAAAATAAGACACTTTGAAATGGAGAGAAGTGGCATTATGAAAGTCTTAAGACCACAGGGAATGTTTTACTGACTTTCAAAGAGACCTGTACAGGCATGGAAGACATGGCACAAAGAAATGAGTCTTGCAAAAGCATTTATCATTGTGAGGAAAAATGAGAAAGTGAAGTTTTTAATTTACAGATACACTGAAAGAAAGACAGCAAGAACTGAATGGAATAACTCTTCATAGGGAGAAAAAAAAATAAAGCATACTCCAGCAATTGCTTAAAATATGTGCTTACAAATATAATGCATTTTTACATTCTTTTTGCCCTATCATCTCTATGTCCTCTCCTCTTTAAAAAAAAAAAAAAAAAAAAAATGTTAAGAAGCTGTGTCCATTCAAGACAAGTGACAGAAGAGTATATAAGAGTGTATTTATGGTCTCAGACTGAGGAAACTGAGGAGAATATCAAGAGCTTTTAATGGCATAAACGATATCACAGTACACTTTTATCTTAGCGTAGGTGAGTAGACTCACAAAAGGAAACAGCCCAGAAGTGTCTTTGCAAAAGGGAAACAAAATTTAAAAATCAGTATAAAGTGACACCTATCTGCATCTATTTTCTAAACAATGAAATATATTAAAGAAACAAGGAGTATTGACAGTAAAAAAACCAAAAACAAATAAACAAAGAGGAAGGAGTTTTCCTGTGCCCTAAGTTGCACGCTCAGTGGTAGCCTGTTGACAGTAGAAGAACATGGGGAAAATATTTTTAAGAAATAAGGGATCACTTAAAAAAAGAGGTCAAAGAGGAGGCCACATATACACAAATAAAGACTCAAGGTAGCAGAAACACAAAGACCTCACAGACTGACAGACATTAAGACCTAACTACAGGTGAGAAAGGATAATCTTATTTAGATTTTTGATGGGGTTTATTTAAGAACCAAGGGGATAAAAGGTTTTCCCCAATATAATTACATCTTACACTGGGTCCCCCAAGAGTGCTCTCAGCAGGTCTCCCCTTCCCTGCACATTTCTCCTGGTCTAGAAATACTGGACACAAAGTCATCTTGGGTAACTTTCCTCCAGTCAGAATCTTCACCGTCTTTCCAAGACTGATTTTTGTTTCCAGAACCACTTCTTTCCAGGAACTATTCTTTTAGGCTTGAATGCCTCAGTTTTGCCATTCTAAATAGTCCTTATGAAGAAGCCCAGCTTATGATCACCCTCCAAAATGTTGCTTATATCTCATGTTGGAGGATTCAGGATGTGCTTGATTTGTTTACTTAAAGTTTTATCAGAATTTAAGTACAGCCTATACTTGTTGCAGCTAGGAAGTAACTGACTTTTCTTTGTGTTCAGTAGTTCATTTACCCACACACAGACTCAACATTATCTGCTACCTGATAGAATTTGCAATTAAAGATACTTTTTCACCTATAAAGTACCCACAGTCAGATTTAAGGTGGGAAGCATCAGCTCTACGGTAATCTCATATAGGGAAAAATTTGATAATACATCCAAGATGAAAGGGGTACTGCTCAAAAAAAGAAGACAGGAATAGTAATGAAATAAGGATTCTGCCATCAGACAAATTATATTGACACACAATACTGGGTTGCAAGCCAACACACATTTCTTGCTGGATAACTACCACATTTATAAGGACAAAATTGAAATCTGGTCTGCTGAAACAACTGTTTCTCTTGTGTTGACTACATATTAACAATCTCTACTGCAAGCAAGCTGGTAAATGCACTCAAAAGTGACCTAACAAACACAACAAAAAAAATGGTTGTTACCTGGAAGAACAGAAATATTTGGAAGAATCAGACTGCCTAGTATGTTATCCTTCTGTAAAGAAATGCATATTTTTATTTTCAGAATAGTGTGCTTTTTCTGGCATTTTTGTAGTTCATAGGATATGTGAAGCAATAAGAGCTTAAGCTTGCTATTCTCCCCAGTTTGATGGTGAGATATAACTAGTATACATGGAAATTTAGTCAAAGATACATCGATAATATGGGTAGAGATTAATTTGTCTTCTGCATTTTAATAAAACAAAATTATAGAGGTAGGTTTTTCTGTTTTTGGAATTTCTGGAGATCTGATATAAGTCCTGCTGAATTCAATGTAGTCCTGAGAAAGGATAAAACCCCTATATTATACTATGTACATATGCATTTATATATATTCATAATGTCATATCTTCAGAATATAATCCTATTTATGTTTTTCCTTTTTATCCTGTCTTCAGCAGCCCAAAGATCAAACATTTTATACTAAGAAAATTTGCCAATATAAACAGGAAGGATGTTTGTGTTTGCAATGGAGAGAAAAAGATAGAGAATGAGTTATGGTCAATAAAGTTTTTTTAAGCAATTTTACTGACAGAATGGTATGTGGCTATTAGCAATCTTCGTATGAACTTTTATCTCTGGTTCCATGCCTTGAGGAGAGATAGCAGTGTAACTGTTCTCATTAGTTTTGAAAATGGATTTTGTTTCATTCCCTCAGTAAACCTCAGTGAGTGCCTGTCCCTGGCTTATTTCAGGTTTTATGCATCTTTTTTCTGTTGTCCACGATGCTCTCTTCTTATTTCTTCTGTTTGCCTGGATTTCAATTACACTAATCCCTTTGTAGCTAATACACAAATGGGAAAGGTGCTGTCAAGGTACTATAGTGTAACTGACCTCTACCTTTTTTTAACAATATACACAATTTTTGAGAAATTTGAGAAGCATCATGCAGAAGCAATAACAAGATCTCAGACACTTGTTGATGAAATATCTTTGTTTCACATAAAAAATTACAGAAAACTAATTAACCTGGCATGAAGATAGACGAGATAGGATTAATGTTCAATGAGGGCTCTCATTGAGAACTCCACTGGACAGTCGGTGTCTGCTTGTAACACACTGCATTTTGATAATGAATGACAGGATTATAGACATTTTAGTCTGTTTTCAAGAGTAGAGATGGAGAAACAGAAATAAGACATAATTAAAAATACAAATGCAAGAAGGCCAAGATTTCTGGGGCTTGCTAGTAAAGACTGAGGTAAAGAATGGATCCAGAACCTCATCCTTCTCCAAGTTTCCAGGTCCTCTACCTGTTCAGCAGTGGGCCCACATTTTTCCCTAGACTTCTTTTTATCATGTAAGCAATTATGGAATACTTGTCTTTCACTTTACTGGAGAGATTCAATTCCATTTGACTGTGGCTTTGAAAACTTCATCCTTTCATATTTAGGCAGTACCTCTGTATCCTTTCCAGGATACTTGTTCCCAGTTTTACTCTCTGTATACTTCTTTTTCATGTTTTAGTTTGTTCAGGAGATCCTTGTTCTCCCATGAAGACCACCTGTCATTTTTCACTTGATTTCCTAATTGATGGGGTGGACTGCTCTTAGCAGGGGTGCTCTTAGGGGTGATCCTTGAATACCTACAAGTCTCTTTGGGTCCCTCTTCCCTACAGAATCTTTTTCCATGGGCCTTTTTCAAGCAGATCTTAAAGTGACCTTAGCCTGTTCTCCTGTGGTCTAGTAGTGTGATCTTTTGGATTTGCCCTGCTCTCCCATCACAGGCTGCTGAATCCCTCCAAGCCTGCCTTCAACCTTCTCATTTACAACGAGTTCTTTCTTGTTTGTGAGAATAAGGATGTTGTGGATTAACCCTGCTAGGATTTTCAGCCCCACACAACTACTCAGTCCCTCTCTCCAGTGGGAATGCAGCAGAGAATTGGGAGTATGAAAGTGACAAAATTCATGTGTTTAAATAAAGGCCGTGTAATAGGTGAAACAAAGCTGTGCACACAAGCAAGGCAAAATAAGGAATTAATTTACTACTCACCATTGGCAGGCAGATGCTTAAACATCTCTAGCAAGCAGGGCTTTCTTTTGTTTTAAAGTTGCTTAGGAAGACAAACACCATCACTCCAAAGTTCCCTTTTTCTCTTTCTTTGCATCAGTTTTATTGCTGAAGACAGTGTTAAGCTGTGACACGTCCCTTCAGCCACTGCTGGGGCAGCAAGAGAAACTGAGGAGGCCTTGATAGTGTGTAGGCACTGACCAGCCCACATCACTAGTGTGCTTTCAACACTGTTTTGGTCTCACATCCAAACCATAACACCATACAGGCCACCGTGGAAAAGAAAGAACTGCCAGTCAAAATATTATCATAACCATTTATTTACTTTGTGCACTGGTCAGTGTAGTTGACTCCTACTGCTTTTTCATAAACTATTAATACCAAAATGCACTCTTACTTCCAGCTACAGTGAACAACATGTAAATGAAGTCTCTGTGCATGCTTAGCACAGCAGTGCCTGAATTCTAACTGATGTGTTTGGGTGCTGGATTAACAGAAAGTGAAACAATAATATAATTCTTAATTTTTACCTTTTCCCCAATAAATCCAGATCAGAGATTTATTTTACAGAGGTGTTTTAAATGTTTTTAAAATCATATTACAGATTTTTTTTGACACAACTGTGAAGCCGAGTATCAAAGTGACAATAATCCATATGAAATCTATTGGCAAAGAATATGTGTGACAACACTTATCATTTACAATGAACCACAATTTCAGAGGCAAGCTTAAAACATTTCCATTAACTTTTTAATTAAAATATGGCACACTAACTTCCAAGTAAATGCCAGAACATTAAAAAAAAAAAAAAGGGGGTGGGGAGGAGAAGGCTGGAAAAAAGTAATCAGCAAAAACTGAAGCCCAGAATTTGCTTAACTGGTTTAATGATAATTATTTCCACTGAAAATGGTCACATGCTCGTCTATTGATGAGATGCATATTTTCAAAAATATTTTTCCAGTTGTAAACAATAATGTCAAGCTCAACATTGCCACATTGCATGCAAACATGAAGTTAAAAATTCAACCTTTACACAAATAATTATAACAAGTAAATTGCAAAAGAGAAAAAATCTGTTGCAAATGAGGGAAGTGGAATTTCAGAGCCAAAAACAAAAGCTTTGAATTGAACAGCATCTAGTTTATTTAATGGCAACAATGCAAATTGACAAATTTATGGAATTAACAGAGACATCTTGGGAAACTAATGGAACACTTGAACAACATCCAAAATAGCACATAATTATGCTATACTTAAGTGGTTTTAAAAATAGTTTATTAGGATGGGAATCATACCAGTGTATAAGGTGATAGCAAAATATTCTACAAATGTTAAGATATATAAATTAAAGAAATATATGGTATTGGATATATATACTTCTCCAAACACTTTGGCAAAATTATAGGATCCCTAAAATTCTTCAGAGTTCTGCATGATTGGCACTATTCACAATATACCAAATATTTTTTTAAGGTGCTTCAAAATGTGTTTTAAGATTTAGATTCTCATTTATGAAATGCAAGTATCCTAAATACATATGCATTATCTCTGTCTTACACCTTCACAATCTCCTCATGACTAGCTAGTCTGTTCTAGGAATCAAGGAAACAATGACTTTAAGAGAGGGAATAAAAGCAGCATCTTATAGATAGATCTGTTTCAAAAGGTAAATTCCCATGGCTTCAGAAGGCCCAGTATTACTATATTTGTTTGTTTCCTTTTGTTTAGGGTGAGAAGGCATTTGGCATGTTAAAGGCTTTCCTTGGACAAAAGTAATAAAAGTGTATATAAAGTAAAGATTTTGACATTTTAGATGAAATAAAATGTTTGGACTGCTGAATTTAAACTTTTTACCTTTAATTGCAAAAGATAGCTCTCCTGTTTTAAGATACAAAGCAACTCTTAATCAGTGATAAAATTTACCTTATAATGATTTTATCTGTATTTATGGATAGTATTATTTCCTGGGATTTCTTTCAAATTATCAAGCATTATCTAGTCAAAGAATATTAAATTATTTACTTCTAGCTGATTTCATGTATCACTCTGGTATTTCAGTACTTTTCAATGATTTTGTTTCCATACAATTTTGCACCTGAAGTAAATCAGTACCTGGAAGTTTGATTTTTAGTCTCACAGTGAATCTTTTCAGCACTAAGCAGACTACAATGCACTTAATATATCATATATAAAGTGATATATAAGCAAAGTTATACAGAATATTGGCATCCATTTCAAAAGCAGGGCTTTATGTTTCTTTTTAGGCATTGTCTCACTGTTGGAACTCTGCTGGCAATATGACCAGGCAGTAATGCATAATAAATCCTTCAATGAAGTTGATACTAATAAACAATTATTTAAATAGGCAAAATTGCTGGATTGATAGTCATCAATGCAGAACCAGTTGTGAATATTTAGATTTAAGACATTTAAAATTTAATTTACACAAATGAATGCTTAGAAACATACTTATTTTCTCAATGTACCTTCAGTTATATGTACACAGAAGGACACCTTTAGTGAGGGACAGAGAGAACACAGCTAATAGCTCAGTGACTAGGCCATTCACCTACAAAGAATAATCAGATTCAAATGCTTGAAGTGACTCCCACAGAGCAGTAATTTAAAAGCTTAATCTCCTTGCTCCTATGGGAGTAACCTAACTATAACACTCTCCATTATTCTAGGAGCCTCTATTCTACTCAAGTATATTCTGCCTATTTTTGCTTTTAAAATCCAACCTTGTTGCTGCCTGAGATGGTTACGGAGCGGCGAGAGGAGACAGCAACATGGCAACTCTCTTACTTGATGCAAGAAAGAGTGCAGTTTATTGAAGAAAGCTGTGGCTTTTTATAATACAGTTCGTGCAAAGAAAATACAGATAGTTCATTGGAGAGACCGAGAGACAGCTCTCATCTCTCGTTCTCCCATAGATCCAGCAGGTGTGCTATCTATGTTATGATTCTTTCTCTTATGTTTACAGTACAGACAGAGGCCCTACCATGGGAAAGGTTTCAGCTTGGCCTGAGAAAGTTTCACAGCCTGAGAAAGGAACTCAGACCCTGTGAGAAAAGGCCTAGGCCTTTACAATTTTCAGCCTGTGGCTTCACTGAAGCCCACACAACCTGATCTGAAGTATCTTTCTATGTGAAGGTTTAATTCAAACTAGATTTTAAAAAATGAAAGGATGTTTTGGTTTGGTCTGGTTTTCCTACTGGCTTGGAATTTTATGATGAGAAGCATTGCACTGAAAAATCCTCATTTGTATAAAGAAAGCTGTCAACATCAATATAAAAATCATTAAAACTTCTACTTACAAAACATCAACACATAAAATCTAAATCTAAATCTTCTTCCTGGGGATAATTTCTGAAGAAGTGGCTCAATTCCTATAACTTTTAGCACTGTTTATATGTTCCATTGATCTTTCATCTCCATCACAACAGGCAAATGATTTGAACACATTGGTTAAATATTATTTTGGTTTTGTGAGAAGCAAGAGAACATCTTTGCTTATGCTTTCTTATTTTTACTCAAAATTCACATAATCAAAATCAATAGAAACTTTTATGCTTTCAGTGATAGGATGTGTCAGTTAGTGACAGAATTACCTTCCATTAGCACAACTTATTTGGCTTCTAATTTATCCTAAGCATCACCTAGACTGACATTATTGGGGCAACAACAATCCACTTTTCTCTTCAAGGAATAAACATTATTCCTTCCTACTCACAGAACTTGTGATCCGGGTGGAAATAACTCGGCTGGCATTTGGTTTGCAGATATAAAGAGTATGAGCATACATGCACAAACTTATTAGTGTACCTGGTGAAGATGCCTTTAAAAGTTGTGAGAGCATGATAACATCACACTATGTTTTCTCCAGAGAGGGTGCTGTTGCCAGAAAGCAGCACAAGAAATGCTGTGATAAAACTGGAATATAGTGCTAAGAAGAATGAGTGTGTGATTTTGTACTCTCAGAAGTTCCTTGAAGTGCTGGTGACCTGGTGCCTCTTGTCTCTTAGCTTGGGCTAGCACCAAGAAATGCAATCTTAGGTCTGTATGTCTTTCAGTCTGTGTACCAGTCCCTAATAGGGACTCCTATTAGGTTTTGATCCATCTGATCATTTTTAGTCATACTTTGATGACAGGTGGAGTCTAAAATGACTTATACTTAAAATGCTATGCAAATTAGAGGAGAGGGCCAAGGAGTCACATTCAACTGAAACCACTGAGGGAAAAGTAGTCAGAATTCAGCCACTAAATATGCAATTGGCCAATAAGCATATGGGAATGGCTAGTACACTGATAGAAGAAAGATAATGTATAGAGTTAGAGCTGCTCTAGTAATAGGATCAAGAGAGAAAGAATTTATATCTGAATGAAAGTAGGTTTCACTAGTTACATCCCACCACTCCAGCAGTATGCTTCTGTGTGTGATGCAGCTGCCATAGGTGTTGCAGTTGTTCCTGACAGATGTGCACTGCACTTAAGTGATCATCTCCTGGCTGATTTTAAGCTTAACCACTGTATGAGACACTACTTTCACTTTAACAATATAAATTTAACTATTTGGAGTAAGGGCATGTTACGTTGTATCAATGTTTATATTGTGCAGTACCTCACAGCAGGTTATAAACCATTACTGGTAAATAGTAGCCATTGCTATTTTCCAGTCCCTGAAAGAAGTAATGAAAACTATGTTTTGTTTTTCTTGCTTAAGCCTTCTCTATACCAAATCCACCAATTTGGAATTTACACTGAACTCATAGACTTAAAAGTTTGCGGGAATGCAGAAGTCTTCTCATTAAACTCTTAATATTCTAGAAAAAAATGTGACAAATATGTTTTGGATATAAAGCCTTAAAGATCATACTTAATTAATCTGCAAGATTTATCTATTGCTTGATGGCTTTTTTTGGTCTATGATCTGCATTATTCACAAGCAATAAATCTACCTTCCAGACAATCTCTAATTCATCCTCACTATAAAAAGAGTAGAATGGTTCACTGGTGATCACTGAAGTTTACTAAGATTTTTTTAAAAATCTTGATAAATTGCACACTGAGATTCTGATGAAGGTAGTAAAATTTCCAAGTTTTAGCCTTCAGATCTTAAAGTCATGGTTTGGAAGGGAGATCCATAAGTACCTCAACAAGATTACCTCAACCCTCTCTTTATTTCTAGGGTAACTCTACCTGATTTCACTATGCTATCAATCCTAAATATCTCATCCAAAGAAGGATTAGAAAGACAAAGAAGGATCTAGATTTTTCTGGTCTAGAATAGATAAAACTCCTTTTTAAATTTTTTTTTAATTATTATTTTTTTGACTCACACCAGAACCTAGGCAAATACCTAAATTTTATATGACATTGGGGGCTTCTGAGGTCTGTTTACTTCCTTTTTTGTCAAAATATTCATTCTTTAAAACCTTAAATTCTTCTTCACACCGTGTCTCTGACTCTCTGTTGTCTGTCATACCTTGCATAGGTAATTTGTTTTCACTTCTGAGATCTTTGTGTTCACTTTTGAGATCTTTGTTTTCTAGCCCCATATTGCATATCATCTGTCTTACTGCTGAGAATCTGGCCCCTCTTTCACTGCAACATTCCTTCACTGGCCAAGAGCTTTTTTTTTTCTCTTCCAAACAAAAGGTATTGTGCTTTCCTTCTTGCTACCTCCTCATGAGTAGGAAATGTTCTTGCAATGGTGCTTCATTATTCGCTTCCAAAAAATAACTGAAAATTCTCCTGTTCCATGATACCTAAAAAAAATGTGACTGTGGTTAGACCATTGATGTGCCTAGATGCCAGACTAAGAGCTGTCTCATTTTCTTGAAGTTTCGTAGTGTCTGATGTGCTGCAGGATGCCAATAAAAATATTTAACTTCATCAAGCTTTTATATCAAGATGTAGTTTGTACAGTCTAAGTACAAGAATGTTTTAGCCATTAATTTGAACTGTATAACAGTTCTTTCTTTTGCAATGTTGTCCTTTTCAGACAAGGCTGAACTCCTTCATTTCTACAGTTTGGCATTTCCACTACTTAATGATGAGAAAAAACATTGATACAGCCCAGAAATTTCATGGGTTTACAGTACATGGGAGGATTTAGATTTATGGTTGATGGGGTCCTTTCGGATGGCTGTTCAACCAGACTGAAAAAAGAGATCCAAAGGTTGTCAACTGTTCTAAAAAAGATTACTTTAATAATTTATTTTAAAATAAATGAATCTGAATCCCTGCAATTCTCCATTCAGGTGTTATGTGGACAACATGGAAGACTAAGAGGTGAATCAATTCATTATTGGAAAAGGCAGAATGAAATAACATCACAAATTGCCTTACTGGCAGCTTCACACACCAAGATCAAAAGGTTTTGGGCTTACAGAACAAAGCATTAATCCTCAAACCTTAGCATTTCCACTTTAACCTATGGTTCTGATCAGTAAAAACTGATGAATATCTTAACTACTGCAGAAGCAAACAGAAAAGTACAATTTCAGAGGTTAAATTCAGAGCTATTACAGGAAATTCACTACAACCATTCAGACTTGCCACAGAGTTTCAATATATTCCTAAAGTTTCAGTGAAAAAACCAGATGATTCAGATAAGCATACATCATCCTCAGGAGTGTTTTATTTAGATGATAGTCAATCTTTGACCTTTGATCAGATGCAATTATTGCAGGAAGTATAAAATACAACTTATAATTCTGAATTTTATGTATATATAAAAATAAAGTTTTTGGTATTAAGGATGAAGGTTATAATGGGAATGCAGATAAAAATCTCAGAGAAACATAGTAACAGTGTTTTAGACTGAAAACATCAGGGAGCTAAGAGTTGGGAGAAGTGTTAATTTTGAGTTGAAAAAGAAAACAGACTTCCCAATCTCCAAATAATTGTTGGCTTACTATTATACAAGCCAATTCAAATGATCACTGGGCCTCCCGTATTGAACTAATATGGGATTTTCTTCTATATTCCATACTCCTTATCACAGTCCACCAAATACATTAATTGGTAGCATTTGGAAGTGTTTAGTGACCTTTTCCAACAGAATTTCTCTCTCTCCTTAGCACTGAAATTGGGTTGTTTATTCCCCTCCAGAATAACACTTTGACTGTCACACACTTCATGGCCCCAGGGAACTGCAATAACAGAGGCACCCACAGAATCTTTGTCACAAAAGGAACATGACAGTCAAAAGAAGCAATATGCCCTTGAGTATAAGCAAGCCTAAAGTTTTTTTGAGGTATTTTTATTCTTCAACTTTTACCTGAAATGAATTTGCACTGCTTAAATGAGCAAAATTGATCAAATGTACAGGATCTGATCAGAGTTAATAAATTATGTCTTCAACTGGTAATTGTAAGCTTAATCTCTAGGTTTTATTGAAATCACATTAAACCTGTTATGTGAATTACTTGTCTAATATCTTTTCATGATTTAGAAACAGTTAAATTGTTCTTTATTATGATAAATAAAATAATTATTTAATTATTAACTTTTTTCCCCTAGCTCTTTTTTATAGCTCTTTATTTTTAGAATTTTGACTGGTTCTTTTCAGTTGAAAGACGTTTTACAACTAAAAGCTTGTTTTCTGTTTTAATTTAGTGTATTCTTTGATATCTGGCTGAACTTAAGCAGAAATACTATTTGCACTTTCTAATTACCTTGGTAAGAACTCTTCCAGTGATCTTCCACTATAAATTGCTTTTGTCAGGCCTTCAAGAAGTTTCAGGAACATTCTTACAAAAGATTTACTTTGTCAGTCTCTGGGGACACTAAGAGAATTATATCTAGCTTTCTACTTCAAATTTGCAAAACCAATAGGAGATGTGAGAACAAAAGATGCCTAAGAAAAATAGTTAGGAGACTAATGGAAAGCTTCTCAGCAGATTAAATTTTGCTGTTCTGCCACCTGTTAATTTCTACATTGAAACAATTATCATGGTTTCAGAGATTTCATGATTTCTCTTTTGAATCACAAGATTAAGAAAACTAAACCAAAACCAAAACCAAACTAAAAAAACCTCAAACCAAACCAGCAAATGAGATTCTCATTGCTAGACATTATATTTCTCAATTATTATTTGTATTCTTTGTCACATCTGGAGTGTTGTGTCCAGTCCTGCACTTTTCAGAGAAGAAAAGGCAACATGGAGCTGCTGGAGTGGATCCAGTGGAGGATGACAAAGATGATTAAGGGACTGGAGCATCTCTCTTAAAAGGACAGGCTGGTGGACCTGAGCCTGTTCAGCCTCCAGAAGAGATGCTAGGGAGGGGACCTCATCAATGTCTATCAGTATCTGAAGTCAGGATGTCAAGAAGCTGGACCCAGGCTCTTCTCAGTGGTGCCAAGCAATAAAACAATACACAGAAAGTTCCCCCTGAGTAAGATGAAGAACTTCTTTACAGTGCTGGTGATTGGGCACTGGAAGAGGTTGCCCAGAGAGCTTGTTGTCTCCCTGGAGATATTTAAGAACCATCTGCACACAATCCTGTGTTGTGTGTTCTAGGATATAGCTGGGTCATTAGACCTGACAAGCCACTGTTGTGCCTTCCAATCTTGCCCATTCTGTGATTCTTTATCCTGCTATGAAAATTTATTTAAGTAAAGATCTCAGGCTGTAAGAAAAAGCAAAGCAGATACTACCAAGTAAATTTTTTAAAATATGTTTTCACATTAATAGAATAATATATATATGATGTTAGAAGTTGTGCTATCACAGAACATCTTGGTAACCTCACAAGAGATGAAGCTAGAAAATTAGTAAAGCTGTTTACAAGTCAGAGGATCAGAAGACTCCTTAGAATGTAAGGCGATTTCCAACTCCGTAGATTGGTGATAATTGGCCCTTACTGAATGGAAAATGAGGAATACTCAATGAAGCTGATCATTGCAGATGAGGGATAAGGTTTGTTTTTTGTCAGTGTTTTTAAAAATTTTGCTTTAACTGAATAGTTCAGTGTGACAAGACTTTATGCATGACCTCTGTGGCTCAGAAATACTGTAGACAAAATACTTTCTCAGAGATAGGGAACTAAAACCCTTTGTGATTCTAAGAATGGACTTACACAGTTCTGGTCTTTTAACCAAAATATCGTCAGGCAATTTGAAATAATAAACAGTGAGGAAATATAATAACAAAGAGAGAGATTACCAAAGCAAGCTAGAAATTATCACTCTGGTAGAATGCAAAAGACAAGGGAAGACTTAGAGCAGTTTCTGGTAGGAGTGGGGCTGGATTCAGTGCACAGTCACCTGCTGTCAAGTTCTTCCTTGTTTTCAGGAGGAACTTCTTGTGCATTGTCCTGTTACTTGCCAACAGAGGAATGCCCTTTGAATCCTGTGGGTTTTATGCCCTAAATTAACTCCAGCTGTACTATCAGTCACTGTGCTGGTCACTTCTCAATTAAACCATCTTGCAAATGTGAGTAAGAGTTAAAGAGTTAGCAATGCAGTAAAGATTTCTAGGAAAAAAAAAAAAAAAAAGATTGTCTTTCTGAGAATTGTTCCTACCCTGAAGCTAAAATAACTATGACTACCAAGCTGTGAAACATAAACAAAGCTATATGATTCTTTCCATACACACTGCAACAATGACATCAATTTTACCAGAAGAATATAACAACAAAAAGTGTGACTATAACTAGAAATTCAACAGTGTTGGAGCAGCAAAGAATACAGCATAACAGGGTTGGCAAATCTGGATAAATACAATCTGAGACATATAAAAGCCAGGAAAACTAAACATTGTCAGTACATAATTTATATTTTCAAGTTGGTTTTGAGTAATTTACATCTTTAAACATTGTTATGATAGCATGCTTCTGAACTACAAGATAAATGTTACCTGGTAGTGCAAAAGCAATTGCCCTCAGATTAACTCCACATAGCTTCAAATCAGCTCTCTGCTCAGTGATCTATTTTGTGGCTACTTATCCTTGTGTGATTTATACATAATTTCTTAGGGTTATGAGTCAAATAGTTCTCATATGGTACTGGGCTCTAGGTTATAATACTTGACAATATTCCCAGCAGATAGGAAAAAATAAGATACTCTAAGATTTTACATTTAAATTGCAATTCATTTGTAACAGGAAAAGAGATCACAACAATAAGAGAATATGCAGCAATTTCTTTCCATTGGCTACTCAAGTAATGTGTGATCCAAAAAGCCAATTTCTTGCTCTGTAAGGGCTAATTATGTATGTGAGAAGTTGTGAAATCATGGCTGTTTTTTTGATGATGCAACTCTATAAGGAGGCTGCAGTAGCTGCCTTCACCCTCTTTCTTCAGACCTTGCAATCTCAGAAGTAGAATTTGCCACTTCTGTTGCTTTCTTCATCTCTTTCTTTTCTGCTCAGTTAGAGAAGATCCTTCTCGTTCATCTGCTCTCTTTGTGTTAGAAAGTGGAGAGATAGTGAATAAAGGGCTATTTCCAAGGGACAAATTTGGTCTTGGAAAGAAAACTTTGTGCAAGTTAAATTCTTGTTATCAAGTGAAACAGAGGCAGTGGAGGAGGCAATATGAAAGTGGGGAAGAATGACAGTTTTCAATAACATGAATACATTTTTTTCCCCCAGATCCTTAAAGTGATACAAAATTCTGCATCTACCTTGAGGGAACTCTATTTGCAGTTTCCTAGTTTTCTCTCACTTTCCCAGAAGCCAAAATTACTCCTCTCAGCTTTCTATCAGGGTTCTTGATTTATGCATCAGTCATCACAATCCTATTGTCTTCCGTCTCTTTTAGTCCTTGCTTTATTATTTCCACAAAATTCAATTTTGTCTGTATTTCTGAGAAGCTGAGAACTCTGATCCTAGAGCATCTTCCAAAGTCCTGGAAGATTCAGAGAGATTTATAGGAACATATCTGTACCCCAAGGATATTACCTCTAAGTTATTTTTAACTGCAGGGATCCAGCATTCATCATTCTTGCTCCCCAGGGGATATAGCCACAGGTAAAACCAGCAGGTATTGCACAAGTTCCTGATTCATGAGTGTCTTTTAGGACTGGTTACACTAATAATTATTGTCATGACTTAGCCAGTCAGGGCTACTTTGGCTAAGATCATGTTATGCCTTAAGTGAGTTAGATACCTTGCCAGATATCTCAAGGCCACAAGAGGCAGCTGAACAGGGCCAGAAATCCTTGATGTAGAATGAGGCTAAACTGGACTGTCAAAAAATTGTCAGATGTACTACATGTACTATGCATGAGGAACACTATCTGTTGGTTTAAAAGAAAACAAATGGATAACATTACATAAAATGAGTCATGAAGTCTGTTAAAAATCAATGGATTAGTGTTTAATGGGATGAAACAAAACACAGCAAAATTTAAACAGAATAAATGATTAAAATTTGGGGTTAGCAGTCACAGGACTTGGTAACTACTTACTCTGTACACAGGGAGAACCAGGGTACACAGCCCCATATCTGGACATAATCCCATTATAGCAACTGAATACAACTGAGGTATCTGTGCACCCCAAGTGTTTAGCACAAAGAAAGAATTTCAAGGCATACCAAATTTAAATCTCATTTATGGAGTCATATCTCTGTTACTGTTTCAGCATGGCTACTTTATACCTTGTGTGCACCAACTCTTGTGTAAATTTTGATTTGGTTTGTGAATTGACATTTACCTTCCTTAGAAAAAATTGCAAGAGAGAACAGAAACTATCATGTTTTATTGCATTCCACCTATGAGGCATTTTTTTTCCAAACCACAGGTATTCAAGAGAAATAGAAATTCAGAAAGAAAGAATACTTTAAAAATTACCTTTCAAGTTCTAATAAGGGAACAGGCCAGGATATGCAAAAGGAAACTAAAATAATTATAAAGTCTGTTATGTTAACAAGATGAAACAAATCAATGGAATAGAGAGAGGAGAACTGCATTCTATATTACCAAAGACTGACTAGTACTAGTACTGTTTGCACTAGTACTGTCATTCTACTCTTGTTTTTAACTTTAAAAAAAAAAATTAAATAGTCAGGGATCTATAGAGACTAAGCTACAAAGAAAGATTTAATGCAATTTATTTAGTAGACATAAAGAAACAGATACTCATCTGGTTTAAATCAGCATGGCATCAGTGAGGATTTGATCTAAGCATTCTACATATTTTCCAAATGTGTACAAAAAGAGAAAGTATAATGTGGAAGGATGTATATAATAGCAATAGGATCGAATTAATTAAACACGTATAGGTTGGATATTAGGAAAACTTTCAGCAGTGCAATATGTATTGGTTTAGGAATGTGTCTCCTGAAGGAAATAACTATTTCAGGAGCTATTTCATACAAGACAGACGTCAAGAACTAAATATATATAATGGAAAACTGTCCTCCATTAGCTAAAATGTGTTAGCTATGTTCTTTCAATTATCTGCTCACTGCAATATTCTGAAATATTTTTAATTTGTGTGCTTGTAGGATTGATGACATATTAGGAAGACATCTGTACATGTTTTATATATAATGTTTGAGATAGAATATTTGAGCTAGACCAGAAGAAAGCAATGGTGAAAAAGGGAGGCTGTGACTCATGGGAAAGGCTGTTTATGGGCACAGTTAGTGTTGTGAAAATGCTTCAAAACTGTTCTTTTAAACAGACTTGTGTTTGTGTGTTTTTGTTTTTGCTATTTTGTTTACTTTACAGGCAATTCAGATATTTAAGGAGGTGATTAAAGAGAAGTGTCAATTTGAAGCCTTTAAAAAATTCTTGATCATGTTTCAAAAACACCTAGACAGAGATGCTGAAAGCTATGAACTATGTAAAAAACAGTGGAATGAGAGGAACAACCTCCAGTCACAGACTTACTACAAGAGCCACCCATACCTCACACTAGAAATGTTCACACCATACCTTGCAGTTTTTTCAGGTGATAAGTTTTCTGGTAACCCAAAAAGCTACTAGTTATCATCTATGTTCTTAGTCTGATGGGTCTTCCAAATTTTGTCTTGAAAACTAAAAAGACCCTACTCACACCCTAATGGGAGAAAACCTGAGACAGACAAAGCCATAGGTGAGTCTATTTGCAAATCAGACTGGACACACAACACAGGGCAGACCCTCACCAGCTCACCATGGTTTAACTACATTGAGGTCAATGGCCCTTGCACACATATAAGCAGAGAGCTTTGGCCCAGTGACATGAAATTTTTGTTGTTATAACTCATGACATCACCTCATACTCTGGATTATACTGTAAAGAGACATTTGATTTTCAGAAGTATTTTTATGACACCTAGGGATATGTTATTTCTGTCTGTAGCACTCAGAGAACCGGTGTTCTATTAGGGGAAGGAAAAAACGTGTTTACATGCTTAGTGTGCTTCCCAAATTTATTAAATCCAAAGTTTGAATTCACATAGTTTGGCTTGTTTTTATATATGGAAGAAGAGAAACAATAAAAGATGAAGGCACTTCTTCATGCCATTCCCTGCCTCTTGTTCAGTTTTAGTTAGCACCCTCCAAGTGATATTTTTGGCTTGCTGTGGGTTTCCTTTGCTTTGTCTTTCATTCTATTCATTTTAAGCTGATATTCTGTGTTGCTTATTATTGTCACTAGTGGAAAGAATAACAATATTAGGTTTTGGACATCATTGTTTGAACATCAGCCCACTTGATAAAGTATATCTCTTATCATGCATGGTAAGAAGTATATTGTTTTATGTTTCAAATGTTCTATCTAGACAATGCAATTTTAACAGCTAAAGAAATTGTGTTTTAGTTAAATAAATCAATTTCCAAATAAAAAAAATAGGAGGGATCTGAATAAGTGGATCAACCTTATCAACACAAATAAAAATGGACTGTTACACTGAATCTCTTTTTGATCCTGATCTGAAAGATCTGTAGTGGAATGATTTGAGTAATTTCAATGCTGTTGCACTTAATTATATCAAAGTATGTGAGATCAAGAATCAGACTAGTGAGGGTTGTTTTTTTCCTTTCTATTCCCCTTGGAGCATGAAGTATGAAACAGGAGGATGAAGTATGAAACACCTCCTTGAATAGCTTTTATTTAGTCATCTTCTCTAGGAATTTCCCTTGAAAGGGAATGCTAGAGAGAGGGTTGTAAAGATAGTTTATATACTGTCAAGATAATGTTTCTTGAGTAAAGCCCAGATCACAGTATATTTGATACTTGCCAGCTGCTTGCCTCCCCTTAAGGAGACATGAATTCTCCTGATATAGTGTCCAATGTTCGCTTGCTTTTTTGCCAGCTGTGAAAATCATAAGTCTAACATGCCAATTTTTTATACACCTGCAAATTAGATAAAATTAAATATGCTTTGAAACAAGCATATAATTTGCATAAGAAAGGTGATGCTGTACCTATTCCTCCTTTATTATCAGTGCTCTAGTCCACCCATGTCTAAACACAATGAAAATTTTGTGTGGCCAGTAAACTCTGAAAATAGATGTCAGTCAGGAGTGACCAGGGATTTCACTGAACAGACCATTTGTTATATTTGGGGTTTTCACAGCTACAGTGGGAAAAAGGAGGAAACATCACTTTAACCCTACTTGCATCTTAGATACATAATTAATCTCCCATATATGCCAGGATGATGAAAATTTGTAAATATTTTAATAAATTTAAAGTCCTAAAAAAGAAGGGTTATTCATTTATTTAAAGGTTATAGACTAGGTCCAAACCCTTTGTTTTATATTTATTTCAGCCCTACTTTTTAATTTTATGACTAAAATGGGATTAAAAAAAATAGTCCAGACATAAAGGAGAAGAGTGGGAGAAAACAACACATAAATCTAAGTTGATCACAATCTTTCATAAGCATTATTTTCTTCAGAAACGTCAAGAATGTAGAATTTCAATTCAGATTATGTGACTCCAGTTTTAATGCATAAATTTTGGAAACAACACATCTTCTCCTGAACATTAATTTAACCAATATAGACTTATAGGTCTTGAATTTCAGGAATTATTTATTGATTAGGTTAATAAAGAGTCAAAATGAGCAGCTAGTTTTCTCAGGAAAAGAGAGGGGCAAGGAAGCACTATACTTTTTTTAGCTGAATTAATCCTGTAATTTGTAGTCTGAGATGGAGTTGAGAATTAGAAGACATCTTTTTCTTGCTTTTCCTGTAATACCTGATTTCCTGAAATTATTTTGGTTATTTGGAACACTGTTGTACATAGTGACTAAAACTAATTGTAATCCCTCTTTGACTATTAAAATGCCAAACTGCATCTCTGTATTATGAGGGAGTTTTTATTACTGGTTAAACTTTGAGGTACAATTGGTGAACAATATATACTTCAAAGATGCTCATGGACCAGGAAACCTTTCAGAAAGAATGTCTAATGCTCAAGATATAATTGTCTTCTTTCAGGGTAACTTGTTTTTTAATTTGAAGTAAGTACTTCAAAGAGATTCAAAGTGGGCTATCAATCCTTTGAAGCTGTCAAGAAGTAATGATTTAGGATTTCCATTTCAAAGAATTTTACATCTCAGATAAAATGGAACAATTTCATTGAAAATCAGAAGATCCACGCCTGAAATAACAAGAAGACAGCTTTTAAAAGATCAGCTAACAGAAGCGACATGCTTTTATTGTTCCTTGGTGAGAATTTTGACCTATATATACCTGGATTATCTGAATCTATGGGCTTGCTACTAAGTAAACTCAAGTGCTCTCTAGAGGTAGGGCTAAATAAAATTATCTCTACTGGGTCCTTAATATAAACTGTTATCTTTGAATACTATGTCTTGGGAAAAACAAGAAAGGTCAGATCAAGTCATCTGTCTGTTTGGATATATATATATAGTCATGTACTGCTTAAAAAAAGATTGACTTCTAAAAACGAATAAATGACTGAGATTATGACAATTATTTTGGTCAGGGTTATTTCCAGGCAGAAACAAACAGTGCTAGTAACAGTGAAGTTGCTCTGGTCAGACTGCCTACTTCACCTGCTAAAACCTCTGGGGCATCTAGTTAAGTAATACTGCTGAAACTAAATGAGGAATTATGAGCTATTAGCTAATATTTCACAGATTTATCTTTCCCAGCCAAACATTGCTCATGACTTTCAATATTTCCCAGCCTCTGGATGTCAAGAAGAAGAAAAAGACTTCCATGATCTTCCAAGAAACTTCCCACCTTTTTTTACCTGCAGCAGAAATTACACATTCAAAGCCTAAAATTAGTTCCATGTTTCTGAGGTTCCTCTGTAATGGTGAGAAACCTTAAACTGGTTTTAGATTTGGAAGCAGAGTGAATTTCATAAACACAGAAGATATTGAGTCTAATTAAAATTATGATTGCATTTATAAAATTGTGAAAACATAGAAATATTTCAATCTTATTTTGAAATCCAAAATTTTACTGGGTCACTGTGTCCTATTTGTAAGACATACAAACGAGTCTTTATGTTCTTCAACACACTAAGCAAGTTATCTTAATCAGAAAATTAACTTCTATAGATATGTTGGTTAGATAATGGACAAAAATTATACAATCTTTCTACATACATATTTCAGAAAAGTTTTGTGGTGAACAGCCATACTAATAGGATGGACTGTGAACCAGATTTGGAGAGACAAATTACCCCAGGGGATTGTGCTTTGATGTAGAAAACGAGATCAATCACCTCAACCTGTAGTATACTAAAAGAAAATTTACTCCAGATACAGTTTCACTTCACACTACTCAGGCTTATACATAGAGAAGAATCCTGGAGAAATTGAGGTGACAAGAAAATTTTATGGATTTTAGAGACATAACAAAGTGCAGAGAGACTTTGAAAACAAGCAGTAGATATTGTTGCAGAAGATTCATCTTATTCTTTCTAGCAAAGGAATCACACTTGACTCCAGATTTATTTTTCATTTGTTAGTAACCACTAAAGTACTGGACAGTTTCTCATTAAGAATGAAGAAAAATAATCTCACAGAGAAATAGCTCCAGAGAATAAGGGACATGTTGAAAATTAGAACTCATCAATTATGTATTCAGAAATGTACAAAAAATATGAATCTTGCTTTTTGCAGTGTAACTTTAACTTAATAAATAAGAAGATGAGTACTCAAATCACTCTAGCAGCCAGCAGCCTATATGATGTAAGAAGCTAATCCAATTACCAAATCTTGAGAGCATAGTGTATTAATATTTTTCAATCAAAAGAAAGAAAAATATAAAATTTCAATGTTTACTTTGTTGTTGGTGCTCATGCAGATGTGTCTAACACCCTAGAAGGTTATTAAATTATTCTTTATAATTGGGAAAAATAATTAATGATTAAATATAATGTTGTCATTTCTCTGGCTTAATATCTTTTCTGATATGAAAATTTGCCTGATTAAACATTTTCAGTGGTCAATAACTGAAATCCTAAAAAAGGAAAAAAGAGTTTTAAGCCTGTAAGAGTACACAGCATAAAAGAGAATAATAAGTGGAACAAAGTACACAGAGAATTATCATAGAATGGCTTGGGTTGGGAGGGACCTTAGAGATCATTTAGTTCCAATCTCCCCACCATGGGAAGAGACACCTTTCCCTAGATCAGAGCTCCACCCAGCCTGATCTTGAACACCATTGTTACAGACATATTTAGATTCTGTATTTCTCTTGTATTCCAAATTTTTGATTTAGTATTTATTAAGAAGCTGACATGGTCTAATAACAATAGTTTTCTAAGTTCTGTATTTATTTATTTTGTGTCAAATCTTCCATTTTACATTAGTGCCCATGTGAATAAATATGCTTTGATTTCAGTGGTGTTACTTTTAGTTGTTGAGGGTGTATCATTTTATTCAAGATTTTGATGAGTTGCTATGGTATATAAATGACAGTTGAACTGGCCAATAGCCTGTTTGATTTTTTGTTTGTTTGTTTGTTTTCTGGTTTTGGTTTTTTTTTTTTTTTTGTTTTGTTTTTGTTTTTGTTTTTTTGTTTTTTTATAATACACTGCCTTCATACCAAACATTCAACTGTAATACACAGCTAAACAGAAGGAACTTCAAGGCTCATTTTACTTTGTTTAAATTCTCTTGAGCCCTGAATCTACTTATTTTAAACCCTAGGCTGTATTTTTCACAGAATTCTATTGTTTAAACGGAAAGGAAAAAAATAACATCCCAGACCACAAGCTATTTTCATTTCTTACAGAAGATGAACACCTAATAGTTTTTAACATGATAAAATAATTTCACAGGGACAAAAAAAATTATAGACCCAAAGTCAATTGGAGTGATTGAAGCTGACTCAGTAAAGTTCTGTTAAATCTTCTCAGAGCTGTGGCAAGAGGGGAGAGAGATGGAAATACAAGCCCCAGCATTCTGGAAACACTTTTAAACTATTGGCTACTGCCAGCTGAAGTATGATGCCATAAAAGCATTTCTGTAAAGAGTAAACTCTAAGCTGCTTTGTCATTTTTACTCCACCATAGTTTTGCCTTTCCCTAGTGTTTCACCCTTTCAAGAGCAGTGTGTCATTATTAGGTTTAATGATGTTTTTACTGAGCAGGGGCTCTTTTCCACAAGAACAGGAGGAACCGAAAGCAGGCTTACAAAGGGGAAGCCATTAAATTTGGAGACAACTCAAAGGATGGTGGTTCCAGCTCCATGCCTAGCCTGGCAGCTAGAGTGGATGATATGATGTGCAACATTTGTGTAAGTATATCAAAGAAGAAATCACTTTAGAGAACAGCTGAAGAATGAAGGGCAAAGCGAGCAAAAAGTAATATTTCTTTTCCCAATGAAAAGAAGTGCAGGAAAGACTGGAAGAAATTGTTTTTTTTTCCCTGAGTAACTGTGTATTACCTCTTATTGACAGCACAGCACATTGCTAAGGTTACTGTTTAAACTGTGGAGTTTGTCCCCGTTTCCTAGAATTTTTAATGGGTGTGGGCAGTCTTGGTTTGTCTTGTTTAGGAGCAGTGGTTTTCCACTTCACCCAACAGTTTTATACTGCCTGTGTCATCATTTCAGGCACAGGAAATAATTAGTCCTGGAAAACATCTCTTTTTTTTTTTTTTTTTTTTTTTTTTTTTTTTTTTTTAATTTCACAGGAGCTGAGCTAATTATTTTTAAAATAAAAATGTCTCCATTTAGTTTCCCACACTGAGAGTGTCACATATGTCAATTCACCAAATTGGTGGCTGCCAGCAAATGGCTGAGAATTGCCAGATTCAGTTAAACACTTTGGCTCAGTTAACATCCTCCCATGGAAAAAAGTCATGGGATGGCCAAAAATCAGGCAGAATGATCTGCAGGCTCGAGCCACAGTTTCCACTGCATAATGTGCTGAGGAATGTTGGGGGGTTGGGTCTGGACACCCACAGAGTCAGCAGGGATCACAGGCCTGAGAACCCACAGGGACTTTTGTGGGATGTTTTTCCCGTGGATTCTTTGACCTTGAGGTATGCTTGAAAAACCACCTCACTCACACGTAGGTGCTGACCATGCCCGTGTGCTGTCCCTGGCTGTCCATCCCCAAAGGTTTCAAATGTGCCTTGGGGGAATTTACAGGTGCAGAGTGGGAATTTTGCAAAGCACTTCTGCCAATGTCAACAGTAACTGCGTAAAGAAAATGCCTGTGGCTTTCAGTGAGGAGGAATATTTCTTCATTCTAGCAATGCCCTCTCCCCGAATAACTGCACTCTCTCAAAACATAAAGACATCTGTTTGCAGGCAACTTGCATTCAGTGCCTTTCATGGCACTAGAGGGATAGATAAGAAAACGTTACTTCATCTCTCCCTCCTCCTGTCAATATATGGACCAAAAGATTGGATTTTTTCCTCCTTACAATCCCTCTAAGGGAGGAGCTGGAGAGGATTACACAGTTATTTATCATGTGCAATTCACAGTCCTCTATGGTTAGAAATTCTCCTCACAGCATGAGTTTTCCAGAGGCTGTGTGGAAATGAAAGGATACAGATTTCTTTTAATTATTCTGGATCTTCCTCCCAGTTTAATGCAGAATTTTATTTTTGTGTTGTCAAGGACTTCAATTCACAGTTCCAGATTTGGGGGAGGGTGGATGGTGAGGAAAGTAATGAAAGATGTTTGTTCCCTTCTTTTGAAGATAAAATAGACATCTACAAATGGAAGTTTATCACAGCTAATGCACTGAAATAATTTTACACTGGCTAAGAAAGTAAAGCATCTCAACTGTGATGTATTGGACATGTATATTCTGAAAGAAAAACAGACCTACACTATCATCAGATCATTGCTAACACTTTTAAACATTTTTGTTTGCAGTATGTGATTGTGATTGATCATCCACTTGCAGATGTGCTGTTACATCCTTCTCTTTCTGATTCTTCTGTCCACAGCAGGCAAATTCAGAGAGCCAAAATAAACAAGGGTGTTTCTTTAAGCTAGCTACCCAAAAAAAGAAAGAAGTTGCCAGGGAGAGAGATTCTTAACCCATTTCCCAGTCAGGAAAAAAAAAAAAACCCAAAACATTACCAGCAGAAATTATTTCCAGTCCAGCCAAGTACAAAGTTCCTCATTTAAGAAGCCAAGGACAACCAAAATCTCTTTCTCTTCCCCTCCCTCCCACTCTCTCTCTCTCTCTCTCTTTTTTTTTTTTTTTTTTTTTTTTTTTTTTTGCCTCTGTCCTTTTATTTGGCAAAACAGTTGAAATTCTCCTTTTTTTTTTTCTTCTTTTTAGTCTAATTCATTAATGCTGAGAATTGTCAAGTATGTTTCCACTGTAGTACAAACCTTACCAAAATTAATATTTTTTTTCAGGTGAATTTTTATCTTCTTTGTATATTTTTTAATCTGTAACTATGAGCCTAAACCAATTCCTATAAAAGCTCATGGTGACAGGATCCAGCCCTTAAAGGACAATGCAGTAAGTAATATTGATTTCTGTTGAATCACCCCTATTTTATAGAACAGTAATAGACAAAACCCAGCCCAGTGTCTGAACATTTTCTAAAAATTAAGCTAATTGAAAAAGCCAAATAAAGTTAGCAATCAACAATTATCCAGTTAAAGCAGGCAAGATCAAATAAATAAATAAGATTAAAGCTCTAGTGTCTATTATTAGCAGACTAGCAGAACGGAACTGAAAAATTCATCAGCCTCAGACAGTAGGTTGATAAGGTCTTCCTGCAGCTAGGCTGGAATTCAGCTGTTGCTTTCCATCAACACAGTCATAGTAATAGAAGTTCCTCCTCATCCAAGTGTATCTGAATTTTTTGCAGCTTAAAGACGTATACATTTCCACGCTAATTGGACAGAAATCATTCTTGTCTTTGCCTCTGAATGACAGCATGGATGACAGTCAGAAGACTTTGGCCCTGGTGTAGTTTACAAGCAATTACAAGCTGTACTACAGTGAAGCCAGAGCCACTGCAAAGCATTTGCAGCTAACAATTAAGGAAGTGCAAGTCTCTAAAATGTACATAGTTGTATATTCTACTTCCTGTAGCACAGATGATTCAGAATTCATAACAGATGTTTCATGTGCTATCTAAATTACATGAAAGGGAAGAGACATTGATCTTTGATCTCAGTAGCGTCTGAGAAAATGTCACTGCTTTCCCATTGGTTTTTACAATCTACTCTTCCCTTCTGTATAGGTTTGTTACATGAATAAGTGCCATACTGTAACAATGACAGGGAGAAACATAGCTGGGACTACAGGGATGAGAATATGAAACATTCATAAGGCAGTCCCTGGAATGAAAACACACAAGTTTAAGACTGTCAGTCTGTGTCAAAGTCATGCACAATTAATAAAAATCTTCTGCAACCAATCTTCTTCCAGTCTCAGATCATGGACCAGCAGAGTCAATAAGAACTTTGCCATTTCTTTCTTTAAACCTAGGACTAAGGTCTGAATGCTTATATCACAGTTTCCATATAATCTATTTTCTTCTGAACTAATAAACTTGGTATATAATGAACACTTTAATTTAGTCACAATTGGTGAGAATTAGGCCCTGTTTAAAGATAAAGAACACAGTAGTATCCAAGCTACTCACGCATAGCATGTATCCTCTTTTTAAAACAGACTAAGGTAGATACTATAACTGAAAGAATATTCCTGAAAGCCATTTAATTTCATCTTTTAGAAAAACTTTGGAATGTCTATGAACTTCCAAACCTAATCAAAACAATAAAGAGAGGCTCTTTATTGAAGATAAACTGATCACGAATATGGATTAGTCCCTCAGTTTTTAGCAGAATTGGATAGCAGTAGAGCTATTCAGTGGTCTAGGAAAATAAAAACCTTACCTGCATTCAAAGCATTTTAAAATGCAAACAAATCACATGAAATATTTCTGAAAACTGAAAGGAAAGAAGAAAATTGTGAGCAAACCTTATCCCTAAAGCTGTTGATAGTGAAGAAAAGAAAACTCTAAAGGCTACTGGGATACACTGCAGCTGATGAGGAAGAATCATGATGCATGATTTCATGAAACCACTTACTGGTAGTCCAGGAAATTTAATTTTACAAATGATATCCAAAACCATCATCTCTGCTAATTGAATTCAGAACTGTAATCATCTCTAGAATTTCAACACTGAGTTTAGTAATTTCAAAATAGCACCACAATATATCTACCACATGCAGGAGATTCTGCATAAAATAATTGGAATTTCTAAAATTTAAGAGAGGAAAGTTAATTTTATTTCACAGAATAAGTTCCTTTCTAAATTTCAGGGAAAAGAATTATAAATTCTTTATATAATATATAATATTAGTCAATATGATATTTTATATTTTATTCTATTCTGTTCTATTCTGTTATATTCTGTTTTATTCTGTTCTATTCTATCATTTTATATTATTTTATATTATTTTACATTAATATTCAGTTAATAACACTGACATTATATAAATCTTCTTCAGGTTTATAGTTTCTTGCAAAACAGCCCCATATAAATTCCTGAGCACTTTTAAGACCCATGAAAAAGTATCCAGCAACTGAATCTTACAAGCTAATTTGTGACTAGACTGTTGTTTAGAAACTTTAAAATTTGGGAAAATATGAGGAACTGAATTTTAAAATGTCCCATGGGAGGATGCTGGAAGGAAGGAAGGAAGGAAGGAAGGAAGGAAGGAAGGAAGGAAGGAAGGAAGGAAGGAAGGAAGGAAGGAAGGAAGGAAGGAAGGAAGGAAGAAAGAAAAAGAAAGAAAGAAAGAAAGAAAGAAAGAAAGAAAGAAAGAAAGAAAGAAAGAAAGAAAGAAAAAGAAAGAAAGAAAGAAAGAAAGAAAGAAAGAAAGAAAGAAAGAAAGAAAGAAAGAAAGAAAGAAAGAAAGAAAGAAAGACAATGTCAGATACTTTCACAGCACATTTAATCTTATCTTAAAGATGACATCTAAAATAACCAGTCATTCTTGCCCTGAAAATGGCAATTTCTCTGTATTTAATAGAAGAGGAATCTGGAGTATCTACATATGTGAATGTTTACAACATGGGTGTCTACTATTAAGTAGTATGAGCCCCACTAGTCTTTTTGCATATTTTCTCTCTTTCATTAGTGTTGCTGATGGTAGTGCAAGGAATACATAAATATATATTTAAATAAGAGAAATTATTGAAAAAGTATGCCTTACTTTTGGAAAACAGAAGAAGTTACAAATGGAGATGTAAAGAACCCACCTCTGCATCCCTCTGCAAGTACTCACACTCTCCAAGAGTATAACGAAAAAAACACTACAGATCAGTGAGGTCTGAAGCTCAAGATGAACTGCACCTTACTAAACATCACTTTTATTTTTAAAAGTAGTCTGAAACTGTATTTTCATGTTTGGACCCCAGTTTTATCTTTCCTCCTTGCACAGAATTCTTCATAGAGGAGTCCAGTTTTACAGCGTAATCAGGAACTAGCCTGGGCAGAATGAAATAGGAATGATGCAAGGACAAAAAATTGTAGCTCACAGTAAGAAGCAAAAATATTCTTATATTCAATGTGAATCCAGAAATGCAATCTGAATTCCACAAAGGCACTTGGGATTAAAAAAAAAAAAAAAAAAAAAAAAAGAAAGTCAAGTGTATTGTAATAATATTCAGAAGTTTTGTTTAAATGGATTAAATTGTAACTGTGATTGTGACTGCTATTATGCACACAGTCCAAATTCAAATTACAGATGGGTCTATGTAACTCACTCCATCACAGGAATATAAAGAAAATTTGGTCAGTTTAACTTTTCTTCACTATTAGTTTCTGACTAATCCTATGTTAAAACTGCTGAACTTTCAATCTCTTCACTAGGCAGAGAGTCTTTTACAGCAACAACCCTTCCTACCAAACCTGCACAGCCCCTGGTTCTCTGTGAGTCTCCTTTCCCTCATTCCTCCTTAGGTATGGCTGGTGTAGGTGCCAGCAGCAGCACACCAGAGCAGGGTACACAGCACAGCTGGAAGGAAACCTTCTGGGCTAACCTCCAGCTGCTAACCAGCCCTTGGGATGCCACTGCATGCTTTTGTCCTTCCTGCCATCCAACAGCTTTCTGAAATAAAGCCTAAAATACAGCAACAAAAACATTATGCTTGATATATAGCAAGGGTCTATTGTATCTGCTCTTGAAAACTTATTAATTTCATCACAGTTTCCTACTCTCCAAGTGTATAACAAGTTTTAGAGGGGACAGACTTGCAGGTTTCCAGCTGCTTCTCCAAGTCAAACATCTAGAATAAAAATGATTTAATTTTTCATCATATTTAAATTTTCTATGCTAAATGCTAAAGAAGTCTTAGACAAATCTCTTTGACCTTTGCACGTGTGTTCTCCTGGTTTTTAATCAGTTCTCCTGTGATTCCAAGCTTCATGGTTTCGCAAAGGTGGACATAAAGTGAAGTGAACAGATATTGGTTTAAAATAATTTCATACCCTAGGCACAATATAGCATAAAAGATCTTTGCCTGCTGGTGGTAACAGAGCATCTCGTGGTAACTGCAGACTGTGGACAAAGTACTGAGCTTTTCTCTGAGAAAATGTGCATGAAAGGAGTCAGCAGATATCAGAGAGAGAGAATGTGTAAAAACTCTATACTTAATTTCAGAGAAAAAGTTGCAGACAGATCATCTGGGAGCAAAATGTGCTCTTTTGAAGATTCAGCATCTTGTCCTCTATTGTCATTAAATAACTAACACATTCAAAAACAATGGTCTTGGGACTGTAAAAATAGATTTAGATTGCTGACCCTTCTTTTTCAAAGTGTTGAAATTCAGATACTCAAAAAAATATAAATCCTTCATGTTCCAATACTGTAATTTTTAGCAAAATCAAAAAATTAAATAAAAATGTATTACAAGCATCTGATAAAAGAATTCAGAGGCTTTAGAAATGGGACTACAGATGCCAAAAAGAAAGTGTGCTGACTCTTTTCTTTGCCATGATATTTTTGTGACATAATACTATTAATGTTCATGCTTAATTAATACTATTCAAGATGGTTTAAGTTGAAAGCTCACTATGACAAGTATAACCCACTTTTCCAAATACATTTGCTTATGAATGTCCTCACTAACAAGAAAAACTTTTCAGAAAGGGAAGTGTCATATTAAATATATTACGAGCTTTGAAAACTATAACATCACTGAGCTGTTGAAAACCTCCCCTGCTCTTTCTTCAAAGACAGATTATTCATGTACAATAGTACAACCTTTCAAATAAGCTCTTCATAATAAATGCAGTAGTTTTGATATAAAATTACTTCTTCCATAGTAATGTTTTACTGAATATGTATTTAAAACTGCATATATTCATGAAAGATAGAACAAAATGTTCTAGTATCTGCTTGTGACACAATTGAAATTGTAATTTTAAATTAGGTCAAAACATATAAGAAAAGGCTTCAGTGTGTGTAAGTTGATGCAGTAATTTCTATATGACTCATTCAAATCCTACCTCGAAGGGTAATTGTTATAACCATTCATGATAAGAAAGTCTATCATCTGCTTTTCAATGCTTTAGGAGGTTTGTGGCAATTATTTATCTTAATAAATTCCTTTTTATTTCAGCAGAACATTGATTAAGGACAAAGAAATACTTAAAAAGAGTAATGCTGTTATCCTTAGCATGCAAAAGACACTTTCCCTCCATTTTTACTCCAACTTATCACTAGAAATAGTTAAGACATTTATTTACTCCTATTTTTTTTTCCAAATTATAAAAAGAGTGTATAGTCAAATAAGTTATTATAAATTGTTACTGTAAATATCTTCAAATCCTGGAATATAATTTAGAAATATTTTTATTTCTCCATTAAAAAAAAAAAAAGGAAAAAGTTAAGGACCTTAAAAATCCTCTGAAGTGGTATGTGCATTGGTGGCTGTAGATGCACCACCTTTAGATATTTTTTGCCTCCAGTTTGGCTCTCAGCTCTCAGGGTTATTATCAGATAAATGATATGTCTCAGTCTGTATCAGATAAAGTCAGCTGGCCACACACCAAACAGCTTTGTGCCCTGAGTAACCTGCCTGCCTGCCAAGGACTAGGAAGGGCACACTGCTGATCTCCTGCTGGCAGAGGTGAGGAGAGGGTAACCTGTGACTGAAAGGAAAGAGAAAATTGCATTGGGGCAGAGGGGAGGGAAAGCAACAGTAACATGAACATCGGGCATGACTGCAAAGCCAGGCCTTTGCCACAGGCTCCTAAATCTAAAGCTGGGTAATCAAAAAATAATGTGCAGTAATTGGCTTTGCTGAGAATTGCTGAGCATGGTGCACTTTAAAACAGACTCTGTATAAGGATGGAAAATAATATCATTTGACATCAGTTGTTTCAATCTAGCCAGTATAAAGTACAGCCTAAGCTGTACATGGTCAAGGTACTCAACTAGGCTTTTTTTACAGTCAATGAAGAGAAACGAACACCTTGAAAAGTGCAATTCATCCTTTGCTGTGGAAGATTTCTACCATAGGTGATTCAGCCTTTGAAGCTATCTTTCTCTCCAGAGACCTCAAAGTCAGCACAGAGTTCTTAATATTTGAAGAACTTAAGTCTAGTAAAAGGAATCCCACTCAAATTTATAGTGAGCAACTGTTACTCCAGTTTTGAAGAAAATATTTATGGGGTAAATTAGTCTTGGATGAAAATGATAAGTTATTTTGCATATTGCTGCTTATCTGAAAATTGAGTGCATATTTTAGGAAAAAAATATTCTGAAAAATATTCTTTGGATATTCTCTTTAGGAAGTCTTACAAAGACAGCAAAAACTGTGAGCACTAAAAATTGCTATTTTTATAAGACATAGGCTGGATTTTTGATAAGTTTTCTACCTGAAGATGTAGTTCTCTTCTTCTCTAGCACTAGTGTCTACGTCAATGAGACTTTGATCGCTCAATTAAGGATTTTGCCTTATTCAACCCAGCTGCCTACTATGTTGTACAATAATTTAAATCTTGGCAAAGGCAGTATAAGGTACTGATAGTAAAGTGAAGATCTGATCAAGAATTCACTACTAGAAACAAGAGGGCTTTTCGGCAATAACACAAACCCTTTGTAAGCAGACAGTGTCTGACTGATTCCATTTTACACTTATTTTTGACAAAATAGCTGATTCTCTAAGATACAGGAAACCAATGAGGAATCAGTCTTTCTGCAGAATGTTTCAGCATTGTCAGTGCACAACTTCTTGGACTAACTAATGTCTACAGATGACTCTTTTACAGATTTACTTGACAGTTTCAGAACAATCTGATTAAATACTGGGCATTTGAGCAAAGATTTAATATATTACTTCAGGTAGCTACTGCATCTTCCTAAATCACCTATGCTTTTGAATGATGACTACATACCCTCTTGATGAAAAAACTTCATGCTCTGATCATATGATGAATTTTGGTAATCTGTAAAATTCAACACATCAATTAATCATCTAAATAGCTCTTTTGTATCAACACCCGGGGTGTTTTCCCAAAGTATGGTTAACATGTTTTTAGGTGAGACTAAGCCAGAAGCAATTGCAACTTTTGGGAAAAAAACAAACAAAAAACCAAACAAGCAACCAAACAGAAAAACCTATAATGATTCTACCATGATGCAGAAAGAAGCCATGGAAAAAACTAGTGTCTCATAAAACAACATAATTTCATGAAATGATGGCAAATGGTGGCAATCCAATGACAAAACAAAAGAGAAAGTGGGGGTATTGGTGACATCTTAGATGAAGTCACAAAATGCACAGCTCAAGAGCAGCATGAGAGGGAGATCCAAGATGCAAAAGATTTATAGTTTCACTTGCAAGGTTCTTATCAGAATTTTAGAGATGATGAGCTACTCCACTTACACTGTTTCAGAAAACTCTATCTTTTGTTGGTGATTTGGAATGTTTCTGAGCTTTACTGCAAGAAGTTCAAAGATTATGACTTCAGAGGAAGTGTTGATGACAGCCCGGTCTAATTTCTGTCTCATTTAAGTAAATCACTGAAATGTGGCCATCTAGAGGCTTCTTTCCCATAGACTCATGCACTAATACTAATAAAGAAGACCATGGTTTGTACAGGGAAAAACAATATTCTTTAATAATATTAATCTTTATTGTACTCTAATTAACTCAGAAAGCATATTGTTAATAGCAGCAAGGCTGTGGGCTTGATTCCTCTATGGGTCATTCATTTATGAGTTGGACCCGATAATTCTTGTGGTTGTCTTCCAACTCAGAATATTTTGTGACTTTGTGACACTGTATAGATGAGCAGGATGGGGAGAAAAAAAGGCTCTTTGATTTCTCCTAAAGATACCAAGTAGTCCTATAAAAGTTACTACTTATTCTAACACCATCAAAAATTTAACTACAATAATACAGAAGTATTTCTTTCCGGAGGCTGGCAATAAAAATAATAATAAAAAGAATTCAAAATAAATTATCAGCTTCTCAAGTATTTTTAGGAAAAAATGTGTTATTTTAATTTTTTTTTTTCAGTTGGAAAAATATTCAATTGAAAAAATTAAAGCTTATGATGTTTTGTTTGATGATAAAACTAGAATTTTGATTTTTTTGTAAACAATCATGTTTCACTTTCAAAATTTTGAAATAAAAATTGCTGTCTTTTTTCAATTTAATTTCTTTTATGTTCATTAAAACACCATTTTTTCTCAGTTCTGATCATTCTTTACTTTCTGATACTTTTACCACATCCTAAACAAATCAATATAGAACTATTTTGGAAAATGTTTAATTCTGAAGTCTTTATCCAGGCTAATCTGAGTTAAATAACAGATTGTTTAACTACAGATATGCGAACCCCATAACCCAGAAATTTGGTCACTTCCCTGGATTTCTTCTACAGAACATGAAAATGTCATGGAAGACTTTAAATAAGCTGAAAGACTCTTTGGGACACCTAATTCTCTGCATGAGCAGTTTTAAATAATTTAATCAACTATGTTTACAATTTGCTTGAATTAGTTGGTTAAAATTTGAGTTGAAAAGTATGTCTTAACTACAGTTTGGGTTTTTTAATCATAAATAAATATTATTTATTTCCATTGTAACGAGTATATATTTTCCTGTTTTCTCTACATTATTTAAATTCTGCACTGCAAAGTGCATTAAAAACACTGAGCATTATTTATCCGTTTTCAATAAAGTCTGGTTCTGCAGTACACACAAATATAAAAGCATACTAGACTTTGTCCACTAGGATTTTGCATTAAAGTATGACTGTCGCAGTGAAGGTGGCTGTGGCAAACCTCTAAGGTTCCCTGACTTAAGGGTGAAGGTGGCAAAAATAAAGGAGTGGGAACGGTGGAGATGCCCAGAAAATAAATATTTGAATGACAAATAAAACCAGGAACAGTGCCCAGAAACCAAGCTCAGTATAAGGATGGGCTCCAAAGACCAGGAAATGGGATAGGCACAACAATATATTAGGTAGGTCTGGGGAGAGTCTGAGGGTAAGACACCAATCAAAAAGTGTTTTTAGGAAGATGTAAAGCAATGCAGCAAATAACAACTAATCAGAGGAGAGAACTGGGACTACTTAGCATAACAACCTCCAAGACTTCTGGGAGGAAATCTCAGGCTCACTCTGTCTTTGATAAAAGTTTCCCAGGGATTGAAGCTAATGCCTGGTTTATAAGGGATGACGTTCAGTTGACTCTGAGTCCCAGCCAAGTCGACTTCCACATATAATAGTATTATTTCACTATTATTGAGATAAACAAAGCTTTACTTGTTTTTCTCTAAATCAAGTCACCGACTTCAGGAACAGCCAAGGAGTGGCAGTCTCATATCTGCTTATCCTGACTCTCTTATCTGCCAAATTATTTGAAATGTTTCTATTTATTTTCCTTCTACTGTTTTTAGAGTTTGTATGTATGACTCTGTCTGTAACAACAATTGAATACTTTTCTTCGTATTGATCAATTTTTGAGAAATGTGTGATTCATCAACTTCATTCTTCTATGCCATAATAACTTGGATTCATGTCTGAACTGTAACAAATTTCTAAAGACAAATTAAACAAAATTTACAGCTCCCAGCCCGACCTAGAATCCAAACTTTTATCTTTTTTTCATTTCTGAAAGAACATTTCCCTTTTTCCTGTTGCTGTATGAATTCACATAAAACAGGGATGAAATGCCTGGGCTTTGATCCTGCTGTTCAGCCCATGTGGACACCACAGATCCAATTGCTGGATCATGACCCAGCTGAATAAGGACAGGAAACAATGAACTGACTGAACACAAAAGGCTGCCACTGATCTCTGTGGGTGTTTTGCCTCAATAAAAATGGGTCCTTAACTAATAGAATCTAAAGAGCTCTAAAGATTCAATAAATATGCATTCCTGGGGCTGCTAATTGTTTTCTGTTTTCAACATTTGAAATGTGTATATATATATATAATTTTTTTTTTTTTTTAATTAGAGAAATGAAAGAACAAAACAGAAGAGGAAGACACCATTCAAGTTTTTGGTGAATCATTTTTTCCCACCTAGACTGAGTATTTTCAATGCATTGTAAAAGACTAATTTCAAGACTTAAAAACACAGAGACTAATACTTTGTAGAGGTAGAATAGTATTAAATAATAAGGAAATAATAAATTGTAATGCTTAGGCCTAGGATTAAAGAGTTTGGCCTTCCCTAAGATTTTTGTGTTTTGTTTTGGGCTCTTTGTCTTGTGTAACTTCTATGCTCTACTTTACTGAGTTGTATGTATAAGAAGAGTGGTATCAATGCAATTAATTGAGGCCTACTCCTTACATTTAAAAGTTCTGTGGCAATATTTATAGAGTGTTCTGAGACCATTTGATTGAAAGAATTCTCTTATGCATGATTTCAATGGACAGCAAATAGTTATTTACTTGGTAAATTTCCTTTTGGTATTATTATTAATTTCACTCGTTTAGAAGAGATTAAGAAGCACTCAAGGTAAATTTCATGGGACATTTGATAATTTTGTTTATATAACGCAGTTAAAACCAGGAAACTGAAAGCCTCCTGTTTTTCAGAGAAGAAAAAAAGGCATTACACACAAAATTCAAACTGTTTTCCTTAAGGCTTATCTCTTCTTTCTTCTGGTTGTGATTAAAGATCATGGCCACCATTATCCATAGTAATGTCTTTGGTATTTCCACCTTCTCCTTCCTGGTTTGCAACGTAATGGGTCACATTATGACAGCTTTGCTGTCAGCCTTGAACAGCTCTGCTACTGCAAGAACACTTTGCATGGTTGTTTGCATGGGTTTGTACTATTATTCTTTATACAGTAGTAGAATTTATAAAGGAATTGTAAATTTATAGAAGAAATTTATAGAAGATTATAGAGAAAGCCTAAGCCTGTGTTTTGAATTGCATGCTTGACTTGAAGATATCTAATGTTTGTCCAGCTTCTGCTTGGAAATCAGAAATTGATTTGTTTTGTTCCAACTGAAATCTTTATGTAGCAACAAGGTTGTTTAGTCTGGGAGTAATAAACTTAGACATGAAACAGAAAAACCTAATCATTGTGAATTCTGACTGAGATCCACTAGTGTGTAAGAGGAATTAAAGAATTAATATTAAGGAATATTTAATGCAGAATACTTCCAGAAGTCTTTTGTTGAAAAAGAGACAGATATTACAAGCAATGATTTTCAGTACTACATGCGGTATTACCCAATAATAAATCATTGAAATAAGTATATGTTTCACCTCATCACAGCAGCATTTCGTTTAGGACCTCATCACAGATTAGTAATTCTCATTTTTGCTAAGATGCAAATCAGCAGATCTCAGCGATCAGTAATATAACAAAAATAAAGAAACCCAGGAGATGTTTCTTGTGTAGTCTTGCTCCATCACAAATAGAAGTGGCAATCTCAGTTTTCTACTTGCTCCAGTTATGTTCTCCCAGTTTACCTTTACTACTCCAATTTGCACTGTGAGACAGGCAGAAAACATACTAAGGTTGAGAATGGACCCTGTAAAAGAGAAAGAAAAGGTTTTCAGTTGGAGGTTGCTCCTCAGGTACCTCTGTGAATAGTAGTGCCATGCATGTGATAGACTTTAAACTGCAATCTCTGTTTCCATCCAGAGTGAAAAATCCTTAAATTCAGAGTGAAATCCTTAAAAAGTGTGTTTTAGTGGATTTACTGCAGGTATCTGCAAAAGCTATGGCCCATTAGAAGTTGATTTGATATTTAGGCATACTATATTGTTATACCACATGTGATGATGTGTTTATTTTGTTACCAAGATTGCTTCCTTGAGGGTGACTAACTGAGAAAATTTAAAAAAAAAATACATAATTGCATTAATTTTCTTTGTCTCACTTTCACCCATGCTTTAGCAAATTTGGTAATTAACAAGAAATTATTTTTTTCTTTTTACATACAATAATAGAAGCTGAATCCTTCACTCTCTGTCTTCTCTTTGAAGCATGACTTTTCCTTCTGCAGTTTTAGAAATTTATCTTAAGCTAATGTGTCCTATGTGTGTTTCTCTACATGTGTGGGCTGTTAACAGTTTCTGCCATGGTAAGGCCATCAGACAGGAGAATAAGGAGACACATTCATGGACAAGCATGTCCTAACTTGACAAGATTAATGAATTACCCCAGTGCTTGTAATTCACTTTGATTTGGTAAAGCATCACATACCTCTCTATGTTAGCCACACAGAAAAATTGCCTATAGAAAGAATAGGCTATTAAGAACTGGGGAAAAAAACCCAAAAGCTAAAACAAAACATCCCCAAAAAAAAAAAAAAAAAAAACAACAAAAAAACAATCCCCCCAAACAAACAAAAAACCCACAAAAAACCAACCCAACCAAACAAATGAAACAAACGCCATTTCCCCACCCCCAAAAAAAAAAAAAAAAAAAAAAATCAAAACAAAACAAAAAAAAAAAAAAAAAACTCACCCTGGAATTTTTTCTGGTATATGTGATATAAAAATTTGCCTTTAGTTATGGCTGAGCCAGATGCTGCACCTTAAGGAAAACACTTAAAAAGGTCTATGCAACACAGACACCATCCAAAGCAAAACAGAGGAACATAGTGCTGTATTTTGCCTTCTTAAACACTTTATCAGCTTCAGAAAACCTGAAGGAGGAAACTCATTTCAGTGAGGATTAAAGGAACTCTGTGTTGATGCTGTCATCTGAAACAAATACATGTTTGTTTTTTTTTTTTTTTAATCAGACAGCTCATAGAACCTCCATTTTCTCACAGGACATTGAATAATTTGCCATCTTCAGTGAAATGTTAAAAGCATTTAAACTGTGCTTCAGCAAAAAAATGTTTAGATTTTAAATAAGTGCTTTTTCTTTTTGCAGACTCCTTTATGTGATAGCAATGTTTCTCAATAACAGTTTAAGCAGTTATAATGTAGTCCAAGTAATAAAATATGGATTCTATTTTGTTGGTCTGAATATCTGGTTTCCTCACACTTCTACAAAGAAAGAGGACAAGGAGATGGAAATGATTTAATTTTCTATATAAATATTTTTTTATTTCAAATTGTATGTATTTTATGCATTTTTCAAGTTGAAATTAATTTTATTCTACTCTTACCCATATACAGAGTACACGTAAAAAAGCATAAATATGTATCCTTGTCCATTCATTCCATTCATGAAAACAGAATGCATAAGGCCTTGGACAAAATAACTGAGCCAGCTCTGAGCTGTACAAAATTGCTTCTTTATTAGGCTAGCATTAAATGGCTTCCACTCTGGAATAAAGAGAAACCAAGAGAGTAAATCTAGGGAGTACTTTGAGATGCATTCCTTTCTTGGCTGTTGCACATGTCTCTCTCAAATCCAGTGGAATTCAGTTTCCCATTTGAACACACAGGAAAAAACACAAAAGAAGGAAAGGTGAAAGGTAACTGAGAAACAAGGTGAAAATAGAATAAAAAATAGAAAACTGAAAATCAATTTTAGATAAGAACATTACTAATAAACAATAAAACCCATCCTCTGGGAAGAAATCAGGTTGTACTGCATGTCTAGCAAGAACACAAAAGTGTCACATTAACGACATCTTTGTGTGACTCAAAGCTGTCATTTAACCCCAGCTGGCAACTCAGCCCCACACAGCCACTCACTCACTCAGCCCAGTGGGAAAAGAATGGAAAGGAACAATGGGGGAAAACTCACTAGCTGAGATAAAGAGAGTTTAATAGGTAAAGCAAAACCACACACAGATAAAACAAAACAAGGAATTAATTCCCCACTTCCCATGGGCAGGCAAGTGTTCAGCTATCCCCAGGAAAGGAGTGCTCCATTATAACAGTGACTTGGCCAGACCACCTCCACTCTGAATGCCCTTCCCTTTCACTTTTCCCCCCAGCTTTATATGCTGAGTGTGATGCCATATGGTATGAATTATCTCTTGGGTCAGTTGGGATCAGCTGTTCAGGATGTATCCCCTCCCAACATCTTGTGCATCCCCAGGCTCCTTACTGATGGAGTGAGAAGCAGAAAGGACCTTGACTGTGTAAGAATTTCTCAGCAATAACAAAAATATCCTGTGTTATCAAAATTTATTTGAACACCAATTCAAATCTTATTACCCTATACTACCTATTTAGAAGGAGCAAACACACTGTACTTTTCAAGGATCTTTTCAGATAAGTGCAGGAAAAAGTATATATTCACTCTCCTTTTATGAAAGTCATCTGGGACATGCAAAAAAATGGTTTTGGGAAGCAAAGCAAATATTGTTAGAGCTGTCATCTGGTAAAATAACAGCTGATCTGAGAAAGGTAGCAGATAACATTAGGAAATGGCATTCATTTATGGACAAAGGCAACTCTCAATTTGCAGGAGGATATTACCCATATTGTAAGTAAGTGAAGTCTTTATTCCACAGAGTGAACTGAATTTCAAAGATTTCATATCCCTTTTTTCAAGAAGTTTTAACAGTTGCCTACAATAAACGATAATCACTTTGACTTTCCTTCATTGTTAAAAAGTCATGTTCAAAAAGCATGGCTTCATTCTGTGTCAAAGCACATGTCTTGCTAGCACACAGGAGATTTAAGAGGTCTTTTTAGCTTGGTTAACATTACTGTGAATATCTGCACATAAAAAATTTCACAATTGATGAATAGTGAATTGGTGAAAGTATTTGAAACCCCAAAACACATTAGGGGGTTACGAATCATTAAAACTCTGGATTCAGATTAACTCCTACAACTATGTTACCATCAGTGAAGTTAATGTTGATGAATTTGCACTTCTACTGGTAGTGCTAAGAACTGCTAGAAATGCTGGAAAGGGAATGATTTGAGACCGTGTTTATTCTGCAGCTCTCATTGGAACATCTGTGGTGGTCAAGATAGAAATAGGGGTCAAGACAGAAATAGGGGTCAAGACATGCTAAGAAGAGGGGATAGGTGGCCAAAATATTTGTGCTGTAAAGACATACATCAGGGAAAAGTGTTGCACTGGAAAATTGCATTTACCACAAATGTTTTTTAAAATTTGCAGGGAATGGATTAAACCCCATAGCTTTCCCAGGTAAATATCAGTTTTATCAATTGCAGCAGGACAGGAATAACCTTATATTTATAGGTATGTCTTTCAGGACAACTGAAAGAGTTACATTATATTTAAATGTTCCAAATAGATAGTAACAAGTGCTTTTAATTCTATTAGCAAAACTGACAGTTTGCTAACTTCATTATAAACCCCTTTTATCTGTTTTACTAGGAAAGAGCCTATTTTTTGTTGATTGTCGTTCTGCATTGCAGCTGTTGGAATAAAAGAATGTAAAAATACATGGATGAGAAGGTATGGAATTTAAGATTATTATACACTTGCTGCATTTAGAGCAACAATTCATCATTTCATGAAATGTTTTTTGAAACATCTAAGTACTATAAATGTATGCCTTATTGATCATAAAATTGATAAATGTGTTAATATTTTAGAAGAGAAAGCTAATGTATCTTGCAAATGACAACAGGACAAGCTGTCAGCTGCAGCTTTCTTAGTTGCAGTAGAGCATAGGTTTTGCCATTGGATCCTGCTGTTTGAAAGATTAAATGTTTTACAGGCACACACCCCAGCTTCTTTCAGAATGTGCTATCACTGATCATACTTAAGACAAAACTCCTGCAGCGTGTTCTAGATGAAGCTCCCAATACATATTTGATTGCTGTTGCCATGTGTTCAATGTTTGTGGAAAATCTTAGTTCAGATACTTGTGAAGATGCCAGACAGAAAACTGCTGAAGGAAATCCAAGAGATTTCAATCAGAATAAACAAAAAGCATGAGGGTGATTAAAGTACATCTAACAATTGATTTATGAATCAGAATGTAGAGACACAGAAAACAATGTAAATCATTTATCACCCTATTATTATAGTAAGCACACAAATGGTAATAGAGACTCCACAGAAGGCATAAATCATGATGCCTGTCTGAAAAAACTTAAAGTATAAATTTTAGAAGAGGCATTGAAAGTGATGGAAATTTGGAGGGGTTGAGTAAGGGTTACATTTGATTGATCACATGCTAATCCTTTTTGGACATTTCAAGACTGTGAATATTCTTTTTGTAATATATAAAATATGAGTGATAAAGAGAAGCTAATAACTATTCTTCTCTGTCCTAAGACAGGGAGGATAAATAAATTTCCCATGGACTTAAAGAAAAAGATCAGAGCAGCAGCTCTGTGGACACAGATACTGGTGAAAACATTTTCCATGTGAAACAAAGCAAACTATAAAGAATATATGGCACTTAAAGCAGGAGTACTCATAAAGTCAATAAACAACATATTAAACAACATTTTATTTCTTTTGGGTTCTATGTATTTTTTTTTAATTTTACTTTTTTTTTTTGTTTGTTTGTTTGCTTGTGTGTTGGTTTGTTAGTGGATTTTTTTTTGTTTTTTTATAAATAAGAGATTCCAACAAGGGGAATCTTCTAGAATCTTCTAGTGCAGCTGAAATAGATTACAAAATTCCATATGTCTTCCTTGGGATCATGCATAATCACTGTGACAATTCACTTACTAAAATATACTTAAAAAAAAAAGAGAAATTTGAGTGGGAGGCCATTATTTTTACACGACTGTTTTGAAAAACTTATTTCAAAAACTTTCATAGACATTTCCTTCTTTAAGAACCCCAGGTTGGCCCTTTGCTCCCAATTCCCTCACCCCATTGGGGAGCACCTGCATCTTGCTACTTCTTGGATGTCCTCCTAAAGGAACCTGTAAAACCCTGCAGACAGAGCCAGGCATAGGTGCACAGCAGAGAACCAAGAGATAATATTAAGGAGACAAAAACAAACCAACAAACTTTTATAGTTAATAAGTACCAGAAGAGACTGTTTAGAGATTCTCTATTTCTGGCAGTACCCAAAACTTGAGGAATTGTCTCTAATATTGAAGATAAACATTCTTAGAAGAGGACATTGAACCAGCTGACCTTCAAAAGTCAGCAGTCTCCCCCCACCCCATGATCATTAAATGTATTAGATATTTCTGACTAGATAGGCCTAAATAAGATATGCACCAAACCTTCAGGCTGGAAATAGCTCATAAGGTGAGTACTAACATGCAATAGGCTTTCTTGAAAAAATTAGGTTTAGTTCAATAACTGGATAAGATATCCCCAAATATTCTTCAAAAATATAAATATGAATTCTAAATATGCAGTTTTATCTCCCTATATATGATTACCTATGTTATGATGTTTTATTGACTTCATGAACTGAGCTACTAGCAGAAAGGATTAAGCCCATTTTACCTCTAAAAGTTCTCTTTGTCTTAATATTAGTCCTTATAAGGTCTAATATGAGTTCTTGAAAGTTCTAGTAGGTTCTAATATGAGGTCTTGAAATGAGTTTGATCAAGAGCTCAAAAAGGATCCATACAAAATAAAACTAAAATTAAGCATTCTTTAAGTTTTAAAAGAATTCTCATATCATCATTTTGTAAAGAAATCAAATTTTCTTGCTCATGGAGATGAGGAATTGGTGTGTTTGTGAATAAGGATTAGTGTAAACCTTTCACAACCTCTAGTATTTAAGACCAACCAAATGTTGCAAACAGCTATACAGAAATAAGAACCACAGAAGGCCTATTGCCCTCATAAATTCTTGAGCCAATAAGCTCAATAGAAAAATTTAAGATTAGTTATTTTCTTCTCTGTACAAACACAGTGAAGCTCTAAATTATGGAAAATGTTCAATTATTAAATCTGTCCCCAAACCAAATTTCTGTTTCTTGGAGGGAAAAAACAAATTTCTTTTTACATATTTTTAATAGATTCTTGATGTTTTATTTCTAAGGCAGGAAAATGACTGCAAATTGTTAGAGATAAAAATTTGTCCAACATGAAAGTCAGAATTTTAGAGAAGGGCTGCAAAGTCCAATTCTATTTTCAGATCTAAATTTTCTGGAGAAAATTCTTCCAAAGTTTTAGTTGAAGTATTTAATTTATAATATTGTGAATTTAATAAGCTTTAAATTCAGATAAAAAAAAAAAAAACAAAAACAAACAAACAAACAAAAAAACAACAAACAAACAAACAAAAACCAAAAAAAAAACCAAAACTCCAAAATCCCCAAAAACCCAACAATTTCCAGATTTCTTCTTTAAAAAATATGCCAAAATAACACCATGGATCCACAAAGTTCATTTTAGATTGCAAATTGACCAAATAATATTATTATTTTATTGCTTGGTGAAAGAAAATTTCAGGCCAGTTGGCCAAAGTGGCAGTTACAGAGACTGGAGTTTGAAATTAGCAGCTGTCTAATTGATGGCACTCATTGGAACCAGTGCCACACTACAGGAGACGTAGCTGCACTTCACAGCGCTGTCAGACACACTTAATCTGTTCCACCACCTCGCACCATGCAGAGATATTAGCTCTGTTAAATGCTACAGCCCTGCTGTTCTAATTCCACAGCTTCTAAGGGCTCAGCTGGTGTTTCCATGTGATACTGTACTACTGTACAGTCCATGTGTACTGATACATTGCTGCTCTGGGAAGCCTGGACATCTGAGGGGTACGTTGCTCACTTTAAAAATAACCTTTGAATACTATTTCTCCCTCAGTACAGGAGAATTAGGGAAACACAGTTGACTTCATCCCTACTACTTGTCAGATGCTAAAAATATTAACAAGATAAATTATGGTTTTAAAATATGGTATAAGAAATACCATAGTTTTGTCAGTAATAATACTGTTTACGTATCTATTACATTATAGAATATAATTGTATAAATTATATTCTATATTATAGAATATAATTTTATACTATTTTCTTTTATGTCATGGTTGCAGAGAAAAGGGCTGGAGGAATTAGCACTGTTTAATTCCATACCACCCACAGCATGGCCATGGTGTGGATTCAGCAGAAGGAAGCTGATGCCAGAAGTGGAAGGGTCTCCACCTTTTGTCTGGCTCAAGGCAGGATGTGTGCAGGCATCAGGTCAAGCCCCTTTCCAGTGGCCCATTTTCCCATTCCTCTGAGCTGCAGTTTTGTGGGTAGGTGCTGAAAGACATTGCTGTCAAGCCCGGGGTGTTGCTCTGGGATAAAGAAAAGGGAAGGAGCAGCAGTGGAGCAGAGTGAGCCCAGCAAAGCCCGTGGAGCTGGGATCCACCACTGACACCACTGGAACCACCGAGCGCTCCAGCCCCATCCTACAAGGTCAGACCCAGGAAAAGATTCCCCTAACCTGTTTCAGAACCCTGTCACGTCCCACCTGGTTTTGTCTTGTCCTTGTTTTTCCATTGTTTTTGGGCTGAGTGGGGAGGAAATTTAAGCTGTGAGCCTCCCTGACACACTGCATTTCTTTTTCCATAGACCATGTGGGCAGTTTGCCATTTTGCCTTTGTCTGGGAAACCATGCTGGGTGATGTCTTCAGGAAGCATTTTTGTTTGTTCAGTGGTGAATTTCCTTCTGTGTGTAAACACTCTTCCGTTTGTACACTCTTTTTATTAATATTATTGTAATTATTGTGATTTTTCAGTAAATTGCAGTTCCATCTTGTAATCTCTCATTAGTGTTTCTTTCACAATTAGAGGGGAACAGGGAAAAGGGGGCAGCTCCAGTGGGTTTAATTTTCCTGCTGAGTTTCAAACCAGCACAATAATTATTGTAATCTGTCATTTCACTCATTTTCCTTGTCTGATGAGAGTGCTCTGACGAGAGTGCCTTCAGAATAAAGGCTATCTGGGTGATTACTGTGTTTGATGTTTTGTCCCCATGCACTCTCACTTCTTGTCTGAAGGTATTAGCAACCAGCTGGAAACGTGGGCCTGTGGAAATAAGCTCTCTGAGGATCTGGAAGATTCTAGAGACAGTATGCTGATCTCAGAAGCCATAACAAAGTTATCCTTCTCTGATCCAAAAGCAAAAAACAGGTCTAAGGATCTGATTGCTGCTATCACCAAATAGCCTAACTTCAAGAGGTCTAGTTTGCCTCAAACACACTTTTCATTACATACTGTTTGCAACCCCTTCTGTTCAGCCTTATCAGTGGGTTGCCTCACCTCTTATATATACTTTTTTTTTTTGCTTCAGAGTAAGAAGTACCTGAGCATCTAATCCAGTAGTGGAAATTTGCAAGAAGATAGTTGTTTTTTAAAAATATTATAGCACCATACATCATAAGACAGTTTAATTTCTATGGTCAGAAAATGAGAAAATCTAAATCAAGGTTGGAAGGCAAATCACACAACATTAGGTCCAGGGCAGCATGATGAAATGCTCAGCTAAAAATAATAAGTAGAAATTGTATGTGAACAAGGAAAAAATGAATAGCTCATCTTTAAAAGCAAAATATAGTTTGTAAAACATTATCAAAATATAGTTTGTAAAAGCATCTAGAGACAAGTCCTTCTATCAACCTTTCATATCCAGTTGATTTCTGAATCAAGATTTGTAAACTCACTAGAGGAAGAAGGTCTGTGTGGCATGAGTGTATCCTTTCATTCTCATCCTGCCCTTGAAGAAAGGAGAATGACTTATCTTAATGAGCTGAGGAAAAGAAAAAAGATGTGTAAATAGCTCAATTTCTTATAGGAAGAATTACATGGAATAGTATGGAAGTTCTGCCATCACATGTTTCCTCTTGCTTTACTGTGTGGTAGATTTAAAGGTGAAATTTTTGAATGTAAGGAGATGTTTCTTATTCCTGCAATGATTTGAAAAAGTAAACCTTAAAATACATTTTGAATAAATTTAATGTGTGAATAGATTATAATTTGAATTCAGATATAATACAGATCTGAGTAAGATTTTAGTTTAGGATACAGCAGCCCTTCCATTTGATTCAGCAAATGAGATGGGAACTCCAAATAAAATTTACATCCAAAGTTGAAAATTTCAATAAGAAATATGTTTCTATGCTTAATCTTTTTTTTTTCTTTCATACAATCTATCATTTCAACACTTCAATATGCAATGTTACAATATACACACTTGATGCAAAAGTTAAAAGACTATGAAATATCACATTACAGGTTATAATCACAGTGAATGACAATACATTTTCCTTTTTTATTGTGACAAATCTGTGCAAATTATTCCAAAACTTATAATATTTGATTTGCTTCCTTTAGTAAACAAGAACAACAAAAGCAAACAAAAAAAGCCTAGTCTAAAGAAACATATGGATAAAATTTCTAAACCACCTTTTTGTGGTGCTGCTTTGTTCTAGGAGAGGAGAATAAGCTGTCTCAAACCAAATTATGTGGGCAAAGAATTAATGAAAATGCTAGTAAATTATATAATGGCTTCAGACTTGAAAAATGCAAAAGCACTCTTGTTTCCTAATGTTTTTTTTTGGAGCCAGCTTTATGCAACATTCACATTTTATTCAACAGTATATCAACTGGAATTCCTGTAATTGACTTCTGAGGATAGCAAAGATAACACTGAAATAGTCTCAATTTTTACTTTTATCTTTGCATTTCTTACAACAAAGTCATAAGGAAAATGATGCATACCATGTTGGAATTTTACCTTTAAGAGAGCATTTTTCAGCTGATATTTCTGCAGAAGACAGCAAATACTACCTATTTAAAACTTCAAATGTAAAGAGGGAAAGAAAGCCTCAGTACTAAACTCAGTTCATTTTCTTGATATAAACTTGTGGGGTTTTTTACAGTATATGTAGTTGAAAAAAACATTTTTTTAAATCAGATTTGGTTTTTAGGACAGAAAGGAATAAATTTCAGCTATGTGAGAGACTCTATCTTGACACTGACAGTTAATTAATTATTACTTGCATATAAAGTAAACATATTAACAACCATTCAACAGCCAAAATGTCACTGCCCTAATATGATTCCACCATTTTTGACTTCTGGAACAAGAAGGGATTTTGAACAGATACTTTTCTCAGGTTTATTGTGTTTCCAGAGCACAGGGTACATATCATCACATCCTTAGAATAATTTAGATTGTTTTTTACCTGGCAGACTACATCAACTGAAGTTATGGCCTTGCTTTTTCCTTGCATGTTCTGAAGTTCCATGTAAATCAAAGCAATGAGGATGGATCACCACACTACATTCAGATTAACAATTATTTTTTACTTTTGTTTTATATATATATATATATATATATGAAACACAGAACAGTCTATAAACTTAAGTATCTCTATAGGATGATAAAGAAAAAATAAACTAAAATAAGGTCAGAAGGTGAAAAGAAGGGTTGAGATGCACCAATAGTTCAGACAAGTCAGAAGCAAGTATATTTGATTGGTGGTGTGACTGCTGAAGGAGGCATTTTCCCCTTCCCCTTCCCCTTCCCCTCCCTTCCCTTTCCCCTTCCCCTTCCCCTTCCCCTTCCCCTTTCCCTTTCCCTTTCCCTTTCCCTTTCCCTTCCCTTTCCCCTTCCCTTCCCCTTCCCCTTTCCCTTCCCCTTCCCCTTTCCCTTTCCCTTTCCCTTTCCCTTTCCCTTTCCCTCTCCCTCTCCCTCTCCCTCTCTTCTTCTTCTTTTTCTCTCTTCTTCTTCTTCTTTCTCTCTCTTTTTCTCTCTTAATTTTCTTTAAACTCAAAATCAAGAATAAAGAGTACAGCTGTTATGAGGATGTACACTGACACAAAACACTGTCATGTAATTATTATGTATTCCATAATTAGAAAAAGACAGTTTAGGGGACAAACAATTCAGTCTCCAAAAGCAATAGTGCTGAGAGAGTGAAATAAAATTCAGGATAGGTTATTTGAAAGACCTATACCAGTACATGCAAATGCAGCTATTCACATAAAGAACACATCAGTAGAGAAATCACAGCCATCCATGCAGAACTATAAGAGAAGTTCAACTTAAAAGAGCCAAGAAGATGGACAGATCAGCTGAGAAAATGGTGTTGGAAAGGTCAAAATTCAGTGTGTTTTATGGAAAGTGACAGGAAAAGCAATGGCATAGAGAGCATAGGAACCAGAATAATTTTATTTTCACTACATAATAGTAGAAAAGCAAAAAAGAGGGGGGAAAATTATAGTCAAGGAATATGGAGAATTCCAGTAAAGATAAATATATCATTTATATATTAGTTCATTTAAAAATCCTTAACAGATATAAGTGACCACTGCTTCCTGGAGACAGTCTAGCACAGGGCCACAAAGATAATTAATGAACTGGAACATCTTCCATGTGAGAAAAAGCTGAGAGCTGGGGCTGTTCAGCCTGCTGAAGAGAAGGCACAGGAGCACCTTATCAGCTTGTTGAAATACTTGAGGAAATAAAGGAAGGAAATACAGAAGGAGGAGACAGACTTCTCAGTAGTACCCACTGCTGACAAAATGGTGACACACGAAAACACATGGAATTCTATCTGACCACAAGAGAACTCTTTTTCTCTCTGTTGATCAAATGATGCAGCAGGTTATTGAGAGAGGTCATGGAATCTCTTTGAATATCTCCAAGGATTGGACTCAGTAGGGTAACCTGCTCTAGATTATTGGACTAGAGGATCACAGAAAGTCCCTTCCAATTTTTGGTTCTGTGAAGCAGATGTTCATTTCTATGATTAAATTGATTGCTGGTCAGTTTTCAGATTTCAGCTCAATTATGCATGATCAGCAATGGGAGGTATCCAGATATCAGAACCATAGCTCTGGAGAAGGAGGAAACACACCAGAACATTGAGATTAAATTTGTCTTGAAACAAAGGAGTTGTTAAATAAATTCAACAAAATTCAGTAAAACTGATAAGTGTTTTCATGCAAATTAAATGTCTTGATAATAAGAGAACTCTGGCCAGGAGTGGAAAAAAGTGAGAATCACTCTGACATGGGAAGGATGAGCTCTAGTCTATCAATATGTATTAACATATTTTCTTTTCTGCTGGAAAGTTTCCAGTTTTGTTTCTACAGAACATAAAGTTATTCATATTTTAGTGTCTTAAGAAGTCTATCATACCGGTTCCTGTGAAATGTATTCTCTGAAATACAGAGACAATATTTTAATAAAAACCCTGACTGCACTGGGTACTACAGTATGACATTCAGATAACTTTCTATCTCTTGGCAATTTGAGGAGGACTTTTCCTCCTGAGATCCCATAAAACTGGAATGGAGGAAAAAAAAAAAAAAAGCAATTTTGGCAAAAGCCTATATAGTCACTGATTTAGCTCTGGAACTTGCTTATACTGCACCAATCAAGTGTAGATGGAGACTACGAGTTCTTCTTTAAAAGTCTTTAACTCTGGTGTTCAGTTGCACTGCATCTTGCCATCGGCAGCGTCATGTCTACGTTGAACTTTTTCTCCAAAGTCTTATGCTTGGCTTCACTCTAGGTCATCATGCTGTAGGTAGACATCATAGATAGATAAATATTGTCTGTTAGATACATGCCACCATTTTCAACAAAATCCACTTTATATCTCTGTCTGACATTCGTAGCATTCCTGTAAACAAGATACAGGAATTCAGTCAGGTACATCTACTAATCAAAATCAATACACCTTGGAGCAACATGATCATCTGAGTGCTCTTACTGAATCACTCACACCATGTCCTGGTTGTTTGGAGGCAGCTTCAGAACTGTTCAGGGCATTTATCCATCCTTCATGCCTCTGATTGACATGTTGACTACTAATATTTGGAAAACTGGATACAACTTCCATGTCTTCCTAACATGTTTTTAGGAAAACAGTGTAAAACAATATTATCTTTAATTTCAAATAATCAGTAGCCCCTATTGAAATATTCTAATTTCAGTTTGTTCTCTGCTAAACCATGCAGTCTGCTTTCAATTCTCTTACAAATTTCCATTCAGTTGCCTTTTTAGATGGTGAATGTTTTCCCCTCAGGTTTCACTCCAGCTACCAGGAAGACAGATTTAATCTATCTAATATTGTTAGCACACTTGGAGCAATCATAAGAAGTTGTCCTTGCAGCAAGTGGAGAGTAAAGAATAGCTGTGTCATCGTTGCAACCACCATAACTGAGCACAGCAATGAAATGTCATGCTCTAGTGCCCTTCTGTCAGGACCAGTTTTATGTCTAGAAGCAGACCTGGGGCAAAAGCTCAGATCCAGCCACAAGCTTTTGACTACTCCTTAACACTCACTTCTGTTTACATTGGAGTTCTTAACCTCCATAAACTGTTTTTATTCCCTATACTGAAAATACCCTTTCATTGATCTTCAGTGTGAATAACCATGCCTAGTATTAGGGTTTTCCCTCTGATCCCTTCTTCGTGCTACATTATCTCCTGCAGGTATCTGAAATTTTGAATATTTCCCCCATAATTTCCTGCAGACAGCTGGTACTGACTGGTTTCCTCAGTAGAGAAGAATCTTAGCAAGATCTTTGGCTATAGATGGCTCCTACAGCTTTGTGTGTGAAACATTGGAGATCTCTGTATCTACATAGCTCTCTGTAATTTTTTGCCTTTTAACAGAATGAGCCAAAATTATCTAGGTTCAGGGGCTGTATTTGTAAATGTGGAGGTTTTAACTTTAGTGCACACTGAACATTTAGAAATTAAGAAGTTGTACTTACCAGATTTTCTGGCTATGCACAAATCAGCTTGATACACATTTCACACTGCCTCCTGACATGTGAAATGAGCCTAATGTGTCCAGGAAATTTGATAGACCAGTGCAAGGGGGCATTAGTTCACTATTGAAAGAACTATTCATTAGTAAGTGGCAAATGCACTTCCTCAAACTTACAGCGCATTTGTGCTGAGTCTATGCCAAAGAATTACACTAATTAGACTGAAAGATATTAAACATGTTCTCCATAATATTTAACATAATTTCCTACAACAGCCTGCCGAACCTTTCTTGCTCCAGACATAGAATTTATGTGCTGGCTTCCTCTGTTCCTCATTCATTAAATCCAAGTTATACTGTTTGTATCACGTATTCTTCCAAAGACTCTTATTTAGCCTTCTCTAACAGCACTGTAAAGAGATTTTGAAGCTTTCGTTTATTGCAGGGTAAATTCCCAGTAACTTTTTCTTTCATTCTCTAAAAGATTAAGTATTCCGGGACCATATTCTCCATTTGTGATAAATGCAGCTTCTGATAAAACAGAAGGTGATTTTCTTCATGTTACCCTGTGAATATTTAAAGCATTATCTTTGATGAAGAGTCAATAGTGAAAGTAAGAAAAGGTGCGATCGCAACTTTGGGGCAGTGGAAATAGCACATTACAGGGCACCACTACCTGCAGAATGTGGTCTTGTGTCCTTCTATAACATTAATGCCATGAGATAAAAGAGTGGAATGCACTTGTCTTGAGCTGTACACTTGATTCTGGTCATGCCACCTCCAGAAAAACAGAACAGAAACAGCAAAAAATTTAGCTAATTTAAAATTAGGAGATGAATAATTATTTAAAACCTTGGTTTGGAAAAAGATTTGAACATATTAGAGCTATATTATTTACAGAAACAATTAATAGGGAGCATAATAAGTTATTTGTGAATTAATAAGCTATATGGAAAAGAAACATAATCCTCTTTGTCTTTCTGTATATTACAAAACTAAGGAACGTGCTGGAACTAGAAGAAACTTAAATTGTAAATCTGCTGCTTCAAGAAGAAAAGGTGAGAAAGTAAGTTTACATATCCAAAAAATTGTTTGAATTCTGGTCCAGAATTCTTCTAGAATAAAACTTATTTAAGAATTAGCCATACAATTTTGAAGGCTATGAAAAGTTCCATCCTGACTATGGTGTGATCAGGCTTGGATTTTTATACCTAATAACATGACTACTAGACAGAAGAGTTATCTCTAAAATGGGAAGCTGATAGATTTTGAGTGAGAGAACATGACAATGATGCTAATTTGGAGTGTAAATTGGATTTGCTGACACAAGGATTCTCTTCCAGACTTACATGTTCACATTTTATTTTAAAAAGTGTATTAAGATAAAATAAATAAATACCCTTTATATTTTATCTAATGTGATTTTTAGCACTGGAACTGATCTCAGGACATAATCTATCACATTCAAGGTAGGGTTAAGCATTATCTATATCACTTTTGTCTCTCTTGCACTGCACACAACAAAATTATTGTAAGTCCACATGGTCAAGTCATTGTAAAAGAGCAGATGTTATATACAAAATTAGAAAAGAATAGCAAGGCCTTATTTTAAGAAAGATGTCCGATTTGGTCTGCATTTAAAATGAATGAATTCTTTCCATGCACCCTGATAAAAGGCAAGAAAAGTGATCAATACACTAAAAATCATGATCTATGTGAAAAAAACCAGTTGAGTAAATTACTGATTTTTAATCTGAAGATCAGAAATATGTCAAAATGTGTAATAAATATTTTCAGATAGATGAAAGATTGGTTTGAAAAATGGGGAAATATTTGAATTCTAATTTAAATTACTAACTTTTTTTTGGTTTTAGTTTATATGCACGTTTATATATGGTTTATAATGTTTATTGTCAGACAAATTTCATCATAGTAGAAATACTCTGGCTTATCAGTATATGAAAATCATAGATTTCAGAGCAAAACAAAAAAGTATCATATTTTTAAACTGAATTGGCTTTTTATGTGATTAAATAATAGTGCTATAAACCAAGATAGACAGACTAATTATTTTCTATGAACAAATAAGCATTTGAACAGTGTAGCAAAAACTGAAAATATTATATAGAAGGATTATAGAAATATTATACAAAACAAATGGAATTTCAGAAGTTGTGTTTTTAAGCTGGTGAAGTATGCTTATGTTAAAACATATTTCCATATCATGTTTTATATTCTGTGAATAAAAATTATTCCATGAACCCTTAATCAAACCCTTCTTAATCAAACTGAGAAATCTTTCATATTTCCATGTGTGTTAGAATGCTGGTTATCACTGTGTAATTATAAAATATCTTTGCAATTCTCTAACAAGGATCACAGTATCAAGTGTCTCATTTTGTGCTGACAGGACTTGAACAGAACTGCCTGTTGGGTAGTGTGAGGTTACAACCTTCGGTGTTCTTGGCACCAACTTTGTTATCTTCTAAAATGAGCGAAGCAGCTAATAGTTGCTAAAAGGTTCTTTATTGCAGTAGCACACCAGTCTCAAAAGGCACAGTCACAGACATCAAAGTCTATGCTAGGTTTTAGTTTTTAGTCCTAAATAGAGGCAGAAGCTGCTCCCAGAGGTCCCGGTGGGGCTGATCTTGCTGCAGCAGCTCCTGTCTTCTTCTCAGGTGTTGACAGCGAACAAAAGCAAAAAGCAATGGCAGAAAAGGCAGAAAAGGTACTAACTGTCCCTAATATAAACTCTTATACAGGATCTTTCCAACAAGCTAGGACACAAGCTCAAACCACCACTCCTTAACCTATTAGAATTCTAGTTTCTTAGCACACCAAGTTACGTATGGACCACACATACAACCGATCTTGTTCTATCTGAAAAATCTAAGCAACATTCTTACTATAGCTCTATTATGTCTAAGTATTGTCTACAGCCATGGTCCTGGAAACTCTACTGAAAACATCAGTATGTTTTTTAACCTTCACCAGAACTTGCACTACTACTGTCGCTTCTAAACCTTTCACTTACTAAAAGCATTAGAGCTCACACTAAAACTTACTGACTTACTTCTACTTAAAAGTCTACTTTATGTGTGAGTAGCTTAATATACTTCAACCCATCCAAAGGCTTTAGTTCAGTCCCTGCACTTTGATTCCTCTCTGAAGAATTCAGAGAATCCCCGAACTCACTGACTCCAACAGGGTAGTTCTGGACACTATCCTTAAAAAAACCCCTGGTAGTTCCAGTTCTAACCTGTTTGTACACTCTTGAATATGGTAGTAAATAATGTTTAAAGCCATTGTAAAAATATTAAAGGAAATATATGGGATCACTATTTTCTCCACAAAGGATAATTCTATAACAAATTTGCAAGAAATACCATCAGCCACTTAATCCCAGCCTTAAATATGTGATTTTAAAAGTAGGTAAATTACTTTGGATCACTTGGCTACTTTATTTTCTGAAGATAGCCATTGAATGCCTTTTGTGAGTTTGCTTTCTAACTGTAAAACTAATAAGGCAAAAGTAGCTAGATCCATGACATGCTCACACATGTTAGTTGGGAAAGCCTCACTCCATAGTTCTAAAAGCTGGGTGTTTTTCTTAAGCCAAGTTCATAGAAGATAAATTTATTTGAATTTACAATAATAAATACATTATAGAATCTAGAAATCACACTTCTGCTCAGAAAATTTCTTGGGTATCTGTTTAAGCTACAACGGGTTGCAAAATTTCTCTTTTCCAACAGAGTCAAGATATCTGATCAACAGAAATCTCTGTGGCCCTTTGCAAATACATAACTTTGTGTCCTAGATTGCAACCTACATCAAGTAAGCAGAAAGAGATAAAAAAGTCCACGTGATTTTTGGGGTTAAACTAATGCATATCCTCGGTTGTTAAACTACCAGCCTTGTTAGAAGCTACTATGTACCACCCAGGTAAGGGACAGGGCAGGGCACTACTGCTCACAGGTCTATTGACTATTTTTCTGAAGAAAGAACGCAGTTACATTTTAGCTCTTTTTTTCTCAGTCTTTCTACCACACCTCATGCCTTCCCACGGAAAAATTCTTTAACAGCTTCCTAGCAGAGAGGGAAATCTGATGGATTTGTCAGCCATACCCTCTACTGCTCTCAGAATACAGGTTTTTGTCTTCCCCAGAAAGCAGCACATTAATTTACAGTTCATTCCTGAACATGACCAGTTGATGGCAACCTCATTATATTGTCAAACTTAAAAGTCCAAATCTTTGACCCTCATTTTGCTACAAGAGCAACATAAGGACAATGCATAATAAATTACATTGGAACAAAAGGAAGAAAAAAAGAAGAAAAATTATATATTGTGTGGGCCTGAGGAGGCATGGAAAATTATAGTGATGTGAACCATATGAATGAGCTTACAGCAAATAAACTCTTTCTACCCTGTTTTTTTCTCAAGCTAGAATAATTATTGTCTTCCAACATACTCTGCAGCTAAAGGTACATGAATTGTTTTTCACATGTCTGCAGTGCTCTGATTCTCTGATCCATTTGTACATTTTCTATTCTAAATCTCACCTTAATACCTTCTTTTCTTTAGCTAGTGATTGACTTAGCTCTTAAAGTGTTTTGTGATAGTAATAAAAGAATGCTGTTTAAAATGAAATTGTTTTTCACTACACCATGGAATTATAATTCAGATCAAAAGCAGATGACTGAGTTTTCTTTTCAAATTGATTTATCTATTGTAAACAAGATGCATATGCTGAAGAATGAATTACTTTGAGACAGTAATAAAAGAAACAGATATAGTTACAAGAAAATTCACATGTATGCCAGTAAGAGCAGAAGCTTTAGTCCTTCATGCTGCTATGCACTGATATGCACATCCACAAGATATGAGACATTTGTTGAGAAGTCCTGCTGAATAGAGAAAAACAAAAACAGAAAAACAATTTTTAGATTTTGAATTTGAATCTTCAATGCAATTTCAAATCAAAATGCTACAAGAAACTGATAAAAGCACAATATAGTTCAGGAATTTATGATCTACTGAAACCCTCCTGAAAGTCTAGTATATTATAGTAAGGACTGGTTTTCTTAAAAAACCCTCCAAGTTTAAGCTTTGTCTAACTCCTACTGTAAGTTCTAATCAAATCATGATGTTTTAGTCCCTTGAGCATAAACTTACAGTTGATAAAGCTGAGGATATCTGAATTTTTGAGGAATTCACTCTAAGGAAATATAGGAAGAAATTAGGAGGAAAGGTCAGAATTGTACTGACAATGTTAATGTGTAGGTCTAACCCTAAGTGTTTTAGACCTCACTAAGGTCTGTATACACACATATATATATGTGTGTATATGTGTATATATATATATATATATATATATACATATACAAATTCCTACAGCCTTAAAATATTAGGATGTGTTCAACTTTGGGAAGAATAATTATGATGATCTCTTGGCCACACAGAAATCCATATGCCTGCAACACTTCAGAATGCAAGCTGTGCATTTCAACAGAAATCAAGTGTTTGTTTTTCATCAGATTCACCTCTACTTGTAAAGTTGCCTTATGTGATCTGGGTTTGGGATCCTGACTGAAGGCTACTGACTTAAAACACTCATTTGATGTTTCTCTTCCACATTAACCAGTATACACTTTCTGCATGAGCCCATGAGTGTTGTTGCGTGCTGTCATGTATTATTATACATGATTCACTTTCTGATCAGTCATTGCCAACAGCTCCTATGTTCTCTACACCTATGTCTGTATGAAGAATTGGGTTTGAGAGTTCAGACAATTTCTGTTGATCTAAGATGATATTCTTTTTTTTTTCTTTTCCTCTGAATCCTTTCACAGACAGAAAATATTCACCAGGTAACAAAGACAATGCTTCTGTTCATTCTTAAGTCATTCACCTGAGAAATAAGTTGCCAAAATTCAATGCTGCTTTGTTGTGAAAACTCCTTTGAAAAAGGTAGAGCAAAATTAATAGGAGCTTTAATAAAAATAAAAAAAAAAAAAAAAAAAAAAAAAAGAAAAGAAAAGAAGCCCTGGAACTGCCTTGGGGAGAATAATCTCATGACAAAGGACATATTGGGACAAACCTCTGCTGTGCATCAAGCAAATGGAAATTATGCTTAGGAATATACACAATTTTAAACTTATTTTTTCAGTGAGATTAATTTCCTTTCAGTATATATAATCCTCTTCTGAAAGTGTAAAAATATAATTGTATTGAGCTTATGAGGCAGGCTGGGGACACCCGAGGAAGCTGCTGGGGTGGCTTCTGTGAGAAGCTGCTGAAAGCTTCCCTCATGTCTAACAGAGCCAATGCCAGCTGACTCCAAGTCAGACTGGCTACTGGCCAAGACCATCAGTGACAGCAATAGCACCTCTGTAGTAATGTATTTAAGAAGGGGAAAAAACCTACTTGAAGTAACAGCAGTGGAGAGAGGAGTGAGAATATGAGAACAACACGTATGCATCCTCCCAGGTGAGTGAGGAAGAAGCAAGAGGAGGGCACCAGGTGCTGGAGCAGAGATCCTGCTGCAGTCAGGGGTACAGAGCAGGGTGAGGCAGCTGTGCCCCTGCAGCCCGTGGAGCTCCCTGATGGATCTGGGGATCCACCTGCACTCCTGAAGGGCCCCATGCTGGAATAGGTGGATGCCTGAAGGAGGCTGTGATTCCATGAGAAGACTGAACTGAAACAGGCTCCTAGCAGGACACATGGAGAGAGGAGACTGTACTGGAGAAGTCTGTTCCTGAGGGACTGCAACCCATGTGCAGAACCCACACCAGATCCGCTGATGGACAAATGCAGACCATTGGAAGGAACTGTGCTGGAGAAGTTCGTGGAGGACTGTCTCCCAAGGGATTAATCCCATGGTGGACCAGGAAGAGAGTCTGAGGAGTCCTTCCAGAAAGGAGGAAGGAGTGGCAGACACAATATGTGATGAACTGTTCACAGGCCCCATTCCCTGTTCCCCTGTGCTGCTGGGAGTGAGAGGTAGATAAAGTGGTGAGTGATGTCAGGTTAAGAAGAGAGGTGTGGGTGGAAGGTCTTTTCCAAGATTTGCTTTGATTTTTCATTATTTTCATTTATTAGTAATAAATTAAAATGATTTCCACAGGACAGATCTGCCTTGCCCATAATTCTGAGTGATCTCTCCCAATCCTTATCTAGATCCATAAACCTTTTTTTTAATGTTTTGTGTCCCCTGTCCAGCTGAGAAGGGGGGGAATAAAGAAGCTGTGGGGGCACCTGGCAAACATTCAGTAGTGTTGCAGTATTTCTCCATTTGTATTTATGGAAATTATTTGCTGCATTTAACCTCAGTCCATAGATAATTTCATACTTAAGGAACTGCAGTCCATAGGGGCTCTGGCTAAGGTATAGAGCAGTGATCCTATAGTGATCCTAGGAAATGGAAAAAGTGGCTGAAGTACACCAAACTTTGCCCTCTGGAGTGTGAACAATATTTTTTGAGTTATAAAAAGCCAGATACAGATCAGAGCTATCTCTGTTATGAATCTGATAAACGAGTAATCAGAAAACCTAATGTCAATTGAGCAATTCTGCAGGGGGAGATGGAAACAGTGTAAAACAGACAGGGGAAATAAAGAATCACAAATCTCAACAATCATTAAATTTTATATTTGGAAATAATTTTCATTAACACTAGTATCGGTGCCAACACAAATTATCCTTGTGTTATTCAAATTAACCTATATTATCCTTGATATCATCATATTCTTATACTCACCATGCCTGAAATATTTTTCTTTCTGCAGTCTGATCACTGAGGTAATTAGTTTCAGCTTTATCTACAGACTTGAAACTATTAGAAAACACTTGAAGCAGGTTGACTAATAGATTTCAAATGACATTTATGACTATTATTAACAATGAAAATATTTTTTTCCAGTGTATGGCCTGAAGAAACATCTTCTCATGACAGAAAGACAGCAACAATATTTAATCCCAAATGTAAAGCTGAATAGGATTTGAACACTAAAATGAATCTCAAAAAAAAGCTGAAGAATGCCTTTACTTTAACACTGTAATAAAGGATGATAGTTATGACACAGCAGGACAAATCACCGCAGAAATCAACCAAGACTTTTTTTCTGCATCCTACATTTGTCATTGGACATTCTATAATCCTGCTGCAGTCTCTATATCTTAAGTAATAAAAGATAAAAGCTGCTATTATGTTTTCCAAGTAGTTTCTCATTTTCCTGCTGATACCAGAAACAAAAATACCACAATCCTTCTTTGTCCAGAACATTGTAGATTTGACCTATAGTGATAAAGCTCTTGTTGCTGAAATTCAATCTGCTTGTGTTTTACAGATATTAGCAGATTGAAACTTTGGAAGATTTATTTAAATGCATTCAAGTACAATCCTTCCCTTTCATTTGAATCACTGTAAAATTAATATTTGACACAAAGATATACACTTTCAGGATAATCGATCTATTCTTTTTTTATGGTAGGTTTTAGACAAACAGTTTTACTCCTAATGGAGTACGTGGTTGTAATTTCATGTGCTTAAATATTTTCTGCTGGTGGCACTTCTGGAAAGCATGAAAACTTAATAACTACTACAACTGAGCAAAACTCAAACAAACAAAAAAAATCCCAAACCCCAAAACACCATCAAAAAACCCCTCAAACATAAAAACCCCCTCCAAAATCCCACCATCACCATCAAAAACACACACAAAAAAATCTAAATAAAAAAATAGCAATCCTCTCCAAAAAACCATAGCCTGAAAACCACCAAATCCAGACAAATAACTGAAATTTTTGGAATAATGCCAGAGGCACTAACACTTGGTTATATCAGCTAAGACTGAAGGAAAATTAGTTCACTGAAAAAAAAATTATTTAAAATATTGGGTCAAAGAGAAAGGATAAATATAAGAAAGGAGATAGACATGTATGAACACTCTAAAGAAATATAAGTCAACACAGGACATTCAAAATATACATTGGCTCATTAAGAATTCCAGTTTAACATCATATACCATAGATGTCTGAGATATAGCATATTAAGGAATTCATACCCTAAACATCCCAGCCCTTGGTGGAAGCTCTAACCATCTTACACCTTAGTGGAATCCATGGACAGTAAATTAGTTTAACACAGCCTTTGCACATACACACATGAACAAATAAGTAAACACACATATACAGGACTGTGCTGTCTTTTTAGATATGCACAGTATCTGTTTGGGTTCCATGTTGTGATAGACATCCCTTAATATAGAGTATAAGTAACATTGAAAACAGGGTGGGCAAATGAGCAGGAAGGGTGCATGTCAGTGAAGAGGTGGCACTGCTCTCCAAAACATGTTTTCAGGATTTCCAGAAATTCTCCTATCTCAAATCTGCATCCATATCACTGACCTTTCTCCTGGAGTGTATTTCCTTGCTGTTCTCTTTTGCAAAACCACATTATCAGGTCTGAGTGAGGTGGCATGGCAAACAGGACAAAGGATCAGATTGTTACATACTCAATTAGAATTTTGGCAGCTGTTCAAAACAGACTAAACTGCAAAAGATACACAAAAACTGGAGCTGTGAAGATCAAAGCAATAAAATATGAATAAACAAACTCATCATAAATTGTATGTGTTTATCTAGTCTTGGATTTCTCATTAGTTCAAAATCCAGCCAATGTCAAAGACAATATAACAGATTCCAGGTATCATTAACATGTTTTAAGGTAACTATTTTAATACAATAAGACCCAAACAATAGTTATAAATGTCAGGAAAAGAAAACCCCCCCAAAAAATGGATAAAAGAACTAAAAGAAAACTAGTGTAGCTGTAATTCACATACAAATCAGATTTTTTAGTTGGCTTTATTTTCTTATGCAGTAGTTGAGATCTCAAAATCCTCTTTAAAACTCATTTCAGGGTTTCATTGGTTCCTCTGACTCGGCACTATGGGTCTGTCTATCTTATGGGCAGCAAGCTCACAGCTTCCACATGTGACTGAATTCATCTCAAATGAGATGAGGTGAAACATAAGTGTGTGCCAGCCACAGCTCATTTTGTATGTTAGTTTAACAAGGAAATACATACATAGAAACCAGAGGGAAAAAATCCACAGCACTCTTCAATAATAATTTGGATTAAGCATGAAAACTTAAGAGGTTCTCCACTGTAACTAAAAACAACATTGTCAGGTTCATGAAATAGCTCTGAGAAAAAAAGTGTTGTTTCATAAGGCATTATAGTGTTGGGTTTTTCATGCATTTCTGTGTTGAGCCAATAGAATACTGTCTTTGCTTCAATGGCATGGAAAACAAGAGGTTTTCATTCCTCCTCATTTCTGTGCCCTGAGACATTATAGAATCATCTCAGAAAAGACCTTTGAGACCATTGAGTCCAACCTATGACCAAACACCTCCATATCAACTATACCATGGCACTGGGTGCTGCATCCATCTTTCCCTTAACACCTCCAGGGATAGTGATCACCACCTTCCTGGGCAGCCCATTCCAAGGCTTAACAACTGTTTCTGTGAAGAAATCCCTCCTCATGCCCAAACTAAACCTATCCTGGTGCAGCTTAAGACTAGGTCCTCTCATCCTGCTGCTGGTTGCCAGGGAGAAGAAGCTGACCCTCACCTGGCTATACCCTCCTTTCAGGTAAGCATTGAATGATAAGGTCACCCTGAGCCTCCTCACTCACTGCATCTATCAGGAAGAGCACATAAAATACGTGATGGGGCATTTGAGATTTCAGGTTCAGTAACTCTTCTTCATTTCTGTGCATACAAATCATTCAATTTTAATTTCTCCTTCAATTTTTTTCCTAGAACCTTTCCCTTCTGTGCAATGTATCACCTAATTCATGGGTTGATCTTGCAAGATGAAAGGGAAAACAGAAAAAATAATTTGTTCATCTCACAGCTTTATATTTGGTTTCTATTTGATGTGAACAGAACTGGAGAAGATATGTTATTTTTAATTTCATTACTAACATCACTTTCTGCCTGGCACATATTCTTCTGTCTGTGGTGATCCATGAATAGAGACATATTTCCTCACATAGATGCAACTCATAAGACAAGAGGAGATTTTCTGTTGTAGTTACTCTATTTCTAGAAAAGATTTTTGCTAACTTAAGCCTTCCCTACAAGTCTCTTACAGAAAAGGTGATTTTAAAAAATCTTGACTGCATATGTGTAAATATCCTAATTTTAGCTATATATCAGTTTCTTTGTTAAAAGTTTAACAACCTTGTTAGCATACCTTCACTAAATCAGGACTGTGTTGTTTTCTGTGTGTGGAAAATTGTCCATGTCATTAAGATGAAAAGAGTAATCAAATAAATTGAAAAATATTAACGAAAAAACAGAACTCAAATTTATATATGGCTTAAAACTATAGTTCTTGTCTAACATCACTTCACTGCCCTCATGTTGGGAATGCAGTGAAATGCAATCAGACATGGCAGGATACAAATTTGTAGAGGCCTATGTTTAATGGTTATCAAATTTTAACAGAAGATTTTCTAAAAATCTATTTAAGAATGTCACACCCTGAAGCTAGGGATTACAGATAAACTGCTGCCTGTGAGACTATATTTGATATATTAAAGGGTATGAATATGAATCCAAGAAAGAATCTCAAAGGAAATTCCAAGCACTGGGATTAACTGTGCTTTTTTAAATGCATGGTGTTTGAATTTCCAATTATATTTTCATAATAAACCACATCTTCTATGTATTAGCTTATACAATAGAGTTGATCAATAGATTTATTTCGGATGCTGTTTAAGTTTAAAATGTTTATAGAATTATGGACAGAAACTCTATGTCATATTCTGAAACTGAAATTTATGGATTTGCTTATCTTTTGTGAAAATATGATGAGGTAGATTCTGGAAGATATTCAAGCAGTGTAATTTTTAAAAGAGAAGACTGTTAAGCAGTTTTTATTTTTTTTTTTTTATTATTTGTATTTGTACTTTCATTTGCAGGTCTCATTGAGTATAAAATGTCGGGTATACAGATCTCCTCTAAGGAACCTTTGTAATAAATTTCTTATGTGAACTTTTTAAGGCAGCAGTGAAAATTCAGCAGTCATATTCAAGTCCAATCTTGCAGAACTCTTGGAGGAGCCAAGTTTCAGGATGTCTGGCATTATTTTTTCTTTTTCATTGTAAGCTTAATTTCAAGTAGAATTCCAACTCTGAATTCCTCTGTTTGACAACACTACAAAAGGAATAAAAGTGACAAAGCAAGACTAGCAGGTTTACAGAGCCAAAGGTATTGAAACTTCAGTGTTAATTTAAAATGAAAGGTGGCATCAAAAGCAATGAATCAGTGCATGTCACGACTTAGCAGTATACCTTTTGATTTATTTCATACTCGCAAGACAAATGAAGCTCCGTTTCAGAACTACTGCAACACATTTTGGTATTTCTGCTATTACCAGCTCTCTGAAGAAATAAACCTCTTAAATCAGCACATGACTATCCAACCATTACACGTAGAGTGTTTTAAAGACTTAGAAGTCATCACTTGCTTGAAAGAAGAGTCTCCATTATGAAACAGATCTGCTGCTTCTTCAGCATTTCAGTATAATGAAGTTTCAATGTACATTTAAGTTTGTGTCTTCTCAAGCAATAAAAGTCAAAGTAAGTCTTTATTGTTCTTTAAAGTAAATGTTCTGTTTTCCTGTCTTCCTTCTCCACCTTTCTTTTTATCACATTCCAAATTATTGCCATTCTAACAAACATTCATAGGATCAATCAAAATCAGCGTTTTGGAAGGAACTATTTTTATAAAGTTAATTTTCAGATATGTATGAGAGACTGAAATTGTAAGTGTTAATGGCTCAAGCAATCGACCTTTTGTGAAAGCAGCAAGTGCTTTGTTGAGGCCAGGTTTGCAACCTCCAGCCGAGGGGGAGGAGAAAAGTTTTTGGATAGGAAGTGGTGAAACCTCTGATCTCCATAAAAATTGCCTAGGTGCAGACAGGGTGTGCATCCACCACTGAAGGATGACAAACCAACCTTTGTTTAGATAAACTGGATGAGTCTTGCAATATGTCCTGAAATGTGTCCCTGAAAACCCCAGACTGATAACATTTGAGCCAGATAAGAGAAAAGACTGCTAAGAAGCTGGTAGGATAATGTTTTTTATCCAATGTGGCAATGTCCACCCGACCGACCCCCCAGGGATTTGTTGCACATTCACATGTAAGACTGAATGTATTCATCCTATTCATCCCTTCTGACAAGACAAAACTGGATCAACTATGCAAATCTAAGAGGCAGGTTCCAAGTCTTAAAAGTGATCACAAACCATCAAATATTCCCAAAGCACCCCCAGACTCATTTCTGGGGCCATCCACCAGAGGACTGTGCATGATCTGCAGTGTTACATCAGACACTCCCACAACTCCCCCAGGAAAATTCCCCTGGAGGTACCTTGGCATTCCCACCTGAACCTGAGTGCATATTAATCCCTTAGAACTTTATGTTTTGTGGGGCTTCCCCAGTCCCTGATGATTGAAGACTGTGACCACCACAGGGACCAATGGACATCTAAATTGCAATAATCAAGTCACTCTCCAGGGGTGGTGTTATCTTTCCATTATCTACTCTTAACTGTTCTTTCTCTTTCTTTCTCTTCCTTATATATTGTTATATTTCTATAGATAATAACCAAGCAACCACATACTTCCTTTCAAATATGCAAATATATTTGTAAAAACAATCATTTTGTGTTGTTTCACTCCAATCTGTCCCAAGGGATCCATTAACCAAACCTTAAATATCCCACCTCCAGGGCAAGCCATTGCAATGGGTCAAAGAGCTTCTAGTTTTCACCTGGCCTGTGATCATTACCCTCCATTGGCAAAGCCACCCATGAGACTACTCTCTCTAATTCTTCTGAAAAAGAGTACTTTAAGGAAAAGAGTGAAATATGGGTCTAGACAACTTCAGTGTAACATAAGACTCATTAAAAATTTGTTAAAATATCCATCAGTATAGTTAAACAAAGTCTTTGTACTACATTTGTACCATAACTATTTTATACCATTACAAAAATTACATTTATATCATAATTTGTGGCAACATAAATTGAAAGGTTTTTTTAAATAATTTTCTAAATTAACTGCTGTAATGACTCAATAATTCCTCTCACCAGCTCTGAGAAAGTGAAATCTGCACATGCAATCACTTCACAGGTTTTTCTGTCTTCTCTTTGCCAGTCCTTGTTTCTCTGAAATATAAAAAATATATCATTTTATTTGGAAGTGAAAGCATCAAAACCTACCCCCACACCCCTCCCCCAAAAAAAAAAACCCAAAAAAACCCCAAAAAACAAAACAAAAACAAAAACAAAAAAAAAAAACCCCAAGAACAAAACAAAACAACAAAAAAAAAAAAAAACAAACAAACAAAAAAAAAAAAAAAAAAAAAAAAATTTCAAGAATTTCAAATCACTGTATCAAAATTTGAAACAGAGTTGTTCCTCATTTTACATCCAGGACATCACTAAAAGGCAGGCTATCACAGGAAATACAGAACAAATTAAAATTGATCCAGGCCTTTGAGTTAGCTTTGTCAGTACAGGCTTTGCTTCTTCCTCCCTGGCAGTCTGTGGAGCCACAGACTACTGGAATAGTCAGAGTTTATGATGAAGGCAGGTAAATATTCACCTCCATGCAAAACAGCTCTGCCACTGCTACCAATGCCAACTTGACAATGCTACTGCAGCCATTCTAGTGCTACAACCAAAACATTCTTAGCCAAAAACTGTTACATTACTTGAAAATCAGGATGTTCCAACTATTGGAACTTGTCTCCTGAATAGTTCCTACATGCTTTCATAAATGGAGGAATAATATGAATTTACTATCACAATTAAAACAGATATAAATTTTAAGTGGGGCACATAAAACTCAGTTTGAGGTATCACTTAATATGTACCACAGCTGGTGATAACAGACATTTGTTATTCTCCACAGGAGAGGAAGCAGAAATAGTATTGAGTTACATGCTTTTAAGACCCAGCAGAAACTGGTGAGTATCCACTGCTAAAATTTGCAACAGATTTTGTCTGCAAACAGCCTTCTCAGACCTACCCTAGCACTAAATAAAACTTAGCAACACACATAGAATGGTTTGGATTGAAAGAGACATTAATGACCATCTAGTTCCAGCCTCCTTCCATGGACAGGGACATCTTCCACTAGACCAGGTTTCTCAGAGCTCCATCTGGCTAGGTCTGGAGCATCTCCAGAGATGGGGCACCCACAGCTTCTCTGAGCAACCTGTTCTACCCCTTCAACACTTCCACAGTAAAGAATTCCTTCCTAATGTCTATTCTACTCTCCTAATTTCCTCCTAATGTCTAATCTACTCCTACTTTCTTTTAGAGTGAATCCACCCCCCTCCTTGTGTCATTACATGCTCTTGTAAACAGTCCCTCTCTGTATTTTTCATAGGCTTCCTTCAGGTACTTGAAGGCCACAGTTAGGTCAGCCCAAAGCCTTCTCTTTTCTGGGATGAACAAGCCTGATTCTCAGTCTTTTCTCATTTGAGAGGTGCTCTATCCCTCTAATCAAGTTGATGGCTTCCTCTGGACTCAACTTGAGCAGGTCCATGGTTTTCTTGGACACTAGGACACTGGAGCTGGATGCAGTGCTACAGGTGGGATCTCATGGGAAAGGAGTAGAGGGGAAGAATCACCTCCCCTGACCTGCTGCCCAAGCTGTTTTTGATGCAGCCCAGGGTATGTTTGGTTTTCTGGGCTGTGAGTGCCAGGTCATGTCCAGCAGCACCCCCCGGTCCTCCTCAGCATGGCTGCTCTCCATTTGTTCATCCCCCAGCCTGGATTGATGCCTGGGGCTTGTGCCAACCTAGGTGCAGCACCTTGCACTTGGTTTTATTAAAATTTATGAGATTCACATGGGCCCCTTTTTGAGCTTATCCAGGTCCCTCTGGATGGGATCTTGTCCTTCAGGTGCATATGCAATACAGTGCCTAGAAAATACAAAATATTTGCAATAAAAAGCTGGGACTAGGAAGCACTTATATGTACATAAGATGGTGATTAAAGGCTGTAGCAGCAGAAAAACAGCCCAAGGAACTGGAAAGTAAACAAGGTACTTGCCAAACAAGGAGTAGGGGTCTGGAGGATTTGTTGGGCAAGGAGACAGGATGTCTACATGGGTGGGGGAAACATTGGAGAGATTGAGACAGTGGAAAGAGATCTCTCAGTATTCAATTTCTAAGGATTAATCAAAGGCTGTAAAAAGTTGGATGAAAGCTTTCTAGATTTTTCCCAAGGTCCCTATTATTTGAAACTGCACTCATTTCTTAGCTTCTAATTCCCCCAAGTTAATGTGCCAAGTTTCTGTCCCTGGAGAGAATCTATTTTCTATCTGAAGCAATGTATGTTCTTTGGCTACAAGAATTGCTTTAGAGAATCTGGCTTTCCACAACTTAGAGACCTTCCAAAAGGCTGGGATATATCCCAAAACATAATTCTAGGAAGTATTATCATATTCATCTACTTACCATTATCAGATTTATCTTTTACCTTACTGTAGCCAGGACAGTTGAAGTCTGGTATAGTGCCAAAACATCTTGGTAATTCACAACTCCAATGTCTGCTTTGGCAGAGTATGTGTGGGACAAGTGCTTGGGCCATTCTTAATCATAATCAATAATAAAGTTTTAAATATCTTCCACTATGTTTTCCCACAGGCAAGGTTTTAATATTGTAGACAAATCAGTCTGAGCACTGGCACTGGCACCTGAATGCTTGCAGCTGCCTGCTTGAACCTGATACACCATTTTTACAAAAAAGCAATATTGCTTATTTTCTGTCCTGATATGAAAAAAAACCAGAACATAAAAACTCAAACAAAAAACAAAACAAAACAAAACAAAACCCAAGCAAAACAAAAAAACAAACAAACAAAAACAAAACCAAAAAAACCCAAAACAAACAAACCCAAAACAAGTCCTTTAGGATATGTTTGCTATGTTTGCTCTTCAGGTTCAATGGGTTAGATTATAGATATATCTCTACAGCCTATACATATTGATGGGTGTCAATACTACTGTGGCTGAAACACATTCTCCAAAGTTAACTGAAAGATAAAATCTATCTTCTTATCTTGATTTTCCAGTACTCTGGACTAACTATTTCCAGTGCTTAGAGTTAACTTCCAAGAGGTGATTATATATCAGTTTATGCCAAAGTGGTGTAAGTTCTTTCCTAAGAGGCACTGTAGGGGGCATCAAGCAGTTTAAGTAGCAGTAGGCTAACCCAAACCACTCCATGAATAAGGGGCAAAACCTCTTTCCTGCAGTGGAAGTTAAGAAGTGCTGGATTATGAAGTTTGTTTTTCCAGGAAAAAAAAAGGGAGTTTGTTTGAAAGAACTGCAAAATAGTCACACAGAAATTTTCAGATCAGACAAATGCTGCACATGCTCACAAATTGTTTTTTTCCTCTCATCTGTCTGCAAGAGAAATATTTAAAATCAAGTTAATTTTCCCAGAGTCATACAGATGAATGATAAACAGGAGACCTCTTAGGACATGCAGAGGTAGAGAAGGCATTTTCATTTTGATAACATTAATTTTGTCTTAGATGCTGATGGTAAGGTTCCTCCATCTGCCAAGATCTCTGAGATGTACTCTAAATTAATTTTGAGCAGATTTTCCATCTCACTGAAGATAAGCATTAAAGGAATGTCATTAAGATTGTAAAATCAATTATGCAAAAGGCAGAAAATGCCAAAATCTTAAACTGCATATCCAGAAGTGTCTGGAATAAAGAACAACCTTAATCTAGTTCATTGTGCATTCCTAAATTCCCACCAGCCTTGATAAGGACAATGATGGGTTTGTATCCTCAAGAAACAGAGAACTGAGTTCTGACACCAGGATTTGTTGTTCATATACAAATCTGTAAAAAGCAAAAGAGATTTTGCCTACCAGACTGCAATGACAGGTTTGCTAAAGAGGGTTTAAGGATTCATCTTTTCTTCTTTCCCCACTGTTTTTGCAAAATAGCATCTCAAAGTCTTTTCCTATTTTCTTTAATAGACATATTTTTGCTTTAAATTAAGAGGTTACTATATTTAAGTTTATTTCTTTCTTGTGCACTTACAAAAAGGAAACCAACTAAGAGAAAAAGAAATACTCTGTTCAGATTTTTCATCTGGTTACTAAATTAAGTTTAAAACTTTGTTTATAGCTGCTGTCATTTTGACTGGGAGAGTTCCAAAATTATTTCATCTATAAATATCTTCTCTCTTCAATTAATATTTCTAATTTATCTTAGGGTTATAAATGTTTAAAGGGTTAATTTGAGTTTTCATTGCTGACCAGAACAGGTTCTGTTAGGTTTTATATCTATTTTTTTTTTTAATGGAACAAATGATTAGAACATATAATAAGGTACAAACTACCTGAGTTATCTCCTGAGAAACTACAATACAGGTGTATATACAGCTTTGGCATATACATTAAGACCTTTGGTTAAGTTAAATATGTTAAATTATCTGATTAGTTAACCTATTAATAGGTTTCCTTGGTTATTCTTAACTTTTCTCTTACTGCTCAGTTAGGTAGGAGCTATTCAGTAGCTTTCTTATTTTGGTAAATGGTAAATGAAGGTACAGACATTAATCTAACTGTGGCTTTTACATCTTCTATTGCACAGGCATGTGCTGTGGGTCCATCACATTTCAGACTTAATATTCTGTAAATCTGACCCATGAGGCTAAAAGTGAGCAATCAGCCCAGAACAGTTAAAATTAAAATTTGTATTTTGGACAGCAAAGATTAACTAGATATGGTTTCATAAGAATTAACTGAGATATTTAATTGACAGTGATTTGAAAAATCTGCAGTCATTTGACTGTATCAATTACTCATTCACTCTCCCTGAGAAGATCAAAGAAAAATATTCTAGTCACAATTTGTGTGACTGTGACACTCAGGCAAGGTCAAAATAGCAGGGATTGCATCTTGTACAATTTGGCAATTAGAGCTGTTTTGGGGAAAGTGAGAAACCAGACTTGAACCTGACTCAAGCAGAGTAGCAGTTCAGATCTCACATTATTCAGCATTATTCTAAACAGAAGGCCCTGGTTCAGGGCTTTTTTCTCTGGCTTCTAGCACCCTCATCATACTGACACAGAATAAATCTAACTTTTGAAATCTCAGAATATTTTCAAAAACTACATTCTTTTCCATATTTTTAAAAATAAGCCCATATTTAAATCTTTTTTTCAGATTAAAACTTACAAAATATAGAGTGAATACCAGAACCCAAAATTTTAATGTCAATTCATTTAAAAATAGATCTTTTTTGTAGTATCCCATCCTTCAATATCAATGTTTATCACATTAGCAACTAATGATGTGGCAGTAGTGCAGCTCTAGCTAGAACATTGTGCTACATTCTGGAAGTGATTTATCAGAAAGATGGACATACTGGAGTGAGTTTGGAGAACAGCAACCAAAATCATTATGGAGAAAAAAAAAGTGACCAAAAAGCCTAAAATTTTAGACAGCAGTCATAAAAATATTAATGTCTACAAGCTTCAGATAATTAGGCACATTTTTTGTATCACATAATTTTAATTTTTACCACACTAGTTCAGTGCAATAGCAGATGATAGCATTTTGTACATACTAGTATAAAAAAAAAAAAAATAGCAATGGAGTGAAAATATTTAGTGAAATGTTAATTTTCCCTAATGTAAATATGGTTTGTGTTCCTTTGGCCTATTATCTTTTTTAATTCCTGAATTCCTAACTTTCTCTCATTTCTTTACTTTTTGTACCTAAGCACTTCCACAGAAACTGAAAAGTGAAATTAATTGCTTTCCATTGTAGCAGTTGCTAACACAGATTTCCTGAGACCTGGCTGATGAAGTATAATATTTGTCATAGAAAAGTTAAAGCTGGAAGAAACTTCTAGTCTGACCCCCTATTTTAAGAGAGGGGTAGTTTGTCAGGAGCTGTTCTTAAAATTTTCTACCAATGGAGATCCCACATCCTTCTCAGCCAAACTTTCAGGACTGCAGTAAGATATCCAAAATATTATCTTTAATTTTAGGAACTTTAACTCAATTTCTCAATTAACTCTCAGTATATTTTAAATTTAATTTCTCTCAGTTCCTAATTTATAAACATAGATAACACAATATTGATTTTTAAAATTTTATCTTATTTTATTTTTTTTTTAAAGACTTTTTTTCCAAAGTTGTATGCACTTTATAACCAGGAAAACCACTTAATATACTGGCTGGATAGAGAGGAGTAAGAACTAATAACTTATGGATTTATTTTTATTTAGCATGTCCTTCTTATCCAATCATTTTCAACTTTTATGGCTTTTTGGCTTGTTCTAGTTTAAATATATACTCAGTTTCATCATGCTTATGAATCCACAGAAATATTGGCAAGTCAATCTTTCTTTTAGCTTCAAGCCTATTTTAGCCTTTGTCTGATTTTCCCTGTGTCTCTGTGCACTTGAAGAAACCCTTACAGCTTGCTGCAGTTGTAATAGTGTCTACTTTTTGCTATCTTGTATTTGGTATTTATATTTTCGTACAAGTGACTGGCTAAAACTTGTTGTGAAGAAAGGTTAGTAATCAGCTAATTAAAATGTTCTGTGATGTCTGGTCTTGCTTATCAGTTTCTTAAAAAGAAAAAAAGGACAAAATGAGGTTAAAAAAATGCACAGAAAGAGAGGAAAAGCTCAAATTTGGCTACTAGAGAAATTTTTAAAAAGGAAGTTGTGGAAAAACATCAATGTTTAACATGAAGAACTGGAGAAAAGCTGTGTGTCCTTCAATTTTGGAGAGCAACATAATTGAGAAATCCTCTGTAGGCTTATTTGGGTATTATACATCCAGCACAACTATGAACTAAGCATGATACAAAACTGAGCCTGCACAGAGCCTAAAGAAAGACTCTGAGAACCTTGACTGTAAATGTTACAAGAATGCATTCTTTCTTCAAAATTTCCTAGAGGTGGGCAAACTGGAGATCAGGAGTAAAATAGGATACTTGAGATCATTATTTAGGTACAAAAAATTATGGTTAAATGAAAATTTGATTTTAATTTGCTTTGAATAAATAAAAATTGATAATTAAAAACCTATAAAATGGAACTGCTGACGCTGATTGTAAGTACTTCCTGGTGCATGCAAGAAGGGAAAAAAGAGTTTTATGAAAAAAAAGGCATAAAAAATATACTAACAATCATGCTGTTCTTTGTCAAAAATAAGTTTTTCAGGAAATATCCGCTGATGGAAAAATTGCACTGATTTTTTTTTTTTTTTTTTTTTTTTGTGAAATACAAGACTTGAAAAAGAAATATTTCACCTTCCTGTAGAAAATACAGGATATAAATTTGTACGTTTTATTTAAGATTTGAAATCTATTTGTGCTAGAAAAGGTAAGTGCGTGAGATGCCTGAAAATCTCAGAGCATTTTGAAAGAATTGGCCCTAGGATGGCCTGGAGGTTGTTGAACTGGAAGCTAACAGGTAACAGATGCCGAGTGTGAGGGAGGCATAAACAGTACAGATGCCCTGATTTAAAACTGCAACAACCTGTTGGACTGTTTCTGATAGACTCTTGATATTTCTTTCCCCTTCATATCACTAGAATGCTAATTTTGTGGCAGTTTCATTGCTTTAGGGACAAAAAAAAAGTTTATATCCTTTTTTCTATACTTCATACGTCTTGCATATGTGTATGTTTTTATGAGCTATCCCTTCCCAATTTTTTTTCTTCTGGGTGCTGTTACTCTGTGTGTGCTTGTTTGTTTTGTCTCAGACCAAAAAAACCAAACCAAAACGAAAAAAAGAAACAAACAAAACCCCCTCAGAATGGTACAAGAAATAAGTATTTCTCCTTGCACTTACCAAATATCCATATATGTACAATTGCATTATTGCTACAACAGCAGGATGATGAATTTTTCAACGAGATATTAGTTGGAGGACCCACTGCAGTGACAACATCGTACCTTAGATATCCTCCACAAGTATCATAAATCCTGAAATGGGTAAAAAACCCAAAGATGGAGGACTGTTACAGTTAAATGGTGAATCAAAGGAGAAAGAACAAGAGTAATAATCTGAAAAAAATATATATCAAAGAAAACTCTGTAGGAGAAGCTGAAGTGCAAAGTCACACCACCTAGGAACCTATCTAAACCCAGATGTGCACATTATATTACAAGTAGTGAAATTATCCATTTCTATTATGAGAGACAAACTAATTATTGCAAAGGAAAAGATGTAACATTTGCAGTAACACTAGAAAAGGTTTGAAATATCAAGTTATAAACTCTTAAAATTATTATTTCCCGTTGGATACTTCAGTGAATTGAAGAGAAGGAGAATTTTAAATCTCTGACTTTAATTTTAACAAGAAATAACTTGCACATCTATCTCTTATCAACAAGGGATGTGATAGAGATGAGGTCCTCCAGAATTTCCTTTCCATGCAATTTGAAGAAAGCTAAAACTGTTTCCCTTCATTATATCTTAGGTCTGAAAGTTCTCACTGAAAATTACAATAGTTGAATCTTACTTTTAATTAAATATTTTTGCCACTCATATTGCTAGCAGATACTATATCTACAAAAGATATGGTAGATTATTAGTTTAATGTATAAATGAGACACAAGATAAAGGATGATATTAAAATATTATTAAACTAGAGACAGTATATAAATACATATATATTAATGACATTTTATTTACCACTATACATTCTCTTAAATGGCTACATCTAAAGCCAGTTAAAGCTAAAAAAAAAAAAAATCCAGCTTATTCACTTGTTTCTATTTGATCAACAGAAATTAGTCTTCCATACAGAAGTTAAGCTTAAAAAGCATCAGTAAATCTAACTGTGATTTAATATTAGGAAGAAAATTAAGAGTTTTATTGTAGAAAAACATATCTCAGTGTCAGAACAAAGACAGAAAGTAAAATATGGCAAATACAAATGTCACTGAAACTGACAAAGAAGGGTTATGCATACATTCAAAAATATTTCACATTTAGTTATAAGAATCAGTTTAAACTATTTACATCTTAAATTTTGTATGAATGTGTGATGTAAATAAATCACATACATACATTTTGTATTTTCTGTAACAATAAAAAAAAAAAAAAAAAAAAAAAATTGTAACTGGAAAGTTTATAATGAAAAATTTCTGTGAAGTATTGCACCCCAGACCAGAGAGACAGAAAAAATCCCTATTATTCATAAATGTTCCCAGTACTCCCTATTTTATCATGACAACTTACCTTGACTGGAGATAAAGAGCAAAATACCAGGAAAACCTAAAAAACTTTTCAATACTCTTTCACTGAAGTTCCCTGTGTCTCATCAGATTCTTTTAGGTAACTATGAGTGAATCTGGGAATCATATTGTCTGAAAACTATCTTTAAAGTATGAAGGTTTATTTGAAATCAGACCTTTGGCCATATAGAGCATAATTTTCCTACTCTACATTTTCACAGCTGGCAAAATTAGTATCCAAGTACTGAAAAATATTTTCACAGTTCTGTCTCCCAAGAAAGAAACAGGAAAGTTACGCCTTGGGTGCCAGGATAAGTTTCAGATTTAAAAAAAGTCCCAAACATTTAGTTATGGGGTTTTGTGTGTGTGGTCCCATCTGAGAAATTCTGTAGTTGCTGCCTGGCCTGTGATGCAGTAGAAGTAGGCTTTTGTTTCTCTTGTAATATTCAATGAATAGAAACATCAGGCAAAGACATCTCATGCAGCACTCTGCTTCTTTCAAGGTGATGCTCATGCACCAGGCCAGTCTTCAAGTTGTCCAAGAGCTCCCCCATGATTAAAGTCTGCAGTTCACATTCCCTTGGCAAGCTCTATGAGAACACTGAAATGGCTCCTCACTTAGAAACATTTCCTTCTTTGCTGCAAACTCATAATGTATTTAGTTCTTTCAATACAGAATTCCTGCAATGAAGTCCAAACTCTTCATATATTGCCAAACAGCAAAGCTTCTACCATTCCCACCAGTGGAACTTTTCCTATGATATACTGATACAGCAGAGAAAATAGTAGCTAAGTCTATTTAAAATATCAAGGCAAATATTAGATGCAAAATAGCTGTGAGTTCCAGCTGACTGAAGCAGATTTACTGAAGGTTGAACTACATACCCACTTCCATGGCATATTAACAAGAGAATATTTTTTGGTTTACTTGATCCTTGATTTTCCTTTTCCAGCTAACAACTATGGGCAAAATAGTACTTTTAATATTATATCAGGGACAAGATTTTGGGGAGGATTTACAGGTACTTTAACACCTGTGAGCTAATCCAGGTGAGAGAATGAATTGTTTTCATTCATTACAGCTAAATCTTGTGCATTTCTGTATTTACAATGTCACAAATTGCTCTTTTCAGAATCTGATCCTGTCACTGAGTGTTTTCACTGGCAAAGGGATCATTTTCAGAAACATAGAATTAGAGAATGACTGAGACCTCTAGAGATAGCCTAGTCCATGCCCCTGCTCAAAAGTTATCTAGATTCTTTGAATATATGTCCTGTCCTGAAGTTTTGAATACCTTCAAAGATGGAAATTCCACAGCTCTAGATAGCCCTATTCCAGTGTTTGACAACTTTCACAGTAAAAAGAAAAAAAAGGAGATATCAGTTATTGTTAATTGGAATTTTGTGTGTTTAGGCTTGTGTTCATTTTCTCACTTCTTGTCATTGGGGACCACTGAGAAAAGTCTTGCTTTCTGGCTTCATCTTCTTTACACCACTCTTTTTAGCCCCCATCAGGCATTTATAAACACTGATTCCCTGAACCTTCTTTCCTCCAGGTTGAACAGCCTCAGCCCTCTCAGACTTTCCTCACATACTCCAGATGCTCCACTGCCTTAGTGAACATACTGCAATACATCTGTCTCTGTTTCTCACTGGAGAACTCAGCACTGTACAAAGCACTCCAGATGTGTCTCACCAGTGCTGAGCACAGAAGAATCACCTCCCTTGACCTGCTGGCAATGTTCTGGATATATATCAGGACTGTTTGAGGCAGAATGAAGAGTGGTCTGAAATCTCTCTGTGTCTTTGAAAAGTGAATGTTTTGTTAAGGAGTTCTACGATCAAAGTCTTTGCTCTTAATGGTGACAGCATTGGCTATGTACACAGACAATGCTCTGCATGCTACTTAACCTTTATAATGAACGACTTCTTATTATTTTCCTCAGCTAAAACTTATTTCAGTTGTCCTGACAGTGCTAATATATTAACATATTAGTGGTTGCACCCAACATACATCAGGCTAAGCATAAATTGCTAAAAGATGCTCATAAATAAGATATTTCAAACTCTTGTACTCTCCGTGTCTTTCAGCTCTTCAATTAAATAACAAATTGATGTATGATTAATGCATCATGATTAGTAATTAATAATTTTATTGTTCAAATGTCTTCAACCTTTAAAAAATGCTGTATACGTACAACTCGAAATTTAAAACTGGGGGAAGAATTGTGAAATAAATCAGACTAATCTTGGTTATCTTGGGATCCTCTCATCAAAATGTGTTCTAGTGAATGTTTTGAAAGCAGAACTAGGGATGAGAGAGTTAGTTGAAAAGACTTTAAGTTTCATTTACATGTTCTGTGATCCTCTAGGACTTTACTGAATCTCAAAGAAACAGCAATAATGAATATAGGAGGGAATGGGGGAAGAAAGCATAGTGAGACTGAGACCACAAGAATTGCCAGAGGCAAAGTAGCTCTGGGGAGGGGAGATGTTAACAATCAAAATCATTGATTTTGAGAGGGGAACTTAAATTTGCCTTCTGTTATTATGTCCTCCTTTTTTTCTTTGGGGTAATATTAATTGCACAGGGGGATGTAGTTCAAAAGCCTGAAATTATACCTGGTCATCATTCAATCACCAAGAAAGGATTTTATCTTGTGCCCTGGACAGGGCTAGACAGTGCTTGAATAGTTCTTCACTGTGTCAATAATCCCACTGACACAAAGAGGGAATAAAGGTAAAGTGACTATCAATACAATGAATATTGATATTTGAAATGAAGCATTAGAGCACTTGTGTTCTTTCCTCACTTGTGCCCTGGATGGGACTTTGTAGTTCCTGTACATTTGTCACAAAATCATAGATTTTTTCTGATTGAAGCAATTTATAGAGTGACATTCTTTTTACAGTAAGATCACCAGTTCCAGTTGCATTTCTTCATGGTTTCTGGCAGGCTAAAATGTTTCTTAAGCAGATATAAACCAGTTTCAGAATAAAAGCCTTCACCAATCTTTCTGTGGTGTATCTTTATCACAGTTAGAAATGGCTCTCAACATGGAGAAATTTTTGCTTGACAGGCAAAGAAAATGGAGTTCAGAGGGTTTGAAATGGCTTTCCTTGTACCATCAGACTTTACAGGAGATACCCTGGTGCTATGAAGCTTCAGAATTTGCACAGGAAGAGAAAGGAAGCAAAATAGGTGTCTTAGGAGTACATTTAGTTTGCTCTCACTGCACCCTGCTGTGCAGGTCTGCACCAGAAAAACAGCACAGTGTAGTTTAACCTTCTGGAAAATCATATGACAGGAGGAGTGTAGATATAATTCTTTGATTCTTCTGATCTTTTCTCCTTCATTATTTGTTTCTGTCCTTGAATTTTCAAAGTTATCTGTATGAACATACATATATATATATCCATGTTTCCCACAGTTACAAATAATTTTACTTTCTGAGTTAATAAAATTCAAGAATAAGGTAGACTGAAAGGGATGCCTGGAAGTTCTTGAATTCAATATGCTGGTCAAAGAAGGACAAGCTTTGAAATCAGATCCAAATTTTTAGGCTAGATCAGGTGCCTCATGACTTTATTTTATGCAAATTTATTTTACAGGCTGGCTATCTGTATGGATTTACTTTCTTGCAAAGGATTAATCCAACTTCATGACTTTATTAGGATCAAATAAATAATAGCTGTACCATTTCAGTGGTGATAGACTTTGTCTTTTGGCTTTACCAAATTATTGTTAAAGATGCCATTAATGGACACCATAGAGCTTGAACAACATGTCTTTCTGCTCATCAGACTGTCATGTACTGACTTCTTTCCAAGTTTTATCAGTCTTTCTTAGGATAAAGCTCTATAGTGAGTGCTCCTGAGAAGTAACCAACATTACATGATACAGCTTAACACATACAACGAATGTGTCTGAGAAATAAATCAGCAGGAAATGTGAGGCTGTCATCAACCATGAAAATCCAACTTAATCTGTGCAAGGGGCCAATTATTTTAGGTTAAGCTTGTGATAGAAATAAAATAGAATGCTCTGAATAAAATTCCTATTTTTTTTTTAATATTATTTTTAAAAAATTACAGGTGTGGACTTTTGTTATAAGACTTGTCCTTGCCTTTGCATGCAACAGTAATAACATTGTGCAATAAGACTATCAATTCTCAGAGAAAACAATTCTCATTATTAAAAAATGACTGTCCTACCAAGAGGCTACATAGGTGATAGAATTGCTGTATCTCAAGCAATACCTTTATGTAGAAAAATCACATTTCCAAATCCTGCAATGTCTAAAAGGAATTCTGTCCTGTACAGAAATGTGGGATGTATTGGGCAAAAATTGATCTTCGATTAATTTTTTTCCTGTATCACAGTCCTGCACACTATAAAAGTATAATATTTCATTATTAATGTCCTAAATATTACATTGGCCAAAGTATTTCTACCCTTTTTACTGACACTGTTTCTAATACTATCTGAAATTTCTCACCTGAAAATAAATGCTAGATAGTATTATTTCAGGTATAAGAATATATAAATTTAAGTTGAAATAAATTCTCTGTATGATGCGGCCTCAATGTCTAGTTACATTTTAAAGATAATCAATTAATTGGAATTAAATAATTATACAGGAATAAGTAATAATAAAGAAGTAATGATAAAAATTATAATGTAGTTTATTCTTCTATGGAATAGATGGCATTTTGAGGGGTAAATTCTTTATATAGTGTTTCTTTGAGAATTATGTATTTGCATTACAGTCACACTGAAACTCCTTATTGTTAATAAATTTTATATTTTATATCAAGAAAACCAGATTTTTTATTCACCAGCTATGCAGTTTCTCAAGCCATGAATGTAATCACGAAAAAATATGTTGCTGTATTAATTTCCAGAGATATGTGTTATGTATTCTGTTTCTAGTAAATTGAGTTAAATATTCCATAATAGCTATTTGTTCATCGTAACAATAATATTTAATTCACCAAATTAATTTCTTTAATCCATCCCTATGAGGAAAGTAAACTAAATAAAATAAGGATAACATAATTATTTTCTACTAAGTATGTACAGGTTGAGTTTAATTCAGAGTTAGGAAGCCAGTTTCTTCCCTTTATAAAATTAATAAAGATATATTTATTTCTTATTTCTTATTTCCTGATTTAACATCAAACAATGACAATCCCTGGATGGCAAGCATTTAGTAGAAGAAAATAAAGATGAATCACCAAACACAAATGAATTTTTCTGTTTAGTGCATCATTCTATACTTATTGAAGGAAATTTTGAGTGTTCAGAAAAGGATCCTCTGACCCCTGCATGTGTTCATTAAATTATTTTTGAATATGAAGTTGATGCATAAACATAGAACCACATAACACAAAAGAACTGAAAAGGAGCAGCAGTTTCTCCTTTCAGAGAAAGCAATAGTTGTAGTCATCTTCATTTAATTTTTTGTAAATTTTGTTTTCTATTAGCTGTAGCATTTTCTAAAAACTATTTCAACAGCTAAAAAAAATTAATCTCTTTAAAAGAAATTAAAACTAAAGTTATGTATCTGGTTTTAATATGGTAATCTTGAGTTCAATAACTATTCTTTGTATGGCAATTTATATTAAGCTTTAAACTACAGTAGTTGTTGAATCAGATTTTTGAGCAAAATCTCAAACTGAAATAGCCTCAAAGAGGTTCTCAGGAAATAATTTTTCACTTAACATTCAACACTCAGATTTATTGCCTCTTATGGGTCAAATTTGGCTTTATTAATTTTTACTTGGAAGCAGCAAAACAAAATGTTTGGGTTTTGGCCAAAACTGATAAATTATAGCAAGTTCTATTCAAGGTCTTAGGTATCAAAGTGAATCTAAGATATTTCAGTTAAAAAACTCTCTTATTTTGCTTTTCTGTTAACTTTCAAGCTACCCAGTTTCCATATCTTGTGTGTGTTTGGACCTGCCAAATTTTGATGGGCCATATAACTCAGCTGTGCCCAGCAGTCTGAGCACACCCATGTCAAATTTGGGCTCTGAAACCATTTCTAGTCCACAGTTCGGACTCCAGGATTCAATCCAGTGGCTGTTGTCCAGTCTTGCTTAATACACTTCACAAAATACAGTGCTGATCAGAGTTTATTTTTTTTAAAGTCTGGATCATGAAGGAAGTAATGTGTTTCCTTCTCACAGAACAGCTAATATTTATACAATTTATCCAGAAAATAGCAAATATTATTTTTTTCTCATTGAGTCTTTGATATGAGTTTTTTTCTCTGCCAGAGAACAAACGTTAGTCATTTCCAGTAGAAGAAGGGTCAGCAAATTCTCTGCCTCTGCAGTTTACCACTAATAGAGACTTCATCTGCATCAATAAACTAACACATTCTCTTTTTAAAGTTTATTCAATATTCTCTTAAAGGCCATCAGGAGAAACAATATTGAGAAATATGATTCAGAGCAGAAACACACATTTTACTGCTAGAACTTTAAGTTTAAACATTTGCAAAAATGTAAAAGTTTGTGAAAAGTCACAAACTTCTTGTGTAAGTTTTCTATGAAGACTGACTTGTATGGTTAGACTACAGCAGAGTAGCAGTCATTAGGCACAGGACATCAAGAAGCCTAAATTTAATCTTTTGGTCATGGTCATCTGATTTTTAAAGATCTTTGGTGAGATACAGACTGGTATCATGTAAATAAATGTTCTTTCCAATATTTTACAGCACTGGGTGTTGCTCCCAGAAATCTGTTTTTGCCCAAACACCACTAAATCAAGTTACTGGCAGTCATGTTAAAACAATGAATAATTTAAGGAAGCACGGCAGAAAACTAATTTCTCATTAAAGAGTCAATGCTTATCTTAGCAAGGTAAAACTATGTACTTTCCCCATCAGAGAAAATACTGCTTAGCTTTCAGGATATTTGTCCTGTGTCTAACCGAATATTAACACTGAGAATTTGCAGTGAAATGCTCACAAAAAGCCCTCAGGATTAAGAACATTTCTCTGGATTGGCTTTTTTACTTTGTGCACCACAATAGATTTAAGTAACACTAGTGATCTGCCAGAGCTCTGTAGACACTTTCCTGTATGGCCACCTCTAGACTGTTTTATGGCCAACCTGCCTGCACTCTGAGCTATTAGTAGTATTTTACAGCTCAGAATCTATAGAATTTACTGTAGAAAGAAAGGAAGAAATTGCAAAAGTAATTGGAAAAAAATAGCTTTATATAACAGGTTTTTATAAATAAACAAGCAAAAAAAAATCTATTAAAAATTCATATTCCATCACTGTTTTCTGCAGCTCGAATTTATTTATAGCATTTTTTTCCTCCTTATTTTTCTTCCTGACAGTGGAATGGTGATGGTGTCACACAAGACTGACCTGATCTAGCAAGAAGGATGATAGCTGTCGTGAAAGCTCCCATGAGTTTGGATCAAGCTTAGAAAACAGAATCATTGCTTTCCACTGACAGTATCTGCTTCAGCTGAGGCAAAGCAACCTGTGGATTGATTACAGGGGAATTCCAGATCACAGACAAACAAAGTGAGTCACGATGCTCTAGCTTATCAGTCCCCTGAAAACTAAATGGAGCTACTCAAATCAGTCTTTATGTGCTACAAGATGTGTCCAGACATCAGGCTTTTCTTCTCCCACAAGGATTTTAATGGTGCCATTCACCCTGCCCTCTGTTCTTCAGCCTCCTGATCGGAATTAATATTTCTGCAAAGCCAAATCAAGTTTAAAGACATTTCTGCTATGAGATCAGAATATGGAAGCCACACAACAACCAAGGATTTGTTCTTCCTAATGTGTGATGGAACATGAGAGCACATCCAGAGCCTTTCAGCTATTCCATGTTGTGGCAATGATTCCTGGTTTCCTCAGTATAACAGATGTGACACAAACAGGATGATGCATAGCTTAGTCACTGGTGTATTTTAGCATACCCCATGACTCCAAACATTTACCAGGGGCTCTAATTCCTAAGTAATGTGAGCTGAGCAGAGAAACCACATCTCACAGGCAGTGTGAAACAATGCCATAATTTACCCTGCTACATTTTTAACTCAGTTGCATTTGGACACAGAGCTTGGGAATAAACAATGGGATTTCTCAGAAATTAGTCTTAATAAAATGAAATCTGTGTTTTGGAAACTATTGTATTTTGCGTAATTTGTCTAACATGTTAGCTAGCGTTAAAATTTGTCATGAATATTGGCTGTAGCTGATTAAATCAGTTTTGGTCCTGATTAAATACAGGTATCACTCATGGCTGAAGACATTTCAGTTCTGCCTGGTGATCCTTAGCCACAGAGTAGCCAAAATGCCTGGTCTATGGATAAAGCTAATTGTGAACTAGTCTTCTGAAAGGTTATTTTTGTTTTTAGGAATTAACAAATTCAGCAAATACTTCCTGCAAACTGGCTGCAAAGAGACTGCAAACTTCCCTTCTTTTGAGTGTTATTGTAAATGTTCTGTTTCACAGGAGAGCTGGCCTTAAAAAATTTGTTTCACAAAAAATTTACTCTATTTTAGAAAGACACAATCCCTCTTAACTGAATAGAGGAATAAAATTGGTACCCTATACCAAGACAACTTAAAAAAAATTTCTAGTTAACCAGCATGAGCAATTTACAAACAGACTAATAGTTTTCCTTTTTTTTTCCTGGGATATTTTTGGAGTTTTTTGGCAAAACTTTGGCAGGAACTGAGCTGTTCTGCATTCTGTTCTATATTTTTTATTTTCAGAATCTATCTGATATTTAAAAAAATCCAATGTCTTCATACCAAGATTGCTTACTTATAATTTATAGATTTTCCAAATGAGGTTCTTAGCTGACCCGTTTGCAGTTATCAATATTTAAGGCCTTGTTATCACTTTTGCTTTTGTTTATAGAAAACTTATTTTGGGGTAACAGGCAAAGTAGCCTAACTTGTTTTCCTGCCTGGTTTCTGGTTTTTGGTGGGGTTTTTTTTGGGTTTTTTTTTGGTTGGTTGGTTGGTTGGTTGGTTTGGTGGTTTTTTTTTTTGTTTTGTTTTGTTATGTTATGTTTTGTTTTTTTCTTCTTCTTACTTTATTGTTGGAAAATAGCTTCCCAAATGGTTGCTCACTTAAAAAATTACCTCTTTTACCCAAAAAAAAATATTTGGCCTTTTTGATGATAGAAGTGACAGTAACAATATCTTGGTTCTCTTGAATTTTTCAGAAGCCTTGGGGGAAAAATCTGTGATTATCTTATTTAAATATACAGTGCTTTAAGGTAAAACTACAAAATATTTATTTATCTAGTTGATATCAGCAACCATGGGTTGTTGATTTGATTTTAATTTCACGCCTACCTGTGGTTTATTCCTGGTTTCTCCCAATTATCTGTCAGTCAAGTTACCAGGTACAATGTGCTACCACTGCTGCACTCCAAAGGATGGTGGGACAATGACTCCAAAATGCACTTATTCATAAGAGGACTTTCCATGTATTTTGCTGTAACCCACAATTTAAAAAGAGTGGAAAATCAAAAATTGTTACACCTCTCTTTATGACAAGATATTATCACTCCACAGCAATTAAGAAAGTCTATAGAATAACAATTCTTAAAATTCATATTCAAAAAGTCTTAGAAAAGCTACTTGTAGGAAGCACATTTAGATTATCTCATTTTTATTTTAGCTCCTTAAACCAGAAACATATTTGAGATGGCTGTTTTTGAAAAGCAAGAGAAAACTGAGAGCAGAGGACTCCTTATCACAGATGCTTTGAGCTCAGCCATCAGAAGCATGGGGGGTTTGGATATGTGTGCATGAATGGAAATGAGAGAAGCAGGGGGAAAGAGAAGGGTGATTAATTGTGTCTTTACTGGCTGTTATTCTTTCCCACTGGCCTTTCAGTGCTTTTTATTTCACTAGGAAAGACATCTAGATTGGGAAAAGGCATGTAATTTATTTTTTTTTAAATCACACAGAGTGTTTACAAAAAGTAATTAATACAGTTAGTTGATATACTGCATTTCTTAATTGTGTCAGTTGTGTATTGTGAATCCCTCGTGTTTAGATGGCAAACAGTAGCTAGAAAAGGCCATAAATATATAATGGGACAGTAAAGTTATATCTTAGGTTGTGTCTTTAGTATGGATGCTCAGGTTTCCACTAAAATTACTTCTTTAATTATATGGTATTTCCAGCCTCTTGTCCATATTGTTTATATTGCTCCAATGTTTTCCTTTACCATATATATTGATTGGATAGTCTTGAGTTCAAAATGCTTTTCTGATTGTATTTTGAATTGTGACATTTTGTTTCTATCAGGTTGACTTTCTGAATAAATAAATGAATAAAAAGGAATGAATTGTATCTAATGCAGCTAAGTATAGGTAATTTTGCTGCCTACAGAGAAATGGATCATTGGTAGCACTGGGAAATCCTCAGATATATACTGCCACCATTGTACTACATTTAATCCAAGGCATTCGTTAGACAAAGATCTTTGTGATACAAGCAAGATCTAGAAAGATTACTCTAGAAAATTATTTCTAGAAGTCTTAATTTTATTTTCCTCTTCGCCCTTATACCATTTCCTATATTCCCAATAAGCAGTTTTCTGCTTCCTTTGTCCTTGTCTCTGTAATATGTTAACTACTAGCATAACAAGGAAATGCCGAATTTCAAACACAATATGCATTGATTTCTTCTTAATTACCTAACAAAATTTTCTTAATATGTTTAGGAAGCCTCTGTCATAGGGTCTAATACTTTTCTTCAGAACTTACATCTTCTCTTAAAACAGAATTTTTATTTCTTTAGATCATTTCTTGTTCCAAGTACAAGGAATTTAAAAGACTGTCTTTGGTTTCCATGGCAAGGTTCTCATAAAATGGGGACTATAGGAGTGATTGCTGTGAGAAGCTGCTGTGTCTGACAGGGTCAATGCCAGCCAGCTCCAAGATGGACCCACTGCTGGCCAAGGCTGAGCCAGCTAGGGAGGGTGCTAATGCCTCTGTGATAATGTATTCAAAAACAAAAAAAAACCACCATTATTGTCCAGAAGCAATTGTGGCCAGAGAAGAGAGGAGTGAGAATATGTGAGAGAAACATCTCTGCAGGCACCCAGGTCAGTGAGCAAGGAGGGCAGGAGGTGCTTCAGGTGCTGTAGCAGAGATTCCCCTGCAGCCCATGGGGGATCCCAGGGATGCAGAGATCCACCCAGAGCCCATGGAGGATCACAGGGATGCAGAGATCCACCCACAGCCCATGGAGGAGCACAGGGATGCAGAGACCCATCTGCAGCCCATGGAGGATCCCCACATTGGAGCAGGTGAATGCCTGGAGGACTGGGACCTCATGGGGATCTTGTGAATTCACACAGCAGCAGATTTACAGGAGGCCTATGCTGCAGCAGCCTTTTTCCTGAAGGATTGTACCTTGTGAGATGGACCCACACTGAAACTGGAGAAGTGTAACCCATGGGATGATCTCATGATAGAGAAGTCCATGGACTATCTCCCATGGGAGATATCTCTCCGTGCTGGAGCAGGAGAAGGGCTTCTCTGCTGATGGTGAAGCAGTGAGAGAAACAATCTGACTATAACCCCCATTCCCTGTCTCTCTGTGCTGTTGAGGAGGAGGAGGTACAGTCTGGGAATGAGGAAAGGGTGAGGCAAAGGTGGTTTTAAGACTGTTTTACTTATTATCCTGCTTTGATTTTGATTGGTAATCAAATCAATTAATTTCCCCAAGTTCAGTCTGGTTTTTTCCATGACAGTAACTGATGAGTGATCTCCTCCCTGTCCTTGTCTCAATGAGCCTTTAGTTATATTTTCTCTCCCCTGTCTAGTTGCAGAGGGGAGTAATTTGGTGGGTAGCTGGCATCCAGCCAGGATCAATCCACCACATAGACACCCTTAATCAAACGAAACTATGTTGAGACAGGCTCAAGGAGCCTGTGGCTCTCAGAACACTGAGCCAGGGCATTTACCAATCCTCTGGGTAACCTATTCCAGTGTTTCAACACCCTTATCATTAAAAAAAAAAAAAAAAAAAAAAAAAAAGGGTTACTTTATATATAGTCTGAATCTACACTCTTTCACTTTTGTCTTATCACAACAAGCCATGCAGAAAAATCCATCCCCATCTTTCTTACAACTCCCTTTAGGTACTAGAAGAATGATAGAAAGTCTTCTGGGAGCCTCCTTTTCTCCAGACCCTTCCAGGCTGTCCTCATAGGAGAGATGCTCCATCCCTCAGATAATTTTCATCGCCCTTGTCTGGACCAGCTCCAACAGGTCCATGTGTTCCCTGTGCTGGGGATCCAGAGGAGGATGCAGCTCTGCAGGTCTCACCAGAGCAGAGGTGAGGGGCAGAATCAGCTCCCTTCACCTGCTGCCCACCCTGCTTGAGATGCAGCCCAAGACACAATTGGCTTTCTGGGCTTGAAGCCGTCATTGCTGAGACGTGTCTTGTGTCCCATCCACCCACACCCCCGAGCCCTTCTCAGCAGAGTTGCTCTCTATGTGTTCATTCCCCAGCTTGTATTAATATCCACTCTGACCAGCCACAGCACTTTACACTCTGCCTTGTTCAACCACATGAGATTGCCATGGGCCACTTCTTGAGCTTGTCCAGGTCCCTCTGGAAGGCTTCCCATCCCCCAGTCATGTCAACCACACCATGTGACAAATACATTTCTCTCTGTACATGTCTGACAGGAACTCTATTTGATTTACTGTTTCTTTATTAGACACTTAGTTTTATTTGACTCCTCCCCATCCAAGATAAATTGCTTTCAAAATTCCCAAAAGGTGACACAGTGGTATCGAAATGCTAGTGGGTTTTAGAACATTTATATGTTTTATGTATTATTTTAAGCCCACCATTAGATATTATAGATTTATCTTGAGAAGAAACAGAGAAATATTATTTACCACAGAAAAGATGACACAAGACAAATGAGCAGAGGGCTTGCTTTTGCTCTGCAAGGCTTCTACTTTCTTTAGTCACAGTATTAGTTTTAGGGAATTTCATCAGCATCTGTTTAATAAACCTCCATTGCTGAGGAATAAAGAGTGAAATGTCCAACCCTACTGAGTATATGGGAAGAACAAAAGCTCCTACTATCCCTTTAGAAGTCTTACCAGATGCTGAATATGACTGCTCCTGTATTTTAGATAATCTTGTTCAGGGGAAACTTCCACAACCAAGAGAAAAAATTATACAAGTTTTTAGTGATTTTTATTTTCCCTTAAAATAAGAAATTGCTAAACAAGAAGTCCATAAACAATGTTAGGCTCTGATGACTAATGCTGAGATGTTTAAACAGGATTTTATCATTCCATGACTTCCTGTTATTTTTATGGCATTGCTGCACAGGCATTCTTCCAAGAATCATCAGAGACAAAGAAGAGAAAAGGAATTGTTCAAAATAGGTCTTTCAGAAGAAAAAGATAACATTACCCCATTATCTGGAACATCAGCAGGAAATCCATTGCCTTTTCCTCAAGTATTTTTCATCTTCCTCATACATGTCCTCTAAAATAAAAGCAATCTTCAAGGGCAAGAAACATCTCTTTATGTTAAAGCATTCTGTAAATGTTATCTTGGAAAGCCTCTGACACACTTTTCTACATCTCTTTACTGCACTTAAAAGCACTCAGTACTCTTGTTTTTCCTCTGTGAATAATGTCATTAGAGCTTTAGTACAGGGTTTCAAAGATAAGTTTGAGATTTAGTTGCTTTGGTTCTTTTACTGAATTAATTAAAATGTATTATTTCCTTTTCTTTTTCTACTATATTCAGTAAGCCTCTGGACTTCTTTGCTGCAGTAACATAGTGCAATTTTCTACTTGTTTTTGCAGAACTCACAGAGGAAGTGTGAGAAGCTCCCCCATCATGCTTTCCCCAAACACTTTCCTCACTAGGCACAGTCTTAAGTCTTTAACAACTGGATCCTGTCCCTGCCCAGCAGTCCCCAGTTGTGCAGTGCCTCCTCCTACCTCTTTTTCTTCCATTCTATGGAGTTTTCCACAAGTTATCATAAGGAAAGAGATATTGGTGTACTGAATGTAAGCACAGCAGAATAATTAGTGCCCATTATTGTACTGCATCATGCAAAGTAATGCAAAGGTGTGACTGTCATTCTGGATTAATAGAAATTATAGTTTCATTTAGGCTATATATTTACTGACACTAAAACTATGAGACAGAAAGCAGCTGATGTGTGCTGCCAGATCATTAGTTTTATATAGCAGCAATTTAAACATTATCTATGCCTTGCTACTATACATCCATGTCAAATTAAATGCCATAAGATACACATTTGGGTGACAGGAGAACTGCAGTTTTGAGATTCTGAAGTACTCAGATTCTGAGAATGCAATCTTCCCTAGCCATGTTGCTTTGGTTTTATAATCTAGCTTAACATGCTAAACTAATAAAATACACTATGTGAAGATTATGCTTGCAAATAAGATGCGATTATAATTAATAATCCTCCCATTTTAAAGAGAATTTTAAGAACTTTGAACTGCCAGTATTTAAATTACTTCAGTTACGCTCTGTAAAGCTCCATAAAATTTACAGCTTTATAAGAACTAGCTTGAAGGGTTGATAGAACTGACAGCTCTTCAGTTTGACAGACATTCTAGAAATGTTAAGCAAAAAAAAAATTAAAAATAAAATTATTCTAATGTAATAGGAACAGGACCTCCTGTTTCCTTAAATGTTTCAGGCAAATTTGTAGAAGTCAGAAAAACATAAAATCCTCTTCTTTTTCTCACTTCTCGTTATATAGAAACAGCTTAGTTTAAATATAGGTAGAGAAATTAATCTTAAATTAAGAAGATAATTATTTTGAAATAACTGATTGAAAGAAAATCATCCAGAAAAGGACAGAAAGGAGATGTTATATGTAAAAAAATTATATGAGCAAGAATCACTGCTATGTATGAAAGACAGAGGAAGCGAAATAAGGTCTAAAGCAGAGGCTCCAAACTTGGAAATGAATCTACTACTTCTTCCCAAAGCTCTGGAAAAAGAAGGAAAATTAAATATTTTTTCAGTATTGTAAATTTTCAAAACTTATTACTTAGGTCAGCCTATAAATTAGAAGTCTTGAGCTTTTTTTTTTTTTTTTTTTTTTTTTTAATTTGCGAGAATTTTTATTCTTTGGTTGGCTTTTCAGTTTTCAGAATGTTCTTGAATTATTTCACTCAGATGTTACACTAAAATTTGATCTTTATAATGAAAGATAGTATACTTAGAGAATCTTAATGCTGCATATAAAAGCATAAAATGTTTTCATAGAAAATTTAGACGGATTCTAGAACTGCATCTTGTTAATCCTTTTTTGGTACCTTGTAAGTGCTGGGACTCCTCAAAATCATTAAGAAGACCCTAATAAGAAATGGGAAAAATAGATATCCTACTTTGGACTTCAATACAAATACAATTTCTTTATGTGTAATATATTCATCAAGACTTTATCATAAGGTACTTTGTTTATCACTATATTCTGAATGAGTGAAATCTTCACCTGTCCCTCACCAGAACACTACTGGAAAAAAATATTTTCTTATTCTGTTAACATAAGCAATCTTTCTGAATGTCTCTATTGTTTCCCAAACTACTTCTACAATTAAGTGTTGATTCTTTTTATCCAATATTAAAATTGATCCTTCATCATTTGTCTTAACTGAAGGTTTATTTTTTTGCTCTGATAATTAAGTTTTAGCATGAAACAGAATAATGCTGTGGAATGCTTATTGTCATTACTGTCCAAGAGGTTGGTCTAGATGACAAGGGTCCTTCACTGGTCCACAAGCTGAAAATGAAAGTCATAAATATGCATCTAACATAGGGTTAACCTGAACACTTGAAAAGAGCTTATATGAACTGATATAATAACTGTGTTACAGAGCTCTGCATTGGTTCAACATGGGCTGAGCATACTGGTCTGTTTATTCTGGAGAAAATGGATATTGCAGAAGGAAGTCATGGCAGGCCCTGGGCCAGCTCCTGCTGGTGAAATTGGAGATTTCAGTGTCTAGAAAGAGCAGCACATAAATTCTGGCAGATATCATGGTTCTGGACTGATATTTTTAGGTATGTTAAAAGGATTCAAGTTTCTAGATAAACATTTCATGCAACACCATCCCAGAAGGTTTTTCAAATTGAGAAATGTAGACAAGATCCACACAAATTTATTTTAGCAATCATGCTAAGCAAACTTTTTCTTCAAAGGAAAACTTTTTTTTAGTCCAAATTTAATGCTAGTCTAGGTTCTATTCTTTAAAAAGAGGCTCAAAAGTAATTTGAATTAGAAACTGTACTATTTATATGTCCAATAAAAGAAATACTGGCAATTTCCAAAGAATAGAAAAATAAATTGTGAAAGAAAATATATTGCATAAATAGAGTATAGACACTAAAAACTTATGCCTTTATAAGGCTTAAGTACAAAGCTGTATGATAGTATGAGCCAAGGTTGAATATAGATGAAATCATGGTGGCTTTGCTTCTGTATTGTTCATCAATGTTTAAGTATAGTCATGGTGAAATAATCACACTAAATCAGTCATGTAAAATCCTTCTGTAGTCAATGAAGAGAAGTGAATCACTTCTCAGTGGAGTTTACCCCATCAAAAGAGAGTTTTTTGTCCTTTCTCATTGATCATAAAATGGCCAAACACAGATGTTAACTTTGAACTTGTTATAGTCAGGTAACAATCATCTCACAACAAATGTTGGAGCCCTTTATTCTTGTCTGTCTGATAAGATGCATGGGCTTTTTTTACAATTTACTGTCTCACAGTAGAAAACATCAAGAAAATCTGGGGGTTTTGGGCAAATTTTATGTTTCATTCCATTTTCCAGATACTGTCCTGCAGTAACAAGGCATGAAAACCACAAAGTTCCAACCATAGCTATTGGTAGGCTTTGTTCTCTTGGCATTTCTGGCATAAGAAGTTGTGAAGCACTTCTATTTTACCTTTGTTAAACAGAGACATATGAAGATAGGGCTGAAATTTTTACCATGTTACTGTGGTCTTTAACTCTTGATGTCCCTGCAGTGAAGCACAGAAGCAGAATTAAGTGTGGAACATGCTCAAGAGGAGCTGCTAATACAATGAACCCTGCTCACAGCCAAGCACAGGACCTGAGCACCACAATGGATAAGTGCCTCGTGGCTGACAAAGGTTTCTCAGAGCTTTGAAATTCATTATTTACCTCCTATTCCCCTCTCTGAAACATTCTTTAACAGTTATACAGAAGTGAACTTCTATCACAGGATTTTACTTGCTGAGGTCATTCATTCTCTGTACAGATAATTATATTTGAAAAATGCTTGAGGGAAAATGGAGTAAAGAGAGAAGGAAATGGCAAATATTGGACACACTCTACAAATGCAAATTAGATTTGTGTTATCTTGGGAAAGCAGACTTTAAGAAATTACTGGTTTTTTCCACCACTGCTTTGGTGAATCAAAAAATAGGAATATCTGAATGATCTTACAAATTTAAATAAGTGGAAAATATAAATGTATTTCAAGAAATAGACATCCTTGTTTATGTCCATCATTTTTGTGTTAGGAAGCATATATTGATAAGAATAGACAGAGAGAGAACAAAATTCAACCTATGGATTCTAATTAATTTCATTGTTTTATTGGAAGCATTTTCAATGGCTACGGAGGATGTCAGTAAGTCATATGATATAATGAAGCACAAGATCTTCTCACAACCTGCATGAGAAAGAAGAGCATATGCAGCTTTTCAAAAGTGGGTTTTATTGAGCTGAGATTTCCTGTTCCAAAAGGGGTCAGTTAACTTACACATTTCTGCTTTATAATTGTGAGTGTGCAGAGTGCTCTGAAGGATCTAAACCAAAAGCAATACTGCAGAGGACCTCTGGAAAGCAGGGAGGAATCAGAACAGTTAGATGACTCAGAGATAGAGTAGCAAATACATTGAGAAATTATGAGAGTAATTTGTGTCCTTAAAGATGACACAGCAATGAGATTTCAAATGTCAGCCTTCAAGTATGAGCTGTAATCACTCTATTAATCATGCATAATGAACTCAAGTATTTCAAGCAGAGACGTAGTCTTTTTGTAATATATTGCAGGAACTACAGAGTGACAGTTATGGCTACATTGTTAGTAATATACTGAAAATGCTGGCAGGTTAACATACATTTCTTTAATAATCAGACAACATTGACTGGCATTTACTATGTTTTATTGCTCACTACATGAAGAACAGCAGTTCAAAGAATGCAAAGAATAAAAAAGAAATAAGGAGTGACTTACTAAATTAAAATTATTCCTTGACAACCTATGTGGAATACATAACAAAAACTGCTTTCTAGAAATCTTTTCTCATTTTCTGTAAGAATGGAAACAAAGGAAATGTTTGATTTCTTAGAAGAGAAAAACCACAAAAATACAAAAATACAGGGTTATAATTCCAAGGCTGCTAAAACTTCAGCATTTTTCCCACTGTATAGATTTGCACATCTAATATTTGGGGTTTTCTGTACACAAAAGTTTTGTAAAAGTATGAACAAAATTAACATTTTAAAATCCTTACACATTCTTTCTGCATTTATGGTAGCTGACTTTCCTCTAAAAAAACATATGTATTTAAGAAATAATTAAAAAAACCCCAACAACAACAACAAAAAAAACAAAACAAACAAACAAAAAAAAAAAAAACCCAAAGAAAATTAATACCTCTAGATATTATAATAGAAACACTAAACATCAAAAATGTTGATTAACTGTAGAAATCCAAGGGTAATCTCAAATTATGTCAACTATCCTATTCTAAATAGTAACATCATTGACCATAATGTAGACAAATTATCAGGAAGAATTTGAACCTTTGAGAAAAAACACAATGTACTCATTGAACAAAACCAGTTATAACCATTTATATAGAAAGTAGTTAGATGGACCAGTAACCAGAACAAGCCAGACTCAAGACATGAGGAAGGGATACCATTGCCTAAACAATGGCACTTATGGACTTTTTTAGTGCAATATATTCCATCTGAAGAAAGAGGGCCTGGTTCTATTAATTTATCTTAGATTGTTATTCCATATTGAAATAAGTCTTTTATTGGAATTAACTATCTAACTCCACAGACTATGACTATATACTTGTTTGACTTACAGCAAATGTATCAATATAAGAATTTAATGTTGTGTCTAGTATACTGAAGATTCACTGATTAGCTTGCTGCACATGACATTTTTTAATTTTTAGTGAAAACTGATCCTCATTTATCAATATTTGGAAAAGTTGGAGATATACAAGAGCAGGCACCAAATCTTTTGTATCTTTAAAAAATAGTTTTAGCTTGAATTTTAAATGGAAGTTTACTTTGGATTAAAAAATTGTCAATTTTAATCTAAGACACAGAAGCAGGAATTTCAAAAATTTCAAAATTCATTTTGCAATAGAAAAATTAAACTGCTTTTAAAACAAAAACAATACAGATTTGAGTTTATTTAAAGGATTCATTGAAAATAACTCTTAACAACCTTAGCTGTAAGTATATCTATATTAACAGAAGCTTTTTCTCAATCTCAGTCTAATTTATCCTGAAGAAGTCCTTTCTTGAGAATTCTCCTTTTTAAATTAAGGGTAAAGAAAATAAGTAAATCAAAAAATCTAAACAAAATTCATGGTAATGTAAATGCTAGATGCTATTCTATTCCTTTTTCTTTGCCAGTTTTAGAATTTTTAAAGGAATATTGTATTCATTTGTACATTTTAGAATATCTCTAGTAATACTGCAAAATATTTCTATAGATTACTCATAGTGTAGTCTCTGGTAAATCTTAGAGTATCTTCTTCTGACTGGTCAAAGCAATAGGTAGGTAAGATATTCTTAGAGGGATTCATTTGAATAGGGAAGTGAGGTGAGAACCTCTAGAAGCCAGAGAAAAGGTGAATGCAGTTGCCAAGTAGAAAAATGATCATTAGGTCCTAATATTAGGTTTTGGGGATGGAGAAAACAGTAAGACCTCTTAATTTCTTTCCTTACTTTAATGCATAGCTTAGAAAATGCTCTTACCTGCTGCAGTTTTATTCAAAAATTGCTTCACAAAGATATCACTAAAGCTCTAATGGACAAAGATAACATATAGGAGAATAAGTACTACAATGTAACATAATGATGCGACTAGGAAATAAACTGGAAAACATTTAATCATTAATTGATGAAACAGACTATATTTTTTAATGAGAGAAATAAATTTTTGAACAATATAATACCTATAAATATAATATGAAAAATAATTTTAATTTTCCCGTTGTAAGGAAGTCTGGAAATGTTTTGAAACATCTAATTAATCTGTCCTCTTATTCTGATGTGAAAACTACAATGTAGCCTAGAGTCAATGCCCATGCTAAAAATCTTCTTGATGGTTAGAATATGTCAGATTAAATTCTTAAGACCAAATCCTTCCTCTTAAAAATGTCTTGCTCAGGGATTTGTCCAGGTTGTTTTTTTTTTTTTTTTTTACAACTATACAGCAACTTTCAATCCATCAGATTTCACCAACTTTAAAGGAACAAGTTAAAGAGAACAATAAAGTGTTTTCTATTTTCCTTTTTGTATTTCATTTAAGTACCATGAATTTTAAGGCAAATGAAGAGAGAAATTAGTATACACAAAACACTGTTAAAAAGTTCATCTTTTCTACCAGATTTCTTTTTATGTCTCTCAGATACTTTTGATGCTGATGTAACATCCCCTTAGTACTTACATAGCACAACATCCTGGGTTTTGCTCTCCTGTAATTTGCTACAATAATGTTCCCAGTGATTTGGGAATAATTCAGTACAAAATAAAATCTCTAAGTGCCTGTAGAGCTGTTTAGAGATTGTGTACACTGCAGATATGGCAGATTAGCCCATCAGTATGATTTTTTAATTTTCTTGCTAATGCAACTTTAAAGAGACATTTTTAAAAATAGGATGAAAAATGCTGTGCATCTGTCTATATGTATGTATATATATATATATATATATATATATATATATATATATATATATATACATACACATATTTGTATTTTATTCAGTGGTATTTGCCAGATTAAAAAATAAGTTTTGATTTCAGATTTATTAATTTTATAATTTCACATCAACCCTAAGAAGATCAAGACTTTATCATAATATGAGATATAAAAACTCTTCAGGAAGAGCATTTCTTTTCTCAGTAGTTCACAGATGAGTTTAATAAAGAGAGATGGCTTCACCTTCAAGTCATGAATAATCTATTAATTCTAGACTAAGATTGCTTACACAGGAAGTCTAGGACATATTTTGGAATGAATCTGGATCTTGACTATCAGATGAGATTTTTTTTAATGAGAACAAATGCAGCATTTGATAACTGAATAATGAAGGCAGAGAGATTATTAAATATTTGTTCCGTGAAAACAGATTAAAAAGATGAAATGCAGTTTAATTATCAAATTTTTAAAATTTCTGTAAATTTTGTTGTTTTCTATAATAGTTTTCTAATGATAATGTCACTTGATATATCACCCATTACCATCAAGATCCCATATTCCCTGTGCCTAAACTTTGTCTAAACTACATGATGTAGAGGGGTTTGTAATACCATGACAGACCCATAATAGATGAGCTTCTCTATTTCATGTCCCTCTATTCCCCCAGTACTTTGAAAAGATTTCTATGTCTATCTCAACAAGTGCTGCCAATAGGTAAGTAAACTCTTTCAAGACTGAAAGATAAATGAAAATATGTATATGATATGCTGTTCAATTTCCTGCAATGATCTTCTTGCATCACAGGTTTATCTTTCACACAGCATTGTCCCAGAGTTAAAATCATCTTGTATATTCCCATAATAGGTAGAGCACTCATTCAGAGAACTGTAGAGCTGAACTCTATTACTTAGTTAACCAAAATAAATGTATAGCTCATGAATCCTGTGAGCCAGATAGAGGAAGGACATGTAGATCCTTAAATACAACAGGTAATTTTCAGTGGAATTTGATGAATATTCTTTGCTTTAGCTAATACATCACGAAGATCAAATTATATAGAAAATTCCAATTTAGATACACATTTTATCAAGCATATCAGGTACAAGTTAACATACATTAGGTAACAGTGACCACACCACCTAAAGGTAACATGAGTTACAGTGTGTTATGGCTTTACTAGGAGGAGCATAGTAAACTCACTGGTTTCTATGAACAGAGAAATCAAAGTAATTGCTCACTGTCAGAGAAGAGCAGCTAAAAGGAAGAGAAGGAAAATAAAATGGATGGTGGAAAAAATCTTTAGAGATGATAAAGAACAATTGGAACAATGTGGAAACAAGCAAAGTATTCCAAAGTAAAACAATAACTAAACCACATAAATGGTGACAGAATACACTAGTCATCCCTGCTTCATGTTTAAGAAAGATGTTTCTCTGATTTTCCATCTGATATGGTAAGACATACACTTTGTATGCCTTAAGATTTAAGAATATAGTCTAAGACGGTCTTGCAAGATCCTTCTTACACACTGAAGAGAAATAAGCACTTTTACCTAGTTTTTTGTTTAACTTTGCTGGGTTTTAATCCTGGCCCACACATAAACACCATTCAGCTGCTCATTCACTTCCCCACTGTGGGATGGATGAAAGAATTGGGAGGGTTAAAGGGGGAACTTGTGGGTTAGGATAAAGTCAGTCTGATAAGGAAAGAAAAAGAAAAGCAAAGCAAGACAAAGGATTCACCCCTTCCTGCAGGCAGGGAGGTTCTCAATCATCTCCATCACATATAAAAGTGACTTGAGAAGACAAACATGATTTCAATTTAAGCCACTTCCTCCTACGTCCCACAGCTTTATGTGCCGAGCATGGTATGGAATGTCCCTTGGGTCAGTTGGGATCAGCTAGCCCAGCTTTGTCTCCTCCCACATACTTCAGTCCCTCAGCATCCTTGCTGGTGGGGTGGGATAAGAAAAAAAAGTGCTGTTAAGCACTGCTCATCAGTAACAGAAGCATCCTTCAATTATCAACATTTTTCCAGCAGAAATCCAAAATATAACCCCACACCACTCTCCCCCAGCACAAACGTCCAGATTGAGAGTTAGGAAAATTGGATGAGGCCATGGCCTGGTGCTGAGTCAGAGGAGGTTTAGGCTGGATATTAGAAAAAAGATTTTCACCACGAGGGGGTTTGGGCACTGGAACAGCTCCCCAGGAATGTGGTCACAGCACCAAACCTGATAGAGTTCAATAAATGTTTGGATAACACTCTCAGGCACATGGTGTGACTCTTGGGGATGGTGCTGTGCAGGTCCTTGTGGGTCCCTTCCAACTCAGCAGATTCTGTGTTTCTGTGACTTTCTGCAGCTGTCATCAACTATGGGAAGAAAAAAAAAATAAAAGTAGCAGACCTTTTCCTTCAGACAGTGTAAGTTAGGTCTGATGACTGCTACACACTGCTAATCACCTCAGTCACACAATTGAATATTTATAATTTTCATAAAAGAAACTAGAATAACTTGGTTTTTTTTTCTAATATCCATTTCAAAGTAAGCCTTTAAACTTGATTTCTTAACACATTTTAAAATAGCATCTGAAATTCCTATATACTTTCTTGTTTTCTTCCAAAATAGAGCAACTTGGTAACATTTTTGAGGGTTAATCTGAAGCTTCATCTCTGGATATTTTAACAAGTGACAAAACTCAGTTTCACCTAAAGGACAAAAAGTAAAATATTACGTTACCATCTAACCTGAAAATACTGAATTTTGCATTTCCTTATAACATCAAAAAGCATCTGCTTCTTGTTTAAGTAATTGTTTTTATGTACTGAGTGTGCCTCAGCCTCACATGCAGATTTTGGCTCCATATGCATCCTTGATTAGTGCCTCCTTTTGCTGAAAGGTTGTGCTATGCTTGCACAGTTATTATTGGAGAAGAAAGAGAAATTAAGGAAAAGAAGGAGGGGAGACACAAAAAACATGTCATATTCTTTCCTGAGCTTCTTAGACTATGGAAAATTTTCCTTTCTCTAGTTACATTTCATGCTTCCCTGCCAGTGATTCCTATTATAGAAACACTGATTTAAATAAAAGATACTAAAGTTTTTCAATAGTATATAAAATGTCCCTGAATGCTGGGCCTTTTCTAAGGGCAAACAGTCACCTCTTCTGGTTGGAAGGTGGAAGGCAGCAAAGTAATAAAAAAAGGATGGTAAAACTATTATTCAAATTTGAATAAATTATAGCTTAAAATATCAAATGAGGGAAAATAAAAAAACCTAATTCTATACATGTGTTGCTGGGAAACAAACATGCTAAATATGATAGAGTAGCAAAAGAGTATGTCCTTCTACTGTAGAAAATAGCTTAATGCCTGGTTCTGTGTTCATCTTTGTCCTCAAGTCCTAAAACACATGCCCAAGCACAAACTAATATTTGTTCTAATATTAACATGCATAATGTTAGAATAAAGAAAGGTAAGATTGCAATGGTAGAGAAGGAATTTCATAAAATTATTTTGATATTAACAACAAAGAAAGCAGTTTCCAGGAGAAAATTATCAAATCATCAAATAAATGCTCCCATTGTCATTCTTTGGTAATGACATCAGTATTGAAAAAATAAGTAAATGGACTTTTTTCACTCATGTTTCAACTAGCTTAGCTCTATCTTGAATAACCTCACTGTCACTCTAAATTAGCTATTACAGTTGCTTTGGGAAACAAAGAAATATCAGCAGATCACCTGGGATTAGTTTTCTTCAAAGGCATCTTGATGTTAACATCACCTTTTGCAATAATATTTTACAGAAGCATGAACAACAACTGTTCACTCTGTTACTAGCACATAGTAAATGGGTAGAAATAGTCTGTTTTTTCTTCAGCTAAATAGGAAAAAGGCCAGTTTCCAAATTCCCTTAAGCTTTGCATCAGTAAAATTAAACACAGAATCCAACTTAATGTATTAAAAATATGCAAAGGCACGTTTGCCTAAATCATACTCAGTTGAGCATAAAAACAGTAGGAAAAAAACAATACTAAACAGGGTCCACTACGTTTTTAGCTCTTATGCTCATTGAATGGGTTTACCAGTGACACCTTGATGCTTTCAATCACCTGACTTCCATGTTACTACACAAACTACTTTTATATATGTAGCTTTTAAAATAACATTTTTTTCTCTGCCTGTTGATACTTTTCATAGAATCATTAAGATTGGAAATGACCTGTAAGATCATCAAGTCCAACAGTCAACCCAGCACCACCACCATTAAACCGCATTCACCATTAAACCATGTCCTCATGTATCATATCCAGACATTTTTGGAACACTTGTGGGGAGGATAACTTCACCACTTCCCTGAGCAACCTGTTCCAATGCTTTACATCCTTTTCTGTGAATTTTTTTTCCCACTAGAACTCAAACCAAACCTCCCCTGGTGCAACTTAAGTCAAACTTCTCCCATCCCATCACTTGTTATCTGAGAAGAGAGTGACACCCACCTGACTACAGCCACCTTTCAGGTAGCTGTAGAAAGTGTTAAGTTTCTCCCTGTCTCAATTTTGCAGGCTAAGTAACCCCAGCTCTCTGAGCTGTTCCACATATGACACACTCCATTCCTTCTCCTCTGTCCTAGCTATCAGATTTTCATTCTATCTGCATTTTGTTACTTTGATTGACTCCTATTCCCCCAAATCATCTCAGGCTTAGTCCTCAACTAGTTTTTGCACAGGTCTTTTTTATGCTCCATGTCATTTAACAACTTAAGCTGAATTGAAGTTAATAGAAATTAATGATAGACAAGAATTCTTTAGCTGTTTTAGGTAAATCAGCCACACATGGTAGATATTTGGCAAAAGTGTAACAGAATTTATTGAAACTTCAATGAATTTTGTTACTCAAAAATATTCAAAGTAAATGGAGTTCTTTGCACATGCAAAATTTTTATCTATGTCATACACTTGACTAATGTTTTACTAATCATAATACCAAGGTTCTCCTTTACACTGTGATAAATTTGGTCTTTGTACTCTTCTGTTATCCTTCTAACATTTTAGTTTTGAATTTTCCTCCTATGTGTTATTTTTTCAGCATGTCACACTGGACATATTTCAGATCAAAAGTACTAAATTTAGTGGCTAAATTTAATACATTGGGAATAAAACCACAACAAACTATTTTCAGCTTCTAATATTTTTAACAGAAGTGTAGAACTTTTCACTGGATATAAAATAAGGAGCAGTCTTGGGGAAGTAATTCACATAATGCACTGCATTTGACTTCAATAAACTCTTTTAAGCATCTCCTAACGGCTACAACTTCTTTAGACACTCAGTTTATATACTACTTCTGAAAAATATTTTTTCCCAGTTTATAAAAGTGAACTTGAAATTCATTCATATATCTTAATATTTATAGTCATTGAAACTTCTTTACTTCTAAGTGAATTTTCCTCTAATTCAGTTTAGGCTTCATGAAACAGTACACAACAGCTCATCTTGCAAGGTTAGGTATCAATGAGAGATGGAGATGGACAATGCTGCTGCTACCCAAACCTCTATGCTGTGTAAGTACCTTCTCTGTACTGAGATATTTTGTTGAGGTATTACTATGTTCAAGTCTTTTATGCTCCTTCTTGTTGCATTTCAGGAAGATTCAAAAATCTTAGCTTGCCAGTATTTATTTCAACCATTATTTCATGACTAAGTGTCCTTTAACCTGTTTAAAGTGTTAACTTCAGTTGTTAAACCTGGAACGCCTCTGCCTAACTGTATTCTAACAGTGTTAAACATGATTCTGTAATCCTGTACCCCACAGTTATACATTATTGACATTTGTAATAATGAGCCAAAGGATTTGTACTCAGTTTGCAAAACTTTGAGAGTGAGGCTTTACAGACTTATCTGACTGAACTTTTTTTCAACTTGCATGGACTTTTCTTTAATAATTTAGTTTTATAATTTTTATTTAGTTTTCTTCTGAAAAGGAGGTTACATGTATTTTTTTTTGTTTGTTTGTTTTATTTGTCTTTGCATTATACAATGCATTTTTTAAGCAGATAGTAGTGAGTGTCACTACTGCAAGTAGTGACAACATTGTCTATGTATAATGAGATATTTATCATGCAGTGTAAATTAATACTGTTCTGGTACAATAACAGAAGCTTTGAAATATTGAGCTGCAGCATGGAGACACAGAAGTGGAGGCTGGGGATGACAGGAGATGGAGCACAGGCCAGGCACTGGAGGCCACACAGCAATAAACACAAACCTGGAGCTTAACAAAGGAAGCCTTTTGAGGCAAGTAAAACAACCAAGAACACAGAGAGGGAAACTAAAAAAAATAGTTGAAGTACACTTTATATACTACATGTGGAAATGTAGACTAATATAGAAAGATCAAAGTGTAAAAATATGTCAAAAAAAAAAATTAGACTCATCTGAGTTAAGAAGGAAGAGGATAAAATGAAAGACTAAGTAGAGAAGGAAGGAGAAAAAACTAACATCAACATCATACTCTCCCAAGAGAGGAAAACCCCTTGCTGTATGCCCACCAGACTGAAGCCATTTACCAGAGAGTAACACCAGAAAAAGAGGCAGAATCTAGGAGAGATGTATACACAAATTTGTAGTTCCATTATTCTGATGATCTTCTTTCCTTTCCTCTCTCCCTCCTAGCAGTATCCATTTCTTGTTAAGCCTTTCTTTTTCTTTAATATTTTGATCTGTTCTAATAAAGGTAAGAACTAATTCAAAACTTCATTTTAATAAAATCATTGTGATTTGGTATCTCCTGATTGCAGATCAAATATGTAGATGATAATCCAATGTGAGGATTTATAAGTTACGTTTATGCATAGGAGCCTAAGTTGAAACTGGTCAAGGTTTTTAAACAAAAAGATTTTTTATTATGGCCCATTTATAATTGCTTGTTATTGAATGAAATTCATGTAATATGAAGAGACAACGAGAGAATAAAGCTCAGCCAAAGAGAGCACAATTTGGTGGAGGAAGCTAGAGAGGAGTTTCACCATACATGTAGCAAGAAGAGAGCAGGTAGGGATAGCTCCATGGTAAAAGTAAGTGAATAACAGTCTCCACAGAAAGGATGAACTGAAACAAGGGATGTTTCCCAGTAATCTGCATTATTTTGTTCTTTCTCTTCTCTGTAAGATCACATATATGCTCAGAAATGTGGTACAAAGGCTGTGTGTTGCTGTATGCATTTTCCCATGGCATTTGTCATCGAAGAAACAAAAATTCAGAAGACTCCACCCACTCATTCAAGCAAACAACAGGAAAACTTTACAAGTCCACAATTTCAGTAAGGTCTGAGGATATCTGTGAGACCCGTAGCAGGTTATCCAGAGTAAATGCTTAGGACAGGTGATTGAACCAAGAGCTCTGGAGCTGTGTCTTGCAGAGACACACTCAACTCTGCCCTTATGGAGGGGAGATGCTAACACCCTTCAGAAACAGAGGCAAAATCCTGTTATAGAACAGCTGGGATTCTTTTTTTTTTTTTTTTTTTCAATATATCATCTGTTAGCTTCTGAAGTAGTTGTTGATTTTTTTCCCCCACATTCTTTCTTCAATGTGTTTATTTTTGAATGAGTGGACAAACATAATGGTGAAATAAAAAACTAATAAACTTTAGGGAAAATTTGTCATAAATTCAAACAGTCATTGTTGCAGGTGAAGCTGAACATCATCCACGCATTGATGATTAGGTAGAAATCAAAAACTTAAGGTAGAAAAAGCTCTTGTTAAAATAATGTATATGTAATTGAATTAAAAGTCTTCTTGATATGAAATAAACTGTGATCCTACATTCACATATGGCTAGAAACAACTTGGGACAGGTAGATACTGGAAAAAGTCCAGGAAAAGCTACAGAGTAAAACTAAATTTCTTCAATCTGTCTCCAAACTAAAATTAATATAGACAGTTCAGAACTATGAAAAAAGCCATCTGCTAACTAGTGAACATACTGTCCACAGAGCCAGTATTGTATAAAGGCACAGTCAATTAATTTTTATTTTAAACTCTGGTTCCCAAAGACATAAAAGTTTTTTTTCTGAAATGTCAGAACATTGAACAAATTCACAATATAAAAAAAAATATTCTTACACAATAAAAGAGTTATGTCTCTTTTATTTAAGAATCTCCCAGTAAGACTTCTCATCGTCCAGATAGTCCACAAAAAAATCCATATTCTCATCACTTTTTATATTTTTTACTATTAATTTAGAAATTCCTTTCGAGATACAAAGTTCTTCTGGCAAAACCTTCCTTCTTATTTTTAGCCATTTTTAACAGTCAAAATTAATTTTTCAGGAGTATAGACTCATAAATCTGACTTGTTACATGAAAAAAAAATCTCAATTTCCTTCTCCCTTTTCCTCATTCTATTCTTTGATGGAAATCCAAAGGAGTGGGTTTTTTTCCTGATATAAAACTTCACTTACAGTAAAACATTCTCCTTATTTTAGTTTTATCCAGCTGTTTTGTAATAAGAGAGAGAGAGAAAGAAATACATTATTACCAATTTGACATAAAATGTCTAACTAAAACTCAGGGGCATGTTTGTTTTTTTTAACTAGTTCCTCTTGAGCAAACAATTATTAAGTGAAGTCTTCATATACAAAATATATACCATGCTATTGTTCTCCTATCGAAAAAAAAAAAAAAAAATTAAGCAGAAAACAGACTCTTTTATATCCCAGAAGGTTGTTAATGAAGTTCATTATGAACTTCATGTATATGAACAATTTCTGTACTGATGCAACTGTTGGGCTTTTATTCAAAGACTGCTCTTAATTCTCAGTACATTTGTGATTACATTTCTATGTGTCCCTGTTTTGAGTAAAATAAGCACCTGTTTAGGGGGCTAGCCTTTCTTTTTTTCATACAACTCAACCCAGGCAAGGTACACTGGTCTCAATGAGATGGAAACACATCAGTAACAGCTGTGCTTCTCCCATTCAGAGCTTCAGCAGCCCAGGAGTGTTTGCAATGGACATGCAGGGTGTGACAAGCCTTATGGATTCGAGCATTCTGAAAGAAAATATTTAGTGTTGATACTATTACTCACTGTAACTCACTTCACCCTCTCAGTAAAAGCATTATAGGGTATTAACCTGTCTTAATAGTGTTTCTCTTCTGCAGATTCTACCCTCAGTGTCAAAAATACACTGTAAAATTGAGAACCAATTTGCTGAAGAATCTAAAAACCAATTGATGTGCTTGTCAAATTATCTAATAAAAGAATATGGAAAGTGTAGAAAGGTCCTGAAATTTTAGGAGTCATCCTTGGTCTCAAAAAGTTTCAGAAAATGGCTGGATACTCTTTCTGTGTATGTGCAACGATTCGTACCAATATCTCTTGCAAAGTTGAATGGAAATAGTAACTGCAACAATATATAATACATATATAATATATATTTTAAAAAAATATAAGAGCTTTTATCTGCACTACAAAAAGTGGCTTACAACCTTCTTCTAGGTAGTAAACCTGCATCTCTTGCCTAATTTTACAACAGCAGGAGCTTTATGCTGTGCTTAAATATTATCTGAAGTAGGATTGATAAAACTACCTTGAAATTGTGAAAAGAATTTGTCTCAGAATATGTTTCTGTGGCCAGGTGAAATGTGAAATATTTCTAGCAGATCACTGCTGTGGTTTAACCCCAGCTGGCAGCTAAGCAGCAGGAAGCTTCTCATCCACTCTCCTGCAATGTGATGGGAGAGACACTAGAAAAGTGGAAAAACTTGTGGGCTGAGATAAAGGCAGTTTAATAAGAAAAGCAAAAGCACAAGTGAAACATAAAAAAATAAGGAATTAATCACAATTTTTGCTACTCTATATGTCACAAATCATCAGAGCTGGGTGTGGCTTCGGGGGAAGGGAAGAACACCCCCTGGAAGTGGTGCCATTTTGTTCCATTTTTTCCCTCTTTCCAGAGAAAGTTCCTGGCACCATCCCTACAGACCACTCTATCCTTCTCCCAGTGCCACCCATCCCCTCCCATCCCTTGGGACAAACACAGCTCCAAGTGGCAAACACAACTGAGCCCAGCAGTCCAAGAGTGGGTGTCACAACAGGAACAATCCAACTTTTTAGGTCTTTGTCCATCACTGCTTTCCATTGTCTGGGGTTCAGGGATGGGGAACACAAGCTGTGGGAATGTCTGCCATTGTGTCTTTGTCTCACTGACCATGTGGAACCAAGTTGAGGTGGTGAGCACCTTCCACATATAAAGCACCTTCTTTCTTGTATACTTTTGTTATTAATATTGTTGCTGTCATTGCACTTTACTTATTCCATTGCTGTTTGTTTTCAGCAAATTGTTGTCTCAACTCTTAGTCTCTGTTTCTCACTAGAGGTGGGGTAGGGTGAAGGGAAGAAGCGTATTTGGAGTTACATTCACAGCTGATTTTTAAACCATCACAACCATCCATCATTCAGCATTTCTCCTTCCTCCTTCTTCCCCCAGCTTTATATAGTGAACATGACACCAGATGTTATGTAATACCCCTTGGGTGACTCGGGGTCAGCTCTCCTGGCTGTGGACCCTCCCAGCTCCTTGTGCATCCCCAGCCTCCTCACTGGTGGGGTGATGTTGTTGGATACTACTGGGAACCAGGGAAAAAGCTGCCTTGAAGCTTTGCCTTTCTCAAGCTGCTCAAACACAAGAAATTATAACAATGATTATACACCTGCAGAGTTAGTGAGAGCTGTGTGAGTGTCCTGTGATGCTTTGCAGAAAGCATGTTTTCAAAGAGGTGTTGCCTTCTTGCACCAATGAGTCTTTTCTATTCTGTTTTGCACACACTATCCTATATATAAGTCTAGTGTTTCTTTAAATAAGGCTCTCTGTTTTGCTTCTCCATTACACGAGGAACTATGTTGCATTATCCTTTTCACTTCTCTCTTATAGCCTTAAATGCAAAGGGGTGAGGAGCAGAAAAGGCCTTGATTGTGCAAGCACTGCTCAGCTATCACAAGTAGACCTTGAATTATCAGCAATGTTTTCAGCAAAATTCCAAAACATAGACTCTATCATACTAACTACTGTGAAGAAAATTAAATTTACCATGGTCAAAACCATCACAATTTCAAATCAAATTATTGATTTGATATAAAAATTAATTAGAAGACTTTTATTAAAATTTTGCTACTACCAAAGTTTTTGGGGAGAATCACACAAAAAAAAATCAGTAAGATTTGACTCAGAAAATCCTACGATCTGTACACTCTCTAGGAATAATTCTGAAGAAAATGTGGGTGTTTCATTTTGCTTTATTTGGGTTTAGTTTGCTTCTGAAAAAAACAGGCAGTAATTGCATTAGGTTAGATTACAGATTGTTCTTCCTTGTTTTATTCTCCACTTATTTCCTTCTTTCATAAACTTCAAAAGAGTTAAAGCCATATTTGAGCCATGTTTTAGAGTTTTCAAAGCTGGGAGCTGAACGCTCCTTTTTCACACCATATCAGTCATTGATAGGTCCCCACTAAAATTCCTCTCACTTCATATCTGTCTGCAACATTTACAAGATCATATTACTGCTCCATTTAAGAGGAGGTTATTTCACTGGTATCAAGAATAATTCTGGTGTAGCAAGAGAAATAGAAAATTAGCAATCAAATCTGGAGACAAACAGGTAAGAAGTTATCACAAAATTCTATTTTCTCATTAAGTTAACTTACAGTGCATTTGGGTTTATTACTTTTTTTTTCTCTTGGTTTTGCTTTTTTTGTTTGTTTGTTTTTTTAATTTGAAATTTTTGTTTGATGTATTTTCAGTCCTAGGGAACAGACTTCTCAGATATCACAACAAAAAAAGAATCATCAAATTCTATAAATAAATAGATGCTTGATCCCTTACAGTGCAAGTATGAGGCAAACAGGTGTGTGGTGGGTTGGAAAATGCTCTCAGCCTTGCTTTAGTGTTCCACAGGAGTTAAATCTTTTTTTCCAGTTTCCCTTTAGGTTTCACACTGTGTCTGCTAAATTGCAAAATGTATTGCGGAGTGTCACAGGAAAATGAAATAAATAAGGAAGGGAAAGATAAGGGGCGGGGGGGAAAGGAAAAGGGAAAAAAAAGGAAAAAGGAAGCTTTGACAGCATAACACAAAAGAAAGACAAGGAGATGTGCCATACTTCAAACACATTTTATTCAACACCTGTTCACAGGACAAATCAAATCAGTTTTTGCAAGAAAAGAGAAAGACATACACAGAAGTAGAAGCTTATAATGCAGTTTGCTCCAAAGTTGTTTCACAGCCTTAATCTGGAAATACTTTAGCAATGATACAAATTTCTGCCAATTTTTAAAATGTCATACATTGCTAGTTGGAGAGAGGTTTTTTTTTGTAAAAGAAAATCATTTTCTGAAAAATCCATTAGAGTTCTTGTGAAAATGTTGAAAAGCCAGTGTTACCCCTGCTTATATTTGAGACTAGCTCCACAGTTTCTTCAGCCTGATTACATTGATTTATCTGAAAAAAAAAGCCTAAAAAGAGAATATGGATTTTCTAGGAGCCTTTTCTGTTAAAGAAAAAGGTTTTGTTATTGATTTTAAACACAGACTAGAATAAAATGTATAAATTTATGTGGACAAGGATTTAATAGCAAATCTTACAGAGACTTTGTTAAAGAGTCACCAGAACCTCTGTTGTGTGTTGGCTCCTCAGTATTGGTTTAGGCCTGCATCTTTGGGTGTCTTCAGATATGTCTCCAATAAATGCTTTTCAATTCTGAAGTACCATCTGATGAATAAAAATTTTCATGGGATTAACTTATGTGATACCTGGCTGCTTTAATATTTGTCTGTAATATTTTTCTGTAATATTGCTGTAATAGTCCAGTGAGAAGATCACTGGAGAAGATGCCTTTGTAGCTGTCCAGTTTTAAGATTTATTTAGATTAAAATATATTTTTAAAATAGATTGTCAACTTATTTTAATGAATTATTTAAATTCTGAACCATATCTTCAGAAAATATTACCTTTGAAAGATTAAATTTAAAGAATGTTTGGTTTGCTAAAGCTCAGGATAATGTGTGAGACACAGTTAATAAAATGTAAGCAAAGAGGAAATAAAACCAAAAAAACCCAAAGGAAAATTATAAGGGAAGGACAGTAAGTGACAGGGAATAAAACCAGGATTATATTTTTCTATTTATCTAGAAATATATTTATATACATATATGCATACACATATCCATAGATGTAAATAAAAATATGTTATATACATATAGATATCTCAAGAAAGAGTCTGCTTTAAGGAGATGAAAGCAGAAGGCAGAAATGGATTTCAAAAAAACAAAACAACACAACAAATTCAAGGGGAGGAACAAAAATATTAAAAAGAAGAAAAGATAATGAAAATGAACTAGCCATCAGAAGCCAATAAAACACAACCAAAATGTGACTTTACTAGATTCAGTAGGGTAGGTAAGGTTTAGAAGTACAGCTGAGTGCCAGGGGAAGTAAGAAAGAATGGAAATTTATGCTGTAAGGTACAAAAAGAATAAGCAAGATTTTATAATAAATCTTGTACTTCTTGGCAACATCTATACTTGGCTAAGGCATCAGAGAAATGTTACTTACAAATAACTACAAAGATTTTGAAAGGCTAGCCAAACACTTAGCAAAAATTCTTACTGAAACTCAACTAATATACAAATCTATATTATGAATAGAGGCCTTTTTTATTTAAATAGTGTATGTGGTGGTTTCATCAAGTTGTAGCTCTTTGCTTTTGCAGTTTGCACATGTTAACATTGCTAAAATAGCTTCACCAATTTTTTTTTTTTTTTTTAATTTAAATTATCCCCTTTGTCTCAAGATTTTCTGGCTTTGCAAAGAAAACAAGCATCTTTTTCATATATATTTTTAAAGCTCCTAACTTAATAGTGAAAATTAACATTCTTAATTTTCTCTTCCCTTTCAAAAGTAATACCAGGCTTCCTGAATATGTTTTCAAAAACCCATTTTAAATGATTTGCAAATGGCAGTAGAACACAGAAAAAAAAATTCTCCTTGGATTTTAACATGTACTGATTGTAACCATATTTTATACCGTGAAGCATGTCTTTCCCTTTCCTTGGACAGAAAAGGAAAAGCTAATTTAATGCCTATTTCTAAAGTATTCCATGTGTTTCACTTTCTAAGTGGTTCCTTGAATTTTGTTCAAGCCACTGAGAAATCAAAATACAACTCTAGCTAATCTTTGAAACTCACTCGGAATGGCTGGTAATGACACCTGGATTTATTCTTTTGAATGGTGAGATATTTTCACAAATTACCTTCAAGTTCCTTCACAAAGAGACAAACATTTAGAGTCCTATCTCTTTGACAAACAGAGTGGCTCACGGACAAGATTGTATAAACTCCTCTCAAATTAATCTCTGCCGTTCCTGAGGCTACTTGGAAGTGCTTGTTTAGGAAAGCAAAGCCCACAACCCTGTGCTGTGTGAAACAGCAATTTAATGAAAAAAGTTATGTGTTTTGAAGGCAGATGAGAGAAGTACCACTTAGTTAAGTTTCTCAATAAGTAAATATAGAGAGCTTGAACAAAATAGGAAAAGTTTAGCTTGTTCAAGTTGTATGTATTCACAATATCTACAGGGAAGAAGAAAAGGAAAATAAGTTTTTGGTTTTTTAGGAAGGGGCTTTTTGTGTCTTTATATTTTTTACATTTTCCAGTGTGGTTTAAATTAAATACAAGGAAATGAAATATTGCAGAAATTAAATACATTACAGGCTTCTAATGATTTACATTATACAATCATGTGCTCCGTATTAGGTTTTCCAAAGGTTTGGATTAACTAGGAAAATATATGTAGGACTATTTTATTTTTTCTTAAATGGAGAATAAATAGGATGTTTTGAAAATGATGAAGCCATGCATTTAATTTTTTTTGGGCTTGGAGTTTTCTTTCAATGTAAGTGCTTAGGCTTCAAATTCACAAGAATCTTATTGAAGTAATTTGTGCTGGTCCCTGCTTATAGCTGTCCACATTGTCAAGGACTTTGGTGAGACCCAAAAGTTTGGGAAAGTGTTGGGTCATGACTATAGTAGGTCGTGTAGGTCTATAATGAATGGATAGATCTTCATAGAAACTGAGCTACTAGTCAGCAAACCCCTACCCCACTACCACAAATCTGCACCACAGAATTATGAATTGCAAGAGCTAGGTTTCCTGTGTAATACAGGCACAGAAGGAAGGAATAGTGGCTTTTAATTTCTTATGTTACTTTCTCACTTTTTCTTCTGTAACTATGTAAAATGAAGAAAAATTTTCTATTTATTAAAAACTCTGTCTTCGTTCCAGCCTCATTTCCAGCATACCAGTAAGGAACATAGTTGCCATAGGCATCTTTTATAATATTTGAAGAAGTTTTACCTTATGCAGGGTGGCACAGCTTGCCCACTAAGGCTGATCATATTTCTGAAATGGATCCTTGCCTGCAATGGACCATATGATCTAATTTTAAGTCTGAGTGAATTTAAGCTCATTTGTAATTTTTAGTTTGATTTTCTGTCTGTCCACAGACCAAGTGTAATTTGATACATTGTTACACAAAACATAATACCGAATTATACTATGTATTATATACTCCATTTAACAGTTTGGTTAAAGCTCAGCCTCTCCTATAGTGGTGTGCAGGTGCCTTGTGTTCATTTAAAAATTTTCAAATAAGAGGGAGAGAAGAGTCAACATTCCTAAAAACTTGCTGCAAAAACCTCAATATACTACTGAATTGTCAAATCCTCCCCTTAAAAACCCATAAAAATTTGTCTTGTTTTGGTATTGTGAGATTAATATAATATAGAAAAAAAACCAACCCTAAAATGTATTCTATAATGCTCCTATTAAAAAGTTACAAAAGTGTCAATGCTACATTTTGGGAGCAAGATCTATTGGGATCAGATGTCTGGCAGATTGTGAAGTTGTAAACTGCCTGTGAACTATCACGTAGCTCATATCTACAATCCTAATACAAGGGTAAATCCTACAAGATACCTCTAGATTCCTTTAAAGAGAGATAAATGTTGGAGAGAATCCTGATCCCTAAAATGCATTCAATAACTAAAAAGGTAATTTAAGAAAATATAAACTGAGTTTGCACCATTTAGTGCTTTATCTGATTAAGTAACACTATACCAAGGTACAAGACAATAATCAAAATACTGTAGAAAATAACAGTACTTTCTCATTTTATAATTAGTTGTTTTTAAGATTACTCCAAAATTACTATGCCATCTGTCTCAAAAGTAGTTCAAATGTAGTCCCTTCTACTAATGGAAAAATGTTATTTAATACAAGCAGAGTTTCAACTGATTACATTTTGAAGAACTTAGAGTAAAATGGAGTAAATTTTAGGCCTTCTCTTTAATGGGTAAAACAAAATTTTGATCACTTCAGAACAGGCCATGAAAATACCTATAATTTAGTTAATTAAGGAACTAAAATGGAGCAATACACAACATATATCTGTAACAGAAGCTTCATTTTGCATGTGGTTCATATCTTCCAGCCACAACCTAGAAAAATATTTTTGCTACAAACCTCAATCTATTTTGACATACTTCTCAAAATTTTAATCAAACTTTGAATTTTTTTTTTTTTTTCTGGTTAAATTTTAAAGATTTTTCTGAACAAAGAAACTTAAACTAGCTCAGTATAGACACACTCTTAGATAACTCTTATTCTTCTTTGGACAGCTGACTACTACACTAAAAATACTCCTTTTCTTTCTCAGAAAAAAATGGTGGCTGAAATGAGATTTAGAAGAATAGAGCAACATTTGTGTATAGTCAAAGCATACATTCATAGTATATATAGAGGACAAGAACCACACTAAAATCAAGACATCTTGGCTCCTTTGTACTGAGAATTAACAATTTTCTTTTACGCCTTAGGCAATATACATGCTTATGTTGCCATTGTTCATTTACTGTTCATTTATATTTATTTTCTTATGAAGTGTTACTTTATAACTACTTTAGCTATTAATGCTACAAGTTCTTAGGTAGTTTGTTGAATATTTATCTGTTTGATATGTTTCTTTATTTTGTTTGCAATGACAGAACATTCTTCTCTACCCATTAATTATCAAGAGTAAAGAAACTATAAAAAAGAGGAACCAAATTTTAGAACAATATGAGTTTTATAGCTTTACCACTCAGTTTCAGCAGCTCACAGACATCACCAAAGTGAATGAAGAAATGAACCTAATCTTAGACTAAAACCTAAACAACATAAAAGTGTCAAATAATAATAAGGCAGATAGATAATCCTGCTCAATACTACTGCTAACAGTTCAACTTTTCACTTAGCTGAATATAGAATTATTTGTTGCTTTTAAATATGACTTGGTCGTCAAAGTATTCCGTGGTTGATCAACTGCAAACTGCGCACTGGTAACACTGAGTCAAACAACAAGTTTTTATCCTACATGGACATAAGTTTTTGTCATTCTTCATTTCTTTACCCTTTTTTTTTTTCTTTTTGCCCATTTGATTCAAATTCATACATATACATATAGAATATAATGGACTTCAAAGGCATAGAAGTTTAACTGAAGAAATCTATCTAGCATCAAATTGAAAAAAATATTAAAAGCTTTTTTCACAAAAAATGACATTGTGGATTCATTGCATATAGTAAGAGAGGGAATAAAAAGTATAAATGGCTTCTATGCAGCATGCACATAATTCAGTAACAATTGTGTTTTTAGAATTTTTGGCTTAGGGTGTTTCTAAAACACCTTTGTCTGGATCTTTAAATCTATAGTTATTCTGGTGCTCTTTCCTTATATGATGTTATGCTGCAGTAAGTTACCTAAGCTTTTTAGTTAAAGTATTAAAAAGATGTTTCCACCAAACTCTGCTCCTGAAGTTTTGGAATCATTGCTCTTTTCAGCTGAATGGCAACATATTTTTCTGTCAAATCAAGTTGGCACCTCTTTGACTCTGTATACACTTCATCTTCTTTGTATCTAGTTTCTGCCTCTTACCCCTAATTCACCATAATTATTCAGATCTTATTCTTCTGTTCCTAAGCACACAGTGTTGACTGTAGTTGGAAATTAAAAATGGGGCCAGGGGACCTTTTTTCTGATGTGTTTAGTGTGGCAGTTCTTACATAAGCAGAGAAGCAAACATAAATGAACTTTCGCAAACAATATTTGCATAAAACTAGTGTAAGACTGTCCATATTCACTTCCTCTTGAGAAAAGTCAAAGACTTGTTCTCCTGTATGCAAAATAGGTTCCTCCAAGTAGATGCTCTTCCCTGTGTGTGCTTCAGGTGGGTTCAGCCATTCTTGTAAAGATAAAGATCAGGCCTTTCTGTTAGTTTCAGGTCATGGGCACGAGGGAAATATATTTTACAGGAAGCCAGAAAAAAATCTAGCCTTAAATAAACAAACTGACCTGCACATACCATTTATGGAGGTGACTTGCACAAGCACTTTTGGTCTATTTGTATCACAGAATCACAGAATTGATTTTGCATATCTCCAGAGAGGGAGACTCCACACTCTCTGTCAGCGACGTGCCTGTCTCCCACCCAGTGAAGAAGTTCTTCCTCATGCTTAGGTAAAACTTCCTGTGTTCCAGTCAAACTGTGTATCAAGTCATACTGTTTGGTAATGTAGTTATTTCTCACTGTGAAAGGTGGAAAATATGGGAGAATCCCTCACACCAGAAAGACCCACCTGGCTCCTGGCCACTGAACATTAAAGGAATTACAATGAGTTCTGCTGCTGGGAGGTGCACAGAGTCAAATCCAGGTGAAGTCATATCAGGCTCTGCTCAGTATCCCTTAACACTACAACCAGGAGAACTTGAAAACCAGCATTGCAATGGCATGCAACACCTTTTATTATCAATAATAGTTTACATTCATCTTGCATCACAGGGTACTAGATATTGGGGCATAAGGTCCTGGAGATTTTCTAAAAACATTCTTCATCTCTTCAGGAACACTATTACTCATCTGTGTTGCTTATAGCTCTTACTCTAACCAGACACACCTCATGGTGTAACCGATCAAAATATTAAAAGTGACTTAAATGCTTAAGCTATGTGTATTAAAAATTACAAGCAGGGATTCTCTCATAAAAACTCTTCTTGAAATAAGTTGAGGATGATATTTAGAATTGAAAGGTCGCAAGATTTTTTTGTATTTTAGATTCAATAACAAAATATCTTTTGTATTTCAGTTTATAACTCCTTCTTTTTTTTAATTTTAATGAAATTTGTAATCTTTTCAAACATAAAACACCTTTCTGGGCTGCAGGCATCACGTGTGAGCTACTGTGTAAATACTGTGAATGGATAAACAGATAGAAGATCCTCTCTCTGGGAAAACATACGGTGAAATCTAAAATGCATATCCTTTTAATTCAGTTTGACATTTAAAATATGAACAGATTTCAAATTACTTGAAAATCATGCTCTGTGTGTGGCAATTGCCTCAATTTTTTTGATTAAGTTACTGTTTGATCCTTGTTCACAGGACTATTCATTAGTGACTTTAGCTCCTAGTTAAAGCAGCATAGATATTCTAAGTCCATGAGAGTTAGATTGTGATGTGGGGAGATGAGCTAACCAGGGTTTACAGCTGCAAAGCCAAACACGTATTCATGTCTGCCCCTCAGCTTTCACTAACTTTTGCCTCTGGCACTAGAAGTTTTCCTTGTGAAGCCAAAATACTTTGGCAGTCAGAAAAGTTCTGAGTGATAGCTGAAGAAAGGTTTAAGCATTTCTTAAATTAGCTTTTTTAACTCATAGCCAAAACAGAACTCAGTAACTTTTAAAACAGTGTGTTTGATGTCCTCATAAGATGTTATTTTGTGATTTTTCTATTCAATTATTTTTCGCCATGACTACTATTACAAAATAGTTTATCACCAAACATATTTGCAATCAAATGGATTTGGCTCTTGTTCACATTTCAGTTCTCTTAAGTGACTAGATTTCTTTTGTTTAAATTTGTGTTCACTTTTCTATGTATTAGAAATACTTTTCACTTTCATGTATTGGGAAAGCTAGAGTTACTTACAGATTCACATCAGATTTTAAATTTGATTTATATTAAAAAGTCAACATTATTTCTCATAGATGTTATACTTTTGAGATGAAGAAGTGAATTTTCTCTTCTTGGGACAGAAAACACATGCCTTTTAAAATTCAAAGCAGCTTGTCAAAGTATTGTGAATTACTGAGTGGGATTTAAAGAAAAAAAGGAATAAACTCAGAGTATGGTTTCAATTTCCAGAGAAAATTAATGGCAATCAGGTGCTTGATTCTTATATGTCATCAAAAAAACCCCAAGTCAGAGACTAAATTTTCATAGAAACTGAGAGAAAAAACCTCCACCCAAAAACCAGAGCAAAAACTCTATATGAAACACCTGCAAAGAGGTTAATAAAATCAACATTTTAAAAAAACCAAGACACATTAGTCTTGCCTTAATTAAATACCTTTATGTCCACTTAGGTGCAATGTTGCACTTGCTATCTCTGCCCAAACATGAGTGCCTTCCTCTTTCAGAGACTAGCCAGTACTGTGAATTTCAGCTCACAACCAACTCTCCTATCCACACAAATCCTCACTACAGCAATGGTCTAATGACACTTTTGTTCAGTAGCCTTGTTAACATAATAAGCAGTAATTAAGAGCACCTGTGTCTAAACAGATTCTAGCTTAGATTTGCTGCCACTTGTCAGATTTTGTTCATTTATTTTAAGCTCACAGTTTAGCCTAATAAAAGCTATTACCTCTTCCTACAAAATGTTTGTGTGACCTCTATCAGCTTTCTGTTCCACAGATCAAAGAATCTAGTAGTTCAATTTCCCTTTATGGAATATATTTTCAAAACTTCCACGGACTCATACTGTACTGCTTAAAAAAAAAAAAAAAAAAAAAAAAAAAAAAGGAAGAAAGAAAAGCTGTCTTTCCTCACATGTCTAAATTTTTCATCCATGCTTTAGAATTTACATAATGGGAAAATGGGCGTGTATTGTCATCATAGTCTATGGTATGTCTATTTTTGTTGGGATAATTTCCAGCATAGCTACAGCAATCAATTTAGCTATGCTTATATAACTTCCCAACACAGACTCAGTCAATCACTGAGTAAATCCAGCTGCCTTCCAGATTAATTACTTTACTTCTAAATAATAAAAGCACTTTTTTGAAATAATTTTGACAGTGGGGAGTCATATTAGGATAGTTTAAAGTGGACTAATTATTCTGCCAGTTTTATGTCTGAAAATGACTCCATGTCGACAAACCCTTCAGTTGATGCAAGCTCTTTTGCACAGTCAGTCCCACGATGGGAGCACAGTTTCTCTCCTTCCACTAGGGAGATCTCTTTCCCATGTGATAGGTGTCTGTGGAGAGCATCTGTAGGAAGAAATACCAGAAAGAATAACTGCAGCATGATTATGAAACATTGTGTTTTGGTTTTCTGGTACTTGTTTTTCTCACTCACACTCACAACAGTTTCCCTGACTTATTTTCTTTCTCTTCTTGCTGCCTTTTTTTTTTTTTTTTTTTTTTTTTTTTTTAGTTTAATTTTCCCATTCACTTTAATCAAGCTCTCCCCAGGATCACACACTTGCAAACTCTTATTTATTTATTTTAAAGTGAGTTGACTAACTAGCCAGAAATTTCCCAAACCTCTAAGCTCTCATTAAATTCTTCTGTCTAAGCCTTTGACTTTATTTTTAGTGGGACCAAGCTAGGTATAAATTGAAGCAAAAGAAGTAGGGGGAGAACAATTTACTCTGTGTATAGAACAAACTTAATATTACTAAGAACTAGAAATTATAGAATCAGTTGAAAGTTATGCACACATTTTTATTTAGATTACAGAAATCAAGGAGTCCCATTATTCACCAGTCACAACTATCTAAACCTTCTTTCTGTTTTCACTCTATCCTTCCATAGTCTAGAATTTACACAGGTATCTAGTCTCAGTTTCTGCATAGTTTCATAGAATCCTTCTTGACTTATTGAAATATTGAATGCAAATACTGCATCATTGTACTTGGTATGTAGGGCAGTAATATGACTTCCTTATTGCAGTAAAAACTTTTGAGTGAGTATAAAGTTTTAAGCACTATGTAGCTTAACAAAAAATATTACTCCAATTCAAACCAATAAGACCATTGTTAGAGAGTTTTTCTTAGTTCTTCTCCTCTCACAACTTTAAATTTTCTTGGAAAAAAGCAGAAAACTATCTACAGATCCTACCTCCACATTCTCAACCTAACTTCAAGAAAAAAGTAGGTACTTAAGAATTTTCATGAAATCATAAAATCAAAACAGTTTGTCTTGGAGGGGTCCTTTAGAGGTCATCTGGTCCAATCACCATGAAATGAGGTGGAATATCTTCAATAAAATCAGGTTGCTCGGAGTCATATCCAACCTGGCATTGAATGTTTCCAGGAAGGGGGCATCTCTTTGGGAAATACATTCCAATGCTTCACTGCCCTCACTGGAAAAAATGTCTTCTACTGTCTTGTCTAAATCTTCCCTCTTTTTGTTTAAACCATTACCCCTTGTTCTCCCATAACAGGCCCTGCTAAAATGCTGCAAAAAGGTGTTCCCAGAGCTTTCTCTTCTCCAGCCTGAACAGGCTTCTCTAGGCTTTCTCTTCTCTAGCCTGTCCTCATAGGAGAGATGTTCCATCCTTCTAAATCGTTTTTGTGTCTCCTCTGAACTTGCACCAGCAGGTCTATGTCTTTCCTGCTCTGAGGACCTCAAAACGAGATGCAGTGCTCCAGGTGAAGACTGGAGCCTCCCCAGAGTGGGGTGCAGGGGCACAATCCCCTTGCTTGACCTGCTGGTTGCCTCTTTTCAGGCAGCCCAGGATGTGGTTGGCTTTCTGCTAAAGTAAGTCTGGAGAAAACTTTAAATTCAGAGAAAAGGAGGCTGAAAAGGGAACCTTATTCCTATCTACAACTACCTGAAAGGAGAATATGGTGAGGTGGGTGTCAATCTCTTCTCACAGGTTTCAGGTGACAAGATGAAAGAAAATGGCCTCAAGTAGCACCAACAGAGGTTTGCATCAGATATTATGGAAACTTCTTTCACAGAAATGGTTGTCCAGCATTGGAAAAGAGTGCCCAGAGAGGGATGGAGTCACCGTCCCTGAAAGTGCTCAGAAATTTTTGTGGATATGGCACTTAAGATGTGATTTCATGGTGAACACGGTCATGGTGTTGGGTCGATGGTTGGCCTTGTGCATAGAGGTCTTCTCCAAACCTAACAATTCCATGGTTCTAGGATTCTGGGATGTGAGTAAAGAGCATTACTCAGTCATATCCAGCATTTCATCCACCACTATGTTCTCAATCTCTTCACCTCCTGTTACCCAGTGATTACCATGACCCAGGTGCAGGACCTTGTAATTGGACCTGTTGAACCTGATGGGCTGACTTCTCAATCTTGTCCAAGTCTGCCTGGATGTTGTTTATTTGCTCAACTATGTAAAAAAATTTAAACACATATTATTTGTATCATCACACAATAGAATAAAAGACATGAAAAACAGAGGGAACTGATCTTATTCCCCTCAGAAACTTCTCCACAGCAAAACTGAAATTACCATTATGCTTCTTTGTTTATCATACTACAATGATTTTTGTCAGTCTCTGTGGTAGTGTTCTTCGATGAAACAACTAATTTTTTGTGGTTTCATAACACAGCACATCAAAAGCTTCAGTAAAATCAAAATATATTACATCTGCTGTCTTCTGTGAAACTACTAATCTTGTAATTTTATCAAAAGCAACAGACTGGAATAAAAAGATTTAAACATCTTAATTTGATGCTTCTCATTGCTTGCATTCTAGTTATTTCTGTCTGCAGTTACATATTTACAGTTACTTTAGAATATTTTGATGCATTATAATTTTCTGTTGTAGTTCAAGGGTCATTTCTTATCATCACAGGTAATGAAAAGCTAGATAAAGAGTAGTCATAACTTACATGTAATAATAACAGTAATAATAATAGTAATAATAATAGCACTAGTAGTAGTTGTAGTTTGGTTCAGCTATTTTTTTTCATAAGGGATATCTCATGCCACTATATTTATCATTTATTTTGGGAGTATTGAGGTAAGCCTTTATTGATTAATTGATAAGGAAAGTATGGAATTCCTTATTACTGAAAATCATGTGTTTGAACAATACTGTGTCCTAATGAAAGATAAGATTAATCTGTAAACAAAGAAGTTATACTAAGCAGAGTGGGTTTTTTTAATATACAATATATTATAGGAGGAGGAAATATTAACATTTTATAATAAAATAATGCACATTTTAAAAATAAAGTTTACAATGTCTGTTTTTCATGAGACAATCTTAATTAATCGATCATTATTTATAAGAATTTTTCCTATACCTGGAAGCTAAAAATACCCTAAAATGTTGTTGACAAAGTCATCAGGTGACTGATTTTTACATAATGTGAAACAACTTAGTTCCCAGATATTTTCCAGACAAATAAAAATAAAATTACAAGCAGGAAGCAATGTTAGTGATATTTTTAATGAAAAGTTTGTTTGTTCCCTGCTCAGAGATCAAGCTTTTTCCTCTGGTTCTTGACCATCATACATCACCAGTGCAAGTGGAAACCTTGCTATCATTCCAGCCCATTGACATATCTCTTTCTCTTTTTTTTTCAACAGCAAAATGTGGCAGTATCAGCATGACTGTAAAAGTGGTTAATTCATAACAAGAGAATGCTTAGAAATCTGTAGGAATCAGTTTGGATGGCCAGATTCATGCCACTAAAATAGATATACAGAAAAGTGATTAGAAAATATTTGGTTAAGAAAGATAAAAAGACATTTGAGGGAAATACACTTAACTATGCAGGAACTCAAAGACAAGAATCATGGGAAACATTAGAAAAAATTCCAGGATGATATGAAAGAATCTCATGGTAATAAAGTAAAAGGAAATGTAGCTGTAAAAGCTACAGAAGGTGCTCTCTCTCAAATCTAATGTCAGGAAATTACAGAGAAAGCCAGCAACCTGAGGCGATCAGAATTTTATCAACAGCTCAGAGAAAAGAACACCAGCAGGACAAGAATGACCTCTTCTTTTCTTCCATATAATGACATTTTTTGCTACGATAGTGAAAAATTCTCTCTACTGCAAGAGTATTTCAACAGAGATAAGAGAGAGTTTCCCTTAGATCTTCTTAAACTCCTCCACCTCCATGTGGCAGTAATGAACTTTTGAAACATATGAACAAATGCCAACCACTACAGAATAGACAGTGTGCATCTATGAAAAAATTGCTGACAAAGTGCTGAGCAGCCAACAGACTGTTCACCTTCCGAGAATGATATTCTTATTTTTTATATAAATAGCAACTCCTGCATCTAAAAATGAAAAATATGAGAAGTTTCTCAGTAGATGGAAGATCAATGCCCAGGGTGCCTGTCTGACAAAATGTAGGTATTATTCCCAACATCACAGCCTTTCTCTGATTTCCCCCTAAGTAGTCTGTTAGAGACATCATGAGGGAAATACAACTTTATCTAGGAGAAACACTGGGATTACCTGTAGGCAATTCTGTATGTTGAAGAGGATGGAATTTCTAAGCAGAAGTTTTCTGAGACATTATAAGTCAAAAAAAAAAAGAAAAAAAGGAAATTGGAGAGTTAAAGATCCTTGAGAATATCTTCATGTAAATGTGTGTTTATTCTAAAGTAAATATAGGTTATGTTTGTATGATTAATCTTGTGTGATATGTTCATAAGTCTGTCAGAAACTATTAGCAGAGGAAATAGGGTTCCTGCAAACATGCAAAAGGTGAAAATTCTTGGATAAGAAACCTTTGAGTGAGGAATCCTGAAGAGAAAGTTCTGAAGTCAAGAGTTGTGGTAAAGTTCAGGGCCCAGACACGGATAGAATGTTTAACAAATAGATTTAGAAATGGTATAGATAACTGCTATCAATGTAAATTTGCATGTGTTTATAAAATGGAAGATTGTTGTCTATCTTCTAAATATACTACGCAACAAAAGCTTTGATTTTTTAAAATCATCGTACTGTTAATGCTTAGTAAGCATTTTTATGTGTCAGATTTTCTGAGCGCATGCAGATTTTCTAGCCAAAACAAAAAGTATGACAGAGCTTTAGTGGCCCTTTGAGTGAGTTATCTCACACTTCATCCATACAAAACTCATACCTTAAAAAAAAATAAAATTAATTGATAAGTGTACCAAAATTAAATACTTTTGTATAATATTTTATCAATATGATGTTTTAGGAAATTAGGGGGATAAATGTCTGCAAACATATTATGACCTATGAAGACTGATTAATTTGGCATTAATTTTAAAGTATCTAAAATACTGTCTTAAATTCTTCAGTAGTGATAATTTGTCATTGCTTTAGAAAACTGGCTGTAGGGTATTAACTGGCTGCAGGGTATTATTTTAACTGTTCTGTCTTTGGTCGTGCCCTCTAGCTCCTCCTGGATGGAGGCCCATGAGATTATGCAGAAAGTGCATTTCCACCTACAGAAATTACATACAGGTTCACTAAGTGGATTGAAGCTAAATTTTAGCGTTTCAAAAACAAAAAGACCAACATCAAATTCTTGAGTCACAGATTAGTGTTGCCATCTGCAAATGATATTTCATGTGTAAGGCAGAACTGATGGAATTTGACTTCTGAGTTAAGAATCAACTGGCAAAAGAAGGAAGAAACTAATTTCCACACTTTTTATTTTATTTTTTTCCCCAGAATAAGCAATTTTTTTTTTTTTTTTAATTTCCCCTCTGTAGTGTATAATATTTGAAAGTTCTGTGCACAGTTAAATTGTTCTCTGGAAGAGCAGCAATGTAAACTGTGCTTGTTCAGGCAACTAATCAAGCACCTTGAGAAGCGCTTACAGCACTTTTTTGGCCTGAATAATGAATGTAAAATTATACCCAGTACTTTGTCTGACATGATGTGCATCACAAAGATGAAAAAAAATTAGATAAGGATATTACTCCACTAGTCAGGCAAATTATCTAGACTGTACCTCATCAGTACACACAGTGCTTTTAGAAATAGTGTAAAAATCTGACAGCCACTATGACTTCTGAGTAACTCTACATGGGTGGAAGAAGGAAACATAATATTATAGTTTGAGGTGTCAAATGCCTTCTTGAACTCAACTATAGTTAAAAAGAAACAAAAATTGTTTCTTTAAAATTCCCAAGCCATAGCAGAAGACAGAGGCTTGGAAAGTACAGTAAGAGGCTTGTCATTATTAAGCTAACTATTATACATGGGCTATGACAATCTTTTGAAACAGATCTGTGATGGAGAACAAAAATTCCTACAGTTATTGGTATGAAGATGATTTTGCTCTCTTTTGGCATACAGATGATGAACTAAATTTAGATTAAGAAAAAAACTGTATGTAGTCTTGCACTTTTGAATAACGAAATAATATGTTTTATGTGTCTCCATGGTGCCTAATATTGTGCCAAGAATATATTAATTAGCATTAATTAGTGTGAAAATATTATCATCAAGCCTCAGATACTGAGAGCCTTTTCATAGCAATTTTATATACTGCATGTATCAATGTATGTAAGCATGAATGCATATGTAGTATGTGTTACACTTGAAAATAGAGGGACTGTACAAAATGCTTTCCTTTCAATTAGCTCTTTGAAGGTCAGTAACTTTCCTTTCTTACCTCAACAAAATAATGTTACTCTTCCAATTATATATAGAGCTTTTTATATCTCTTATTACTTGCAGGGATAATATTTAGAGAGAAAAGCTGGTGTTAGTTTCATCCAGACCTCAGGGAGGTTAAATGAATCGCTGTGCATGTTTATTTAACTCTATATGAAATACCTTGTCCCTTACTGTAGAGGCATCTAATGCTTAGACTTGATTTTATAGCTTTTGAGGGGATAAAGTTAAATTTAATCCTACTATGTGTATTTTCATTTTAAATAATCTGAAATTCTAATAATCAACATATCCTTCATTAGGCATTTCTGTTTACTAAACTAAAATTTATTACCCAGTATTAGATTAATTATATAGAAATTTTACCTACTAAGGCCTGAACACAGTGCAATATTCTTCACAAGTTTCACTAAGCCATAAAAATCACAATTGTAGTTTGCAATACACAGGTAGTGTGAATAATGAAGATTATAGTTTTAAAATAGTAGACACAAAAGCAAGAATCAGTAACAGACAATTTAATATCTTTAGCTGCTGGAAGCACTATTTTGGAAAGCTTTCAGAGAAGGTAGTATTCCATAATATTTTCAAAGGGGACATATTTACAATCATCTGAAATTATCTTACAAAGTCAGTAGAAATTAGCAATACAGACTCAGAGAACCTAGCAGAGCAGCATAATGTCAGCAAAATGCCTAAACTGTCCAGCATCTGTTAATATAAATTATTTACGTGCCTTGAGGTTTTTTATATGGAGATGTAAAGTCATATAAGCATTCAGCTTCTTTAAGAATTTTCACTTGTTTATTGTCCTGACTCTAATATCTACTGGTTTTTGTCACCTTACTTTAGAAAATGTTTGTACAAAGGACATGTAGAAAAAGACAAAGTGCCCAAAGTAACTTTTCTGTATTGTCTAAAGTTGCCGAATTTATTGTTAAATATGTTTCTTTTTACAAAGGGTTAACACTTCCCACCAAATATATCAGCTGAAGATTTAGGACAACTGTTCTAGAATATGCATGTCTGTAACCTCTCCCTTTACCATAAGATTGTCTGGGAATAAAAGAATAAATCAGATATTCAGCGTTTACAGTGAGATCATCATATTTTCCTATAGGTATATAAATACACCTAAATACATCTTTAGGTGACTGACTGAATCAAATGTGTTATGGCAACAAAAATTCTATCTATCTATCTATCTATCTATCTATCTATCTATCTATCTATCTATCTATCTATCTATCTATCATCTATCTTCCTTGGTTACTTCTACTTTTCCCCCTGTACAATTAAGAAACAAGTATCTTTATTGATAATAAAATGTAGTAAGAAATTGAGAAAGTTAGGAAAACACATTCAACTAAATTTTAGCAATGAAATTCATATCTCTGAAATGTACTTGCAGCGTCAAATTCTTTCTTGCTGAGATATTTTTAAGTCAACACAGATATACCAGCAGGAAATTTGGCACACTGTATGACCAGGTTCAACAGTCAAACTGCCTTTGGGTGGACTGCAGTCTCTCTGATATATTAAAGTTATGAGGGGGTGTTTTCTAGCCCTAAAATCACCTACCATTGGCCAGGTATAATTGGTACATTACATTTTAGACTCTAAAACAGACTTTTACCTGCATGGACAATTTCCTAGGCCATGTTGATTCCCCAACCATGTCTGAGTTGTGGTCCACATTATTGTCAATGTGTCAATGAATTTTTTTTCTAAGAATTTAATAATATAGACAATGAGTTTCAGGAATGTTCCGTGGTCCTAACCCTAGCGAGCTGTTTTATAGATCACTTAACCTTTTTCCTCCAGCCTTTGCTGTGGCTAGCTATATGTACCATAATTTTTGTTTACATTTATTTTGTAATGAAAAATATAACAAAAAAATAACCTCATATAATTTGTTACTTCTTTTGAGAATATAGTGTGTGTATTGCATCATTAAGACCCATGCAACAGGAATGTCATAAATTATTGATTGTGTTTTATGTTTTGAGGTTTTTTCCTGTCCTGTTTATTTATTTACATTACAATAGTAATAGATATTTGAATAACAACAAAAATGAGATTACGATTTATAAGGAAAATTAGGATTTTAACCCCAACTGGTAACTAAGCCCCATGCAGCCACTTGTTCATATATCCTCCAAATAGGATGGGGAAAGAATTGAAAGGGTAAAAGTGAAATAAACTCATGGGTTGAGATAAAAGCAATTTAATCAGCAAATCAAAAGCCACACATACAAGCAAAGCAAAACAAGGAATTCATTCTCTGCTTCCCATGGGCAGGCAAGTGTTCAGCCACCCCCAGGAAAGCAGGGCCCCATCATATATGACAGTGACTTGGGAATACAATGCCATCACACTGAAAAACATCTCCACCTTCCACCCCCACATTCATGTGCTGAGAAAGATATGATTTGGTCTGGAATAGCCCTTGGACAAGTTGGGATCAGCTGTCCTGTCTGTACCCCTCCCAATATCTTGTGCATCTGTGTGTAAGCCCTGCTCAGCAATAAAGAATATATCTCAATATTATCAACACTGTATTTAGCACAAATCCAAAACACAGCCCCACAATAGTTACTGTGAGGAAAATTCATGCCAGCACATCCAAAACCAGCACAGACCTTAATCTTGTAAACTCACCTTAGAACTGTGATAGTCAGAAATGATACAGTTTCCGCTACTTTTCCTGTGCAGTATTTTAAATTTTTTCTCACCTTCTTCTCCCATCACATCAAGTAAATTAGGACTGCAGGTTCATACACTCTGCAGCATAATTCAGTTTTCATTTGTATGACTTTCTAAATGACAGCCCTTTAAAAAATGATCTTGACAGCTAAGGAGCGAATAAAGTGACAGAAGCATAATATTGTGTGTTATTGATGGACAGATTCTCTTGACAGGTTGCAAGTATTTGGGAATAGCCATCAGAAGAAAAATAAGTAAGAAGTAGTCAGTCTCTATTTTAAAGGACATTAAGCATTCCTTACAATAATGTTATAGCTTGTATATCTAAGCTCAAAGCTGACACTAAAAATAATGAGATTCTGGGTTCAGGCTCTCAAACTCCAAGAGATTTCACAGACAAATAATTCTCAAAAAGATCATCTCAGCAGCTGTGTAAGTAGTTGTTGTACATTATTCATCAGAACACTTAATGCTCTTTTAGAACTTTGATCCAAAAAATGTTTAAACTTCTATTTTATTCTGTTTTATTCTCAGCAGTCAGAAAAGAAATTGTTATGGAGAGCCCTGAATGCTTATAGAAGTTAATGGAAATCTCCTGCTGATTTCAGTGTCCTTTGGATCAACCCATAAGTATTCTCCAGTCCCCTTACAATTATTTTCAATGGCTCTGAAGTAAGCAAAGATACAACTGAGTTTTTCACCAAGAAATTGAAGCAACAATTGAAGCAAATTGAGGACAAACTGTTTAAAATACTGTTTTGATGCTAATCTGTATGTCCAGATGGCAAACAATGTGAACTTTGTGCATCTCCAGTTAAAAAAAAAAAAAAAAAAAAGCGTACAAAGTGCAGAATTTCAGAAAGGTCACTTCAGCCTGATATGGCAGGTTACATATCCCTGAACAATAACTCAAACTGAATCCTATTAGTTTTAATGACAACAGCACTGACATGTCCTACAGAACACATCTGACAGGAGCAGCTTCAGAGTGGCTGGCCCATTGATCTGGTGACTTGAACATACTTTTTAACTTCTGCATTCTCTGATTTTTGAAACTTTTGAAAAATGAAAAAAATGTAACTGCATCTTTTTTAAGTATTTACATTCTTGAAGTATCAAAAATGCAACCTGGATTATGTATGTCATTCTGCAAAGTCAAGTCCAAACAAGAGAAATATATCTAATCTTAGTGTTTCTCTCCCCCTTACTAAAATATCTAAATAGCAAACAATATAAATTTACTTTCATTAACTATCTGATAAAATCCTCAGACTCTTGAAGTAACTTTTTGCTTTATTTTTTAAAAATTATGGAGGATTACTATGATTCAGTATGATCCTTTTACCATTTCTGACCTGTGTTAGCAGGTAAACCTTCCAATGGACCAGGAGCAGCCTGAGGTTTGAGGCAGCTGAAATCTTCTCCTGTTCCTTCTGTTGAAAGAATTTTACCCATTCACACAAAATATACTTTTCTATCTCAGCAGGAAAAGCCCTGGGCAACAGATGGGAAGCTGAGAAATGATAAAATAAACCATTAAAAGCAGTGCTTTAGTTTAAATATGCCAAATTCAGCTATTAGCCAATGACGAAAATGAGCAATAACAGAGTGCAGAATTTTTCCCCTTATTGTTTCATATGTGGGTGGTCTGTTCACCTTCACACACAGCTGCTTTGTAAATAAGATGGATTTTGGGCTGTGCTGCAGCTGCTGAAACAAACATTTGGTTTTGGAGAAAAAAAAAAGTTGGTACTTCAAACAGCAGCTTTCAAATCACTTTCTCTGCCATGTGTTCACCAGCTCAGTCCTCCTAAATAAGAGGCAGTGAAGCAAGGATAAAACCCAACAAACCGTACTGATACAGGTTATAATTCTGATAAGCTGTTAAAAAAAAAAAGTGAAATATCACACTGTATATTGTATAGACTGCACACTGTTTTAACACTTCTGGATCTTCAAATAAGTTTGTATCCAGGAAACACATTTGTTTAGTCATAATTAGATCCAAATTATGTAAATAATTTCAAATAATCATATGTGCTAACTCTACCTCAAGTATATTTTAAAGCATTATTTGCTGCAAGTCTAACATTTTCTTCCCCACCCCCTTTTTTTTGTGATAAGTGGATATTATTCATTTATATGCACTGTAATTTTGTGTGAGGATATTTGGCTTTCTAATATATGATACAATTTAGCCAAAGAGGAAAATATCTTTGCCTCTAAAGAGCTGATTTCCCTCTGTTTACATTTTTTTTGTTTTCTGATTTTAAAACAAAACAACAGATGGTATCTAAAAGCTCTCATAACAAATATTAATATTCTGATACCTTGTTATATATTTTACAAAGTCCATGCAGTGACTCTGCTTACCCTGTGTTAAGAGAGGTTCAATCTATGGTAGCAGCTATTCAAAACTGTGAGGGAAAACTGATTAATTTTCTATCTAATTAGATCCATATTTTATTTAATAGTAATTTTACTTTGAGAAACTTCTTACTTATTGACATATATACAAACCAAAGCACACGCAGATGAGCAAGTGTGGTCTCACCAACCCTAAGATGAGTCTGAAGATAATTTTAAACCATGTAGTCCTGTTGTCAAAACAAAATTGGTAGTCATCTACGCACACTAGCATATATACATATATTAAAAAAAAAAAAAAAAACCCACATACAAAAGATACTCAGAGCTTCAGAAAGTTCATTTCTGTGCCTTGATATGCAAGGAGGAAAAAAAAAAAAATCCATGACTCCTCATGCACCCTCCCCAAGAAAGGAGATCCAGAAACTGTATGAAATGTTTCTGCTCCAGGGAAAACAATCTGGCTTCATCATGCCTAGCTGGAAAATGTTGTATCAATTTCCTTTTCTTTGAGGCAATTTCCATAATCCAGCTATCAGTTATTCAAAGAAAGAAACAGACATTATGCTACCATTTAAAACACTGCATGTTTACTAATCAGACTGAATTCTTTTAAATGAGCCCTTGCCTACATTTAGATTTCCCTGTAGAGTCACAGTAACACTGGAATCCCTGCAATTGCAGGAAACCATTTGATTTCAGCTTCTTTTTCTTAAACAGAATAAAAATATGTAATTCACTATAAGTTTTTTTATGATTAAATGCATTTCAGAAGCTGGATCTCTCCATATGATCCTGCAAGATTAAATAATTTCCCTTTGAGTACCCAAATTTTCACATTGATTACATTACTGAGGTATAACCCTTATCATCATAGATCTTGGAAATCCTATTAGATGATTTAGTTGACAAGTCAGTAGTATCTCAAAGTAGCTCAATGAATCTATGAATGTCAGTGTTTCTTAAGATAAGTACTGTCTGGATTTCTGTGATAGTAGAGAACCAAAAGCAATAATGTCATTTGGGATAAAGCATATCAATGTATCTTTATCAAGGTTGATGAATACAAAGACATGTTGTAAACCCCACGGGTCACTACAGCATATAGCATAAGATTTGTTATAACTGAATGAATTTCTGTTTAGTTGGATGTTTTACATGGATGGCAAAAGCAGAAGCACATTCAGATTTAGTTGTGCTATGATTAAAAAAAAAGCCTTTACTTGCACAAAATATGCAAGAATTTCTAACCAATATAATTCACAAAGAGTCCTGAAGATTCTGTGACAACAAAGACACATCTCAGAGCTTTAAAACCTATCTTTTCTAGTCCTACTTCTTGTGGTCATACCTGACTATGCTAAGCAGTACACGTACTAACAGTAAAACAATTTTTCCCACTCCAGAGAATTTCAGATTTAAGTTCATACATTAGACCAGTTTAAAAAAAGTGCAGGAAACAATCTGCATTTTGAAATAAAATACAGATTTGTTATTAGAATCAAGTCAGGCTAGATGAGAAAAAGCTGTGGTCAAAGTTCCTACAATATTCAAAATTTAATGAAATTGATTTAATATAAAATAAAACATATACCTTATGTATTTTATTAAAAACAAAGGGATTTAATTACATACAATGTTCTGTTAACCCATCTCTTTCAGGAGCATTGATGATACAGATCCTTGTAGTCTTGTGAAGAGATAGAGAATATTTGTGAACTTAGGGAGATAACCATTTTTGATACTTTCTGTGCAATATAAGGAGTTATGTTACTCTCATTCATCACTCTCAAACAAGTAGGCAGTCACAATAAAAAAAAAGAAGGATGTGAACCACCTGCCTGCAGACTATTTAGTATGATTCTTGGTAATGTATGAAGTTGCAAGTTCTGGCAGAACCTACACTGAAGCCAATGCACTTAAGAGTTGTTTGCATGGGCAGTTATTAAACATTCATTAGTGACTTGCCTCATACCACCAAGTTGGAACTAATTCTCCACAGTGAAAATCCACATCAAATATATACACTTTTTCTCATTATTGTTAGTTTTAATTACATGCTTCTTGCAAGGTCAAATCCTTCTTGTCTGGAAATCAAAACCAGCTGCAAACTATGTCAAAGCCATTTCTACTGCATTGCACAAGTGTGCAACAATTTACAGGATTCAGAGGCCTTTTACTGAGGAGTAACTCTCAAATTATCAATTAAGCAAGACTTTTTTTTTCTATTACAAAACTTGTGAGATAAATCCTGAGTTAAGCTTTAGAGTTGGATGCTAAATATACTAGAACACATTTGGTCTCAAGTCACCTCTTCAGTTAAGTTGGGAAATGATTAATGGATATAAATATAAGGGAGATCTGAAAAATGCTGAGCTAGAGACAAGCTTTAGAAAACAGAGACCTAATCAAGGCCAGACTGTATCTCACCTCAGACCATGGAATAAGACCCTTTAAAGAATTATCACAGCACTGAAGTCCTCTGCTTTAAAGAGAAGTGTCTTGGCTTCAGCTCTACCTCATCATTCATGTTTGAAAAATGTCTTCTTACTATGACATTTATCAATCTGATCTTTATTTCTTCCATAAAGTTGTTTTTTTTTTTTTTTACTGTTATTTGGGTTTTGTGGTTTGGTTTTTCTTTTTGGTGGTGATTTTGGGTGTTTTGTTTGGGGTTTTTGTTTTGTTTTGTTTTGTTTGTTTTTCTGTAACAGTGAAAATAATTAAGGACATCCATCCTTTCTTTAGTGTTTATGACAAAATACTTACCTATTGTTTCAGTCACTTAAACTCACAAAATGGCTAATGAACATTTTCATTATTCCCTTCACATGCAAAATTCCACCCTGTGGGGTTATTTTCTGTCTTTCCATCCATAAGAATAATGTATTATAGCTTGGGCCAAATTGCCCTCAGGTCTGAAGAATCAAAACAAACTATGACATCATTTTAATCAAACCACAGTATTGTGGAATTCTATATATTCTTAAAAATGATACATCTTCCTTCAAAAAGAATTATCAAATTATGATTTCACTGAGGTGCTAGGTTTTATGCCCATTGTTCTGCACAAAATTCTGTACAGAGAAGGTCCTGTTTAAAGAAAAAACAATTTTCTCCTCTCCACTGGATTTGCTGTGTAAATATTGTTGAGTTGATACAGAGGATGTTCTCAGGGTTTTAGCACTGTAAGTGTGTAGCAATTCAGAATAATCTTTTCTGGATTTCAGTAAGTGTTCATGTAAGTAAAAATGAACATAATTAACATTCCTTGTAATATTGAGATATTGCCAGAACTTCTCTTTTCTGGATTAGACAATAAATTATTGTTCTTATAGAAAAGAAAAAAAAAGAAAAACATTACACAAGAGTGATTTCAGGTGTCTTGTTTAAAATATTAGAAACCAACAGTTACATACAACCATCAACTATTATTTTTCTTTTATTTATTTATTATTATTTTTTTAAATTTATTTTATTTTATTTAAAAAATGTGAAAGGACAGCTAGTAAAGTATTTAGTCTGCCTTTGGACAGCAAAGAAGTAAACTTCTTTATTTTCTGCAGTTGAAGTGTTTGCTGAAAAACTTAACAGGTGTGTATTCACAACAGCATCCATTATCTGATTGCTGTGGAAGATTATATATGTTTTTCTTTTTGATTCAAAAGCCAGAGGGTGGCTGAATTATTACAGGAAGTTTTCTGTGCAACATTTCAGAAACTCCATAGCAACGGTATTCAAGTCATGGCACCTGCACAACATGAAACTCTTCAGAGCTTTACTTTGGGTTCAAGGAAGGCATCATATAAAGTCATGATGACATGCAGAGATTGACAAAGGAAAATGTGTCCATTATAGAAAAAAAAAAAAAAAAAGTGTATATAGAAGTATCTTGCAAGCCTACCCACGTGGAAATGGTAAAATGATTCTTCTTCTGAAAATAACAAAGGGCAGTGGCAATTCCTTTCATTATTTTCCCTGAACTTTAAACACTGAAAAATCTTATTCAGTAATATCTTATTAGAAAAGAGGTGACATTTACTCGTACCCAACAGCATTTCCAAGAGATTCTTTTTTACTTTGTGAAAACTTATGTCTGTTATTGTTTTCCTTTAAGAAATAACAAAAATAATACTGCTGACATGTTTCTGCAAAACTTTGACATTGTAGTTACATCAACTATAATTTTCCTGACTAGCACAGGCTGCGACTACGAATTAATACAAGTGTAGTAAGCATCACTATTTACAATGTTTTATAGCAGCATATGTATTTAAGAGGAACGTGGAGATAATTTTGCACAAATTACTTCAACCTTCTACTTCATTCTCATTTTAAAAAGGAGACTAAAATTTTCTTTGCTCATTAAGATTATTTTTCCTGTTTTTAAATTTTGCTTTATCTGGAATTAGAAATTTTCCCACATACTCATTAAATCAAAAAGCCAGCAATTATTTTAAAATGCGCTGAAAAAAGTCATCTGAATAAATGACATTCTTTTATAACTGTTCAAATTTCTCACGTGTAGTGGCATCATACTTTCATTAGTTCTCCAGTTTTTGGCTTTTAAATTATGTAAAATATACAAATTGCACAAGAATAATAACAAAAATGGCACAGTTCAGGTCACCACTTTTCTTAAAAAAGAAGTCAGCAAAGAAAAATCGCTATTATGAGACTTGAAAAAGGGCATAACAATTTTTAAGCATACCACTCTCTTCATTACTTTTAGATTTCTGTTATCCAGGGTCCCAGCCATGCACAAATCCATTCTGAACTGTTGTATTTACATAAAGCAGTCTTCTATATGACCTATGATGAGGGGGTATAGGGTGCATCAAATACATATAGCACACCTACAATATAGGCAATCTGTAAGTACAAGCCAGATAAAAACAAAACTTCACCTTCTCCGTCTGGGATTTGAATAGGCTGGGTGTGCAGGGAGACACAGCAATGCTGGTCTCTGCATTTCTCATTTACTTTCTTGGTCAGCAGCCATGCATGTGACACCCCCAGAGGAGGCACCTTATTCACTGTCCATGTGACATAGCCCCCAGTACAGCACCTACACTTAAGCAAACTCCATGTAGCCCACAAGGTAAGTCTTGGTTATGTCAGTGCTAAGGGACATGCAAATATTGGAAAAAAAATATTAAAGAAATAATAATTTATTTATTTAATCTCTATTTTTGGTCATGCCCTAGCGATTGAAGACACTTCTTGAAAAAACATGAATTTAATTTAGGGGCCAGTGAGTATTACTATTACTAGTATTAACAAAAAGAATTTTAATATTTGTACAAAGATTTTTGTTTCTTGAGTTCTCTGTAATGCTGTGGCACCTTTTTATTCTCTTAAAAGTTGAATGATTTTTTTTTTTAGTAAATGCAGGTTTCAGCTAAGCTTCAGTGACAATGTACTAATATCAACTGTAAGAACTCAAAACCATTACTTAAAAAATGAGTGAACGTGATATTATTAAGGTAGTTTCTATGATTTCCTCACTTCTTGATCTTCTTACTACTTATTGTTACAGCGTGCAAGTATTAGTGTTAGTTATTGTCAGTGCCCAATACAGGTATTGTAAAAAAGTCACAGCACTTTTACTAATAACCTGGGTTGAAAACATCTACCATTTCAGACTTGGATCTTAGTAGTTTCTTTCTACTAATGTATGAAAGAATCAGACCAACTCTACATGAAGAAATAAGTGATATTTTATTACCACTCATTTGGAGCTGAACAGCACTCCACTCTCTGTATAAGAAACATTCCAAAACCTTCTTTTCAAAGAATTTTAACCTTTACAAACTGATGTTATTTCAAATTCTGTCGCTCCCAAAATTTTCTTTTTGCTTTCACACATCTTACCTGCTTATCCAGAGCACAACTGAATTATAATCAGGAGATCTGAGAAAAGGGGCTGCAAAAACGGTCCTTTCAAAGAAAAGGTGATGCTAGGAACTCTGAGGTTTAATTTAATTGCTCAGAGTTAGAGTTTTTACTAAACACTGTTACAGGCACTCGTATGCCACCAAGTAGTGATTCTTTTAGAAAATAAGAAAGGTTGGCATTACAGCACAGTTTAACGCTCAGAAATGGAAATATTTTCTTAGTAAAAGGCCCAATAATTCTATTTCCTGTTCAGCTTGTTCCAGACACCAAAGTGAGTGTTCTGCTGAATTCCAGTAATTTCTCTTCTCTATCACCTCTCCTTCAGTACAATACAGGTACTTTTCAATTCTGATGTTATAAAGTGCTGAAAGGCCCCTCAAAATCAATCGCTTGTAAGCATTAAGCCACATATCTTTGCATCAAGGGTCACGTATGAAAGCACAAAGCAGGTAGCAGAAGTATAGAGTCTGTAATAGAATAGCTGAAGGTAAAGAACAAGTCCTAGTTTGTTTTGAAGTTCAGACTGGGGCTAAATAATGGAAAGATTTATTCTTTCAGTGGTTATAGGAGGAGATCCATTCACTGGATTCCCAAACAGAAGCCAACATGAAGACAACTGCCACAGTAAACATTAACATTATCACATAAAAAAGTCTTATCTGGAGATTTATCTTGTATATGCTTTATAAATAATGCATAATCTGTGGATCAGAATTATTCTCACATTCTTATACATTTTCCAAATGAAGATATTGTCAAGTACTTCCACAAGAGACATAAAGCTTTTTAATATTTTAAAACCCCAAATACAGTTTCCTCAATCATTAATTACCTTCTTTTAGACCCTTGATGTCTTAATTCTGTAGTTATCTGCATTTCTTAATTTAGAAATTGCTTGCTTTCACATCCAAATCTGCCTCAGACTTGGCCAGGCTGGGCCTAATTCATACCAAGTCTTTTTAGGTATCTGAAATGTGCAGTTGCTTCACCTTACAAAAAGAAGAGACAACAACTCTTAAAGTCACATAGCAGAAATTATTCTGTCTTTTTAGACTTGGTGGTGTCTGAAATGCCTGTACTTTCCCACGCAGAGGAAACCTGTGGAGAGCTTGGCTCCTGGGCAATTAGACATCAAAATGTCACCCAGAGTTTAATGTTTGCAGAACTTGTGGACTTAATATTCTGAAAAAAGGTGTTAATTTTAAGATTGATCCTCCTTTATGTAAATGGAATTTTTCTTAGAACCCAAGAGACTGCATTTTCTTGGCTCTTTTCCTACACTATGCCAATCTTTGAAAAATAACATTTGTACAAGGAAGGTTTACTTGAAAATTTTTCTTTGACTTGAAATTAATTCAGATAACCTATTATAGGGATTGAATTTTATGTGATGGTGCATTTCTCATAATTTAAGAAACTGTATTAAATGAGGAAAAATAACTTAATTTTTGGTGTTTATCTAAGAGAGAATAAAAGTTTCATGTAGGCTTTTCACTCCTTTTTGCTATCTAAGTATTAAAATGTCCCTCATCATAATTTATTTCATATATTTTTCCAATTAAAATGAAATTTGAATTTAAATAATATGAAATTAAAGTTCATTCAAAAATTAAAACCTGCTTTTTATTGATATTATGTTTTTCTTAAGATTCTGACAATGATTCACACATCCTTTTACATTTACATGTCATTTGAGTATCTTTGGGAAGATGACACTATGCTGTGAAAAATTAATGTGACGAATTTTTAGGTCCATTTAGTGCAGATCTGCTTTGTGTTTCTTCATGATTTGTCACCTCTTTTATATAGAGAAAGGCAGTAGGAAAAAATCACCATGGGAATAAAAGAATAATCAAGGGAAGCACACTTTTTGTAGTTACAAAAGAGAGACTCAAGGCAAAAATTATAATATTCAGGTATTAAATAGATGGCAGATATGACTTTGGTAACAAACTATATACAATCCTAAAGATATACATCCATTGAAAATGCTAAAAAAATAAAAAAGAGAATAAAAACTGATATAAGTATTTACGGTGTGGTAGAAAATGAGCAAAATTTAAAAACAGGAGGTGAAGACTGAGAGATGAAAACCAGGAGTTCTTCAGAAGATTAACTTTTGTACCCTGAGGCTTAAAACAGGTTCTTAGCCCTGCAGGCTACAGTGCTGCTGGGGCTTCTCCAGATACATTGCACTGGTAGGTAAAACCTATGAACTTCTTGTCTAGAGCTGCAAGCCCAGCTGGCCTCTGTGTGTGTGAGAGAGACAGAAAGAGAAAAGGAGAGAGAAAGAAACAGTTTATATTACGTGTAAAAGCAAAAGGCAAAATGGTAATACAAAAACATTGAAGGGAAATTACTGTGCATGGGGAACAAATATAAAAAATTAATTATAGAAAAGGGGAAGAATTTGAGGTTCTTACGTTTTTTTCAGGCTTCTACCAAGCTTGTTTAGATCTGGAGCTGAAGTTGCATTTTAGTTTCTGTTAGCCATCTGTCTTAATTCATAAATTCATTTCAACTTTTAACTGCAAAGATTTTTTCAATTTCTCTAGAAAAATAACATATTTTTATTGACAGCATTCTAGATCTTTCTGAAGTTAGTTTTTATTTATTGAAAACCATCCTTAAAAAGCTTTTGCAACCTTCGTGTTGGAAGAATATATGATTAAATTCATAGAATCTGTTTCTAGAGACAGGAAAAAGACATCACACATAATTGCAAGATTAACTGGATCATTGCATTCAACAGTTAGAAGTTACATAGTATTTTAACTGCTCTTAAGCAGTAATTTTCATTAAATTTTATGATGATTTAGCATAAAATAAACACAAGATAAATAGCAAATATACTCTGTGCGTTTTCAATGAAAAATAATGAGGTGCTCTATGTGTGTATTAGGATAGTTCCAAGGAATATATTATGCATGTTGTAATACTTCAGACATTCATAGAGTATCATATTCATAATGAAAACTGAATCAGAGGAGACAAAATCTATATATATGTTGCATTTCTTTGGCAAAGTAATAAACTGAAGATTTGACTGTATGACTTGAAGCTTTATTATTCAAATAGAGGAGTATTTCTTATCTCTCCCACTAACTCATGTGTAAAATGTTGAGAATAATAAAGTTACAAAGTTGAGAACACCAGAAAAAGGAATTTAAATAATTAAGCTACTTCTAGAAATATGGCATATGTTGCATTATTTGTACCAACCTTTTTATGAACACAGCAATCAACTTGAGACCACAGACTGCTGAGTATCTTCAGCAAAATCAATCAAGGGATTTGTTATTCTTCCAGTTTTATGTCTTAAGTACAAGTGACAGTGCACCAGAGGAGCAAGATGGATAAAATAAATACATAATTATATCATGTAAATTGTGTCAGTGTGTAAGTGCTGTCAGTAAAAAGGATGAAATTAAGAGTGTACTTGTTTTTCAGAGCAGAGAATGAAAGAGATAAAAGTAGGATATGAAAAAATCCCAGCTTTTTTTCAGAAGTTTTAGAAAAAACATAATTTTATTAATTTCTGAAATGTGGAAGCTTGGGAAAATCAAAGAAAATATACATATTACATCCTTATACTAATTTATCTCTTGTTTTTACCTGTTTAGTTTTTCAATATTTTTGAAAATAAACACCAAAATTCCATAAAAAGCAGTTGAAGTAACTTCTAAGAAAATCTATCCAGACAGTTCTTGAAAATTATTGAGAAATCTTGAAAATAATTTGAATTTAAGAAAAAAAAACAAAAAACAAACACACACACACACACACACACACAAAAAAAAAAATCACAGAAAATGTCTGGTTTCATTTTTTAAATTTTTAAACATGATTAGCAGTTGCCATGAAAAAATCTGGGCTTTTAACAAAGAATCTTCCAAAAAAATCATGGGAATTACCACAGTTTCATTTGACATAAGAATCAAATGAAGTTTGCAGCTGTGAACTTATTTGAAGTAAGAAACTGTAAAGGAAATTGAACTTTAGGGGTACATTTTGTCTAGATTACAGTTCACACTTTACTGATTGTTTCCTCAATCCAAAGACATCAATTTAACAAAGCCTCTTAAATCTATATAAGCATGTGTCTACTGCAAGCACAGGAATAACAAAAACTGCTCCTATGATGCTGCTCAGAAGCCTTTTTGAAGATTTGACCAGTATTTCAGAAGATGTTTATGTCATTTACATAACTTATATACTCTAGATCAGTAGGAAGACTGACTAGTTCTGAAATCTGTTCTTAACGAACAACAGTGAAGTCTCTGAAATTTAACTCAGGGGTCTGACAATGATCAGTCCTTTTACACAAATTAATTTATGCACTTATGTCATTAATATTTTCAAACTATTTTCCCTCAAAGAACAAACATGACTTTATGAAAACAAACATTGAATTGTAAAACATCTTTTGTCTTCATTGACTTCATTGCACCTTCCACATACCTACCCAAAATCGTCCTAACTTCTTCATCTGGGAAGTTCTATGATGGTCCATCGTTGTTTCAAAGTGAATAACTTCCATTGTCGTGATTGTTTTGGGTGTAGGTCTTCAAAAGAGCAGAGCAGTTAGTTCCTGTAAAGTTGTTTATTGTAAAGGCACATCAGTCTCAAAAGACAGAGTCCCAAGTCTTAAATTTCATGCTAAAAGCTTTTGGCATAGAGTCCTGAGTAGAAGTAAAGTCCTGATTGTAGAAATAGAAGCAGCTCTCCAGTGCGAGAGGGGCTGAGAGGGCCAAAGTTGCAGCCACAGCTCCCGTCTTCTTCTGGGCAATGATGATGGCAGTGAGGTGAAAGGAAAGAGAAGGGTCTCTTCCATATGCACTTATTTACAATTTACCCAATTCTTATTTACCAATGGGCTAAATTACCCAATGGGCTGAAAACACAAACTGAAGCATTTCTTCTAAACCTATTAGAATTCTGGTTCTATAATATGAATGTTTATGCATAGTTTGTGCGTATAGCCTATCCGTTCTATCTGAAGAATGTAAGCAATATTCTTACTATATTCTTATTATGTCTAGAACTATGCTTTTGAGCTCTCACTGCAGCTTGTTTTTGAAACTTGTTTTCTACACTAGATTCTAAGGCTTTTACTTTTTAAGGCACTTAAAACATATTCTTACTTACTTAAACTTACTTACTTACTTAAAACTCAAGCTTACACCTTTATTTCATGTATGAGTGGCTTAATATCCTTTAATCCATCCAAAGGTTTTAATTCAATTCCTGCACTCTGATCTCTGAGCAATTCAGAGAGGCTCTGTTTCCCACACTCCAACATTCCATGATCTTTTATTTGTTCAAATTAGAACTAGAGCAGTGTGAATCTGAGAATCTTTCTTATCTGTCCATATAGTCATTTGTGATGTATCATGAAAATTCAGGGATATAATAAGAATTAAGTTACTTTAGTACAATTTTTCATTATCTTATTGGGATGACTTCTGATAAAATTAGTGTAATAGTTATTTATTTTTCTTTTAACGTAGTTCATACTATTTTGTTTTATTTTTATTTTTCTCACTTCTGAGGACTTCCAAGAACAAGCTTTGACCCTTTCACAGCTATGTTGACAATAAATGGGTTTAGTAATTTGTAATTCTGCAGAATTTCTTGCTTGGAGGGAGAAGCAGTAAATACTGAATCTTTAAAACTTGCATGCTTTGAAGTTAAAGGCGTCAGTAACTCTTTGTGAAAGCAGCCAGGACTTTGAGTTTTCACTATATCATGAATTGTCTAGCCTACAACCAAGCCAGGCAGCTCCAAAGGCATTTGATTCTTAGAAATCTATTTCTAATTTTGGAAAGTTAAAGTGAGAGTTACTGCTAAGTCAATCATGTTCAGTTGTCTGTAAACCACAAGTGATTTAATTCTCTGTTTCACTCAAAACAGATCACATAATTTAACACTACACACTTCTCTCATTGCAGGACTGTGGCACACCTTCATAAAATACAGTTTGAACTCCTGTAACACTTCTGAGCTTTCCTTTAGATCTTCAGAAAAATCTCAGGGGTTGCAAGATCAATGTGTTCAAGCTTAAGCTTTCAACAGGGCAAATGTATGTGGAGTGCCCAGATTATACCACAGGTGGTGGTTTTATGAAGCTATTAGGATTACTGGGGAGTTGCCATCTTCTATAAGCAGGAATGCAGTACACACTGTGAAAAAGAGAAAACAACTGGGCAAGGGCACAGATACTTTGAAATTACTGGAGGGGAAAAAAAAGAAATAATTTTGTGAAATGCTTCAGAAACCCTCAAGCTCTGATGATCAGAGTACCTACCCAAACAGCAGCTTCTTGACAAACTGTGATAAGCACAAAACCTCTATTTACTCTGTATTAAACCTACTCATTTGAGATACTCACCTGTCAGTGTACAATGTGCAAGAAGGCAGAACAGAAAGGAGTTCCAACAAAGAAGATCTTATGTTTAATTTTCTGTCAGGGGGATTTTGTAGTCTATTTCTTTTCATGCTTTAGCCTAGCAATAGAATCATGAACTAGTGGGAGATTCCAGAGAATTTACTTTGATTAATGCAGAATCAAGAAAAAGAACAGAGAGAAGTGAGCATTTCTCTCATTTGATAGGATTATAACAAAAGCAGGTCTACTTGTTTGTTTTCAGTATCACATTTTCAAGATGGCTTTAATTTTAACACCTTAAGCTGGGCAAAGTACTTGATAAATAACAAGAGAAAAGGCCAATTTTGTACTTAGAGGCAAAAATGAAAAGCAAAAATTGATTATATAAGTTCATGAAAGAATAGATGTAACCAATGAAGTCCCATTGAATAAAAATGGGTTGCACTCAGTCTTCATGAAACATGACTAGCATGTAACATTTTTAAGTACCTATACACACACATAACACACACACACACATATATATATGTATGTGTTTATAAAATGAGAGAAAAGTTGCAGGAGGTTGAAGAAGAAACGTGGTGAGAAAGAAAAGGTCTTTGTAGATAGATACTTAATGAAAAAAAACATTAAAATACTTGTTCATGCCTTCATGCCAGTGACCTGAGAAGAGAAAACTAAAAATAATTGTGAAATCAGCAAATTTGATATACATCTGTTGAAAAGGTTTGATCTTCTAGAATAAGCTAAATATTCAATATTTTTAACAGTAACACCATTAAATGACCCTAGAAAACTCCAGATGACTCACCATCCCCTTCGTAACAGCTTGAACAATTTCCAGTCTGTTTATCTAAAGTATAACTCCTAAATGACCGGAAGTAGAGACCTAAATTAACAATTTATTCCTATTTGCAAACTTGAAGGTCAAGGAATGGTATGTATTTTTGTATTATATATTTTTTCTGTCTCATGTAATTTGATAACAGCTTACCATTAGGGCTGTGTGGAAGTTTCAAAATCAACTCCAAAGGAGAGGAGAGTGGTGAATCTGTCTTCTTCCACTAAGTGTGAAATTTGCTCCGAACTGTTGAAGAATTTGAGATCCTTAAAGATACAGCACGCTGAAACAGCAATCATCCTATTTCTATTAACAGGAACACAAAGTCAAAGTAATATCCTTGTTCTGAACCCTCAGAAATTTATGTTTGGCATAAATCAACATTTTCAGGGGCAATCTACCAGGGAATAGTTTAATAATATTAAAGTTTTAATTTTATATCTGGGTTTTCTTGATAGCTCATTGTAAAATTGCAATATACTCACAAATGTTATGACAATAAATTACCAGTGAAGAAATATAGTTATTTGCCTAATGAAAAATTGAATTAAAAATAAATCTGTTCAATAATATAACTTACCCATAATGACAATAAAAACTAAAAAAAAAAATCCCTATTCAGTTCTAATATCTACTATAAAAATATCCAGCTGAGTTACTGGGTGCCATTTAGCTGATTTTTAAAATATTAGATAAATTGCATAATTTTTCCTGCAAACTACTATTTAAATGGCAACTGAAATTGTAGGTAATTTTCCCAAATGTTCTAAAGTTTTACATATAATTGTAACACCCTCTTCTGAAGTAATAAAGTTATTTTAAAAATTATTATTTTTAAAAGATCTTTTAAAATAATGAAGTTAATGTTAAATCTGTTTCCAGTACTACAATATGAGCTATCATAGGAGTACTACATAACATAAGACATTTTCACATTCTCAAAAACTTGAAGCTGTTTTTCTAAATTATGTATTTGGGGAACCTGAGAAGAGTCACAGTAATTAGGGCATTTATTTGTCAGGTAGGAAGCTGAGAGTAATGACCTTGTTCCAATTAACATACAATTATTTATGCAAAGTGAATCAGGTCTAGTAGGAGTAATACCTTAGCAGGAATAGGAAATACACTGGTAGTGACCTGGATATTGAAGAATGGTAGAACAAGAAACTCAATAATTTTCTTTCTCATCCCAAAATTGTGAAAAAAAATTGTTTAAATAATTTTCAAATCCATAAAGATCTTGAAATTTTTTCCCCTGTTTTTTCTTCATTAACCCAAATTCTACCTCTGAGTTTACTAAATACAGCAAGGTATGTTGCTATGAGAAGTTTCAATTCCTAATGTAACATATAATATTATCCTTTGAAAAAAAAAAAAAAATCCAAAAAACCATATAACCATATAACAGTTCCCAGGGCCCAGGTAATACCCTATTCCACTACAGCCTCTACAGAACTGAGAAAATATATCTCTACAAATGTAGAACTGTCATTCTAGACTGGAATTTGTACTTTGAGGTTTGCTCCTCTTCAGTCTGGTATTAATCTTCTGCAGGTCATTCAATGGCCAAACTTTACAAATCCCAGAAATGTTCATAACTTCTTGTCAGGAAATGACAATTCTAATGTTTCCTGGAAACATCTTTAAACTTAAACTGGATACATACTCTGTACTCAGCTGCTTTTCAACATCTCAATCACAGTGACTGTGACTGTGTGACAGTAACTATGTACATCTGTGTGTAACTTATGTACAGCAAATCTTGTCACAGCTCTGCCAGAAGTCAGAAAATTACAATTTAATTCTGACCAAGGTTTATAAGCCAAAGTAACTATCATATGATTTTTGTCACTCCAACATTGAACATCGCTTTCACTCCATTACTTATGATACAAGAAAATGTTCCTTTTTAGTTGACTTCTTCTGATGACTGAAACTTTTTAAGCTATAGAGCAATCCTGATTCTTTTAAGAGTATGAAAAATATTTAAATATTAATAAGAGGTCTGAAATAGTTAATTTTTGTTGAAAACTGCTGAACTATCTTTATTTTTTAATTGTGGAAAAAAAATTCAAGCTTTATTGAGACCAACCTTGAGGTAGGACTCTTCTTTCTGCTTACACCAGATGCTTATTTCCCAAAGGAATCAACTTTTTTGTGAAAATTATTTTTATAGTGTTTATTGTTTTGCTTTGTTATTCTCATAGCATCCAGCTGTGCTATTCACATATAAAATATTTTTTCTCAAAGCACTCTGCAGGAATAGAGTACAAAGAAATCTGTAGACTAAGGTCTTCAATTTTTCAAATTTTTTATAGCTTTTTTTATTGAAACAATATTTAATGATACAAAGGAGTGCAAGGAAAACTGAGACAACAGTGGTTAATAGAATAGACTGCAGCGAAGGAAAAATTCATAGAAGACTTTGGAAGAGAAATAAAGATTACTTTGATGGATGACTATGCAAACCATGACAGAGAGCACAAAAATACTGGTTTGAAAATACAGTTCTTGGAAGAGGTGATTACAGTTTGTATTATAGGTAGCCAGTTAAGTTAATTATGACATGGAAAACATTACCAATGGGTTAGATCAACCTTTCTTCTCAGATTCAAAATCTCCTTTAGAGTGAAACTTACTGGTTTACAGATTATCAGTGCTGAAATACTTATTATGATATGATGTATATAATTATTTTGATGATGTCAGAAACTGAAAGGAAGCTCTTTTAATACAACATTTCCTTAATGAGATTTCAATTCCTACCAGCTGCTTCCTGTAGACTTCCATCAACAATGCATAGAGTGAGGAACACCTTTCCAGAGAGTAAGTCAGAAAAGATGAGTTAGGAGACAATTTACTTCATTTATTTACACAGAGGCCCTAAAATAGGATGTCATATTCATGATGGACATCAGAATGAGTGAGATTTTGAGGGAGATGGCACTTATGCTATATCAAGAATAAGAAAACTCCTAAATCATTGACGTAAAAGCCATATTTCCTGACAACTTGTCTGGAACTATAAATTCAACTCCATCTGATTAAAAAAAGGAAGGCCCAAACTTACCTCTGGTCAAGGTTTTTGCTTTGAGTGGTGATCTGAAAAGGAAATAATATAAAAAGGAACAAATTCACTTATTTAGGGGCTATGTTATTTAATAGGATCTATTTTCATACCTCAGCTATTATTGATCTATTTTTCTTCCGAACGTCATGATAATCTTTGAGATTATAGAATACCTGAACTGCATTTTAGAAGTATTTATTATATTCATACTGCTTGTGTATAAAGTGGTTTGCTAATGCAATAGAAAAATAGTTATTACAGGGAAGAATTAATAGATCAATGATTGAGTTTTGTATACATTTGCAGAAGAAATGCAAACTCAAGTTCCCTGAATAAAGCATTAAGATTCTGATTTAAACAAGCACATGCTGGGCTTCTTTCAGCATCACAAGTTATTGTCCTTAATTCATAAATACATATTTTAATTTTCCTAATATATATTATAAATTCTGTGTAGGATAATAGATGCTACAGAAAGATGTGGTCTGTCAAATAATCATAAAATGGAATTAGTAAAGTTGACTACTATCGTTGCCATTTGAGCTATTTTTATCAGAATGTATATGTGAATAATTTTTAATTTCAGACCCAGACAGGTGTACAATGAGTTACTGGCAGAATCAGGACATGAAATTATACAAATTTTCCTTTGAGGGAGGAATTTTCAGTAGATTTAAGGAAAACAGCCTCGAAGTGCATAGAAGGCATCTTTGGGGGAGGAATACAAGCTTAAGCATCCCTATACAATGTTGACTGATTTCAAGAAGGTAAGTGCAGCATAGTTTCAATCTAATGAGTAGAAGATGAAAGTATGGACAGCTGGAGAGTCTAAACCACCATAGGATATCTTAAAGGGGTAAAGTACCCCATTCTGGAGTCTTATCTATTGAACAAGGCAGCAAAAATGTATGAAATAACAATTTTTATCACCTTTGTACTGGAGAAAGTAAGGACTAATTAGTAATTGCCTGTCCATTACATATGAGGAAGTGCATGACAGAAGATGGAACTAAAACCAGATTGATTATGTCCCAGTTTAGTGCATTAACCAGAGTAATTTCTACAGCAACTCTTCAAAACAATTTTCTTCCTGAAAGTCTCCCTCATTTTATAAATAGAAATGATAATTTAGGCCAATAAATACTTTCTTATACCATTGAGTGCAGTTGAGCAGAGACATAGCAAAACCATTGAGGAAATAAATGTCACTGCAAAGCAAAATACATAACAGTTCTCAACTCCTAGTGCACTGTTCAGACAACTTCAAAATTCAACAGTTGCTGCTGTTAAAACATTAATTAATTCTTTTCCAACTCAATCATCTGTTCAAAATATGGACTTCTATTTGAGCAGTATGGGAATTGACATCTTTCAGAGGGACAGCATAGCAGGGCATTCAAGGGGAAGTGGAAAGCCATGCTCCTGGGCCAGAACATCCCCATTCACCCCATTCCTGCCAGGGGTGGACCAGGATATGCAGCTTTGCAGAAAATGTCCTGAGGTCCTGTTGGACACCAAGTTAGCCATGAACCAGCAATTTGTCCTTGTAGCAAAAAAGACTAAAACTATCCCAGGATGCATGAGGAGGAGTGTTGTCAGCAGAATAAGGGGGTGATCTTTCCCTTCATTCAGCATTGGGCAGACCTGGAGTACCATGCCCACGTTGGGGCTCCTCAGAGAGATGAGGACGTACTGAAAAGAGTCCTGCTGTGAAGATCAACAAAGATTGACAAAATGACAAAGAGTTTGGAACATCTATCATAGAAGAAAAGGCTGAGGACATTTAGCTTGGAGAAAAAAACGGCTCAAAGGGGTAACTCATCACAGTATAAAAGTATCTGAAGGGAAAATGAAAAGAGACTTAGGCTCTTTTCAGTGTCCAGAAATAAGACAGCAAACAAAGTGAACAAACTGAAACACAAGACATTCCATCTGAACATCAGGAAACACTTTTTTTCTGTGAGGGTGACTCAGAACCAGTACAAGTTACCCTGGGAGGCTGTGGGATGTCCTTTGTTAGAGATATTTAGAAGCCATCTGGACCTGGTCCTGGGCAGCCTGCTGTATGTAGCACTGCTGGAGCAGCCATGTTGGCTCAGATGACTTCCAGAAGTCTGTTTCAACCTGAAGGAGTTTGCCATTTTTTGTTTCAGGTAAACTTATTACTCTTACTGTGACTAAGGTGAAAAAAGCAAAAAACATATCAAAGTTCTGTATTTTATTAACACGGCAAAACACAGTTTACAGCAATAAATAGGAATAGGAACATTAATAATCAAATCTATTTCTCAGAACCAGACTAGGCTGGATCCACATCCTCACCGTTTATTTGTGATTGTGAAGGATGATGGAACACAAATTGATTTTTTGTATTTTCCAAGACGTTATGTAGCTAAAATTTTATATAAACTCAAGGGAGAGATACAGCAAGGTCATGCTGACACTCCTACCAGCAGGTTTACTTCTGCTGTAATCAGCACTACAGAAACAGTCTGTGTAAGAGTCTTGCTATGACAGAGTAGTTTCCATTTTTCCAGGTTCAGGTCTGCCACAGGGAAGAGTTCTGTGCTCAGTTAGGATCATATTTACTTCAGAAACTTAGATACCAAATTGGAGTCTGACTTCAGACTCCTGCATATATTCAAATTGCATCACAAATACTTTTTAAAATTAATTCATAACTATTTCCTAGTTTCCTCTACTCTTTTGCCAGATATTACATAGCAGAAATTAATTCATTCCAAGGAACCATTTTTATCCTTCTAAATTTATGTAAGGTAACCTGTAGTATCCTGTTCCATGCATTTTCAGGAATTGCTAACCTTGCCTGAGACTTTAGATGGATATTTATTGGCCTATAAGGAAATACTTTTGTTCATTTAATCTGGAAGCAGATTTTATCACAGTAACTACAGGAACAACATTTAAATAAGCTCTGAACATTGCCCTCAATCTGATATTCTCTTATAGCTACGAGAGGAGAGGAGAGGAGAGGAGAGGAGAGGAGAGGAGAGGAGAGGAGAGGAGAGGAGAGGAGAGGAGAGGGAGAGGGAGAGGAGAGGAGAGGAGAGGGAGAGGAGAGGAGAGGGAGAGGAGAGGAGAGGGAGAGGAGAGGAGAGGAGAGGAGAGGGAGAGGAGAGAGGAGAGGAGAGGAGAGGAGGAGAGGAGAGGAGAGGAGAGGAGAGGAGAGGAGACAATGGAAGATATTAATGGAACTGAGGTCTTACCACTCTCTTTAAAAAAATATTTTTGAAAGCAAATTTACCTTGGTGAAAGATGTAGAAAGAATGAAGAGGGTTAAAATGAAGAAATTGTATTCTACCTTTGATCAAGGTATGTGTTGTACAGACAGAGCACAGCCCCTTATGAAAACCACATAATTTAAAGAAGCAAGACTGCTACAAGAGGAATAGATTGATTGACTGCCACAAGAGGAATAGATTGCTTTATTCCATATCAGCTGATTTTTAAAGAGGATGCCTCATCAGAAAAATAAGTAGTTTAAACTTTTTGTTTCTCATCCCCATATTTATGGTTGTATCTGTTAAGAGACATGGAACACTTTTACTATTTTTCATTCTTCCCAATGCTTCAGACCATAGTTGCATATGAAAAACTGTTTTGTAATCCACCATGGTCATTGAAAACACAAGTCCTAAATAAGGAATTTAATGTACTGCAAAGGAAAAAAGCTTGTATTCAGATACAGTTGGAACTCTCTATGCCTCTTTTAGGGGGTTTTTTCAGGTTTTCAGTCACATAGGAAGGACATCTCTTTAGGTTAAGCAATTTTTTATTTTTCCACTTGTGCTCTGTGGACTAACATAGAAGTAAATCTGGCATACAAGCAAAGAGGAAAGAAAAGCAGGAAATCCTCTGATGTTATTATCCCCCTCTGTACAAAGCCCACTATGAAAACCACAAATCACTGAAAATTCATTGCTCACTGAGCGCCTCAGAGAGATTTGATCCTGGCCTTATAAATGCTGTCCTTACAACTTTGTGTTCCAAATTCCTAAGCTATCCATATAATGAATGTGAGAGGAAGGGATAGTGTCACACTAAAAATATCTTTTCTCTGTTAGACAAGAACAGTTTCCCCCTCACTATACCACACAGGTGATTTTCTTAACATAATCCTTAAGAAGTATTTGCACTTTCTGATGAATGTCTGAACTATTGCATTGATGAAACCTTGGCTTTGTTTGTCAGATTTGTTTGGAGTTATAGGACAGATAATTGTTCATGGACATGCAATGGTAGCAGCTGTCACATATTTTTTCATCATTGTGAATTATATACAATAATTAACACAGAATTACTGTCAAACATATGTTCCCATTTCAAGGTCCCTTATCACAATATAAAAGACAACAAAGCAGTGGAATAAAAGCAGGATCACTATTCTTTGCATAAAAAGTTCATGAGTTTTCAGTTGAGTTCTTTTAAAATTCATACATATTTTGACCCTGAATCATGGAGTCATTAAAAATGAAAATCTTAAAAGCACAACTCAGCTTATCCTAAAAATGAACCTTTTTTTTTTTTTTTTTTTTTTTTTTTTTTCTGGAAGCAGTAAAAAGTAAAAGAAGACTAAGCTCTATATCTCTCTGATCCCTGCTGTTTTATGATTTTTAGACCTTTACTAATGCATAAAAATTTTAGACAATTGCTCTAATTGTGTGACTGGTAACCACCATGCAGTTCCTTTGGAAAAAACCTCCTCATTGCATTCTAGTCAGTATTTAACAAAAGCAAAGATGGCAACTAATGGCTGCATAGTCACACATCTCTTTGTTTTAAAGGGATTCTCCCTGAATATAAACAACCTTTAATTTTCACCTCTAGATAAAATTTGAAACCTCTCTCTTAGACCTTTCAAAGTAAGATATTTTGCTAGTTTACAAAACTAATTAGTATAATAATCCTCTGTATTTATGCAGCATTCTTAATCTCAGTGTGCCCAAATGTTAAAGAATATTTCTTATATATTACAAAACACTTGTAAAGGACGTGATTTCTGGGTCAAACTTGCCTATGCAGCTACACAGCTCCTGGGAGTTCATTCATCTTCACAAGCTGTGCAATCACAGAAGCTGGTTGGAATTGGGGAGGCTGTGTCTAACTCACAGAAACAGAAGCTACTTCTAGGCAGCCTCTGTACTTGATAATAATGAAGAAAAATAAGAAATAAAGCCAAAAGCCACAAAGCAGCACATCATTTTAAATTCCCCTGATTCTCAGAGATGGCTCAGTGTCTCCCTGTGTCTTGAGCTGCAATGCAGGACGTGACCAAAAGTATGTATTCTATCACCATCTGTGAAAACCAGGTGGGGCAGTTTTCTTTACCTTTCCCAGGACCCTCCTCTCCCTTCCTCCAGGAACGTATCTTCTGTTCATGGGCCATTGAGTCCCATTGCATGGCTGATAAAATTACATCACCCACTGGGAGAAATTCCACTCAGGGGAAGGAGCCAAGCATTTCCTACCTAGATAAAACCTGAGATTTGAAACATCAGAGCAGCCTCTTTTCACTGGATTCCTGGAAGATAGCCGGGCCCTTCTACATCATCACTGGACCTTCAGAGGAAAACTGCACCCTTCTCCAGGACCACTGCTTCACCTGAACCACATCTGTCACTTCAGGGGGACTGCCACCATTTAACAGCCTGACTGACAGGATGTCAGGTTGTATTCTGACTCTGTCAGTGTTTTATTTTTTTATATTACTGTATTTTTATTTTAATTTTCCCACTAAAGAGCTGCTATTCCTATTCCCATATCTTTGCCAGAAAGCTCCTTAATTTCAAAATTATGATAATTTAGAGGGAGGGGGTTTACATTTGCCATTTCAGGAGAGGCTCCTGCCTTCCTTAGCAAAACCCTGTCTTTCAAACCAAGAAATCTTGTTAAAAATTTGGGGGAGAATTTTAGAAAGCATTATCAGAATAAAGTATTCAGTTCAGAAATGACTTGTATAAGCTACTTTTCCTACCTTAAGCTCACTGAAATGTGCTTAATACAAACAGCATAAGAAGCTGAGATTTGTGTACAAGAAAAACAGAAAAAAAATATTAGGCCCTCCTTTTTATCTCACATCACCTCACAGCATCCTTCTAGTTGTACATTTTTTTTCCTGTTAATACAGTATTGATTTTTATTGCTTATTGGCTTATTCAACAAGTGAATCCTGAATTTGCAAAAATATCTTAACATGTAATTATTTTTCTTATGTATTAAATCAGATTTATGCATGAATATTTGCTAGACTGGGAATAAATCTTAGATGAAATGTAAGAAGAATGAAAAGTAAAGGTTTTGGAAAATTTTAAGTTCATGAAGTGAACAGATGAGATGAAAATACTTTACTTCTACTGGCAGGAAAAAAAAAAAAATCCCTCTGTCATATTTAGCAGTTTCAATTTTCCAGATCAGACTGGTAAAGCAAATAAGCTGTGCACTGGCAGTGTAAATCTTTTTGCTTCTTCAGATTGTGTCAACATCATGTGCATAGGATGAGTGCAAAGAGGGTAAAGGCCTATGCTTGATGATGATTCTTGAAGAGGAATGAAAAGGTATCTTTCAATATATTCTGCAATATGTAATATATTACACATTACATATTTTATATATATACACTATATCTTATTGAATAATGAAATAATAGAATCATTTAGGTTGAAAAATACCTGTATGACCAAGTCCAGCTGCAAATGCAGTTCTGCCAAGTCTACCATCAAACCACATCTACATGTCTTATAAATATCTTTGGGGGTTGCGGCTCTACCACTTCCCTGGGCAGACTGTTTCAGCCTGACAATCCTTTCATGGAAAAAAAAATTCCTGATATCCAACCTAATCCTCTCTGCTAAAGCTACTGTGTCCTTTTCCTAACTAATATAAGATCAGACAAAGTATCTTTAGCATGGATGAAAAAGGGATACATAGAGGCTCTTTCAGGGTAGTTTATCCTGTGCCGGTGACATGGCTGGAAAGAGACAGAAACTCTCTGGGAATCTGGTCTTCAGGGAACGGGGGATGGGGAGTGGTTTTGGCTGCCAGCCAATGGGGTAGGGACATGGGGGCTTAGGGATCAGAATACTGAAGCCCCTAAGGTGCTTCAAGGTCACTTAGGGAAGGTCAGGGGATAGTAGGAATTCTGGGATGCACCGGAAGATGTCAGGGTATGTGAATCTTTCTTCTACCTCAGTTTATCAAATTACAACATCTCCCCGTTTTTTGTTTTTTAAGTAGGCGGATGACTTTAAACTAATTCTAGTCCGAATTTTATTTTGACCACCATTTGAGATGAGTGGGAGAGTTAGACTGTTTTATATTTGCCAATTCTATATGATTGTCCCCTGAGGTAGAAGAAATTATTCCATTAATGGCCTTAAATATTAAATGACGTATGATCACAAATGCCATAGCTACAAGGAAAAGAATAACAACAAGCAACATAATAGTTTTGACTATGGAAGTCCACCACCCAGAAAACCCCCAGCCCTTAAACAGTTCTTCACAGGGTTAACTCGAGGGTAGCTTTTTTCTAAAAAGAAAAACAAACATTTTAAAACATGTTATGAGTCCTTGTCTGCTTGAGGGTATTCCTTTATGAAGTTTTTGTTTCCTTTTCCTCTGCGGCGTCTTCTTTTGGAAGCAAAGGTTACTTGCTTCTCATCTCCTTCGGCTGTAGCTGGAGTTTTGGGGACAAAAGGCTTTACCCATTTCTGAGGAATCCATCTAGGTCCTGAGGGAGTTGAAACACATGCATAATCCCTTCCCCAGGTTACCAGTTCATAGGGACCTTTGGTTTCCCATGTTTCTGGGTCCCTAATCAAAACTGGTAGATGCTGAGACAATTTAAACTGTTTACTGCTGTTAAAATGACGAACCACAGGAGGACTCATGTTTTCAAATGAACAGTTCAAGAAATTGATTGTAAACAATGCTTTACAGAGCTTTTGCTGGGGAGACATCCACACAGTAGAACTGCTTTGTCTAGCTAGAACCTGTTTCAGTGTTTGATGTGTGCGTTCAATCACAGCTTGGCCTGTAGGTGAGTGTGGAATGCCTGTTTTATGTATAACTCCCCACTGCTGGATGAATTCCAGGAACTCCTTGGAAGTATAAGCTGGGCCATTATCTGTTTTTATTTCTCTAGGGATCCCCAAAACTAAGAAGGCTTGTACTAGGTGTTGTTTTGCATGTACTGCCTTTTCCCCTGCATGAGCTGACGCATAAACTGCACCTGAATATGTGTCTATGCTCACATGAACATATTTTAGGCGTCCAAAACTAGGAATGTGTGTGACATCTGTCTGCCACACTTCACAGCTGCCTAGGCCCCTGGGATTAACCCCCATACCCAGCGATGGCATGGCCTGGAGCTGACAGCTGGGACAGGTGGCCACAATAGCCCTGGCCTGACTTCGTGTTATCTGGAATTGACGGACCAAACCTGGTACATTCTGGTGGTATTGCTGATGGCTCAGCTTTGCCTGTTGGAAGATGTCAGGAAGGCATGCCTTTTCTGCTGGAGCTGCCAAGGTGTCTGCCATTTGGTTTCCTTCTGCAATCTCACCTGGCAAATCTGTATGCGACCTCACATGCATCACATAGAAGGGATGTTCTCTGTGAGAAACCAAATAGATTAGTTTTGATAACAGCCTAAAGAGCTGCTCATTATCAATGTCTTTGAGCACTGCCTGCTCTGCTCTGGACACCACCCCAGCGACATACGAAGAATCTGTTACCAGATTTAGAGGTTCAGAGAATTTCTCAAAGGCTCTTACCACAGCAGCTAGTTCTGCAATCTGGGGTGACCCTCCACAAATTCAACATCAGCTTCCCAATGCTGTGTCTGGATTTCTCCAAGCCATCACCGACTTGTGGGAGTTCCCTGATGCATCTGTGAACACTGTGAGTGCCTTGAGTGGTGTTCTGCTCCTCTTCTCACGAGGTATGAGGTGGAATTCCTCATTGAACAACTTATGAGCTGGGCTGTGAACAGATATCTGTCCCGTGTAGCTGTCCAGAGATATCTGGAGGCTGGCATTGCTCTGCAACAAATGCTCAAACATATCTTTTGTTAGCCTTTCAGGAGAATTCTTTCCCTCCCCAGAAAGTTTAATTGGCAGGTGTATGCATGTGAAATCGCATCCAGACAGTTCACTCAGCCTCATCCTTGCTTTTGAATCAACTGAGCCATAAGTTCCTGTGGCTGTGTAATAGTTTTGGATCTCTGGTGGGAGAGGAAGACCCATTCTATGATTAAGAGTGAGTCTCTCTGCTCCTCTATCCACTGAAATATTAAACCATGTAAGTGTGGCAATTTCCCCAAAACAATGAATTTGAAAGGCAGTTCAGGTTGATAGCGGTGAGCTTGCCTTTCAGACAGAGCTTTCTGTACCTTTCCAATTGCAGCCTTTGCTTCTGGTGTCAGTTCCCTAGGAGAAACCAGCTCTCTCTCCCCTTTCAATAAATTGAAAAGGGGTTGTAAGTCATCATTAGTGAGGCCTAACCAAGGTCTTACCCAGTTCAGCAACCCACACAGGGAATGGAGATCTGCAAGAGTTTTAGGATTACAATTAATTTCTAATTTCTGTGGAACTATGGTCCTGGCAGTGATCTCTAGTCCCAGATACTTCCAAGGTGGCATCCTTTGAACCTTGTCATCCTGTAATTGAAATCCAGCAGAGGTTAAAACTTTAACTACTAGGTCAAGCGTGTGTTGAAGTATGGAATTATCAGGAGCACACACTAACACATCATCCATGTAATATAGTATAATGGCATCTCTTCTCTGTGCATGGACAGGAGACAACAATGAAGCTACATACCACTGACAGATAGCAGGACTACACTTCATGCCTTGTGGAAGCACTTTCCAGTGGTATCTCTTCATTGGAGCCTCTCTGTTCAATGATGGCACTGAGAATGCAAACCTAGGAGCATCTTCAGGGTGACGTGGTATTTGGAAAAAACAATCTTTGATATCTATTACTGCCAATTGCCAATCTCTAGGTAACATAGTTGGAGAAGGCATCCCAGGTTGAGGAGATCCCATGTCCTGAATTACTTTATTAATTTCTCTAAGATCATGTAATAATCTCCATTTGTCTGTCCCTGGTTTTTTTATTACAAAAATTGTGGAATTCCAGGGGCTTGTTGTTTCTTCGATATGGTTTTTGGCCAATTGTTCCTCTACAAGTTTTTCAAGTGCCTGTAACTTTTCTTTCCTTAGCGGCCACTGTGTTGTCCAGACAGGTGTGTCACTTAGCCATGTTAGTTTCTGGACCCGGCACTGCACCGTGGCCGCCTCTAAAATCCTTAGGAGTTTTTGGAATTATCATTTTAACTCCCCATTGTGACATGGCATCTCTTCCCCACAAGGGACACTTGTAATCTATTACAAATGGACGTACACTGGCCAATCTGCCGTCCAGTCCCTCAATTTGTACAATGCGTTTTGATACTTGTGCTAATCTAACCCCTCCAATACCCTGAATTTGCCCAGCTACAGGTTGCAGTTCCCAATGTGAAGGCCACATATTTTCAGGTATTATGGTTACATCTGAGCCTGTATCCAAAACACCCTTCACATGTAGATGGTCTGACCCATGTGTCATGTTGCATGCCAGAGAAGGCTTTTCCTCTTTCACTGTCTCTGCCCAGTAAACCTCTGGTGATTTATCTTTTGCTGTGATATTTGCTGGAATAGGAAGAGCTTGGGCTAGAATTTGTCCCTCACTTAAATAGAAAGGTGCTTGTGGACAACGAGCTATTATGATAACACCAGATATTTTTCCCTTCATGGTCATAGGAGCTATTTCAATTTCTACAGGTGTGTGTGCAGTGTCTTCCACAACAAAATACTCACTCTCCATGTGGCAAATCGACATATCAATTAAGGAGCTTGAGATGTCTACTGTAATGACCGTCCACTCAGCAGACCTGAAATGAAAACCTTTGGTAGTCTGTAGTCTAATACGGCCACAGAACTGCCTGTCTTTGTTAAGAGAACATTCAACATTTACATTATCCATTACACCCACATTGTCCATCCCACCCTCCCCCTTTGCTTTTAAGAGAGAGGCTTTTGCTACAGTATAGCCTGCAGAACTTATATCCTGGCGCTCTATGGTGTTTATAGCAGGCCTGCGCCTCCAGTTTTAGTTTTTGTTTGTTGATCTTTTTCTGTTTCATGTTTTGAGGACAGTCCTTAGCAAAGTGTCCTTGCTGCTGGCACTGGAAACAGGTGATTTTCTTTAGCTGCTCCGATGATAACTGCAGCTTCTTCATCTTTGGTGGTTCAGGTGCTGGAGGCTTAGGAGGTGCTGGACTCGGAGTCCTCTCAGGAGTACTGAATAGCTCTGCTTTGCGGGTACAGGCTTCTATCATCTGTGCTAGGGTTGGTTCTGGATACAGTGGCAGGCTTAGGATGACCCTCCGGCAGGCTTGATTGGCGTTTTTCTCTGCTAATTCCTTGATCAGTTCTGCCTGCATGGCTGGATTAAGCACCTGACGCTCCACCTGTGTCTTTAACCGATCTATGAAGCTTAAAAAATTCTCAGAAGGATATTGTTTAATATTAACATAACTAGTAGTTACTTCAACTGTTGGCAATTTAATAAAGGCCTGTTCAGCTATTTCACAAACTTTATCTAAAATAAATTTAGACAATAACCGAGTTTGCTTTTCAGGGCTATGTATGTCACCCTCCCCACATAAATGCTGTAATGTAATTTCATTATCATCAGCATCCTTAGCATGTTCAGGATTTGTGTGAATTTCTGTTAAAAGACTGCCCAAAGACTGTTTCCAAATATTAAACCATAATTCATATTCAGCTGGGGTAAGCAAACACCTGAAAAGGTCCTTTACATCATGCGGGACCAATTCATTTGATGTAAAAGTTGCTCTCATAATTCCCTTAAATATTTCACTTTGCCTCCCAAATTCCCTTTGTACCTTACAAATTTCTTTTTTATCCTGGTATGATAATGGTTGATATGTTCTTTTACCATTCTTTTTCCCAATGTATTGAATCGGTAATGCATCAAAAATCATATTAGATTCAGGGTTAATCGGTAAGTTAGGGGTTAACTGGTTCTGTGCCTGTGCCGGCTGTAGCGGTAAGTTAGGGGTTAATAGGTTCTGTGCCTGTGCAGGCTGTAGCGGTAGGTTAGGGGTTAATTGGTTCTGTGCCTGTGCCGGCTGTAGCGGTAAGGTAGGGGTTAATTGGTTCTGTGCCTGTGCAGGCTGTAGCGGTAAGGTAGGGGTTAATTGGTTCTGTGCCTCTGCCGGTTGTGGCTGTGTAGCTGCTACACGTGCTTCCCCTCCCCCACCCTCAGGCTCTGCATTCCCGGAGCTCTCATCCCTCCCGGTATTTGTGAAAGAGTTACAATGCTGGCTGGACATAGAATTCTGAAAAAATGGATTAAAACCTGGAAAATATTGAGCAGAAACGGGAATTGGATGCAGAAAAGGATTATTGGGAGAAAAAGGCATGTTACAGTTAGGATTTAGTATAGGTTTTTCCCTTTGCACCGAGGAAAGCTGAGATTCCAAATTAGTCTGTTCAGATGGAAGTTGCGAAAGACATGGATACAGAACGTTTGTATCTGGTTGTCCACGGGATTCTAATTCAGTGTATTTTGGAGGATCATAGGTTTTAGTAGTTTCTTGAGGTAATTCTGATTTCTCTTTTAATTCAGGGACAGGAGGTTCCGAATTAGGTAAAGAGGAGTTTAAAGAATTTTCCTGTGGTCTATCTTGGCTTTCTAATTGTGATAAGTGTTTGTGAATATTTAAAAATATAGGCAAAAATAACGCAGCATTGGTATCACCTTTCTGTATTTTAGAAGTTAATAAATCTCCAACACTGTCCCAAAATAAAACCGATTTGATATTTTGCTTATCAAAATCTGTAATTTCTCGAGACAACCAAATAACAAACTTTCCAATCTGTTTCTTAGAAATTACAAAATCCTGTACATGTAGCATTTCTTTAAGCTGGGTAACAATACTCTTTTGCTGTGCTGAAATATTCCCCCCCATTCTGATGTAATAAACACAGACAGCACTATTCCCTGTCTTTCGCAGAAAAGTTACAAAATAACAGCTGGCTGCAAAACCCAGGTGTGTTATGGGGGTGCTGGGCCTTTGTTATTCACCACGTGGCTTTTCTGTGGCCACACAGACGGTCCCGGGTATCCCTCTGCAGAGAACACACCGGCGTCTGTGCTTAGGGTCACAGCGTACGCACGCCAGGCAGCGCCGGCAGAACGCGTGTGTGGGGCCGGGTTTCGCAACACCGACCACGTGTCGCCGGCTGCACGCCTGAGCTGCTGCCGCTTCCCCACCCGCGGGTACAAACCCCCCACGAGTCTCGGGCTATCCGTTTAAAAAACCACCCCTCCCCTGTACCTCGGGGCTAACTTTGGGGTTCCCACCTCCCCGAAGGGATATGTTACCTTACCAAACGGAGCGCGGTTTCGCTGTAACTCTGCAAAAGTTCCAATCCAAAGCGGCTTCTCCGAAGATGCGAAGAAGTTCCCCGCTTCACCCTCCTGTGTTTAAAGCCGTTAAAAAACAGCTGCAAGCACGGAGGAAGTTGTATCACCTGACCGGCCTCTGTTAAAGTCCTAAAACTGCGAACTTCAGGCTAATTGGGGTTCAAAACAGCCCAAACAGACAGGCGCCAACTGCAAAAGCTACTGTGTCCTTTCCTAATTAATATAAGATCAGACAAAGTATCTTTAGCATGGATGAAAAAGGGATACATAGAGGCTCTTTCAGGGTAGTTTATTCTGTGCCGGTGACATGGCTGGAAAGAGACCGAGACTCTCTGGGAATCTGGTCTTCAGGGAACGGGGGATGGGGAGTGGTTTTGGCTGCCAGCCAATGGGGTAGGGACACGGGGGCTTAGGGATCAGAATACAGAAGCCCCTAAGGTGCTTCAAGGTCACTTAGGGAAGGTCAGGGGATAGTAGGAATTCTGGGATGCACCGGAAGATGTCAGGGTATGTGAATCTTTCTTCTACCTCAGTTTATCAAATTACAACACCTCTCCATAGGCCATTTTGTCTTTTCCTACCACATGTTACTTGTGAGGAGAGATCAACGCCCACCTGACCTCCTTTCAGTTAGCTGTAGAGACTGGAAAGGTCTCACTCAGATTCCTTTTCTCCAAGCTGCACAACCCCAGCTCCCTCAGCCACTTCCCATAAGCCAGGCACTGGCCTTCTTGGCCACCTGGGCATATGTTGGCTCATGTTCAGCCAGTGGTGGACCAGCATCTCCAGGTCCTTTTCTGCTGGGCAGCTTTCAAGCCACTCTGCTCCAAGTCTATCAAGATACATTGATTTCTCACATCTCAAGTTTGCTTCAGCCCTATGGAAATTGGAAATACAGGCTATACCTAACACCACAAGTAACTTCCAGTCCTACAGAGCATATTCAGTCACAGAGCAGTTGGAAAACATTTCTCCTGGCAATGTGGACTGAAGACTCAGAGCAGCAAGTGTCAAGTGCCAATGAACAAAAGTAAAGGCAGCAGTACAACAGCCCAGAGCAGTGATTCTGCTTCTGGATGAACTCCAAGTGCCTTGCTGTGTGGAGCATCAGAAATGTTTTTCAAAGCAGACTTGCCTTCATGCTGTGGGGAATGCTTTACATTTGCATTCCTTGAAATTAGAATTTGACTTCTCAAAAGTTTTAATACTTTCTCTACCCTCTCTGTTAATTATGGGGGTTTTGTTCTTCCTCACACACCCACATGATCTTCTACTGTGATACTACAATGAATTCATCATGTTGACATTTTGACAGTTCACTTATTTCCAAGCAGTAGACTACTATGTCATAAACATAGTGTTTTGATTTTGCTGAAGAATAAAGAATAACATTAAAGTGGAAAGAGAAAGAACATTTCTATTCAAAAGCAAATGTCAACAATGGTGACAGAGGGAAAATAAAACATTTCTGGCACAGAAAATTACTCAAAGAACCACTATCTTTTTTTCTTCCTAAATTTTGATATATTTTTCCAAAGATACAGATGTGCAAACATTAGTGAAATTCCTTTACCACCATGTTCCATTTTTCTTGCTATCTTGCTGATTTTACTCAAAAGAAAACAATTTTTCAACAAGTGCTTATTTTATTAAAAATACTGTGAAATTTTCTCATAGATTTGACCATTTAGCATAAACTTCAAGACCAAACAGTAAAAACCAATATTCTTTTACTTTCCCACCATGACACAGTTTACAAGTTGCTTCTGTGACTATGATGAGCTCCATAGGCCTTCATCATTGCAGCCCTAGAAAATTTCGTAATTTTCAAAGCTTTTTTGTAGATAACAAAAAAAAAAACAAATTAATATTTCCTGGACAAAATATTTATGAATTGTTGACACAATCTTTAACCTTAAAAAGTTATATTAGTCAGTTTACTTTTTAATGAGAAAAATATATGTTGCATCTTTGAATCATAGAATGGTTTGGGTTGGAAGGGACCTTAAAGATCATGTAGTTCCAACTCCCTTGTCATGGGCAAGGATACTACCACTAAAGCAGGTTCCTCAGAGCCCTACCCAGCCTGGCTGTGAACATTAGAGGGATGGAGCAAACACAACCTTTTTGGGCAACCTGTTCCTGTACTTCAGCAGAAGACAGAAGTTCTTCCTAAAATTTAATCTAAACCTATGCTTTCTCAGTTTGGAGCCATTCCCCTCTGTCCCATAACTCCATGTCTTTGTCAAAAGTCCCTCTCCACCTCTCCTGCAGGCCCCCCTTTAGGCTCTGGAATGTGATATAAAGTCTCCCCAGAGCCTCCTTTTCTCCAGGCTGAGCAACCCAACTGACAGCTTGTCCTCATAGGAGAGGTGCTCCAGCCCTCTCATCATCTTCATGTCCTTCCTCTGGACTCCCTCCAAAAGACTGATGTCCTTCCTGAGTTATGCTTCCCCTTTTCCAATCAGTGGGAACTTCAGTGAACTGCCATGATTTCTAAAAAATTATTGATTGTGGTACAGTCACTTTCTATACTAGTTCCCTCAGGATGCACGGATACATCTTGTTAGATCCTATGGAGTTCTGCATCTTCAGGTTCCTTAGATGGCCTTGAACTTGACTGTCTTCTAAAGCTGGAGTCCTTTTTCTCCCCTTTATTTTTTTGCCTTCTGTGACTGAGGAAGTATGGCTGGAGAATTTGGTGGTGAAGACAAAGGCAGAAAAGTTGATGAGTACCTCAGCGTGCTTTATGTCCCATCCATCATTTACAGTAATCCAGAAAGAAATTAATTTTATTGGCTACTGTTACAGGTTACTGTTTTCAATAGAAGTGAAAAATTTTTCTTCTTTTTTTTCCCCTCACTATGTTCAGGTTTAGGGTTTTCTTCTGATATTTTTAAAATTAATATATTTAATAATATTATTATTTACTACTTTCAGGGTTTGGATAACATTGCAGGTACATGGTGTCACTCTTGAGGTGTGCTATGCAGGACCAGGAGTTGTACCTAGATGATGCTCATGTGTTCCGACCAATTCAGGATATTCTATGAGTCTTGGGCTTTGAATCAGTTTCCCAGAGGGGTGATGAGTAGAACTCAGTTCAGTATAAACTGTAATTTAAAAAAAAAATTCTGTGAATATTTGAGAATTTCAATGACTTTAAAAAAAAAAAAAGTTAAAAAAAAAATATTCCCAGACACATGCTAGTTGTGAAAATTACTGATACAGCACTTATAAAATAAACCATGCAAAATTTAAGTGCATTTTTCCATTAGAAATAAAAAGGAAGGTGTTTTCCCACTTTCAAATCTCTCCTCTGCTTATTTTCAAAGGGTATCTTTCCTGTGTCTAGCCAACACTTTTACTTCTAGATTGTTCATGCAAGAACTTCTGCTTCTAAACCCATGTTTATGATCAAAAAGTAAGAAAGTATCAAGTGTAAACATTCTTTTTAGAACTATAAATGAGATTCTGACTAAAGTTTAAATATTTAAAGATAGCTCTAGAGGATTTTCAGAGATCAGAATATCTGATGCTTGAAAAATATTTATCCTCCCATACCTATAAATCCTCACCAGTTTTGCACTCCAATTATTTCATTCTGAGTATTTTAATCATAGGTAAGTCTAAGGGAGTTCAGTTGGTTCTGTAGAGTGTATTTCATGTTAAATGACAAGGTCTATTTTATATTTTAGACATCTGACTTGTTGCATTTAAATCAAATGCTCAGTTTGGTTTGTTTGCAGCAAGTCAATCCTAAATTTGAAATGATATGACAATGCTTTGTTTCCTTTTATTGTGTTTCCTCCAACAAGTAATGGTTTTAGACTCATAGTCTTTGGATTTAATATGTCATATAAATTCTTTTTTACTTTTACTGGAATGTAAGGCACATCATGGTAACTGCAATGCTTAGCTAATGTGTAAAGCATGTTGTATTTTTCTGTTTTAATTCGTACCTCAAAAAAAATCTTACTTATTCAGAGTACCAGATTAAATTGCTAGAGTTTAGTAGACTCTTAATCTGCAATAAACCTGAGAAGATTGCTTACTCTTGCCATTCAAAAGATTATATTTTGGAGGAGCTCAAATAGTTCAAATATCAGGTTCTTAAGGTCTTATGCATATTATATTTCAGTATTCAAATCAACAAAATTTTTTCCCCCATTAAGAACGTAGCAGAAAACCATAAAAATGTGCAAAACCCCCCTGTAGGACAATAATCCAGATCCTTATTAAGAACAGATATGTTTTCAACAACCCCATTTCCCAAAGCAACGACACACCTCCAAAGTCTTGTGAACTTCCTCTGGAATTAAAAAATAAAAAACAATAAAACAAAACCAGAAAGAGCAACAACAGAAAGACCACAACCTTGATCCAATAAACCTTAATTTAAAAGAGGTTTCAGGCTATAATCAGCAGCATGACTCCTGTGAAGAATGTGTGTATCATGTTTGAAGGAAGTATGAATAGGAATATCTAGTAGCTCTCTTATGATTGAACAGCTTAATTTGATTACCTACCTGGCAAGTGCCTTTACAAAAATACACGTAGACTTCACAGGGAAATCAACACAGATGGAATACTATATTTACGATCTTTTAATTTCATGAGACAATTTGGGTTTTGTTTTTGTCAACTAGTTCTTTTTATTTTTTGGCTTAAATCCCAGTATGTTTCTAGCTTTTAGCCCTTCAAAAACCAAACAAAGTAAACAAAACCATACAAAATACCTGGCTCCAATCCTCTAAGCTACTCTCTCTCTCAGCTCAATTTCTGTCATATGATGCAGCACAGGTCAATAATATAACTCATTCTGAAAATATTCTTTGGAATTAATTGAAACTTAAGTTGGAATACTTTATTTTTTTAGCTTCATACTCTACATCAAAAATATTCTACAAAGTCCTTAAAAACAGGACTTTGGGTGAAAATTTATAACTTTTATGATGTCCTGCTGATAACTATCAGTCCCCCAAGAAATGTAAAACAAGCTAGGAATAAATGCTGAATATTCCACTTATATTTCTATATAAGGGGTTTTTGAGTGGCAAGTATCTTCGAAAAAAGATTAATATTTTAGAAACCTCAGTCACCAAAATCAACAGTCCAGTGAATGGCCTTGGAATGGGATCTACAGTAGCCTTCACAGTAAGGTTTTAATCTGTGAATGGTACTCATTGCAATGCCAATAATCCTGTAAAATAACCGCTACTTTAGCTTTCAAAATATTAAGGAGGAATACATTTTCCCCCAGAAATTTTCCCCCAGTTATTAATAGGTTTAACAGTTCATGAAGAACTATAGATTCTCTAAATATCATCAAAATAAATTTCATATGCCTGCAAGTTTTGCAGTATTTCACATCAAAGCTTTTTTGCTGAACAAATGTTCCTATGATAGTTTAAGATTTAAAAAAAAAAGAAGAGAGAAATACATTCCAGTGAAAGTTTGTAAATACAGAGTAGTTGTCTTATCAGCTTATAGGAAAAGTTAGGTTTAAATTATATGAAAAAAATTACTTAAAGAGTTTGCCTAACACCGTTTAAAATTGTCACCATCCTCATATGTCAGTTGCATTTTTAGTCACTCTCTTCCAAAATATTATTAAATATCCCAAATAATATTTCTTCATTCTTCAGAAAAAGACTTTGCTAATTCAAGAATAGAAATTGAGAAACGTGGGATAATGCAATCCCTTTTCTTTATTAAGCCTGATGTGTATACAAGCCCTTGCTTCTATCATTGGCAAGAAAATGAAGGAACTGTTCTTGGAGGGACATAAGACGAGTAAAGGATTTATTCTCCATTTACTTCAAGAATAAAACTACCATTGAACAAGGATAGCCAAGAATTTAACTCGTACTGAGGAGTGAAATTCAAATTCAGGGAGAGTTTAATTCAGACATGTCACTGCTTGTCTTGAATACCTTACTAGGGATCAATTACTTTTCCCAGCCTGAAAAGATTTTCTTCAGAAATTTTTTTATTCTAAAAAATGGATTAAGTGGTTGTGGCACAGGCAGATTGTTCAGATTTAGACTCTGGCTGTACCACAAGCTGTCTCCATACTGTCAATATTTCTCAGGCTGTTAACCAGCAAAAAATTCTCCATCTGACAGCAAGACAATTTGCATTTTTGCTTCAGTTTGGACTTTGTGAGCTAATTCTGGGGTAAGAGATGCACGCCTAAGGATTATGAATCATGACTGAGTTCTTCTGTTAAACACAGAACATAAGAAGCTTGAGCCATTTAACTTTGCAGCCCTGAGCTTTGCAACCCTTTGAACCCTTAACATCTCCTCCTAAACCAGCTACCAGATCATGCACTGATGTGGCCTTGGGATATGAGGTGAAACAGCTTCTTTGTGTTTCAATTCCCTGTGCTATGGTACAGAACAACAGCACTCCTGCACTTTACAGGAGTGATTCTAGAATCCCACAGTATCAGAAGTTTTTCTATGCTAAATATTGTGCTAGAGAGAACAAAAATGCATAAAAATCCCTCAGCAAGAATAAGAACCACAGGAGTCATAGACACTGCTATGAGAGTGGATATTGGAGACTAGAAATGAGTAATTTCCACTTCTGTGGTTATCCTCAGGGACAGGAATTATTTATATTTTGTGGCAAGGAGCTTTCTTTCACTCAGTAAGTCAGCTTCTTGAGAAACAAAAAAAAGGTAAAACTGATAAAGAGACAAATAAGCAAAAATAGCATTTTCAGACTTCAAAATGTTTGGTTGGTTGTTTTGGTTTTTTTTCATTTCGTTCATTATAACTGTCATGTCTGCTCTGCTGGTAGAAGACAAAAGAATGTGGAACAAGTTCAAATCAGAGGTACATAATAGTTTACTAACATGGCAGCAGCAAAACAAAACATAATAAAAAGGTTTAGCAAAGCAGTATGCATATTCCAACACCAGTTTTGAATACCTTATATTCTTTCATTATATAATTTGTTTTTAAACTCTTTCTTGCCACCATTACCCCAAATACTTCCCAATAACTAGAACTGAGGTTAAACGTGTTAACATTTAGCAAATTGGATTTTACTGTTGATTTATTTGAAAGTTAGGAATTCTACCATTAGACTTATTAAACTAATGAAGTTTGTGTGAATTTCTGAGCAAATATATAGGAATATGTAGACATAAATATATATATATATATTTAAATATCCTGTTTTCAAATAACTAATACAAATTCTAACATCAAATCTTGAATTACTCAAATGCCCCTGAATAAAGAATACATCTGAAATGTGTGTGAACTGCTCTTACAAAATCAAAGAATATACCATGTTGAGATATGTGTGCTCAGGTCCAATAAAAAGCTACACGTAATATTTATCTTTTGGACACCTGTTCTTGGTTTCTCTGGTGCCCCAGGAAAGTAATAGATAAATCACCAGAGGAACCAGAGAAAACATTAAAGATTTAATTCTTGAAAAATGGGTCTTAAAGAAGCAAAGCCACAACTTGGCCCCAGCCCCTAAAATGCCTAAACCAGATAATTTCGAGTCTTTCATTTTCTAATTTAAGGGACTTATGACACAATTAAATCACCTGTACTTGGCATTATAACCCAATTATCTGTCTTTTTCTTAAACTGAGGGGCAAAATCCGTTGATACCAAGGCATTGAACATTTATTCACAGATTCTTGTATGTGACGCTTGTCTTAATATGTCCCAGGAAAAGTTTTTTCTGTAATTACTTTAATTTTAAAATATATTTAATCCCTTTCCCCATTATAGTGTAAGTTTTTTTTTCTGAATAGTATCATTGCATATTAATTCAATCTGCTTTTCATATTTGTTAACAATTTTATCCACAAAATCTTCTCTGAACAGAATAATTCTGGGAGACCACATCCTGTTATGCTTTGCAATTTGAGAGAAGTCTGTTACTCATTTTTGAGTAAGTTATATGAACTGACTTGATAAAATATATCTTTAAAAGTTTTATTTTACTCCACCTTTCAGAATGTTATCTATCAGAAATGCAATAAAATTAAGATATTTCACAATGGTTTCCTTTCTGTCCAGTAAGACATATAGTTGTCAGTGAAGAAAATTTTATTCAATTAATTTCAATTATCCTCATTGACTAAGAATCTATATAAAAGTATAACATTTGAATACATCACAGAACTCTGCTTTTGTTTGTGTATAATCTGTTTAATGTTTAATGTTTAATGTTTAAAGGACCTATAGTCCTTTATCAACTGATATTTTGGAAGTGGGACTCAAAAATATTGTTATAAAACTTAGGTTAATTTTTAAAAATTGTTCAGAGAACCTTAGTAATTTTGGCTGAGTTTCTCAGCAAATGCTCAACCTATGCTGTTGTAGCCATTCTTCTAAAAAACTTTGTTTTACTACTAGTAAAGGTAGTGAGTCTATAGAAGTCACCATCCTGACTGAGGATCTTCAGTCTCCTCATTGATTTCTCTACAAAGAGGAAATGAAGTGATCATACAGTTTAACTAATAAATATTATTTTTTTATCTAACCAGGAGATTCACAAAAAATTTTCCCCAGTGGATTGTTAGCTTATAAGATAAAATGCTAATTTTGCCCAGAGAAACCTGTTTACCCTGAATCAGAGACATAAGCCTCTGCTCCCTTGTCCTCTGGGATATCTCAGGAAAGCATTATGAGCCATATGGGCTTGGTGAGTCCCAGCAGTGAGTCCACAGGGGCAGCCCCCTGCTCTGGGAGATGGTACTCACAATGCCAAGAAAGAGTGTTGTGGGAGTGCACAACATAATGAAATGTTTAGGAAAGGAGCCAAAGGTGGGACATGGGAGGGATCAAGGTGGTTAGAAAAAAAGGAAATTAGAAGGATAAGGTGATAAAGTGAGCTGGTCTTTTGTAAGAAAGGGATCTATGCTTGTATAGACCTGGCCTGTTCCTGGTAAATAATCTATTCCAAATAAACTGCCTTTCTATCTACTTTCCTGAGTAAGGACTCTATTGGGCATGCATGAGTACATGTGGAAGTCTGAGTGCAGCAGCTGGAGTGGGCAGAGGGTCCTTGTGTCCATGGTGCCAGAAGTAGAAGAGACAGAAACATAAGCACACTGCAACGTGTGTGTATATAGGTGCCTGCAATATCCTGGAGAACTTCAGGGTGGACTAGAAAATGAGTGGAATAAAAAGGATGGGAATCACGTATCAGAGTGCCATAAGTTTACTTGAATACAGGAGAGTTCAGAAACATTGAGACTGGCTACTGGAGAGACAGCTGGTCTGGTCCAGCTGCTGAGATTAGGGCATCTCAGGGAGGACTGTGAGCAAGGCCAGAGACCTAAACCATCTACTTGTAAGTTCCATTCATGCATGTTTGGGCATGAGGCGAAGGGGGAAATACAGGGACCCATGGGCCAGCTACTAGATAGACTGTCTAGTTTGTTACTGAAGGAAATCAAGGGGTCATGTGTCTCTGCACCCATGTGTCTGGGGTTTTGTGTTTATATCTGGATTGGGGCTGTGAACATTAGGGGTTCATGTGTTGATGTGTGGCCATGCACTATCCTAGGATACAGGTGCAGATGCCATGTATGTATGAGTATAATTTCCACTGATGTTTTTTCTTTGATAGGCCAGGAGAGGAACAGGATCAGACCATTTGTACTTGTTGTATTTGAGTTGCTATGGTCTGGTTTGTATCTGCATTGATATATATTGAATGGTCTGGTTTGTATCTGCATTGATATGTATTGAACCGTGCAAATATATACATACAGAGGGGGAGAGAGAGAGTGTACCTATTAAAAATACAGGCTCAGCCTCACTGCTGACTGGACAGAAGTTTATCAAGTTGCAACAGCCTTGCCTTTCTTGGGCTGCAAAACGTGGCAGTTTCTAAAATACACACCTTTGGAGAGTGAGATAAACTGATGTTAAAATCTGCATGGACAAAATAGAGCTGGTTACTCAGCACCACAAAATACATCGGTACAAAGAGCTATCCTCAGTTGTTGCAGATTTATACTAAAGAGTATAAATTATTAAAATAATAATAATAAAAGGTTTATTTAAGATTTGTAGTCTTGAATGCACAGGATTCTGAGCTGGACATTTTGCAGTGGCAAATGCTGAATGCAGTAAGTCTGAGCTTCACTGAATACAAAGTTTTGAGATATTTTGTCTTTGCTGCTGGGTAGCTGTCTACATGAACAATGAACAGATGTTTTGTGGAATATCTCAGCTTTGAACGGCGTAAAAGGTTCAGTAAGAAATGCAAAAAGTAGAAAGGGCTATGTAGAAAATTTCATACAAAGGTGATTCTAAATACTCCGCAGGAGTAGGAACGAAAATGAAAGAAGGTTTCAAAATGATCAAAATATGCAAGTCATAAGGATTAAACTACACACTCAAAAAAATGAAGTATTTAACTCTAACAATATAAAATCAAAACTAAGTCCAAATTTGTTGAAAAGGTCATGAACCATTGACCTGGACTTTTGACTCAAACTAAGCTTTTGAGAACTACATTTCTTCCCAGAGGAGTAATGAAAGAGGATTGCATTAGCTTTTGATATACTTTACTTGATATCAGCAGGGATTCAGTAGTGTCTAAGGAGTTTTGCTTTGAATTTTCTCATTTGTTTACATGCTTCCAAAGGAATTTTAAAAAGCCCGTCTTTTTCATAAAGATTTATCTTGTTCTCTGGTAAAGCTTGGATAATTGATATCAAAAGGTTTAATCTGCTCTGAGAGTTTATCACAGATAAATCTTTGGCACCACAAGCTCCAACATTTGGCTATTTTTTTTTCTGAAACAGCACAATGACTAAGCCAGTGTAATTTAAAAAAAAAAATAAATAAATAAAAAAAAAGCATAAGTCCACGTTCTGTAGAAATGCCCCCACCTCTACTCTCCATTATGTTATTTAAAAAGAAGCTGGACTGATAGTACCTAAGAAGAATCTTGGAAATCAGAGTGAATCTCAAGCTATCCCCTTTGCTCAGAATATTAAAACATCCTTATGTTTTATAGACAGGATTGTCTGTCTTCTAGCTTGGATAAAAAAGTTCTATGTATAACAGGAAATGTGTGCAAATTTTGTCAAGACTGAGAAATTATAATTTATATAATAATACAAAACTATATAAAAAATGGCAATTATCTTCAGCTCATACATTTCAACAAATGCTACAGTTGGAACAACTCTTCAAAGAGTTGGTAACAATGCAATATCAAAACTGAGAAAAGAGCACGTGAAAGAAGGAAGAGGCAGTTTCAGCTGCCTCTAATAGTGATGAAAAAAAAATGGAAAGGTCATTAATTATAGAATGCTACAAATAATGTAATATCATTAATACCCTCACATTTCAAATAAAAATGGAAAATTGTTTCAAGTCTGGGAAAAAATGGCAAATATAACAATAATTTAAATTTGAGCCTGTGTTTCAGGTATATGTCTGGGATTCATCTGTGATGAATCAGCTGTCATATAATGGAAAGATCACTTGAAGTAAAGCCAAGAATACACCAATTGCCTCAGTCAAGCTGAGGGTCAGCTGTTTTGCTAAGTGGGAAACATGAGAAAATTACTTCAGTACTGCTAGTAATAAATGCTATGAGTGAGCATATTGCAGTCCTTGGTGACATTTTATGACTTGGGCTTAATCCACAATGGAGAAATTTTAATCTATTTAGTTATGGCCTTTTTTCCCTTAAAACTTACAGGGTTCAGAAAGTTCCACTTTAACATATCCCAGACATACATTATTATTTGGAAAGTTTCCAGATTTATGTAATAATTTCTTAATTTTGCTTTTGTAAATAATCAAATTAAATATAATTATTTTTTGCTGTTTTTATATTCATAGAATAGTAGAAAATGGGGAAAAAAAGTAATGACATGACATGCAAGAAAAAAATATATAATTCTGTGCAGCCTAGGCAACCAAATTATGAAAACCCAGTCACTACCACACCAAAAAGTGCCACTCCAGCAAATCAGTACACACCTGCCCACCTGAACCAGTGCCCACCTTACACACATGTAATTTTTGGATTGCTGTGATCACCGCATCTCTATAAACTTTGTGCTGAGAGAGGATTTTTCAGGAAAGCTGCCGAGCTCTCAGACAAGCTAGATATGCCCAGAGCAAATTAATTATGTGAGGAAAACCTCTAAACCTGTTTTACATCCCTTAAGATCTTTAAAAGTAAATTGTTACTGCTCTTTAGAATGTAGGCCAGGAAACGGAGCAAAGAAGCCTTCTCATACAGTGTATAAAATAATGGTGATTAAACAAAATCATGTATGAATCATGTTGGATGTGACTAGATTGAGATAGTTAAGTCTGTAAATTTTAAAATGTTTTCGATAAATCTCAAAAAGTCACTACTTTCAGAAATTGGCTTCCATGGTCACTGTCTTTATGTCAACACTTGAGTTAAAGCTGCAGGGGTATAAAATAGTTTCATGAATTTGAACACTTGAGATCTTCTGGAAAGTTTCATTCTGGTTCTTTATGGTTATTCTAGAATATTCCTTGGAATGAACTTGAGATTTTCAGTTAGTGGTCTTCTGCATCATGTCAAAGGTTGTCAGTGGTGTTTAAACCATTTGCCCATTCACATACACAGTGGGTATGCACACAGTACAAGGCAGGAAACTCTAATTCCCATTTTTGCTTTAGAAAATGTCCTGAAAATGTATTAAGTGACAACTGTGTTACCTCATTTCTTATTCAGGAGCATATGTTTTCTCACTTTTCCTTTTCTGTGTCCAGGTTTCTGATTCCACTCCTCAAGGTTTCCTCCATATATCATGACTATGTATACTTAATATCTTACAGAAGTTTCAGCTGTCAAATTAGTTAGGTTTAACTAGTTTAAGACTGAAACTGCTGATATTTGGAACCTTTTGTTTTCTCCTGTACACATGGAAAGTGCAGAAACAATTTTTTGAGTCAGTAACCAGCAATACTGCCCAATCACAAGTTATTAGAAGACTACATTAGCTTTAGTTTTTAATCTATGTGCTAAATGGCAGCACAATTTCAGTATTTTAAACAAGTTTTGAAGCATGCCTTACTTCTTTTCCTGTCTCCTGAAAGTGCACTCTGATCTTACTGAACTAAATTTTTCTTTTTTTCTATGCTTTGAAATTATTAATTTCTAGTTAATTTTACATTTTGTGAATTGGACAAAAGTCAAGACAGTAAGGTTGTATATTAAAAGTGTACCACAAAAAGCAATGGGCCAATTTAAGTGAAATTACCTAATTGGAACATGGAGAATAAAAATAATCAAAATTTAGATTTTGTTGTTGACTATGAATTTAAACCAAAAAAAAAAAAAAAAAAAGGAGGATTTAACATAGGAATTAAAGATATTTAGTTCAGCAATCAAGTTCTATAAACCCCAAGTATTTAGTGATATTTTAATCTATAATATTTCATATTCAAATTTTGAATATGATTATACTGAAAATTAAAGAAATTTCAAAATGTATTCTCTATGCTATCATTATTTACTATTTATCTCCAAATGTTCAACAAAAGTAACATCATTAAATTTTAGTTTTCTATTTATGATTAAACAAAATAGTGCTAGAGATTATGCCTAAAAAAAAGCTTACTTATATAAGCAGTGTTAATAGCTACTTCCAATCATTTTATGCAATTTTATACAAACTTCATATTTATTAATTGCTTGCAGAATTTTAGTAAGTAGACAATAATCTGATGGACGTGAGATGCCTGTGTTGACAATAACAATTTGACAAATATGTCTTGGGAAGGAAGCATTTCCACATATAATTTTTTTGTCGGAATGCTCAAAAATAAAATGCAACTGAAGAAAACAATTTCTCTAAGACCAGTCATAAAATTGATTTGACAGGCTTGTTTTTGGCTTGTTGCCCTCAGTCTCCTTAACATCTTAAATCAGCCTCCAGTTTTTCCTCTGACTAAGAGCTTCAGATTTTTCCTCTTTTTTTTCTTCTTTTTTCTCCCTTATTTTTCCCCCATGTTGGGAATTATTTTTATTTTTTGAGGTTCAATTAAAACATAGGTGGGTACTCTCTTTCTTCAGGCATGAACCTTAATTAAGATTAAAATGCTTGCAATTAATGTAATCTCAGTTTTACCAGTAATCTAGAGCTCAATCTGATAGAGGACTTCAGTAACAAAAATAGAATGTAGGTAGAACTGAGCTGCCTGTGTTTAAACTTGCTATCTTAAAAGCTTTACAACCTACACCTTAGCCTACTAAAGGTGAAGGAATGAGGTGCACTCTGGTTTAACACTTCTCTGGGAGCTGAGCTGCTCCTCAGCATTTCAATAGCGTGACAGACTCCACATGGAATAATGGCCTATTTTAGCAATATGGTGATGGTGTTATAATCCTCCTTTTAAATAATTGTCTCAGGTCTAAAACAAGTTTTTTGAATCAGGCATTGAGGAACAGCATCCTTCTCAGTTTAATAAATTCTATGTAAACCTCTAGAGATTAATTTTATTTTCAGGAAAACTGATCTACTTACGAAGTATATTTTAAATATGTGAAGCACCCAACTCCTGACGAAATTGTGCAGCAAAGAAAGCACATGATGTAAAATTGATCAAGCCCTTCACATTGTCAGAAGTGTAAATCCTGGGATATTTAACTCTGGAGATTTTGATCCCTGATAAAATCCTGATTTGTATCTCATCAAATGGATGTACATCACAGAAGAAATTCCTAAGTGCAAGAGCCCAGAATCTTTTCCTTCTACATAAGTGCAGAGGACAATAAGCTAAAAGAGTCACATACTCTCTGGTCTAAAGAAGAAAACATGAGTTATCTAAACCTTTTCGGATTGTGTATGGTACAGGGAGAAAGCTACAAGAAAGAGACTAAACAGCTGTCCATACTTCTGACACTTAGTGAATTACTTCAAATATCGTCATTGATGAAAGTAGATATGGGTTTTAATGTTCATTTTAAAAATCTCATTTGCTAACTTGCTCTTGCCTTCAGTCCAGCTCCATTAGTCTAATTCTTAATCATGTTCCTAACTGGATGCAGAAAAGTAAACCATTTAGTCTCAACTAGGATGCCAGTCTAAGAAGTAAAGTGGAATGAATTACAAGCAATTAACTGGCTTTGGGCTTATTGTTTCATGCCCCTGCTCTTGCTTTTTTTTTTTTTTTTTTTTTTTCCTCAGATCTTGCAGGACATAGTAGAAGGGTCAAATGAGAGGTAAAAATGTGACAGAGTTTTCACACTCAAGTAAAAGCTATGTCTTTATTTAAAAAAAATAAGTAAAAATAATCAAAAGTCTACTAACTTATGATGTTAAGCTTAACCATTTGAAATGCACATACATGCGTAGCATTTTCATTGCTACTAACCAGAAAATTTGGTAAGCACTGTAAGAATTATTTTATTATAGATTCTTATTTCTTACAGTAATTGCCCTGGCTTACGAAGACACAAAATGGGAATAGTCAAATAATTGTGAAAATTTTTTTAGTGAATATGTACTGAAAATGAAATGTTTATTATATGTACTCTTTGTCTCAAAGTGCATGTTTGTTTGTACTTGCCAGCATCCATCTTATTTTACAGAGACATCAATACGTAGGTCATAGATACAAATTTTTTTACAAACTAATTTTAAATGACCTGATATAGGATTTGTCTTGTAATAAATAAATTATTTCTGAATGAATTACTGATCATTCTAAAGCACATACAACTTCAGTTATCTTAAGATCTATCTGCTTACCTTGAGATAGTCCTGAGGAGCTATAGCTATTCTCTGTGATCTAGTATTGAGAACACGTGTAATTATTATCCAACAGTAAATCTCTTCTATTGAACAGTAAAATGGAGTTGACAGCTTCAGCTATTCTCTTGACAGAGGAAGTGAATTTTTAAAAAATTCCACCACATTTACTAAAAGGTTCTCTTAGAAGTTTTTTTTCTGTGCATCTGTGTATGTCTCAGCACACAAAGGTGGGAGTTCTCTATCTATGTGATGGTTTCCTTTGTATTGTTATAACTGCAGAGCACAGCCCTGCTAAGAGAAAATATGTTCTGCTATTTTTTCTCTCACTGAGTACTACACTCCTAGTTTCACTATTCCTCTTTGTTGAAATAGAATTACGGCAGTAGCAATAATAAGTGAATAAGTGGCCAAGAAGTAAAAGGCTAATAACTAATGCTGTATTACTGCCATTACTGCAATGATGAAATCCAAAGCAGTGATCAAAAGACAGGTACTAGGAAAGCAGCACACACAACCAGATATATTTTTAATTTATATGAGACATATCATGTAATATTTTTTCATATCATTCTACTTTCAATTAGTAAATATAGCTGTGAAAAAAAAAAATTATCAAAATTCTACTATGCATTTGCAAAATAGCAAATGGTGTGCATGTATTCATGCATGAGAGACAAAGGAGATGGGCTCTACTGTTATCAACTCTACTGTTTATTGAATGTATTATATGAGGTGAGAGAGTAAAATAGTTGCCACATTTATTGTTGTCATTTTTTTTTGGTTGGAGTTTTTAAAAACTTAACTTGAGGAATTCCATTGATTTGAAATTCAACTCTGAGCAATCAACTGAGTTTATATTATTCTATCATAACATGATTTTACATTTCATGGGAGGAAAGATTAATTTTTCCTCAATCAAAACCTGTTCTGATGCTCACTGAAATGACCACACAAATGGAATGTTTGGCTCTGAAGAAACCTTTTTTCTCTGTAAATGGACATAGTGCTCCTAACAATGAACTTAGACCAGCAAACAGAGTACTGATAAACATTACACTGTGCTTTAAGACTGCTTTTGGGTTGTTTTTTTGTGGTTTGTGTTTGGATTTTTTCTCTTGTGCTAAAGCAGCAGGATGTTTTCAAATTAGAGCATTGAGGATTCACTTTAATACCTGTGTTTCTCTCCCTGCTTGTTGGAGAAATAATTTACTCTTTGACTGTTTCTTTCCTCTCTACTGATGTCCATCAAGTTCTCCTGAGTCCAAGCTCTGTGGGCTTCAGTGAAGCCACAGGCTGAAAATTGTAAAGGCCTAGGCCTTTTCTCACAGGGTCTGAGTTCCTTTCTCAGGCTGTGAAACTTTCTCAGGCCTAGCTGAAACCTTTCCCATGCTAGGGCCTCTGTCTGTACTGTAAACATAAGAGAAAGAATCATAACATAGATAGCACACCTGCTGGATCTATGGGAGAGCTGTCTCTCGGTCTCTCCAATGAACTATCTGTATTTTGCTTTGCACGAACTGTATTATAAAAAGCCACAGCTTTCTTCAATAAACTGCTCTCTTTCTTGCATCAAGTAAGAGTTGCCATGTTGCTGTCTCCTCTCGCCGCTCCGTAACCATCTCAGGCAGCAACACAAGCTCTTCTGAAGTTTTCAGTGAGCAGTACTTATGAGTTTACAGATAAGATTTAAGAACATATTTAACATTATTACATGCTAACATATGGCTCTTCATCTTTATTTCTTTAAAGAAGTGAAACATGAATTATAATAAATGTAAATATGTATTTTTGTGTTTTGCATTTACTAACTTTACTTTTAATGTGAAAACTTTGAGAAGCAGTTAAGTAAAAACCAATTTGCTTGAAATATGCCCTCTAGCTACAGCACTTTCACATATCAGGTATAGTGCTATTTCATTGTCATTGAAATAAAAGTTCACTTTTCACTGCCCAGACAGCTGAAAAATCTATTGCAACCTCAAGTACCCAGAGTTACACAAGCTGACATTTACATTTGCCATATCTTGGTTAATAAATTTCAGATTCTGACTTTCCTGACATTTTCTTAGACAAAGTTACTTTCCTTACCTAGAAGTTTAGCAGGTGTGCATTCAAATCTAAGGAACTGTGGTACCAAGTTTGGGAGTGTGAGGTGTAGAAAAGAGAGTGTGAAAGACAAGACAAAGAGAGAAACTTATGTAACATAAAATAATAAATGAGAAGAAGATTGTCAGGGAGTTTATCTTTGAAGAAACATAGTTATACTTTGGGCCTATAAAAAAATGAAAAGGCAGAAAACCTTTTTTTTGCAATTTTATTTGTTTTACTAAAATTATAAATCTGCTGATGAGATTTAAAGCTCTTGTGTTGTTTGTATTGATGTAATGAAGAGCAGCCTAAGTCAAATGATGTGCTTTATAGTCTAACAGAGAAAGTTCAAAGGCACTTCTGAAGTTGTTATTAGTACAGGGTCTAACTTAGGTTGTCATATTGATTATGTCTTTACTATGAAATATACCCACAAGCAACTCTATGTGTTTTAGCTGATTATTCACTTTTCAAACACGTGTTTTGCTGCATAAATATTCACTTTACTGCTTTGATCTCCTTGCCTCATTTTACGTCTTGTTGAAAACAAGCATGCATTTCAAATTCTGAAAACCATCTCTTTTGAGGGTCTTAGAGCAATAGGAACTGTGTGACCACATTTAGTTTACCAGCATGAATTTTAAGAGGCATAAAACAGATGCAGACAGCATATTTCCAAAATCATTTGAATTCCCATAATAAATAAGTACTTACCAAACTTTTAAGTTCAAAATGTGTCCTTGCTTCTATATGCAACAGCTTTCTAAATTCCAGTTACAATTTCAAAATTCCTTTGTATCTGAATGCTAAAAAGATAGGATCTGATTCTGATCTGACTTGCATCTCCATGGTTCTTTAACTTAAACGTACCTAAGTGTTTATGTCTAAAAGTAGTTATGAAAATAAAACCAAGTCTGATATACTGGACATTTTTTCTGATAACATTACTTATTGTAAAACCAAAGATTTTATTTTTAGCACATTCTTTTATCTCATTTAAAACATTTCTCCAAGTACAATTCTGTAGGCATGCTACTGCTAACCAGCACTTCTAAATCTCATGTTTTCAACATGAGCTTTCACTCATCATATTACAAAAATGTATTGTTTACATATTGTGCCACAAACTTTAATTGCTCTTTAAACATCCTGTGGGTGGCTTTGGAAATGTCTGCTTCTTCTGAAGACACTTCCTGCCTCTCATAATAGATTCCCTGCCATCATCATCACCAGTTACCTTCATCTACCTGAGCTTTTTTGGCATTTCTATTGTGGCTTGCAATCAATTTTCAAGGTCATATGGTTCCGTAATGGAATATTAACACCCTGAGAGTAGGCTTGCCAGCAGGAGGTGTGTCAGAGCAATTTGACTAACAGTGCTTTGAAGGACTATGACCTTGGAAACCTCTAGCAGGACAATCTATGAATTTGGAGTAGCTGTCAGATTGAATTGTAAAGGGGTGTATATTAACACACTGGATTACAATGAAGACTCATTCATAAAAATTGACATCCTGCCAAAAAATGGAACACACAAAAGTTTAATGGAATATTTATTCCCTAATTATGAACACATAACCTCCCCAAATCACATATCTGCATTCTTGGAATACCACAATTATACTGTAGTTTTGAAGCCCTTATTTTTTACATTTAAACATTTTCCTTATAACATGCCAAATCCCTCCCCAACTGGGCATTGGCACAGGTCCCACTGATTTTAACAGAAGTAGACCTGCCTTCAAAAGACAGTTGCAGTGGTGGTTAATATTGGGAACTGTAATACATTTTTTAAGGCCACAGCTACGCATATGAAATTAAATTTTAAATCTGTATTGTTACTTCTAGATAATTTTTTCTGGCTTTTCAAAGAGTTCCAGTGGTCAGGAATCAATGGAAAGACCTAGGGGAATGAAAATTAGGTTATGTTTATCTATGAGCCTCAATAAGGATTTAAAACTTTAACTGCAGACATCCAAGTTTGGAAATCTTGCCCTATGGTTGCAGCTGAAACATTTTCTGGGAATGATCAGACAATTATACAGTAAAGACCATGTGCAGCACTGTTGACTATGGCATAATTAAAAAGAGACAATAAAACACTGAGTGCTCAACTTAAAAAATATCGTAAAATTACATGTAACTACTGAGCAGATGTTTTTTTTCCAACAGAATCTAAAAACATTCTCTGAGAATTAAAACTACAGAAATAAAATATAAATTATAATTACTCAGCCTGAGTATACATTTGTGGGTAATTATTTTCAGTAATCTTGCATTTATGAACATGGTTTAAAAGGCATATCCACACAGCAGCAAATTCTCAATTACAAAAAGAATCTTCCTTTTGCAAATAGAAGTGTGCTGCTGTTAGAAGCACTTATGTCCTTCATGCTTGACATTACAGTTTATCTCCTTATTAAATCCTCAGAAAAAGTGAAAATGCTAATCCTTCCAGCTTGCACTACTCCTCAGTGCAGCATAATAAGAACTTAAGCATGTTCTGTCTGCAAAAAAACCTAGAACCATGTGAAGTATGTAACTGGCCTAAAGAGGTATCTCCTTTCCACTGGTGTTCCCGTTCAGTACAACATGGCCTGACAGCAAATGCAAGTCACACAATTCTGAAGCCCTGCTGGTATCCACAGGCTGCAGCAATAACCATCCTATACCTGAGCCAAGGCTGACTGAAAGTGAAAAGGAGCTATCTTTTTGCTTTCAGTGGCTTTTGGATCATGCAATCCTTGATAGATATACCTTTCACTGCACTCTGACATAATCCTCATATCACACAACATAGTTGGACATAAAAGGTGTTACGACATCAGCAGGCATAAGATTTATTTCAAGAAAATTGTTGAAAGATATTCTTTGCATGTCAAGGTTAGCCACCAGACAGATGTGTAACAATAATAATAGCCAAAGAATAACTTTGCTAATTATTTGTCATACATCCTGTTTTAGCAGAAAAACACAGTTCTTTCTGAAATTGAATGTTGTTTACTCCACTAATAATATCAATCATTAAAAAAAATATTTTCCCCTCATAGTTCATTTCACACCATTTTGTAAATGCTGGTGTACAACACACAGAAGCAGGCAGTGCCAGATCACTTGGCTTTCATGACTCTCCACTGGCAATGGAAAATTTTTTCCTTTACTGTATTTTTTTCATCTCTCTCTTTAAATTCCTATGCTGAACATAGATAATTTATGATTTTTTTAATTTTTTTTTTTTTGTGAAATCATGGTTCTATTCACTGACATGAAGACTTTGCTATTACCCTCAGCTTTCCAACATGGCAATAAGCAGCTATATAGACAGTTCTTGGTTAGCATTAAAAAAAAACCATCATTGCTCAATAACTTAAAAAAGCAGAACCAAGATGCTTTTTTCTACCCACTGTACCAATTTGCATCCTTATAAACAGAAGAAACTATTTTCTATTGGATTATAATTCAATAAATGGCACATTACAGTAAGGGAAGAACAGTTTTTTAAAATAAATTATAATAATGATGATAAATCAAAAAACCCTATTTAAGTGTTGTATTTATAAGCTTATAGTGCTTAAATAAAGCAGATTGCATTGAAAGAGGAGAGAACAAGTGAAATAAAATGAAAAATGTTGCATCTTTCAATGGCCTTGAGTCACATGTTCTGCGACAGATTAATGCTTCACTGCCCCTTTACTCCTTATGTTGGGTTTTTATTTAAAAATAAAGCCAGAGATAAGCCAAATAAGAATTGAAAGCAGAATTATAGTGAGAGGAGCTATTGAAATAGAGGAACAGAAGCTATTGGAATAGAAAGTTGTGGGGGATAAAGGACAGCGAGGCAACGGAGGGGAGTGTGGCGGAGGCTGCATATTTTCCATCACAATACTGAGCATTCAGGTAGTTGGGATGAATCACTCTAGCCATGTTTTTAGGCCTAACAAAATTTAATCTTCAGATTATAAACATGGAAATACAGTACCTGAATATTTTTTTAGCTTGACCTGGGAATTCTACTCCCTGATTGCAATCACAGTTTCAAGTTATATTAAAAAAAAAAAAGGAAATACAGGAAATAGAAAGGATTTTTTTTTTTTTTTTCTGCATATGTGATGGGCAGCTTCAGTGGAGTTTCTGTTAATACAAAACTTCTTCCAATGTCTAGTTTAAATGTACTTCTTTTAATAGCACTGTACTTTGCTTTATGTGCCTTTTCTCTCTCACTGTTTATAAATTCTCATTTCAGACACTTTGGTGTGAAGAACAACCTGATGCTTCTACAATGAAATGACTGGTTTGCTAGATGAGCAGATAGCAGTCAATATTGTATACCTTGACTTTGGGAAAGCTTTCAACACTGTCTTCCGTAAGATCCTCAGAGAAGTTGATGAGGTATGGGTTAGATGGGCAGTCCATGAGGTAGACTGAAAATTGGCTGAATGGCTGAGCCCAGAGTTGGATGATGTACAGCACAAAATCTAATTGGAGGCATCATCAGTGTAAACTGACAGTCAATACTGGGTATGATCCTCTTTATTATCATCTGTACTGATCTGGTTAATGGGGAAGAGTGTAATTTCAACAAGTTTGCTCACGGTGCAAGACTGACACACACTGGGTCACGCTTCAATCCAGAGGGACTTCTACAGGCTAGAAAAATTAGTGGACAGCAACCTCATCGAGTTCAATTAGGGGAGGTAATAATTTCTGCAACAGGATCAGGTCCTTCACCAGGTCCACCAGGGGACCACCCAGCTGGAAATCAGCTTTGCAGAAAAGGACCTCAGCATCCTGGTGTACTACTCAGAGGACTACATAAATCTCTGCAGTGTGAGGATGTCTGTTCAATAGTTCAACATACCTGAATTACTCTTTTCCTGTATTGTCACTGCCACATCTTGTGTTAACTTCATTCCTCTAAAACTGCTATTTGAGTTTTTGAAATCTTACTCTGCTGTAAGTGATATAAAATAGGCACACATTCTTCTTTGATCATGAGTTTATTTGTATGCCTACAGGGGCAGAGTAACCTTATGACATACATTTACTATTAACACTCTTTGGGAAACAACACATATTATATCATTGTATCCGTTTGAAGCCAAAAATATCTAGCAATCAGACTTCTTATCTAGCAATCAGCCTTCTTTTCTTTCTCCCTTGTTTCTGTCCTTTCTTCAGTATATTTTTGCAATCAGCCACATATTCCTTAAACAAATCAGGGTGCAGACTTTCTATTTAAACACATCTCTGATCCAGTCAAGGTCAGCCTCACTTTTGTTAGGTACAGCTCATTAGGGATAGTGGAGAAGCTCAAGTCCTAGGAGTACAAATGCAAGAAAGTAAACTACCTTCCAGTTATCTAAAACATAACGATTAAGTTGTTGCAAAATGCCAAATGCTTACATGAAGAAACATTCACTTCCATTATTTAGAACCACAGCACATGTACCGTCTAATGCTTTAAGTAATTCACCGCAACAATTTCCAAGTCATATCCAAGGCTGTCCCATGGTAGCTCTCACTGATAGCCTATATAAAACAGTAAGGTCATGCAGGAACCCTACTGTCATTTTACCATAACTTGTTTGTCACAGGAAATATGCACAAAGTATCAGGATCATAAAACTCTCAGAGTGTGCTTATTTGTATGTCCCATGAGGACAAAAGCTTATTTTCTGAACCGCAGAAGTGAATTATGAAAATCAGAAACATAAAGAACAACAAAACAAATAATTGTTTTTAAATAATACATTAGGTTCTTAAATGAAGCTTATTCTGAAAAATCTGTTTTAAAAAAAATAATTTCTTCATATATATTAGTGTATTACCTGCCTAATGTTTAGAATTGCTGAAGCAAGTCCTATTTTAAATGCATATGCAAGAGAACAATTGTGATGGCAGACATTATAAATTTCCTATAGCAATTCTATATTCAGCATTTGTAATTGCACACATTACCACAGAAGTATTTATGAGAATTACAGCACTACAAGTTTCCAAAATAAGTGTATTTTACAGATATGAAGACTCAGTGTACTTTCATGTTAGATCAAGACAACTAAAGACATGTTTTCTCTTTCATTCCTGGTGTACATACAGATACTATTGAAAACAAGCTGAAGTTGTGTGCAAACTTATGTCTAGGTGAGCCTCCTTCCTGGTCCTAAATCTGGGCTTGTTTTTCTTGTTCAGTATTTTGGCTTCTTTATTAAAGTCCTCAGCGGTATCACAGATTTAGGTTTTTTTTATTATCTTATTTGCCATTTGGGACCACATTGTTCCACAAAACTTGTAGTGACAAAATGGAAAAGTTTATGTTTAAACAAACATCCTTTTGCCTTCTGGTGCATACACACCTAGATTTCTAAAGCACAGACTGGCCTTTATGAGGAGAATAGACTAGATAAACAGTCTGTTAGCCTTTGCCCTTCCTCCTCATCTCTTCTCTCATGAATCCCTTCTCATGCTTCCATCTTTTAGTTCAGCAGGTAGATATCTTGGCTGTTAGTTCTCACAACAAATTACATATGATCCTGGTGAAGCCAGTAAGAGGAATGAATTCCCTGGAGTCAGTATGCCAATTAATGTCTTGAAGTTATTAAAAAACCCTAACCTAACAAAAACCCCCTTGATTTTCTTTCTTCAGTTTAAGCCCAGTAGAAAAGGGCATAAAAGAGCCACTAATAGTACTGTTTTCCTCAGCATCCTTGTGGCTGGATGGAAATATTCCATCTATCCTGCAGTTAGGGAAATACACCCTCATAAATTTGTACAAGAAATTGATTTTCAGGGAAAGACTTTGTGATTGAACCAAAGGCTGGTACACTTTCTGAGATCCTGAAAGACAGTGTTCTCCCCTCAGCTTCAGTGCTAGTACTTCACATTCACTCCTTGGGTTCAGCATATAAACAGTCACTAATTTTACCATCAGTCATCCATCTTTCAAGACCATTTGTGTCAAATGACTGTAGCACCAAGGTACATTACACAAATTCTCTTCCCTTATCTTCACACTACCATTGACTAGGAGCACAAGAAAAATATTGTGGAAACAGCTCAAGTGGTCTCACAGCACGCTACTGAGCTCTCACTGTTCCAAAAGTAATGACCATAAGTTGTTTCCGGTAATTCTCCTTCCCTTACTCTGAATGACGCCCTTTGGCAACAAAAAGCAAACTCCAACTAGATATAAGTGCTTTCTCAGTCCCCTCTGATTGGCAACTGATAATGTTTTTGCTTTTGTTTGTTTTAGAAAGAAACAGGAAAACTGAACATGGCATGAGGAAATTTTAACAAGGATCTAAAAATAATCTACTCTCTTTTCAGTAAATACTTGTGATCAGTTTGGAAGCAAAAAGCAGCACAGAATTTATAAGAATAAAACTTGTTTTCTACTCTTCTAAATTTTGTAAAATCCAATATCCAACAGACAAGCTAAAGCAATAGCTCAGAATGATGGCACAATGGCAATGACAGAACATTGCAGGCCTCATAATCACCATTAAGTGTTGAAATAATGCAAGTTTGACATGAAGTTTCAAGCTCCATGGTGCTTAGGGCTGCCTTATGCCTACAGCATGCTGCCCGTTTTGTAAGTTGGATATGAGTAATGGGACTTTGTGTTTACATATTTGAACAGTTTGATTAACATCCATTTTAATACTAGAAGAGCTGCCAAAAAAGACAAGACTACTGTGTCCATACAAGTGGATAACATTCTGTATTAAGCAAGGTGGAAGCTTCACCCTAATTTTCATCTAAAGTAAACGTAATTTAATTGTTGTCAGTGTCATGGTTTGACATAGCTTGGTTTTTAGTTGATAGTTAAGGGAAAAATCCATCAGCCACAAAGTGATTTTTTCCTGTAAGAAACATTACAGCTTCCTTAGTGCCTGACAGAACCAATAGCTAGCTAGTTCTGAATATGGATACTCTGTTAAACCAATTGGAGGAGCTGGACATGCCTCTATAAATCATATTTAAGAGAGGAGAAAACAGTGAAAAGTTTTCTTTTACTTCCTATTTTCTGCAAAAGAGTGGAAGCCTTTCCCTGCTCCTTCCTGGTAAGGCTGACCTGCGTGGCCTGGCTACCAGGGTGGGGCAGGGGAAAGGGAAGCCCGAGCTGGGCCGCGGTGTGGGCTGTGAAATCTGGTCAGTGCTTCACTCTGCAGGCAGCGGGCCAGGCCCTGGTCCAGCTGCAAGCTGCCAAGTCATCCCACCAGGGACTGTTCCAGCGCTGCAAGACACCAGACGCAGCTGAGACTAAAGGTGGCTCTACAGGCTGTGCAGGAGGCAGCCAGGCGGCTGGAGATGAAAGCAGCCAGGGCCGAAAAACAGCCATGCAGCCAGAGTGGCCATCACCATCCTAGCCCAGTCAGTGAAAGACTTTGTGTGCCTGTCTGTTAAACCTTTCAGCACTGAAACATTCCACTTGAGAACAAAATAAATCTGTAAATGCCAATCTTCTCCTGAGTCAGAAAAGGCAAGATGAAGGCACGTGAGGAGAACAACATGGAGACATCAAGGTCAGTGAAGAAGGAGGAATCAAAGTCCAGAGGGAGGAAAATGAGGAGATGCCTCTGTCTCAGCCTGATATTCTTGTGTAAGACCATGGTAGGATGTGATCCATCAAACTATTTCCCTATAATTCATGAAATGCATGGGGGGATGGAGTGTTCAAACTGCAGTCTATGAGCAAAAGCACCCATGTTGAAGCAAGCAGATGCTAAAGTAGCTGTGATCTGTGATGAGAAGCATGAACAGAGAGAAGAGAACCCTTGCCCCATGGATAGAAGAGAATTTTTACTCCGAGACAGAAGAAAAGACCTTTTTTTTTCAATACTAGAACAGCTCATCCTTAAAATTGCACCACATAAGCTGAGACAGTCCTAGAAAACAGTTTTGGGAAAAACTGTAAGTCAATGGGACGGACTTGCATATAGCAGACTTCCTTTTCCCAGGCAAACTGGTTTGCTGTGAAATAAAGCTATGAGAGAACTGTTTCTTGTGGAAAAGTCTCCATGGCGTGGCAGGAGAGACTAAGCTCCCTAAGTGGACAGATTTATTTTGAAGTGGTCAACAGACTGAAAATCCCACATTTTTTCTCTTTACATTGTCAATTGCAAAGGGAAGAGGAGTTGTGGGAGGAAAAGTGTTTTAAAAGATATTTCTGATCCTTATTATTCTTCTTTTAGTCGTGTTTGTAAAACTTTCTTCGTACCCTTTAAAAGTTTCGAACCTGCTTTGCTCTTCTCCTAATCCTTAACTCACAGAAGAAAATGAGAAGATAATTTTAGTGGGTGCACTGGCATTTGGCCAGCACTCAACCCACTACATTAATTGGTGTTTTGGCCCAGTTTTCAAACTGAAACTGCTAGTCAGGAACATTTTTGTCAGGTGCAAGTAGAGACAGAATACAGCCCAACTCACAGCTTGACAACTGAAGTATTGCTGGGTAGAAGTTAACAATTAGAAAGTATAATTTTAAGTACAATCGAGAAAATTGTTTAAAAATATGCTTTTGTATTTTGATTAAAATAATGGCTTCCAGCTAAGTAAGTTATGAGTACATTTATGCCAAGTTGTTATTAATCAGTATCTTCTTCTGGTTAGATTAATTAAGCTAAATCCATTTTGTAGACAGCACATGGAAGTGACAGGTGAGTTAAATCAAGCTTTAGTTAACTTTAGCTCAATTTCTGGCACTGACATTACCGTTCCAAGTGAGAAGAGAGAGACTTATAAGAGTGCAGGAGTGAAATGTCTTAAATAACTGAGGTTTTTGTCACGTAAAAATCTTGGAGGAAAGTTTTACTTTAGGCTATTTTCAATTACTCATGATCTTATTATTCCAAAAATATAAGAAATACCTATGTCTAAAACCAAATTAAAAATACCATGAATGGGTCATCTTGTTTCTAGCATCTTCCAAGTTTCTCATCTCTCTCCACTGCTTAACTGTAAAAAAAAACAAAAAGCTACCTTTATATTTCCCTACAGCTGCGCATGAAAGCCTGAAACAAAATCCATGATTTTGTTAGTTCTCGAGGGAAGGGGGCGAATCACAAATTTCTATGGCTTTTATTTCCCACAAATATTTGGGCTATCAACTTGCAGAAAATCAGAATGCAAACTTTAAGTCATGGGGGACAGAGGGAAGAAATCATGTGAATATTTGCTTTATTTCCACAATGATGCCTTCTTCAGCAAGGATGAGGCTGTTTCTACTCTGCTGTGGTTATACATAACTGCAGCCCATCCAGAGTGAGGCTGCCCACAGCACCATCCTACACATAGAGGCAGTTTCTTTTGTTTCTGTTATTTTACATTGAATTTTTAACACAAAAATAAGATTGTAAAAATTCTCTTAATGTGAACAATACTTTTTCTTCCATAAAATCTCTAGGAAAATTTGTATAAGTTTTTAGTCTTTTTTGTTGCACTTAAAAATTGTCTACCAACCAGTTCAGAACTCTGGTATTTGTGGCATTCTGGTTCTCTAATAATCTGTTATACATTCAGAAACATTTGAAGCTCTTATTTATAACCTTTTCAAAGCATAATCACAGTCTTATTTTCAAGTTGTGTTTTGACTTCCAAGGCTTCCTGCCAGCAGATATAATACTTTTCCAGCCCTCTACTTCTCACTTTGATCCTAGATATTCCTTCTTAAACTAACAAAACAAAAATTTTGGATCCAAGCTTTTGGTCAACTTTTTTAATGTCCATCTTTGAATAAATAGTAATAATAAATAAATGCAGTACAGATCATACAGGTAAGTTTCGTTCTGATGAGAGTTTCTGTTTAGAATTTTCAATAGGCTATTGTTCCAACAGGAATTAAAGGCTACTTTTCTTCCAAGATAATACAGAATATTTAGCATAATTTGATATATTAACCTTGGTGGATAAATCATAGTATCTGTTTTTCAAACAAGAGAATCTAATGGAAATCATTGGAAAATGAGAAGAGAGTACCATCTGAAACAAGTTGATTAATCAGCTTATCTTCTTCTTCCTGATGAAGTCACAGTAATTAAATGGTGCTAACCATGGTCAATTTGAAATACAGCCAAACATTGAAACATTTTTAGAGAGGAAAAGTTTAATTCAACCAAAGCTGGTGAATAATATTAAAAATATTTGGACTTCTTTTTTTAATACCACAATAATTAATTATTTTAAATTATATGGATGGAAATATTCAACAAACCCACTGACTGGATTGTATGTGTATATCTTTTAATTCTGTGAAAAATTATACGATCAGCCTGATGCAGATTGTCACTAAGCTTTGATTTTGGGCCTTGTTATTATATTTTTAGAGCATTTATTCAGTAGAATCTTCAGTATCTTTGTCATTACTATATAAGGAGAGATTACTTTTACAAATGACTGTTTCAGCATTATAAATAGCTCCACTATGTTACAGTTTTCCCCTGAGTATCCTCACTATTGAGTAAATTGACCTTATACAGGACAGTAAGTCATTCATGACTGGGAACCTTAAACTACAGAATAAATTTAAAATCACTCAGTTCCCAGCTAGACACTCTGTATTTAGCTTCAACATAACCATAAAAATGCTATATAAAGTATCCAGCTGAGATCCTAATACAACTAGTTTCCTAGTCAAGTCTGTATTTCATATATTCTGCTAAACTGCACTTCCATAAATGAACACTCAGTGTGGGAAAAAAGTACTGGTAGAAGACATGCTTTGAAGTGTAACCTTTGCTGTGTAGAAAGTGGCAATTATAAAGGCTTCTTCAAAATTTTAGTAATGAACCTAAAGTGCAGAGAAAGATCTTGTTCTATTTACAGTTTAGTTAACAAATAGCTAAAAAATGAGCATTATTTACTTCATCTGCATTTTAAGAGAACAACAAAAATTAGGGAAATAGTTCAGTGTCCAAATTCCTTCAGTCATTTGTCTGGTGATATTCCTAGTATGAACAGTAGCTAGAGAGCATCTTTGTGATGTGTGCTTGGCTTTAAAGTCCTGGTCTCGACAAGGAATTAAGTTGCTAACATGCTTTGGATCAGTACCATCCTGAGAGAGGATAACTGTCGTGATGGAAAAGGATCGTTGAACTGTTCCTAGACCTCAGAACATAAAAAAAAGTCTTGCTGAGTGGTACTTCCTGATTATTCAGATTTAGAATTGATGTTGCCAAATGAGAAAGATTAAAAAATGAGCAAATATTTTCAGTACTATCTTCAGCAATCCTTCCAGTCTCTCACACTGGCTTCAAAAAAAAGGAAAAGAGAGCCAGGATTGCCTGTATGTTTCTCATTCCCAAAGCTTCCCATTGTAAAAGGGAACAGAATTTTGACCATAATACCTGAAATTAACATCACACTAATGGCTCCAGAGAGAGCATAATACCTGCATCAGATGAAGTACAAAGTCACTCTGTAAGAAGTAATTTAACTCAATACAAAATACCTCTGAATTCTCAGAGAGACTTTGCCGTCCTACCTGCTCTCTATTGATGTACTACTAAATGAAACTAAGTATTGCATCAATACACAGTTTTAATTAGGATGCTGGGGCCTGAGGAGATGTCTGAAAATTTTTTGATGGGAGAAGAAAGTGTCAATTCTAGCAAAGGAAAAAACAGACGTAAAGGAAAGGAAAGGAAAGTAAAGGAAAGTAAAGGAAAAAATCAGTGTCAAGAGAATAATAAAAAAGCTAACAAAATCACCAGAGCTTGAAAAAAGAAATAGAAGATAGTACAGGTGAAGATCAATGAAGAAAGGAGAAAATGGACTGGTCTTTTTAACAACAATAAAACTTTGTGCCTCTAGTTATTTTCTAGGGTGATTGTAATTTCTTATAATAAAAAATGCAAATATAGATTTAAAAAGAGAAAGAAAAAGTTGTTAGCTAAAAGAATATAAGTTTTTTTCTCTTAAGTCTGTGGGACAATTTTCCTTAGGAAATTGTATTTGAAGTGGTTAGATATTTTTGGACTGTAGGTTTTCCTGTACTGGTGAAGATGACTGGGGTAAAAAAGTGACAAATAAAAAACATCTCAAAGTAGACAATTATCTAATTGTTTAACCCAAGCTAGTTACTAAATTATCATTAAGACTTCCAAACTACATTTAGTAACTGTAAGAGTACCAAAGGTTTATTTGTGCATGACCAGAAGAATGCTATGGATATTATCATTGTTATGTTGTATTTCGAAACAATATTCCAAAAGAAATAAATATATTCAATTTTTATGAATAAATAGAGGAGAATTTTAATACATCACTAACCACTGTAAAATGTGTGCATGTATAGATTTCAAAAGAAAATTTCCTTTCATCAAGAAAATATTGGACATTTTCTGATTTTTTTTTATTTTTAGACTAGCAGAAACTACTATAGGATAGTGTGCTAGTTTTATATTAATTGAGTTTTGGTGAGGAGGAAATGAGGCAACACATTAAATCAAGAGATTGAAGGCTAAGAATTTACCAATAATGCAGTTTCAGTGACTTAAAAGGAATTTTACTTCAATCAGACTGATGGCTACAATTAAGCAGAATTAGAAAAGATATTCAGTTTTCAGTCTTATGAAATAAAAACTATTATAGAAGTCCTTTCATGTTGTTTTCTTTTACAATTCTGTAACAAAAATATTAATTATCTTGTGTTCTTTTCTGAGACTGTTAAAATTCTGGTGACTTCTGTCCTATTACTCTTGACTTAAAACACATGACCAAATTCAACGGCATTTAATTCCTGGAATTGGTATGTAATTAAGTCAATAGTCAATAAGTTCAATATTTTAAAGAAGATGAAATTGCTAGGAATTTTACTTGAGGAAAACAATTATAGCAGTAAGAAACAACAAAAAATGAATTGAAATTTAAAATTAGTTCTGTTTTATCAAGATATCAAGTCTTTTTTTTAAAGTTGCTTCATAAATCCATTACTTCTAAGATAAGAATCTGATGTTTAAATTAATTAGAATTTCAGAATATTTCAGAGAAGATGTGTAATTATTAGACATTTCAAATTCCTGATCAAATTTGTTATAGGGAGATAAGAACAGAAAGATGTATTTGAGAGTCCATAGAGAAAAGGGAAAGCAAGAAGAAAATATTTTAATTGTGAATTGAATGGAAAAAATACAGATTAAAATATTGAGGTTGTAACAGACTCTCAGGCATGAAAGAATTCTATAGCATTCCCCACCACACCCTAGGATAAATAATTTTGCTGAATGATCATCTTGGAATTATAATTTTTCATTCCTTGTTAAACATTAAAGCAAGATACTTCTCAAGGACAATTACACTTGGAATGTGTGAGTCTTTCCAAATATTGACAATTTTATTATTTACAGTGTAAGAGTTCTGTAAAATTAATGGTTAATTTATGTTATGAAGATCTTGAGATTATGCTCTTTTGGTGTTCCTGGGTATTTTGTAGGTGGTGCTAGTGTTTATTTTAGTTGTTTTTTTTTTTTTTTTTTTTTTTAATCAGCTTTACTATTTTTCCCACCAGGGTACATTTAATAAAGGATGTAAGTGAAAATTTAAAAAGTATTAACCAACTGCCTAGTTCTATTTCTAAATACCTTTGGCTTTAGGAGGAGCACTGGGATAAGTATTTATCTATTCTTTTGAAAGAGTTTCTCTTGGTATCTACATTTTGCCAACAGAAGAAAAAGTAGTAGAAAATACAGTAGGAGCAAAAAAGTAGAATTAGAAACATAAGTAGACTGAAGTATTTTTTTTTTTAAATCTTGCTTTTATACTTTAATAAATCTACAGTATTTGAAAAGATGAACAGATTAATTGTTAGACAATGAATCACATAATATGAAGAGTTCTATGTCATCAAGCATGGGTAGATTTTATATGTAATTTTCAAAAGTTTGTTGAATCTTTTCACCAATATCTCTTAGAAAAGAAAACAAAAATATTTCCCTTGCAGACAATACTATATCCTGTATTGCTATGAGACTTCTACTCAGAATAAGATGGAGTAAGTGCACAGGTTTGGAGGATGGGAAATGATGTAGGAAAACTAGCATAGGGCAAGAAAAGCTTCCAAATATAGTAAAAATCTATAATAGAAGAAATCTATAGAAATCTATAATAGAAGAATAATAGCAAAATATATGGTTTTATTTAGCTTTACACAATAAATATATTGGTTTAGTTACAATCTGACTAAGGAAAAATAACATCAAGTCTGTACTCCCATCGAGTAAAACCTAAAAACAATTAATTCTCCAGACCACTTACCTAAACCTTAAAGGAATTAATAAACAGAAATGGCAAGCAAAATATTAGAAATTTACATTTTCCTTTACATTCACTTTTACAGAAATCTGTCTCAAAACCATTCAACGAATTTGGAAACCCTAACTTGGCTGCAATCAGATTTTACACACATCTGCCCATGTTTTCCTACATTTTCTACATTTCTTACATTTTATATGTTTGATTCTTACTCCAGGTTTTGGATGGGGAAACAGAAAATCATTAGCTTAGTGAAAGAGTTCTTTTTCCTTTACTTTGTGGTCCTTCCTCTTCTGTCCTGCTTTACTGAGTATTCTTTAAGGTTGTTTTTTGGATTTTACTTTTAAATGGCACCAAGCTCTCCCTTCAAAACAGTGAATGATTTCTGCAGAAGAACTGTTCAACAGGCTGACCATCCGTTGCTGTGAATGATGAGCAACAACTGAAACCTGACTCAAATTTCATCATAATAGCAAAACACAGCTAAGTGGATCATTGCCGTTTTGCCTCTTTTTCCTTTCAGAAAGTGTCAGAAACAAAGCTAATAATTTTTTAATAAATTTTAATTATTTTTAAATTATTAATTATATTTAATTTTTATTAGAAACATGATTTTTCTGGCAAACATGGCATCGTTTGAAAGATCTGAAGGAGTGTTCATTCCAGATGTGAAGGAGTGTGTCTCTGAATTTCAGACAGGCCTCAATCATACACTTGTGATAGAGAACTGAGGGAGAAGCTACCCCATGAGAGGGTCAAGCTGAGGGTGACCCTACTCAGTCTGTGTTCTCACCAGTGATGCACAGTGCTATGGGGGATGAGTACATGGAGGTAGAGACTTGGGCTGGTGGCAGCTCCGTCCCTCCAGGAGCCAAGCTGTGGACAAAAGTATAAGGACACTGGAGAGGAGCCTACAGTGGATAGGAATGGCCATTCATGGTGTTGATGGGGCAGTGGGATGGAAGGCCACAGGTAGGGCTACACAGGGCCAGGCAGGGTTGTTATATCCTCAGGACGCTGAAAAATTTGACTGTGTGCATCTGTTGTCATCACATTGCAGGATCAATTTTTCCAGCCTTTCAGGTGTAACTTTGAGAAAGATGGTATTTATGTGGAAGGTCTCTTTTTCTCAATCCTAGACAGCTTTACATTGGAACACTATAAAATAATCCCTAAGAGATGTTTAAATTTGGGGCACATTGACTGTTTTTTGTGTTCTCTATTCCCTTGCTAGCTAATGGATTTGTATTCAACTAAACCAGAAAAAAAATAAAAAAAGGCCAGAGAGCCACAGTATTTCAGTTTTCAATGAACTCTTTAAAAGTACTGTAACAAAAATCTCAGGTACTTAAGATCATGTGCTTGTTAAAAGAATTAATAAGGAGAATTGTTCAGTGCAGTGGCTTTACTGTTATTCCTCTGAAAACACAGGGGTTCTATCAATTGCCTTATTTTTTCATAAATATAAAAGACTGGCTCCAGTTTGCTGCTCCATTGGCATTTAAGGACCAGTTTCCAGGCTTGACTGCATAAGATTCCAGTAAGCAAATCACTAAATTATTGCTTAAAATGGTATTTATGTGACTAAATAATGATCTATTTCCAAAATTTTTATACTTGACTGCTTAAAATTAGGAAGGGTAAATAAGTCCCAAGTTAAAAGGCAGTTATTTATGCAGAAGTGGATTGATATTCAAAGCTGGAAAAAAAACTATGGATGTCCCTGGAAGGGTTCAGGTATGCATGTACTTTCCTGGATTAGACCTTCAGAAGATCAAGAATGTTGCCTGAATTTGGCACAAAATCTTATCTTCCCTCAGACATTTTTTGAAAACAGTAACACAAAAGATATAAATGATGAAATATGGAAGTAATATGAGGTCTCTATAATGCAATTATTCAAATTATTTTCTAATCACATGGGAAGATATGGATTCAGAGTTGTGTGTAGGGTTCATTTCACTCAAACCTAGGTATCCTAATGTAGGTCCCTCCATTTGGAATTAGTTGTTTAGTTTTCCATCATGGATAGCAGAGGTCTAATCAGCATATTCACTGGAGTTTAGTCCTAAGTTTATTGTCCAGATCTAGAAGTTTAATACAGAAATAAGTGAATTATACCTTAACTTCCACACCAATCAATTATTTGCCAACAGTGAGGGACCTTAGGTGATTTTAACATTGCAGTCACCAACATTTAACCAGATTAACCCAATGAAATTATAATACTTACAATTTAATGGAGTTATTCCTCAGTGACAATTAAATGAGGAAAGGAACTACAGTTCTTTACGAGTGTATAATGTAATACTAGATCTTTTCCCCATTATTTTATAACAGTTTCTTCAAAATTAGCTGAAATAAAGTCCTTATAAAATCAATTTAAGATTTTTACTTTTTCATTTTTTTTTACTCAAGTGTACTCTCAACAGGTGCTGAGCATATTTGATTTTAAGAGGAACATGAAAAAATCAATATTAATTTGTTCAGATGTTTTTCTGATTTTTAAGAGCTTTGTGATGTGGTCAGCATGAGACAGGGATAATTTTCTGTTAATCAATGCACAGTTGTTTGAATGTTTGACCTTGCCATAACAGGAATTAACTACTAGATTCAGCCTTGAAAATTACATTTATTTGTCGTATATCCAATTATATAATGGAAAAATGTAGGGCAGTGATGACTGATATCTATGAGGGGAGAAAAGCTTGCAGTCACTTTTGTCTTGGTGTTTGATATGCAGAGACAAGAACAAGTGACCTCTGGAGTGCATTTATGACATGGGCTTTTTTTTACAGGTTAAATAACATAATCTTCTGCAAATTAATGATTTTCTATGGTCCAGTCTTCATTCTGCTTTGGCTGTTCATGTTGGCACACTGATTTACTGTGAACATTTTTTTTTTTTTTTTAATTTTTAAAAAATTGTAATTGTTTCTTTTCACATCTCAAAGGATGGGATATAGACATGCTTCCCATCCCTCATCTCCATGATAACCTCAGAGCTTCCTTTTCTGATGGCTACAGTGGCAATATCCTAACAGAACAAATGCTGGTGATTAGGATTTTCTGCTTCAAGAAAATGTTTTATTTTCAAATTTATGTTCAAAATGTTTTATTCACTAGTGGTCAAAGAACTTTCTGAAGGTAAAATCCAGAATAAAAGCACTGTGAAGAGCCTTGTTAACAAACCTAGGTCTTTCCAGATCTGGAAAAATGTTTATGATGTCCTGTGTTGACAACAGTTGCTGGAAGGGTATGCTTTCTCACAGTCAGACTTGCAGCCTGCTTATGACAATACACGGAATATTCAGTTGTCAGACAAAGCACTCCCAAGGTTACCAACCCATGTCATGAGCTGCTAAACACTGAGAGAGAAAAACATATTGAACAATATTATCTGTCAACAGCAGAGGGTGGATTCTAAGACCTTAAAATCTCAGTGCAAGAGTAAACAATGAGTGTTCATATAGTATTTTAATTTTAGATTAGGACATATAAAAGATGACACAGGAAAAAAGCTCCTTGGATTTGTGGGTGTAAATACTGTACAATTTCCACTTCATTCTTCTGTTACAAGCTGTCTGTAGAAAGTATCTTGTTGGTACTCAGAGGATTAAATTGCATTAGGACATTAGAAAGACTTTTACATGGAAGAAACAAATACACTTTTGTCCACATCTGTGAGATAAACCAGATGACTGGGCTTATACTTATCTGCAGTGATCTTATCATTCCAGGATGATTTAAATTAGAGTTGCTCATAAGAAACAGGGTGATTCTGCATTGCAGTTCTTCTGCCTCAATTTAGACATCAGCAGCAAGATGAAAAGTATCTGACTGTAAACAGGCCTTTTTCTCTTCATGGGCTAAGAAAAGAGTCTTGAAGACTGGCTCAGCTCTAGATATCTGCAATGTAGAGACTGATCATAAAAAATCTCCTAGCAGAGGGAAGTCCAGGCCACAGATTATCTGACATGATGTGACTATCCATGTGTGACTATTTTACTAACTCATTTCATGACCATTTGTTTGCAACTGCATATCTTTAATGCAGTAACAATGAAAAAAAAAAAAAAAAAAAAAAAAAGTAGAAGTATGAGCGAAAAATATTTGAAGCAGAGATCCAGGTTTCATTGCAGCACTATTCGTGTTATAAACATGTGTAAATGGTGCTCCATTTATGTTTATGCTGTATAAACCAGATTTTCACAATTCTGAAATGCATCAAGAAATAGTGCATGAGAATTTTCACCTCTTCCATTATAATATGTTTCTTTCTGAATTTTGACCAAGAACTACCCTGTTAAAGGTATACATTTTTTAAAAAGCCATATCTTACTTGTAGTTACCTACTATAAGTTACTATTTTTAATCATTTATTTTCTTTTTCAATGCCTAAAAGCTGAGAGCTGGCCAGCATTAATAACCTAAATGAATCTGGATATGTGAAACTGAAACTCAGAGTCCACAAAAGATGGGCCCAGTGACTGCTCTTTGTGTTGATAGAAGTTTGCAAAGAATTAGGCTTCAAGTTATGCATTGAATTTTACTTAACTGAGGGCTGGCAAAGGTTTGAAGGGAACATGGAACATGTCTCTGTGAAACATCATGGTTACAGCAGATCTTCTCTGAAGTAAATGCTTTAGCTCTGTAGTTCAAGGTGGCCATCTGTGGCATCCTCTGAACTCCTGGTGAAAAGGTAGGCATCAGCCCTTCCTCAAGGGTTTTTAATAAAAATAATTGTGATTATTTAGGCTTCCAGAGAGTACTAAATGCACAAAGATTGTTCATATCAGTTTAGCTCCTTTGGGACATAAAGCCAGAGACACGTTCTGTAAATCCTGAAGAGCTGGAGGCTGGATGAGGCCCTGAGCTGCGTGGTTCAGCCAAGATGGCAGAGCCTTGAAGTGTATTGTCAAACTTTGGGCATTAGCATTTTTCTGGTACAATTTGGTTGTCTGCAGGCTGTTAGGCACCTAAGTAGTTAAGTGGCAATTGCTGGCCAGCTTTTTGGACTTTCACATGGAGATAAAAATTTACATTTTTTAATATAATTTTGTTTTTTTTAATTTCCCTGAGCTATTCAGAAGACAAGAAAATTGCTTCAGTATAACCATTCAATAAAGTGACTTACTGCAACGAAAAAAAAAATCATTAAAAAAACGACTCTCTGAGTGGATTGAGTTACATTTTCTGTGTATTGCAGACATCTGTTTCATATAATTTTCTTTGAATATGTATTAACTATTGCTATCAAATTAAAACACTTGATCCTTTTTCCTTTTCTTTTTAATGTATAAATATATGCATGTGAACAATATGTACATTGGTGATTTTCAATTTGTGAAACCCAGTTATAAATGTTGCATTGGAAACTGTTCTCAAACACAAAAGCAATTAATAGAAATCAGCAGGCAAACATATTTTTAAAATTTTTCATCCCAAGGGAAATCAGACATCTTGAATTTCAAAAACCTGACAGTGCTAGTGATGGTTAGATAGCTTCAAGGTATCTGACACTATAAACCAATTCAATTATTCCATTTCTTTTGGATTATGCATTAAGACTTGCAGAGTAAGTGTTATTGGAAGAAAAGTTCTTAGAATTAATAAGATTTAATTCACTGATTCATATCCTCTGCTGTTTTGTGCTGATCATTAACAGGATAACTTATCTTGGCTGAACTGTCTCAAAAGAAAATTGATTGATCCTACAGTGATTTTTAGGGTAAAGAAAAAAAAAAAAACTATTTCATAGAACTGGTTAGATTTTTCAAGATCAAGCAGTGTCGTTTTTAAATTTATAAACTTACAGGAACACTAGATTGCTAATTTTATCCAGTAGCGCAAGATTTCCCAAATAAGGCACATCATTTCAATACAAAAAAAAATAACTAAACTGAGAAGTTGCAAGAGGATTTTCTCTTTGCAGATGTCAGAAAAAGAGTACACTAAATAATATCATAGGCATTAAATATGTGTAAACCCATATGAATATTTTTTTTTCCCACAACAGAGGAGCTTGGAGTTTCAAATAAATTCATGGGCAGAGAATCTCCCATAAAATTTTTGAGCTAAATGACTTTTCATGTACTATGTGAACAACTTGCAAATGAACAGTAATTGATGAATGCAGAAAAAAAAGCAAGATGGCAACTTAAACAGAAGTATCTATCTATCTATGTATTTTTAGCATCAGCACCACTTTCCCCATGAAGTTAGAGTCTTAAAAACATGCTGTTGCAGATTGTAGCCTGATGATGAAAGCTTGAGAAAAACAAAGAAGAATTGTTTAAGATAGCATTGCAATGCTCACTGGAGGTTTTTGTTTTAAAGTTGAGAGCCTTTTGATGAGCTACTCACTTTTCTGCAACCACTGCTAGAATATCTACCAACATGATAGATAACAGTGTTATTAAAATAATATATCCTTGCTAAATATTTATTTATTGACAGTTTCTTTTCCTTTATGTGAATCACATTTGAGAAAGGTAAATGATTTTTTTAATTGTTCCACCCCACTCACTAATTCAACCAATGATTGGCTCAATAAACTTCTTTTGATTCTACAGATTTCTATAATGATTATATGAATTACATACTATATATTCTGATTTCAGAAATTACCAATCCATGAATTTTTGTTAGAGACCCACAATAATAGGTCTTTTCATGTTGAAATGTGAAAAATTTGAAACCATTCTGAGTCTAATGGATATTTATTAAGCTTGACAGGAAATTATTTTCCCTTTACATGGCAAACTTTGAGACTCTTAATTTAGTCACATTTTGTAATAGAACAAAAATTAAACCAAAAAAGTCTCTTGCATCAATTAAAAAAGAACAAAAATGTATTTATATATTTCATTGTGGATAATGCATAACACATTGGTTAAAATACATTTTGCTATTTTTTAATAAATTTCTGAGTTAATTTAGTATTTATTTTAAAAAATTTCAAATGCTTCATTGATTTTATTTTCCACTTCATTAATTTTATTTTTCCCCTTTTTATTTTATTCAGATATTAATAGAGTTATTTCTGAGAAGTATTTAGATAAAAAGTGGTATTTTTATATATTTCCTTAATAATGAAATAATTATAATCCAAGTAAAAATATAGGTACATTTAGAATCAGAAGGAAATGCTCCAGTTTTTCCACTGCATACCAGGGATAATGGAAACTTGATTTCCCATTTTATCTCTGATATAGACTTATTGTATAGAATTATGTGAGCTACATAATCTCTTAGACAACATTTCATTTGCAGGAAAAGGCAGTGAGGGTTAATGAGTTGCTATTTGCTAGGGTTAGGAGTCTGAAAGGCATTGAAAAGCAGGGCCACATTTGGGTTTGGATAAAATCTTAATATATCCTAATTTGTCTACAACAGTAACTGCCCTAAAGATGTCTTTTGGATTTTGTTTACAAGAAGTAAATTCTGAGCTCAGCCTGGGAGACTGTAAAATAATCAGAGGTTTATGAAAAGTTCTTGGGAACTAGAGCTGAATTCTGCTCAGTTCTCCCCTGTGGACCATGGGAGACTAAATTAATTCCTTCCTCTGAGAAAACATCACAATTTTTAATCTCTGTGTGGTTTTCATTTCAAGATCTGCTAAGTGTGCCTCCTCTTTCGCTCCTCTTTCACTCCTCTTTCCATCCCTCCCCTTTTCCTCCCTCCTTGTAGTTCATTCCCATCTGGACAAAAAAGCCTTTCAATGATTTAGATTTCATATAAGATGAAAGCCCACTGTATGTTGTATTTTCACAAGTCTTTAAATAAAGATCAACAAAACATTCAAAGTGTTTGGATTTCTACCAGTGTAAAAGAGAACTTTTATCAGTTTTCTGTGATCAGGTCTTTGAGTACTAAATGTTTTAATACATGATACTTTGGTGGAATACTGATAAACTTGGTCAATGGTGAGCTCTCCTCTTATCAAACTAGATTCAGAGCTGGGATCTCATGTGTTTTCATTTTGGACTGTAGGAATTTTCTTTTAAAGTATGTTTTATGTCAGAAACTTAAACCTTTATTCATTATCTGATTTACACAAACTATATCCATTAAAAGCAAATCAAGCCCAATTTCAAAAATGGACATCTGCAGCAAGCTATTTGAATGGAATGTTGGAGCCAATTTGCAAAATTTATAATTCAAAACAGTAAAAGGAAATTTTGGCAACTGTTGAAGTGTTATCATACTGATTAATTACTTTACTTTGTTTTTAAAACTATATAATTGCATCAATTCAAACAATGGAGAAAAGAGATGCCAAAGATGATAAGCTGGATTTAACATTTCAGGTATTTATTAACATTTCAGAATTATTTCTTATTACATAATATGATTTACAGACAAATACAGGAGCAGTGAGAAGGAAAAAAAAAAGTGAAACAGAAGCAGTATGCAAATATAATATTAAGTGAATATAAGTAAAAGTTCTTCATCTCTAATGAAAAATAAGAGTCTAAACAAGAATTATTGAAGTTAATATGAGTGGTTTTTTTAGTATTTTTAACATACTTATATTATCATTTAGTTGTTGTGTCTTGGTATTGCAAGGAGTGGTTAGGATCACTGATCTTCATTTTGCTAGGTATTTTATGGATAATTGAGGAAGCATGATTCCTCTCGTAAGAGTCTGACAAGTCACCTTTTACATTCAACTAAAATTCTGCACAATTTGCAATGACATTGAATACAACAGGAAACAAATTTAATTTTAAACCTTGAGTTGGGTGTTCCATCCTACTCTGACAGTAATTAATGGAACTTTGGCAAATTTATCCAGGGTGAAGTATAATGAAAAATGGTTATATAAAGAAAAGGCCACATCTGTTTCTAAGAAAAATAAGACAGGAATAAACACTTACTACAACAGAAATCCAAAATGCTGCACAGTACTACCCAAATTTAAGCAGTGCTAGACAAAGTCTATTGTGCTCTGGTTTTGCTGGGAGTATGACTCATTCTAAAAGGAAGTTAAGTTGGGAAGTATCCCAGAGGGAATAAGGAAGGGGAATCTTTGCAAAGCTGTATTGTTTCATGTACTGGTGGCCACAGTTTCCTCCAGGACACATAAATACCGGGAAAATGCATTGTTGGACTTCAGCTGGATAGAAACAAATACTTTCTGTCTGTGGCACAGAGCAAAATCTTTCCTGCTCTGAAAATTCTCATGGCTGTGTAGCCTATCAGCTTGTCAAGCTCCTGCATCTCACATTTGGTGCTGAAAAGCTAGAGAAAAACTGCAGCATTAATGGGAATGTAGGAGCTTGCACAGCAAAGAGAAAACAGGTTAATGCCACAGAACACTTTGGCATAACATGGCGTCCAAGAATGGTTTCTGTCCTCATACTTCTATCAATCTCCTAGACATGGAAGCCTGAGAAATCTTGAGGCCAGCAGCCTCTTGGATCACAATTGTTGTGAATGACACTTTCATCATCACAGAATATGCTGGCAGCAAAAGTTATTCATATTATGATATATTCTTGCTTGTTGCATGCAAATTTTTCATGGTAGAAAGCATGCTGTGAAAACATTCCTCAATTTTACAAGGACATCTACTTCTCTCCTGTTCCTTTGAACACTGTCCACTTGGCAAATTTGCTTTTATAAATAAGGAGCGAAAGTGAAAAATACCTATAGAACCAATGACAACAATAATTTCTAACTTGAATTTATTTATTTTTGGAATTTTACTATTTTCTAACTGAGCAAAGGTGTGTATGCATTTTTCACTTGTTACACAAGATGTAGAAGAAAATTACAAACACCACGAACAAGCGCATTCAACTAAAACAGCTAAAACATTAGCTTGAGCCCAGGAATCAGACTCAGAGCTACCATGAACTAGAAATAATTTTTCAATGTTGGTGTGTCAAAGGGCATATGACTGGATTTTAGTGATGTTTAAGAATTATTTCCACTATTTTACAGAAAATCGGTTTAATCTAGGTAAAGATAATTTTTCAAATCAAGAAAACAGGACAGAACAGAATAGGAAAAAGTCTTCTGTATCTTGGACTAAGAAGCATATAATTTTTCTTTTTCACCAGTTTTTAGTCTTAAGACTTTGAATTACACAATGAGTGCGAATTCTCATTTATAATATATATAGCTATATTCTCCTATCTGGCAGAAACTGTCCTTGATTTTCCATTTCCTGAGAAGTAGCACTGTGAATATTTTCATGTCCACTTAGAATTTATGGTTCATGTGAGAGAACATCCAAAGAACTGCTATGTTCTTCCCCTTTAAATCTCTTTGTAAGACACTTGTGATACAGCCACAAATCAAATGTCCATTGCTATGGATTCAGCAAAGCCGAGCATAAAAGTTATACTGAAGATCTAATTGTATGATACTGGTTATCTGTCTTAGCTATCCATTTCTTGTTGTCTAAAGAGTAGAGAATTAGTTGTGTTCTACAAGGAATATTTTTCTTATGGTTTTAGGCAATGTTTTGTCCAAGAAAAAAACACCAATTTTTCTAGTAAAAAAGGATGGTTCACAGTCAGAGTTGTATTATTGTTCCATTCCCAATGATAACCATTATGTCAGTGACAATAAGTTCTAATTTTAATCAAAAATCTCCATGCATAAAGACAAAAATATGTTTGAAACTATTTTTGTTTCATTAGTTCACGCAGGCTTTAGCTGCAGGCTTCTCAGAAAGACTGACAAATTAAATCCTGTCATAGCAAAGATGAGAATGGAAAAAAAAAAAAGACGTTATTCTTCTGGATGGATAGCCCTTGCTCTTGCTGCTCCTGTTGCTATGAATTCTCTTTTCCCCATCTGGTCCTAGCTTTCCCTTCAAAAATGATATTCTCTTCACTCCTACAAAATAGGACTTCTTTTGTGGTACCATGTCAAAGCAGCTGGAGACTACAACTCTGTAGCCCTGGCTTGGAGGAGAAATACCTAAGGCTGCTTTATACAGGATGATGCTGGTGCCTATAGCTAATGTGGAAAAACCCCAAACCACAGAGCACTAAAATGTATGTGAATTACAAAGGCGTCAACCTGGATAGATAGGGCTTGTACTCTATACTTTCTTTAGTTGCACCAGATCAGCTTTATACTATACATAAGGTTTAAACTGTAATTAAATAATTACTATGTGCATACATTTATACATATATTTGCATATATATATAAATATAAATATGTACATGTATATATGATTATATGTATTTAAAAATGCAAAGAACTGTGAAAAATGCTTTATGTAGACTTTTCCAAGTGAAGGCCAGATTCAATTTTTTCTTGCCTGTTATGGGCATTTTAGAATTATATCCCTGGAAAAATAATTTTTCCTAGGTTTGTAGAAAGATGAAAGTTTCAGTGATGGGGTAGTATGGAAGTTTTACACACAAAACATACATGCATATATTTAAATATTCAATGTCTTAGGACAATTGCTTCTACTAAATAATTCTGAAAGAAAGGACATTTTGTCCAAGTGTTTGGTCTTATGATTAAAAAATATATCAAACTTTGGTTTTAGTAAGACTGTCTTATGGTAATTGTAGTCAGTGTTCAGCAACAGATAGCATTAGACACATATTTCAGCTTATGTCTTTAGTAAAGAGTTGTCAGCTACTTCATACATAAGTAAATTATTCATGTTTCCCTATTTATAGGAAGCCATTTTACCAAGGTGGATGACCTCAGCAAATACCTTTATCTCAGCATCAGTTCTGCACTAAATTTCTGCATCAATATGCCCTTGAAGCACAAAGACTTCATGTACCAGCTCTGTTTTCCAAGTGAGAAGCTTTGGCCTTATATTGACACAACCTTAATGTATGTTAGGTGAAAAGTACAGAAAGGGGAATAATTTTCACAGTACATAAATAATAATTGCATTTTTTAATAAAAAATATTGGGGAAAAACTTTAATGGAAAATTGTGTTGAATGTATAACTTTTTCTTCCTTTCTTCTTTTGGTAAGTAATAATGAAATTTATTCCAACTGCAACATCTGGATTATTGGCACAATAAGTTGGGAAATTTTGCATTTTCCACACGTTATTCATATATTTGTAACCATTCCCATTTCCATTTGAAATCACTGTACCAGATCCTTTTTCAGCAATGAATGCTCTATCTAAAGCCTGTTGAGTTCAGTGGAAAGTGCACTTCTGACTCCTGTGTAGGGATCAAGGCCCATTTACAAATTGTTCTTGTGGGCACCAGGATAGTCTTCTAATTGAGTACAGCCATCAGCTGGTGAACAGGCATCCATTCACCAATGGAATACACCAGCTGCACCTCACTACAGAGAGCAAGCAGGTAAGACAGGACAGTTTTAGAAAGTTAGGATGGCTGTAGATAGTCTCTACATGTGGTATCTATCATCCAAAGCTGGTACAGCAATTCCTTGTTCCATGTGAGAATATAGCAGTGTGTGAATGTTTTATAAAATCAGATATATGTATTCAGTGACTTTTACTGCATGAGGTGTTTTTGGATTTGAAAGTTTAGGAAGCACTGGCTGTATGTCTTCCATATTAACTAAAGCTGGCTAGATAACAGGAATACTATGTCACGGAAAAATAATAAACTCAACCTCAAATTTCATGTGTCACAGAAAATTGTTTATTTGTTTGTTTCAGTAACATCCCCCAAAACAAGCAATCAAATCAGACTGCTTCCTCCATTCTTCTTCTTCTCAGTGAACAGTTCTATGGTCAAGCCATTTTTTTGGCATAGGACAGAGCAAGTTGAAAGTTCCTTCAAAAGGAATGCTTCCACCAGAGTTGTCCACATCTGCAGTGTGGAGGGCTACACAGCTGTGTGTTCTGGAGTAAGACCTGGGATGTGAGGAGTAAATTGGCCCTGCATCCCCATCTGGACAAGGGGAGAGGGGTGGGAACTCAGTGCTGCAGCTGGAGGACTTTCCAGCTTCATGGCCAGTGGGATGGGGAATAGCTGGGCTGCTGTGAGCTGCCAGTGGTAACCAGGGCAACACCCACATTAATTACTCCAATTTAGTGCCAATCATTAGTGTGCTTCTCGAGTAATGAGTCTTGTCTCCTGTTTCTGACTCCAGACTTGGGAACTATTCTAGGGAAATTTTCATAAAAACCAATATATTACCACTGAAAGTTACAGTTGATACATCATTGCTATTTAATGGGAAGACATTTTTAAAAAAATTCTTTTCTGCTTTCACATCAGAGTATTTAAATGGTAGAGGAAGTGGTGGGTGTAGAGGGCCAGCAAGCTCAGAAGAAAAACAGAGAAATTAGCTGGGAGCCCAAGAAAAATCATGAGCAAATAAGGGAGGTTTTTCAAAAATAAGCAATAGGAAGTCAGTGTGACGTCTCCTCCTAAATCTTTCACTCTGTGTCCTAGTTTGGAGGACACTGTGCTTGATACTGCGATCCTAAATCTTTCTTCTGATCAGCTTTCAGTCATCTGAATGTTTCCACTATTGATGATGATGATTTCACTTCACTGGGAAATATTATTCTGTTGCTAGGAAGTAAATGTGGTAACCAGGATGCTATAAAACAACAAGAAGTTTATAATGGTTTTCTTAAAGAGTGATATTCACATAAGTTAATAGTGTTTGCTCACATGGGAAGTCTGTGATCATTAGGTAAAAGAACAGCCTGAGACATTTGTCTCCAGAAATGAGAAATTGCAATTCTTGCAAAGCTATTACAGAAGAAGAAACATCTGAGACATTGGCAAGCACATTAATGTGCTGGCTTATAAAGTAGGTGATTCTGAGAATGAAGTGGTAGATACACATGAGAAACCTTTGGAGATTAAAGAAGAAAACTATAGATATAAGACCTGTTATAGGAATAAGGTACTCCCTTAAAAGCCTCAAAAAGTGGGGCTGATTAATATCCCTCTACAGTTAGAAAACTGCATGGCAGACTTCTTTCACACTTCTCTTTCTTATCCTTTGTCTAGTAATTATATGAATCAATAATAAAATATCCTTGACTTTGAGTGGTAACTTTTTCACAACCACTCTGCAGAAATGTCAGGTACAAGGCAAGAAAACCATCATATGCAATTTCTGAATCTAACTTCTGTGGGAAAATTGCAATGGTTTCTGGCTAGTATCTTGCACGGTCCTAGGGGAGTACCAAGGCTATTTACATTTTAATCTTTATTAGTATAAGATGCAGGATCATTATTTTCCTGGAAGAATCTTAGGATAAGGCTTTTTGGTTGTTTGCTGTTAAGTGGAATGTCTAAATAAAAATATAGTGGTTAGATAGATATAATGGAATACATGACTTGCCATATAAGGATTTCTTCTTTTCTCTCTCCTTTTCAATTGTATTGCATTGTATTTCCCATTCTGTGTTTGCATTTTCAAATCTGCAATTAATTGAGGACTCATTTTATTGTACATTTGAGTCTAATTACTTCTTTGGGGGGCCCAATCTGGTATTTAGACATCTAAGTAATTGAGAAAAAACACCAATTATTTGCAAGCATTATTACTTGCAATCAAAAAGAGAAGTGGAAAGGTGATATTTTCTTTGGAAATTACCCTTTCTACATTATCTATTTATTTATATAATACACACAAGAGACCAATTCACTTTTGAAAATAAAGTAGAATTCTTGGGAAATCCTAAGTCACTCTTTCTCTTTCCTCACTGATTCTGTAAGAAGCAGTCAGAAGATAATATTCAGATTAGGCAATCCTTCAAAACATTTATACATTACAAAAAAATCACTATACACATCAGTATTGAAGATATTTAGGTAACTGATTTTTTTCTTGATGTTTGGCAAATATAAAATTCTCTTAGAGAAATTAATGTGGAGGAAAATCCTGCTACGGGGTTTTCCAGAATTAGCTACAAGGAAAGAAAATATTTTTATGGGTATTTCTTTAACTATGCTATAAACATAATATATGTATATTTAAGTAAAGCATTTTTTCAGAGTTCAGCAATTGCCTCTGAAGTTATTTTGTCATGTATTGAATTTTATCCATTTCTTATTGTATTATGGAGCAGCTTTCTTATGTTGCATATAATGACTTTCATTTAATCCAATTGTTGGCAATTTTATCTGCTGTCCAAAGATCTGGAGCTGGATCATGAGAAAAAAAAGAACTATTTTTAACTATGTTTGCTTTTATCTAGAAAATTTGAGAATCCTCATCAGATTTTAAATTCTTTTTAAGGAAAGAGTGGTTTGGAAATTAAAAGAAAAAGGAGAAAATAGTATGACAGATGCAAAAGAAATAATTATTTTAATAACTGGAACTTTTTCTAGAAGATTGTCTTTTAGAAAACAAGCTTTTTATTTCAGTTGAAAGAATAAGAGAGAAGGCATCCTACAGATACATTAATGTTGTAATAATTCTGTACAAATTACTGTTAATCAAAGTTAGACAAATACTGCCATATATTATTCTTTAGTTTAGCAGAGAAATTTGATATCCTGGCATATGACTGTGCCACACCCAGGGGACAGCAGCAAATGAAATTGTCTCATAAATATGTCTGAGGAGTTAACAGGGATTAAAGATATGTAAAGCTATTGGAAAGTTTTCAGAGTGCAATAAAATCTTAAAGGGAATTAGACTTACTGTGTACATCTTGAATACAGGTGACAAATATGAATACTTCATTTCCTCTAGGGCAAAACTAGAGTTCACATTTTATAGGTTCTAAATATCTGGAGAGATGGACATTTGCACCATTTATACTTTTATCTCTCTCAGGTATTATGAGCACACAATTCCCTGTGAAGACATTAGAAGTTACCCAGAAACATTTCAAAGAATGACCATCCAGTGTTTTCCATGCTAATTAAACTTCAAACTCATCACAATCTGTTATTTCAGAACATCTGTCTGGAGATAATTTCTTAATTTAGCTGTCAATACTTTCTTCAAAAGATGGAAAAACAGGATAATCAAAGATAAATTTGAATCATTATGACCTGAATACTACATTTTTATAAGCTTTTACTAGTTATTTGATCACCTAAACTATAAAAGAAAAGGTCAAAATTTAACTCCCATTCTCTACTCATTCCTTACTGGAAAGCAATTTAGGAAAGAAAAAACAACAAGTAAGACCCTATTAAAGTTCTCACCAATATTGGTCTGACAGTCTCAGACTTTTTAAAAAAACCCTAAGACTTACTATTAGATGGGGAAAATTTGAAAAATATAGGCTGAAAATAACCTTTAAAGTCTTAAATTATTTATCCAGAATCTCCCAATAATGTACACTGAATAATCTCTGTTTGAGAAATGTTGAGGAGACACAGTTTTTATGTCAGAATATATTGCTGACTGGGTCAACATAAGTCCTGGAATGCTTTAAGTAGTCATCCCACAGATGTGAATAGAATCAAACTGCAGATGGGATCTTAGGACCCAACATGAAAAATATTCTGAAACCTTAAGTTCAACAGAACATGGTTTTAAATCATGACCATCTTTTGCTTCTGAGGATGCCTTCAATTTGGAGTTATATTAGTGTTGTCTACTTTCGTTTAACCAGGATACTGACCAAAGCTGGTGTAAAGGGGAGCTTAGAAAGATTTTGGACCACTTCTCTGTCAGACTAAAGAAAGAAAAACAGGAACTGGATTAGATGACACCACAGCCTGCTTTTAGGTACTAGCATTGCTTGGTTTTGAAACCCTTAATGCCTTCCAAAGAATTTTCATGTCATAGTTAGGTTTTTATTTCCTATGTGAATCTAAAGTGACACTGAAACATTAATCTTAGAAAATTAGGATTTTAGTTACTTTGCTGAAAATAATTAAAAGTTAGAAGGGAGTAGTTATCTGAAACTTAAATAATTGGTTGTTTGTCATTTTATGATTGCTTAGCTGCGCTTACAATGGGAAAAAAAGAAACTGGTGAGCAGATCCAAAGGAACATAGACAATGCAACCAGAAACCCTTTCTTTGAAGAATTGGAGTATCCCCAGAAATCATTTGTATTGTCATTGATAGAAAAGGTCAAGAGTTTAGGGTGAGGAAGACTCACCTTACTTCCTCCTTTTAAAACCTTTCCCCACGGAAACGACCCCAGACTTAATTAAAGAAGTCAATCACGCAAGCTTACTAGCTATTCCAGCTAATTACCACAGGCAGCAGGGGATGGGAGGGGCTGTTATTATGAATATGTATTTGAATCCTTAGCTAATAGGCTTTGTGATCACCTGTGATTTTGCAGTGCATATTAGAGGATTACCTCACGCTGCTGCCCAGCACTGAATAAACACACACTTTCTAACTTTAAATTGTTAGAGAGTCTTTTGTCCGTCACAGCTGAGTATTGGTATTAGACCAATACTCTTATTTTGGTAAATCAACACCATGATGCTGGAGGTTTTACACTATTTCCTTGATAGACTTATGCTTCTCACAGGAGAAGAAATGTGTTCTTGCTGCATCTGGTTACCAAGTGAGCATAGCATGGGAGATAAAATTTAATAATAAATAATCAAGAATTATCTCTAAGTATGTTCAAAGAAATTATTTTGACAAAAATAGCAATTGCTCAGTCTCACATATCTCTAAGAAATATTTAATGGAAGCTGAAATTAGACTGGGAACATTAAAAAAAAGTAACATAAATATGTGATTGCCACAGTTTGCTTGGGTATGAAAATGTTTTTCCCAAACCATTACTGACCCAGGAGATATTATCAGCTAGCAAGTGTTTGCTCCCTAGAGCTGTGGTGACTAGTGCTGTATGATTTTAAAGGAACAGAGATTTCCAAAACAGTCATTAAGTATTCCTTTTAAGTGAAAAAATGAATACTTGTTTTAAAAGAGGTTCTCTGGGAATACTTTTCTTGGCAGAAAAAGAGGACCAAATGAATTGACAGATATAAGAATAAATCTTCTTTGTGGCTGACTCACAGAGTATTCAGGTTTCATTTGAAATTCATTTTGAGAACACAAAATGTTTCCATTTCATCTTCTCTGCCTCCAGACCACAATTATTGCATGGTATGAGACATCACCTTCAGATTTACATATTTTTAAAGTATGGGTGAAAATGCTTTAGTATGCAATAATATGTATTTTTAAATTTAATCTGGATAGCAGCAGAAATGGTAAGATTAGGCACAGCTGTTGTATAAGTTTATTTGTTAGATTTCCTAGGTTTGAGTGCCTAGCAGTTAACAATACATACTTTCCAATTTCACTATTCTAGTATACCAATGTTTTTGCTTCCTTCCTTCTTCCTTCTTTTCTTCTTAGCTTGTTTATTTCCTCTCTGCATCCTCAAGCAGCTCATAATTTAATATTTCTAAAATAAAAAGGAATGGTTTCTTGTCTTGCACAGCTACTGAAACAGCCCAGGCTTTCTCATTCGGTGTCCTGACTGCTTTAGTATGGACTTCCTTGAATAATTAGCTAAAGACTGCATTCTTCACACAAATGCACTGGCACACTTGATGTAATTTGATTGAGTTCAATCAAATCAGCTGTTAGAATAGTATTGCTTGACAAAAATGCATGCTGAACTTCTGAGCTCAGTTCTGCAGTCTTCCTGAAAGCTTAATACACTTTTTTGTCATCTCTCACTGTCACTAACACCCTACATCTTTTTGCTAATACATCATGTGGGAAAGATGCCTTAAGTAGCAGCCTTATAGGACACAGCCTTATATGACACACAAAGGAGGAAGAAAGGAATTCCATAAGTTTTTTTATCTCCAGAAACTCTGCAGCTGATTCCTCCTCTTCTCGTCCTGATTAAGTATGTGGAAAATTATTATTACGTTAAATTTTCCTTCTGGTGTTGTGTTAAAAATATATGTCGCAATTGGACATCAGTGGGTAAAACACTGATCTAAATGGAATGAAGGCAGTTTCAAATCTTACATAGTTTGTGTAGTGATGCTGGGATGATCTGCTGTCTTACCTAATGTATCTACTAAGTTTGGCATGAACAATTTTGGACATGGCAATATCTTTACCATATAATTTTTGGACTTACGTTGCACCAGTGTATGCAATGCCTGGAAGATGTTTGCTATCTTAGAGCCAAGGAGAATGACTGAAAGAGGTAAATAAGACACGTTAGTGGTGGATATTTTACTATTTTCCAATGAAAGGGACTGTCCCAAAATTCTTCAACCAGTAGCTATTCAGTAATGTATTCAGTATGTATAGTTGTCTGTGGTTATTTCTCCTCATGTGCAGAACTTTGCATTTCCCCTTGCTGAACATTATGTGATTCTTCTCTGTTTGTGAAACCTAATGAGCAGGTTGCTGTTCTATATGGCAGCACAATAACCTGGTGTATGAGCCAGTTCCCTCAGTTCTGTATTTTTGAAACTGCTGACGGGGCACTCCATCTCCTCCTCCAGGTCCTAATGAAAAGTTGCAACAGTAATGATCCCACTATTGACCCCTGGGGTATGTCACCAGTGACAGGACTCCAACTGAACCCTTCACTGCTCAGCATAACTCTCCAGACTTGGCTGTTCAGTGGGTTTTTCAATTCACCTCACTGTCTCCTTATCTTTGTTTCTCTATGAGAGAAGCCTCACCTTACTGGGGTTGTTGAAGATTTTTCCTTCATATATCCATACTGCCTACTCTTGACCACCTTCTAGTCCTTCATGTTTTGAAATTAGGTTCCAAGTAGTTTTTCTCCATCACATTTCTCAGAACTAAGCTTAAAATATCTACTCTTAGGATTCAGAACACCATTTCCTGGCTACTGTAGCCAAGGGCTACCCTAACTTTCATATCCTTGAACAGTTCTTTATTGTTCATGAGTGCCAGATCCAACAGATCACCTTTGGTTCTTCAGTCACCTGGACCAGCAAGTTGTCTTCAACATATCATAAAAATGTTTCAAATTACCTGAGTCCTGCTGTATGTCTGTCTAGAATATGTTAGGGTGTTTGAAATCCCCCTTAAAGAAGCAGGGCCTGGGAATGTGAGGCCATAGCTACTTCCTGACCAGGAGGTCTGTATTGGATTCTGACTACAAAAGCACCTGTACTGGGCGGCCTGCTAGTTTTACCCACAACTTCTTGACCAATTCCTGGACAAATCATGGAGGCAGACTTTCATGTAATCCAGTTGTTTCACATAAAGAATAAATCCCTCTTCTCACCTTCTCAAGCCCTTTCTTTTAGAGAGCCTGTATCCCTCCATTGAAGCACTAAGCCATGTGTGCCCTTCCACACATCCACGTAGTCTCAATGTATTGCAATGACAGAGCTGTGAAGAAGAGGGAAATTGGAGGGAAATGGTTGCTTCTATGACAAGCAAGAAAACCAGCCTGGCTTAAGGCAATCTTTTGCTTTACTTCTTTATGTGATGAAAATAAGATTTAAAAAATGGAAACAGCTTGTGCCTGTTTTGTATTAGTATGGCAGGTTTAAGATGTAGGAAGTGCAAGACTTTGGCTAAAAACTGACTAGCTGATTAAATTTGATAGCCTTGTAATAGAATTTTTTAAGACTTTGCAGACGTGTATGGAATAGAAATGTGACAGTGTGCTGAATAGACTTTTAGTCTTCATATTTTTTATAATACCAATACTGTCCAAACTAGGCTCTAAAGTATATTCCTTAACTAGAAGATTTGCTATATTTAATTTATGCAGAGGGACAAGCCCCTGGGAAATATAATTTTTGTCAGTTATTTAAGCCAAATTAATAAAGTGTGCACTTTATGGATTATACAGGTTCTTGTACCTTATCTTTAAAAAAAAAACATTACTGAACTGCTTCCTGCTTACTTCTTTTTTAACAGCAGTACTTATTCCTGTACTACCAAAACTCAAATCAAGTTAACTTTCATCACTCAAAGCTCATTTAAAGGATATTTCAGCTCCAGAAGTAAAAGACAAAACTAAGTCTAATCAAATCACTCTTGAAAGTGATACACGACATGTACAAAATTATTTTCTATATGTATAGGAAAACTCTCTCTTATTTATTTTCTCTGTTTTAAATCTATTATTTATCTTTCATTTAAAATGGATTTTGCTAGAGGACCACTGTACTAAAAAGAACTTTGTATTTTATAACTTTTTTTTTTTTTTTTTTTGTAGCAGCATAGTGTGTTATACTAGTTCATGAATTAATATTAATGTGACAATTAGGAACAATTAGAAATACTTTGAGTGACTTGGGAATATATTCAAATGAAAAAAAAATACTGAATACTGTAAGACAGAAACTCTCTTCCTGATCAATATATGCTGCTGTGTGTTTTGCAATCCTAAAAAAATTAAGAATAGTAATAGTAATAGTAATAATTAATATTATAACATAATCATAACACATATATAACATATTAAGTTATAACATATATAACATATAATATACAATATACTATATACTATATACTATATACTATATACTATATATAATATATAATATACTATATATAATATATAATATATAATATATAATATATAATATATAATATATAATATATAATATATAATATATAATATATAATATATAATATATAATATATAATATATAATATATAATATATAATATATAATATATAATTATTTCTTATATATAATATATATTATATATTTATGCATTATACATTTATAACTATATAGATAGATAGATATATAGATAGATAGATATGTAGTAATCAAACACACATTTTTTCATTTGAGGATTTTGTAACTGCCCACTGTACTATATATATTTGGCTAACTTTGAAGACAATGACAAACTTCATTAACAAAAATGATGGACTCAAGTGGGAGTAACCCAAATGTATAGAATATTTAGAGAATATAGGATATATACATATCATGAAGAACCAAAATGCTGTTCCACAGCAAATGTTATTCTCATGTGTGAAGTAATTTGTAGTTCTACAGGAACAATAGGTTTCCATTGTCTGTTTTCAGATTCATAGTGCAGGAAAAAATGCTGGGAACTGGAAATGGAAGCCATTATTTATAAATAACATATTGGTAGAAGCTCAGGGATATTTCTATAACTCTGAGTGTCTCTATTTTTTGGTAAAAAACAGAGAGAAAGGCATTATGGAAAGGGTTGAATAAACTCAAATGACAGTGAAAGCAGTTTCTATTATAGAGTTTTCACTGTTCATTGTTTAGATTGCTTGTTCTTACTAGTGTAGGGGGATATGAGTTTTGCAATGAAAATCCATTTTTAAAGACATCATATGTTTCATGGCCCTCAGTATTGTGATGTGTACCATGCCTATAGAAATGTTTATCAAAAACCTAAGAACAGAAATCTTCTAGATACCAAATCACTAATCCAGAAAGAGTCAAAGTCACAATCAAAAGCACTGAATAATAGAGCCGGGATAAAAAATCTGAAACCCCATCAAAATAAAAATCCTGCTGCCTCTCTTGGCCATCTACAAATAATTAATAACTGAACTTCAATTTCTTGTAAAAATATGTTTCCACTCCTTCCTGGAGTTTTTCAAATGTGAAACATTTAATGTGAAGCCTGAAAATTTTGTGATGAGTATTTAACTTTCAATTATATATATATATATATATGTCATATTTGTCAGAACTTTTTTTTTAAGTCTTGCTTTTAAGGTACACCAGCTACCAAATCCCCACTCAGCTGCTCTCTCAAGAGGACAAGGGGAGAAAATAAGAATTAAAAGATCATGAGTTTCAAGATAGACAGGTAGATTAATAAGATATTACTATCCTTGGCAAAACAGACTTGATTTAGGGGAGTTGGGTAATTAATTGTCAATTAAAATAGACATGCATGGTGAAAAATAGAGACAAATTAAAAGAACATTTTACCCGTGCCTCTACTTTTTTATTAGACTTCATGTCACTTTTTCACTCACAACTCATCTGTGTCTTTCCTGTAGCTCAAGTGGTACAGGGGTTATGGGGATGCAGTTCATAAGTGTTCCTTTTTGCTGCTCCTTCTTCTTCACACTTTTCCTGTTGCAATGTGAGTCCTTCCCATGTCCTTCAGGATAAAATTGCTCTGGAGTGGGCTCTTCACCAGATGCAGTTTCTATTGTATCAACCTGTTTCCACAGGGCCACCTCTGCCCTGGTGCCTGGACACCTCCTTCCCCTTCCTTCCCTGACCTTAGTGTTTTCTCTGTTCTGTCTAACACCATTTCCTCTCTGCTTTCTGTGTTTTGGGCATTTCTTAAATGTGTCATTATTAGATGAGCAACCAGCATGGCTGCAGGGCTCAGCCTTGTCCCTATGTCTGGCACGGGGCAGCTCCTGGCCTCTCAGAGAGAGAGCTGCACTCTCCACACAGTCAAAGCCTGGACATGAACATCCAATACACACAGCAAAAATGTTTGCTAAAACGACTTTATAAATCTTTACACTTGTACTAGACTGGCTTCAATAATATCTGGAACACTGAACAATTGGCAATAAGACTGAAGGCACCTGAGTGGTTTAACCCTGTTATTTAAGACACTGTGATGGCAGAACGTCAATCCACGGGGGTGAGCCAGAATCTCTTGGTGTTTATTGCACCCAGCTTGTGATTGCTGAGCTGTTGGGGTAAGGAAACAAAGACCCCCAAGTCCCCAAATGCAAATACTTTTTGTGACCTTGGCTTCAGACTCTGTCATGACTTAGCTATGTTACCTAATGATCTGTGCACAGGCTATTACTTATTAGGATCAAAACAATAACTAAGTTTTTCAGAGCGTCTGAAAACATCTGCCAATAACTTTCAAAAATGTTGCTCCTGTATACCCATAGATACAACACATATTACAAGGGGTTGTGTGCATGGCAGAAGTTATTTAAACAGTAGCTTTGATTATTATTCGCTTTTATGTTTTGTATTTCCTCCTCTGGAAAACCTGTTTCCCTGAAACTTTAAGCTATATTTCATGGATTTCATAAAATAATTTACTACCCTAACCTGTACCTCATTATTGCTTCTGTTTGGGCTGTAGGACGACCCAGGTTTTCCATGAAGGTCACAGCTAAATTTTAGCTGCTTAAACTTTCAGCCTGTCACTGGTTCATTGCTACCGAACTCTTGACCTTCCAGATAGAGTGGAGGCAATGTGCAATTCCCTATCAGAGAGGAAACAAAAGGGTAAAGAGAAAAATAGTACAAATATAAAAGAAATTAAAGGTAAAACATAGGGCATATTCCATTGATTTCTGGTACATGCAATTAATTCCAAAGCATTTTTTTTTTCTTAATCTAGGTTTTCACAGAGATTTGATTAGGAGAGATGGGGTGATTTCTGAATTTGAGTGACAGTAAGAAGAGAAAAACATGCAAAAAAGTTTAAAAAATTTACAATTTCTATGCTAATATGCTCGAGGGAGGGGCTGGGTTTTTTTCAAGGAAGCAAGAAAACACAACAAACAGGTCCAGAAGAAATCAGAATATTTTGTGTTTTGATGCTTTTGCATCATCAGCCTTCAGAACATGACTTGAAACCAGACTTCCAGCTTTCTTACCAATGTCAGATAAGACGAAGTACTTCAGAAATTAAAGCTACACTGGAACAGTGTTTAACATGGCTTTATAGCATGTAGCATACCCAATAATTGTTTTCACAGTAAATGTTCTAGATATTCTTCCAAACAGCAGCACTACTAAATGTACTGTCCTTTTTTCCGTCTTTCCATTAATTTTCCATAATTTTTCTATTTTTACATTTCTTTCTTTCTTTCTTTCTTCCTTCTTTTAAAAGTTCTGGAGAGACATGCTAAAAATATATATCCTGAGTTTATCACATCAATCAATAAAAATTTCTACTTAAGCCTCAAAATGATCAAAAATAAAGAAAACATGGAATTAATATCTTATAAAACTAAACTTGGAACCTTCCAGTTAAGCAAGTTTATTTTGATACATTTCTGATTGCTGGGCTAATTTTTCCTTGGGAACAGTAAAATCCATCCCTAGCATGATATTACAGCCCTCTATGAAGCCTTTCTTAATCTTGTTTCCGTCCTGCACTAATCAGAGAAAACGCAAATGCCAGCATCAATCTTGGCAACACACACCCAAAGAGAAAGTACACAGTGAACCAGGAAAGATATTGCCAGCTGAGATTTCCACCAGCTGGAAAGCAGGGAAGCTGCCACAGCACAGTCAGTACTGGAGGTTTAAGCAAGTTTATTGATCATTAGAGCAATTTTTCTGCTATATCTCACATAAATTATGAGCAAAATATTACATGAAAATCTACAAGCCTGAAAATGTGTTGCGTGGATATACATGAACTTATTATGCAAATATAATAAATATTGTTGAAAAAGAATATAATAATATATGCAATGTCTTATATATGGAATGTGTCATATAGTAACATACCTTAAAAATATTAACTGTATTTTTTATAAATTTATGTTTATGATTTTTATTTATATTATGTATTCATATATTCACTCCTAGAGAAAATAGAAATGTCTTCTGAAAGATATGGACTCTATAACAGCTCACGAGGTTGAAAGGGTTGGATTTGCAGCAGCTGTAGGTCAGTTCTATTCAGCTGGTTCATTTTAGTCTCTTTAATTCATATATCTTAATTAAGGATTTAGGTTCCTCTGTATGTTGTTCTTCTCTTTTACCATGGAACCCCTGGAGAAAGTACATTCCTGCATTTTTTTTTCTATGTGCATTCAGTTCAGTGACTGTTTCTTTGTTTATTACATAGACTCTGCTTGTGAGTAAAAAGACCAGACTCTTTTTTGTATTTCCCATTAACTTCCTGGCCTCGGCTCTATTTCACAAGAAATTCCGCTTTTAAAATCCCAAGATCTAATAAAAACTGGATAAGAATTTACTCTTATAGTTACCATGTATATAATTTCCTCTCTTTTATTCTGACATAAAGAGATAATGTTGTGCAAATTGGGTCCATTATGCAGCACTCTATGTACACTGGGGAAAAAACACTTTCTTTCCCTATATAAGCCCATAAGGTAACAACATGCTAAATAGAAAATGTAATTCTGATTATTCCATCTCTCAAGGTCACCCAAGGACAGAGAGGCAATGGAACTGCAAAAGTCAAAGAGGATAAAGTAGATAACTGGAAGGATAGGATAAGTAAAGATTAAGATTGAAAAGGGTAGTCTGAAAATCCAAGAGATGAGTAAAAGAGAGATGTGATGCTGGTCTGCCAAATAAAGAGCATTTTAAAGAATTTGAAGAAGCAACAATCAGTATTTTGTCAAATGCAAGAATCAGTACACATACAATGAGATACTTATAGGAGGACAAATAAAGTAAAAAGTGGGTTTTTTTCACATTGCATATGTTTCATGTGTTTATAGTGTCTTAAGTCTAAAAAATATGAATGAAATTAAAAGGGAACTAATTCAGAAGACGTATCCAGATTTTTAAGCCTGGTGATTGCTCTTTGAAAGTGATTATAAGATTCAGTGGGGCAGATATCCCTTTATATTTTCTTCCTTTAATATCTGCTGGTGCTCTTGAAGAAAGAAACAAGGTTAAATCCTTAGCCTGACTTGTGGTGCTATCCTTTAACATTCTTATGCGGAGCCATCACAGATAATTTTCATTAAAGTGTTGATCAATGATGATGTAATTAGATGGCCTGAAAAACTCTGTAAGTATTTTTTTTTTTTTAATAGGGGATTTTAAGCAAAGGATCAGACTGAACTTGCATAATCCTGAATTGTTTGTTTGTTCGTTTGTTTTATGAGCATGTATTTTTCTGTAGTCTTAAAGGTATGCACAGGTTTAAAATACCAATGGTATTTAGGAAAACAAAAGGAAACTGAGGGAAAAACCCAAACAAACCACCAATTTTTAATGGGATACTGTTAGCAAGCTTACTTTTCTGGAACACTCACAGTACAAATAGCCACTAACTACTGGTGAATCACTGGGAGAGTTAGACTTTTCTGACAATAGATTTCTAGTCAGAGTTTACTGTTTTCCTGGACTTTCCTGGATGGTGTACTAGTTCCTGATGCTCTTGTGTCCAAGAGTCACATGCTTTTAAAATGCTTTCTTTTTTCCCTGAGGCATGCAAACAAAAGGAGAAAAGTGTTTTTTAAATAGTTGATATCTCAGCAAAAGCCAAACAATTGGGTGGCAGTGCAAATAATGATACTTATTTTCTTTAAAAGGTTTTAGAATAGGACTGGATTCAGGACTCCAGTGTTTGTGGCAGCTCACACTGTTTTATCTACTATCCATTTTTTTCTGATAAATGGCAGAATCAACGCAATTGGTCTGGAAGACATTAGGTCTGATACTATAGCTCCCAAATTTTTATTTATGTTAGGCTGAGCACATGGGAATTCCAAGCAGCAACAGTCATGTTATTCATCACTTTCAGTTAAGAAAGGCAGCATGTCTAAGCTTTATGAGGTTCTTCCTGCATTCTCAGCAGAAATCCTGAGATGGAAAAAGAGCTGAGACAGGCCCTGGTCTAAAATAAATTCTTTATGCTTCCCATTAGGCCTATGTGTGCAAGTACATATCTGTTTCCCTTCTAATTAAAATGTAAATAGATCAACTAAAAGTACCTGTGATTAAAATTTGATGTTAATCTGTAAGAGGGGAACAATTAAGCTTCATATGGCTAGTAGCAGTTGTGGCCACTCAATGTGAGGTTAGTTCTGTGCCTGCCAACCCTTCTTTAAGAAAATGCCCAATTGCCCAAATGCTAATTTAAACACTGCTCTGGTCAAGGCCTAAACCTCATTCATGAGGTTTCTGTGAATCTACACAAGTTACTTTGCCTTTGGCATATCTAATCCTACCAGATCTTTCACTCCTTATTCTGAGTCCTAAATGGTAGGTCAGGTTTTTATCACATCCAAGGATGCCTGTTCCTTGGTTAAGCAATTTTTCCTCCATAGCTCAGCATGCTGAGCAAACAGAGGAGTTCTGATCATGCAGAGATATGCAGATCTGTCTTAGGGGAAATGACAAAGTCACTGGAGAAGTGGCTTTGACCTTAAATCAGAGCAACATAAGGGCTAATAGAGATGTGTTTCTAAGGACTTCAAATGATAGAGTCAGATTACTGGGTGTGAAATTGCAGTTAAATGTTTGAGGCTGACCTACAGATAGGATGTCTGCTTAAGTAAAATTCTGACACCTCATGGAACAAAAGCTGCTATAAGGATTACACCTATGCACATTACATCATCCTATGCTCAGAAGGCTTCTTACAACCGTCATTGAGCACATTTTAAACAAAGACTTTTGGAAACATTCCTGCCATACCCTTGCAATATTTTGGATATCAGCTCATTCTTCTGTAGATCTACTACAAAAGTAAAGTGTGACAATTAGGGTGGAATTTATTATTATCCTAACCTTTGTACTGTGTTCCACCTATTTAGAGGAAGATCCTGACCTCAAGGAAGTACATTTATTTTGCCATTGAATAAAATTGATATAAGGAGGTTCTCAGTTTGTGTTCCCAAAAAAATCACACTTGCAGAATGCAAGGAAAATACTCTTCAGAGGGAAGGTGATACTTGAAAATAACAGTAATATTTTAAAAGGGATGAGGAGGTCAGCTGCCCTCACTCAGGCTAAGCAAAGTGAGCAATGAGTGGCTTTGTACCCTTGTCATATTTTAAAAGAAGGAATTTCATCTTGAAAAACGAAACAGTAGTTCAAAGTTCAGCCAGAGAAGAAAATAATTTTCCCTAAGTGGAATTGCTAACACAAGAATATTCATCACAGTTATTTGCTTTGAAAGAAATAAAATAAAAAAGAAAGAGGTAGAAAGGAAAAGTGGTTCCAGAAACAGAGCTCTGCAGGGTAACAGGAAAGCTACAAAGAAGAAGAAAAGTTGTGAGCCAGGGAGCTGTGTTCAACACTACATTATTGCTAGTTACATTTATCTCCTTTTACCAGGAAAGGCAGTGAAAATCCTAGGTATTGACTACATACAAGTGAATGTTTATATTTTGATTTTTGTACTTTGAGTAACTTTCTGGTACCTCCACCAAACACTCTCTGTGTTTCTCCTATAATGTTTCTGTTAGTGTGCTTTTGATTTTCCCTTTTATATAATAGTTGCCAAATACTGAGAAGCAGAGAAGATCATACCCAAGGTATGACCTTTGCCAGCATTAATATGTATTAGGGCACATGTTCTTTCAAGAACTAGTTGATTCTTTGGTTGCTTGTTCATACCTTTACTAATTATTTGTTTTATTATAATGTGCTTGTATCCATCTTGAAGTTTCCTTTTTATTGACTGGAGTTAGTCCTCTTATTGCATGTATATATGCTTACATGTATATACATAACTCCCAGTTTCATCTCAGATCAATCATTTACTGAGACAATTTCTAAGCCTGGATTTTGCTTACAGTTTCAGTTGACTGCCTCTCTAGGCTCTTTTTTATCTTGATCCTGTGAAACTTTTATACAGCTTTTGCTCTGCATGGTTTAGACTTTTCTCATGTGCATAGCTAAACCAATCTTAGAAATACTTTCCTGCCCACCCCTCCCTGCTTCTTGAGCTCAACTTCATTCCTGATTTCTGTACCTCCTCCCACCCAGGTGGTGCACAGAATGGGGTTTTTGGTCAGTTTCTCAGATGCCTTTGCTGTTCTTTCCTTCTCACTCTGTTCTCCAGCTCCAGTTTGGAGTTCCCCAGAGGAGACAGTCCTTCCTTAATTTCTCCAATGTGAGTCTTTCCCATGGGCTGCAGTTCTTAATGAACTGCTCCAGCATGGGTCCCTTCCCTTAGGGGCCAGGTGTTCTACAACTGATTCTCCATGGGCTCACAAGCTCTTCCAGCAAACCTGCTCCAGAGTTAGCCCATCTCTCCATGGGTCTGCAGGTCCTGCCAGGAGCCTGCTCCAGCACAGGCTTTCCATGGAGTCACAGCCTCCTTTGGGCACATGCAGAGTTTCTTCCAGGTCTGCAGGTGGATCTTGGCTTCACCCTGGATCTCCACTGGCTGCAGCATCACAGGTGCCTCCCCATGTTCTGTACCTCAGGCTGCAAGGAAATCCCTGCTACAGACCTAGAGCACCTCCTGCCCCTCCTGGGCCCCTCCCTCCCCTTACCTCCTGGCCTTGGGGGCTGCATTCTCACTTCTATCTTCTGGGTGCACATTGTGCAGAGACTTTTCTCTCTTCTTAAATATGTTTTCCTAGAGGTGCTGCCCTCAACATTGATGAGCTTGTCCTTGGTCAGCAGAGAGTCTGTCCTGGAGCCAGCAGGTATTGGCTCTGTTAGACACTGGGGAAGCCTCCAGCAACTTCTCAAGAAGACAAACCTGTAGGCACACCTTTACCAAAACTTTGCCATGAAAATCAATACAGATACAGAGAGATATTTGTCCCTTAAATTTTGTTCTGTGCCTCTACTGTGGCACAGTAAACTCTACATAATTTACAGGTAGTATTATTATGTTGCATGGTTCAGTATGACAGCATATATAGTAGATCAAAAATACTCCATTTGCAGGTTCTGCTCCAGAATTTTTCTGCTGTAGGATGGATACCAGAGTCTGGCACACACGCAGTGCTTGGCATTAGTTATTCATTCAAACCTTGAATGTTTTTAAATGTCTCTTGACTGAATGATTAATGACATCGAGTCTGTTCCAATATGAAGCTTAAACAGTTTATGATTTATTTCCTTTATACTCATCTTTAAGCTTGTCTGCTTTGACATCATATTCTCAACAACTCAAAATGCACAGCCTGATCTGGGAAAGCTAACTTCTCCACTTTTCCACTAGGAGGATTTCATGGACAAGAAACTTTAGCAGGTAGAATTATCAGCATATGAGGGGCAGTCCTCAGTGGGAGCCTTGATGTAACTCGGTGAATAAATGTCCTATTTATTTCCTATTCCACAATGTATGAAGATTAAAGAGTGATTTCTTCTTTTAAAACTGTCGAAATGCATATAATTCTAGGTAACTGGAAGAGCAATAAATCAGTCTTGTGACTGAGTTGGAAAACACTGGACTCTTGTGAAATTTGCATCTGTATTCTGATCTGCAAAGCCCTCTTATTCCAACTCTGCCTATGTGTTACAAACACACTGATCCTTATCCATTGTAATTACTCTATCCATGTGAGCATGTCAGATTATAAAGTACAAACTTTCTAAGACAAAATAAACATGCAGTCACAAAAAATAATTAAATGTAGACATTGTTTCCTACATGAGTGGTAGAATATGTTCAGATAATCAGTCCTTGAAGTACATTTTTATGAGATTCAATTTTACACATTAAATTGGGAGAGGAGAGGAGAGGAGAGGAGAGGAGAGGAGAGGAGAGGAGAGGAGAGGAGAGGAGAGGAGAGGAGAGGAGAGGAGAGGAGAGGAGAGGAGAGGAGAGGGAGAGGAGAGGAGAGGAGAGGAGAGAGAGGAGAGGAGAGGAGAGAGGAGAGGAGAGGAGAGGAGAGGAGAGGAGAGGAGAGGAGAAATTGGAGTAGGATGAGAGGCCACATAGGACAAAATAGCAAGAATAAGGTAATTTGAGAAAGAGAAGAAACTTACAGGGATGCTATCTTTTGATTTATTGCCATACACAATAGAAGAACATGTAGGGTTCACTAAGGTTATGTAGCATTTGAAACCACAATACATCACACTTCACCATTGTAAGCATATTTTTCAAACATTAAAAGGCCACAAATCTAAAACACATTGTGTGTGCAAAACTGAAACTTCTTTACAGTTTGCAATACATGAAAAAGTGCATCATTTCAAATGACATTTGGACCAGCTGTCAACCAAAAGACTCCTTATATCAGTAGCAGCACATTGGATCATCCTTTATTGTCTGCAGCCAGGATGATAAAGTGTTATAGGCAACAGCATTTAGAATATGTTACTATATTTCCTAACCAATTTGATATCAGACAATATAGGAGGTGACTCGAAATTACTGGTTTGTATCATGAAATTTTTTTCAGAATTTGGCAGTTGCAGCCAAATCTAAACATATATGTGATATAATCAGGTGTTTTAACTTGCTTAAGCATCTTGGAAGTAAAGAAGAATTTCATGCTCTTTTTATGAGTGCATAACAACATTACCTATTTAGTCTCCCACCACAAGTTAAAAATTACACTCAGATGGAAAAGAAATAAACTTATGTGCCATTATTGCCATAACCACTACAATCTAGTCTCTAATCACAGAACCTTCATTACATAAAATTTACAATTCTAATGAGATTTGTAGAGTTAAAAATGAAAAATGCTGCTATCATAGAACTTTTCACAGAAATTTCATCATAAGGTCCTTTTTACAGAACTTAATTTAAGAAAGTTTACAGAGAATTCTGGAAAATCAAAAAATCAGCTCTTTATCTAAAAGATGTATCAGATATACTTTAAAAGAGACCACTCTAAAATTCTACATGTAGAAATCTGATTTACATTGAAATAGTTAAATAAGTGTTTTTCTTCTACTAAATGTGTTCTGTCATCATCATATTTTATGAAATACTTTCACTAGCATTCAAAATAAAATCTGTTTTCTATGTATATGTTTTCTGATTTATTTCAGATGTCTCTGCTACACTCAGGACCTGAAGTAGGTCTTGAAGTTTCTTCTTTTTAGTATTTTCTGTTCTCTGTGCCTACCAATGCCTATTCATTAACTTATTTAAATTTGTGTCTAGCTCTTAGATTATCAGCTCTGTAAATGAAACTTCTTTCTGTTCGTACTGTTACTTCTTTGTAACATAGATTGAGCTACTAGTGTACATAACTTTAATAAAGGTTCTGTATCCAACTACTAATCCCCATTCTGCCCCAATCCACTTTTATAAAGATAGCTGCTGTTATTGTAATAATGCTGCAATTGTGTGTGTCATATAATTTATTGGTATATGCTTACAACTTATTGGAAAGAGTGAAGAGTACTTCAAAACAGATATAAGGAGAAAAAGTAAAGAAGTATACTCCTATGTGATTAATAGTTCTTCTTCAGTTACATATAGATTCTCCAAATATGACCTCTGGGTTGTCCTAAATTTTTTGTTGGTAGTGCTGCATGTCAGACAGAATAAATGCTTTATCTGTGTGCTTGATTATTTGTCTTGAACATTTCTGTACCAATAATTTTCTATGAGGTTGAAAAGCTTTTCAGTAAAACCAATAAACAAACCAAAAAATTTGGATCATTTTTCCTTTATTAATTCTCAGGCAGTATGCATATATGTATTATAGAGGGACTTAGGGTTTATTTAATACAATCTCTTTTTTTTTGATAAGTAAACACAAAATGTTGTTTCTCAGTGTGCAGATGATTAAACTGAGTATCCAAAATTTCAAGACAATTTGAATTTACGATAAAGCACATGAAGTTTATTCAAGCTGGCTGTTACTACAGCATGAATGATACTAACAGCAAGGGTAAAGAAATGCTCAGAAAATTTGGAAATGGTGATAGGTTCATGGTCTGTGTCTGAAAGGCTGTCATGGGAAGAAGCTATGTGGATCCCCTTGTCATTCCTTTCCTTTCAAGCCAGTTCAGTGTTTAAGCAAGATCTTACTGAGGGAGATCTTCAGGATTTGATCTTCAATAAGAAGAAGAGAATAATAGTGGTATTTTTTTCATGTTTCTTTGGCTATACCTTAAATCTCTAGCTAACTTTAAACATAACTGAATCTTTAAGATTTCAGTTTCTTTTCTGATACTGCAAGGTGGATGGAAGCAATTTCTTAGATGCAATGCTAGTCACTACTGTGGGATTCTTCCAGTGACCACCTTTGGCCTGGCAGTTGTTCAGATAGGTTTGTGAACAGTGGCTAAACTTCCTGAGGACACCTTTGCCCATGCTGATCAATTTAAAGGTGAAGATGACAATCAGACAGTTTAGACTAGTCTGGGTGTTAGACTATAAAAATTAAGAATGATTGGGCTGAAAAGGACATATAGAAGTGGCATGAGAATGTGCAAAAATTTAAGGTGTAAAATTTGTGAGGAAGAGACCTAGAAGTGCAAAGACCAGTTTTCAAAATCCCTTTATGCACATCTAGAAATCTTCTAATGACATCAGGACCTCTGCCTTGGCCATCCAGAGTCAGTGGATGCCGTGACAATTTGAATCCTGTTATCTGTGTGTGTGAATTATGTCCTCACTGGGGAGCAGCACAGGTGCACATAGAGATGGAACACCCACATCTCCCACAGAAGGTGTGTGCAAGTGGGATAACCTGTGTGCTCAGGAAAGGGAGGGGGCGTTTGTGGCTGTAGCCACACTGCCTATGAGAGGCAGTGCATGCAGCTCTATATGTGCATGGGTGTGAGGCTGCAGCATTTGGAATTGCCTATAAAGAGTATTTTTTAACATTTTTAAGCTCCTAACATGGAGATTTCTATATTGCACTGCTGATATTAATCCTAAATGAATCACTGATTGACTGCTAATTATGAATCGTTAAAAAATCAATAAATCATTTTGATCTTGATTTGACCCAAGCGGGTTTTCCTTATGAAAATTTTCATTATTCTGGTTATATCAATACTTCAATAATTTCATTGACTCTTATAATAATTAAGATAATGCATATATATTTTTATATAGAACATATTTCATCACTTATATGGATGATCCTTTTTGGAAGGATCAGAAGCTGTATGACAGTTGTCTCTTCACTTTATATCTGCTTTACAAAAGGAATAAATTTCTAAAAAAAAAAAAAAAAAGAAAAAGAAAAAAAAAAAAAAAAGAAAAAAAGAAAAAAAGAAAGAGGCATGGTGACAGTTGCTTGTGTCCTAAAGCTAATATTACTCTAAGAGCTGAAAATATATTTCCTTATTTAAATTTTCAAACTCTAAGACAGGAGTGTGGTCTTTTTGGTTGATTGATGGCCTTGTTCATTTGGATTCTTTTTTGCTTTTAGGACACTGCCCAATATTCTTTGGGAAATGTTCCACAATTCTAGGTATTCCTGCATTAAAAATAAGCAGCAATAAAAATATTAGTTCTAAAATATATACATATAATGTGATAAGGTTTAATTCAAGATTCAGAAAACTTTCAAGTCAAAAGGTTAATTGAAGTCCAAATCTAATCAACATAGGCACTATTGATTTTCATGATCCAAGTAAAAATAAATGCTGATAAAGTTCACTGAGATCTTAAAATTTTCTGCAGGTAGCTCTAAATATGAAGATAAAGCACTTAACACTTTCCCTCAGATCGCCAAGAATTAGAGTAACTGTCTACATGTTCTATAGGACCCCTCAGAGTATCTGTTTTATATCCATGCCCGAGGGGCAAAATGCGTCCCATCCTTGCCACAGGAAATCACAGAATCATAAAATATCCCGAATTAGCAAAGACTTATGAGGACCAGCTAAAGACAGCTCCTGGCCCTGCACAGGACACCTAAAGATTCACTCCATGTGCCTGAGAACATTCTCCAAGTCCTTCTTGAATTGTCAGGCTTGGGATGTGACCACTTTCCAAGGGAGGCTGTTCCAGTGCCTACTCACCCTCGGGGTGTAGAAGCTTTACCTAATATCAAACTTAAACCTCCCCTGACTCAGCTTCAGGCCTTAGGTCCTGTCCCTGCTCATCAGAGAGAAAAGAGCTGTACCTGCCCCTGTGCTTCACCTCATGGGGAAGTTGCAATGAGCTCTCCCCTGTCCCCTCTTTCCTAGGCTGAACAGACCAAGTGACCATGGCTGCAACTTTTATGGCTTCCCTTCTAAACTGTTCATCATCTTCACAGTCCTCCTTTGGACACTCTCTAACAGCTTCATGTCTTTATTAAATTGTGTCACCAAAGCTGCCCCCAGCACTGGAGGTGAGGCTGCCCCAGTGCAGAGCAGAGCAGGACAATCCTCTCCCTTGCCTGGCTGGCAGTGCTGTCCCTGATGCCCTCCAGGACAGGGTTGGCTCTCCTGGCTGCCAGGACACTGCTGGCTCATGGTCACCTTGCCACTGACCAGGACCCCCAGGGCCCTTTTCATGGTTCTGTTCTCCAGCCTCTCATTTCTAATTCTGTGCAACAAAGAAACCCCATCCTCCTCTCGCTGACCCCCCCAAACACCACAAAAAATAAAAATAATAAAAAAACCACCACTACAAACCAACAAAGAAAAAAATCCCCAAGGAAATGGGGCTTCAATCAAAAAGTGATAATCTCAAACCACCTTAAAAACTTAGCCAAAATACTGGATCTTTTAAATGTCATATGCACAAGTGAAAAGCACATGAGAAAAGTATGAAGGAAAATACAGCAGTCAAAGACAAATCAGAATATATATATATATATATATATATATATATATATATATATATATATATATATATATCAGTGATCTTACCAAAACCAGTGTGGAAAAAAGGCCTTGAAAGATCATATTTGTGTTACACAGAAGTTACCCCAAACAAAAATACCTTATCAGATAAGTGTCTTAAAAAATAATTTTGTTCATACTACCAGGAAGATTTCTTTAGTTTTCTTTTCCAGTCAAATGAATTAGTCTAATAACATCTCTCCTCTTTCACTGGTTCATTCAAATGCTTTCATCTTTCTCACCTCTCAACTCTTTCGAAGACTTTATTCAACTAAATCAACTGAAGTCAAGACATTCTGTGGTTCTAAAATAATTATCTTTTGTGTAATGCAGTAATAACTGTATTTTGCACCTATGTGCAAAAAAGTGGAACTATAAACACTATACTTCCTTGGTTGCATAAGGGTTTGCTTCATAGTTTGATTGCTTCTTCACTTGCATCTGTTCTATTTGCCTAAATATTTTTTTTATAACTAATATATAGTATATTGGGATAAAGGAGAAATATAACCATTAGTCTTTCTCAAACTTCCCAAGGAATAAGAGTTTCACATGTACAATTTATCTTTATATTTCTCTACCTTTTTAGGTAAGTTGATAAGGCTTTAACGTCTGGCATCAGATATTTTGTTATACATAAAATATGAAAATAGCTTTGAAAACTTTTTTTTTTTTTTTTTTTTTTTTTTTTAAACAGCTTGTCATGTGACACAATGTACTGTAAACTTAGTGTTAGCTTTTTTGGTATAGCACTTCCACTGTATAAAGATGTGTGAGAAGCTGTTGTGATTATCACAGCTGGTAGAGAATAGTGGTAGCTTGCATTTTTCTAACACTTTTATAAAGATACTTATGAGGGCATGGCAGGAACAAAAACCAGGCTTAGACTGACAAGAGTGAAAATAGTCACAGAAGAGCCTGCCAAATTAAGAATTTGATGAATATTAGTGTTAATTGTGATGTAGTGATTCTCTGTCTTGGAATATCAGTTTCATTCTGCTTGTTACTTATGCTTCTTTGTAAATATTCTGGAGTTATATTATGCAATATGGAAATATATTAATATTATATATAATATAGCATGCAATATGGAAAACTTCCAGAGAACTTGGCCTTTTATGAAAGTTTTAGCAGCTTCCTGCTTCCCTTAAGACAAGAATTATTTGTTGATTTACACTAGTAATAGTTTGAAGATGCTTTTTTTTGATAGTACAATTTAAAAAAGCATTGTACCTTACACATCACTTTTATTTTTGTGCAAACCAGATAACTGTTTTGATGCTAATCACTAACTTTTTAGTGGAAAAAAAGGAAGAGAAAGGGAAGGAAAAAGAAGGAAAAGCAACAGATAATTGTGTCACATGTTGTCAATGAATATGTTATTTTCATAGATGAATGTTATATACATATATTGGCATGACATATGAATACTAAAAATTTTATTGAGTATATTGGAAAATTTATGCAGTGTTGTGGTAGGAAAGTTAGATAAAAATAAGGGTGGAAGTGAAAAAATTAATTCTTAAAAATGAGAAACCTGCTCACTTGGGAAGAGAGTTTCCAGCATTGGAAGATCCAGGCTGAACAGAACAATTGGGTCCCTGGAATAACTGAGTTCATAGGGAAATTTAGACTTTGTAAGTGACAGGCAAAATACAAAGAAAGTAGCTGGACTCATTCACATGAAAATGCAGCTGTTAAGCAGATATATTTCTGCCTGCAGACAAGACAAGCATAGGGCCTTAGTAATTTCTTGCACATGTACAAAATATACCTACCCCTGTAACAAAAAGGCTACAAAGCACAGTGCAGATAAATTCTCATTATTTCTTAAATGTGGCTGTTATTTTTACATAAATTTTATCAATCTCTTATTCATATATAGTAACATGCCTTATTCTTCTCACACTCATAAATTTAATATAAATCCCTTCTATTCACCAATTGCTTTCTTCAGATCAAAGGGCATTTTGTTAATTTTTTTTCTTTTTTTTAAAATAAGGAACTTCAGGTCCACTGCAGTACTCTTTCATACCACACTTGTTTTCTCCATATTGAATGGCATAATGAGTAATTCCTCTGGATCAGTAAATGAATTCTGGTGAATATACCAGCATTTAATTCTAAATTTCCTGACAGTTACAGGGTAGGAAAAACTTCATGAGAAAAATGAAACCTAGCAATAATATGTGGGAGGACTTATACACAATAAAGAGACCATAAGATCACAGCTAATAGGGAGAGGCAAGTACTGCATTAGCATTAAATGATTAACTTCCAGAAGATTGAAATGACTGACATTAGCCAAGAAAACATTGTTCTGTCTTTATATTGAGTCAAAATGTGTTTGATGCCTCACAGGTGGTTCTTATAAAGGAGACTTAGTGACCTATGCCAGATATGCTCTTATATATCATTAAGATAGGTAATTATCATAAGTTTCTCTCTAATTGTTTTTGATTGAGAAACTGTGGAAAGTGTGGAAGATGGTATCTTTCTAAAAAGTTAGCTGAATTAAAGTTTTTAATCTTCCATTTCTGGTAGAGTTGTGAAAAGATCAGCTGCAATATTAAGAGATTTTGTAGAATCACTTGATATTTAAGAAAGGTTATGGGATAAAGTTTTGATAACATTAATTCATTGGAAACCTGAGGTGTAATTCAGTGGGATAATGAGGATGACAAGAGGGGAAAGCCAAAGAGATTGCTAGTTTTTTTTCTAGGTAATGACCTACATTGCCTTTATATTCATTTTGTATCACTGCTCTGAAAAGGAGAAAAACCAAATTTCTTGAAGTAAAGCAGAAACCATATTTTAATCATAAAAATTACTGAAAAAAGTTTCATTTTTATTTCTTGTGATGAATTTCATACTACCTTCTGGTACTATGCTTGCAATTGATATGAAAATGATCTATAAATGAAATGGTAATGCTTTTGAGGGATAAGACACTACTTAATATTTACTGTTATTTCTTTTCATACTTCTTTTAATTAAGTTTGATGTAGCAGTTTCTCATTCATCAGTTTCTCTCTGACTCATCTTTTAGCATGACAGAAAGTGAAAATAAGATTAAAAAGCTTGTGGGTCCAGATACAGAGATCTCTTACCAATTGATGTAGTGGGCAAAAGCGATTCCACTTAGTGAAAATTAATGTAATTTATTGCAAAGTGGAATAGTATGGTGAGAAACAAGAACAAAAACTAAAACACCTTTTCCAAACTTCCATATTTTCCCAGGCTTAACCTCATTCTTCTATTTGGACTCCCACCCTGAGGAGATCTGAGGAATGAGCATTGTAATTACAGGAAATTGGAAGGCCCTGACACCCTGCCTGTCCCATTATTTTTTTTTGTGCAGAGAACAATGAGAAGCTCTGGTGTAGTTGTGTTCTGTATTCCATCATGTTAGTGAAGCAGGTTTTTCGAGTTGAAATGCAGGTTCTGGTAATATTTCTAGGCATTCATTTATCTGTGAAGATTTTGAAGGGTATCCTTAGTCTTCCCTGGATAAGCTGTGACATCTTGTATGGAAGTGTAAAAAGATTCACATGAGCAAGTTACTAGGTCTTCTTTTGGAATAATTTTACTTTTTTGTTTTGTTTTGTGGGTTTTTTTTTTTTTTTTTCCAGTACACAACTGCTAAATATTCTAAATAAATTCTTAATATAATAAGTAAAGATGACTGTTAGTATTGTTCTGATGCTGAATAAGTGATAACGATCTTTTAATAGAAGCTGTTATTCTTTGAAACCTATATTGCATCAAACACACCTGTGTGCACTTGCAAGTTCACTGCATGTCATGCTGTGATCCTCCCCAGGTAAACATTTTTAGAGGCACCATCAGAAACATTAGCAATAGTATTATCTTCATCTGCTGAGGAAACAAATTTGCATGATACATAAAATTGGATGTTTCATAAATGATTCATAAATACTGTGGTTCACACCAAATGATGACTCCATACTAAAACTAACAAAGGATTGTCAGTACCCTGTATAATCAAAGGAGAAGAAATATAAGATATCATACTTCAGTCTACCATTGTGAAATTCTGCCTAAAGATAAGTAATATTTTGTGAGTCGCTGCAGAAACATTCAATGTGTGTGATGATGATTAAGAGAATAACTGTGTGACCTGAATTGTCTCAAATACCATTCCACACCTGCTGCTGATATGCATTTGAGAAAGCCTAGGATCAGTGATTAATAATATGAGAAAGAATTTATTTTAATTTCCTGCTAAGTTAAGGCTCTACCATTTTAACAAGTGATTCTAACAACAGTTCTGTAAAACTGGTAGAAAAATATACAGACCTTAAAATCTGGATTCAAAAATGCCTATTAAGAAAATTCTAGTATATCCCTAGCAAAACTGTTTCATTAGTTAACAGCACTGATGTGAAGACCCTAAATTTAATGCTATAAATTCTCATAAGCAATATGTTTTTGGACTTTTTTTACTTCTTTTTTTTTTTTTTTTTTTTTTCCATCCTATCTTCACCTTCCAGCTATTTTAAAATATTTTTAAATCAGAATGCTAAAGACTAATTTTTCCTTGTCATCTGTGCTGTATTGACTCCAGCTGGCAGCTAAGCCTTCATCCAGTCTCTTGCTCATTCAATCCCCTGTGTTGAAATAAAGTTGAGATAAGGATAGTGTAATAACTGTAGGGAAAGAAAAAAATTTTGAAAATCCAGAAGTTATGCAAAGGCAATCATTCACCACCTTTCATGAGCAATCTGATGCCCAATCAGTCCTCAAGCAACAGCTAATTTGGGAAAAACCCCATCTACCTAAACTTGACACAGTTTTATTGTTCATCATTATGTTATATGTCATGGAATATCTCTCTGGTTAGTTTGGGTCAGCTTCCCTCTCTGTGTCCCCTCCCAGCATCTTGCACATCCCCAGCCTACTCAATGTGGGGGCAGAGTGAGAAGCAGGTCAGAAATCTAAAATAAACAGCCCCATATGGGCTGCTATGAAAAAAGTAGCTCCATCTGAGCCAGATATAATGCACTCCTCTCAAAATATGTCTTTGCTAAACTGATTGAACTGACCATGTATGAGACTATGAAAGATGGCAAGTTGGGATGCTGAAGAAGGGGTATTGTAGTTCATTCTGTTCCCATCCAGTTTCAGTTTTACTGAGTAGCCCCACTGGATCAGCCCTAGAAACCAATCTTTGGCACTTTTTGTAATATCACTAGGAAGAACAATACTTCAAATTTTCTTGCAGGAGGCTACACTCATTATTTTACTGAATATGAAGATACTCATGTATGACTCATTGATTTGGTTTGTTGCTAGAGAAATAAAAACCACCCCACAACCAAACTGCTGCTTTTTCTATGCTGCTCTAACTTCCCACTGAAGTTGCTCTGTAACTTGCCTAAATATAACTTATGAATATAACATTTAATAAATTATGCTTATATTTGTACATATTCTACCTGAAAAATGGTTCTTTAAATGAGCATATTGGTTTACATATGCATGAATGTCTAAATGTATGCATATATAAATATACATACATATATATAAACACATGCATATATATATATATATACATGCATATATATAGACACATGTACATATATATATATACTATCATTACAGGACCCATGTGCACAGGTATTTTTAGGCTTTCCACATCATGTAGTTGACAAATGTTTGCAAATTAAGAGCAGAAAAATAAAAACAAGAAAATGAAAGATATTTAAAAATTAATTTACTAATCAGATCATAAAAGTTAAAATATTTTGTCAGTATTTATGAACAGAAAAATAGCCATTTAAAAACTTCTTTATTGGTGTTTAATATTTGCAGTGTGTTACTTAGTCTTTAATATCTTTTCTGACTATTTTCAGATTTATTTCAGTTGTTTTCTGCCTAAGCTCTTCCATGGTTGATAGGTGGTCCTCTGATGAGCAATTTGAGAATCTGCCAAATAAAGACTTGACTTAGCCAATGTTATCTTTTATAAAATTATTTACCATATCATGGCTTTAATAAGATTAAGAAATTCAATATAGCTGATTTACATTTCCATGTCCAGGTTTAATTTTTTGAGAATGCTGTTTGAGAAAGGAGGAACAGATAAGAGAGAAAAGAGAAAATAAAGACTTATCAGTCTGACATTTACCATAAAACTGGAAAGTCCCTTCAGAAATTAATATTAATAATCATACCTGCATGTCATTGTAGAAAGTGGTTTATACAAATAAATTAACAATAGTTGTGCCGTTAAATATGTGAAAGAATTGAACTCTGGTATGCAGAAAATGTGCTTGAGGCTTTCCAGTATTAAGTAGATTTTTAAAATAATAAGAAAGAAGGAGATGAACAAATGGTAATTTGTGCTTTATAGGTATTTTAAGTGTAATCAAAAACTAAAAAAATGAACTTAATTTATTTGACATTGATGAGGAGTTCTGGTAAATTGAAGTGGTTCATATCAACAATAAACATTTTAGCAGTTTCAAATTTTTTTTTTTTGGTCAGATAAATATTATGAATTTTTGTTTGCATGAATAGCTTAAAATAGTGTTTTTCCTGAGTGAAAACAAGATCTTACACAGAGATCTGTGAGGAAGGTAGACTATACTTTTTGTGTAGCCATTAAAAAAAGAAAGGCATTCATGTGGTTGACTAGCATTTAAATATGCCAGCACCTCAGGGAGTTCACAAAAGTCTTATGATGGAGGGATCACACAGAGGAGCAGAAATGGGATCACCTCTAATCTCTATCATAGGCTTCTTTAGAATCTTGAATGAGTCTCTCAAAAGTCATCAAGCAGTACCAAGTCATAGCAGAACTACTCTGAAAAGCAAAACTGACACAGCTCTTAGGCTCACATTGGTAATTAGCTGTAATAAGTGTGGCACTGTAAGGCTGTGTAAGGCTACATCTCTGTACAAAAATATCTTTTTTATGGAATTGCATCCAGCAATTAATTTACCATGACTAAGACCATTCTCCATATGTGTGCTCCTGTGACACACTTAGAGATGTAGTCACACCACTTCATATCTTTCTTGTCTTCATTTCTCCTCTACTAATAATTTCAGTTTAAATAGCATCTTTTCTCTCCAGCTTATTTACCTCTACATTTTGAATAACTCATCACTGACAAAGGACTGTGCTGCAAGATTCAGACAGAATTAGTCACGCTGTTCCTTAACTATAACAGTGGGAACACACAGACGTTCTTATTCTTCTTTCTTTTTCTCCTTTCCATCCTAATTATAAATTGATTAAACTATAATTTCTACAAGTTGATTTTTATTATGCAGACACTTTTGGATCTAACCTGGAGAATCGCTGGGCTATTGTGTGACAATGAAGACTAGAAAACCTATGAACAGAAGTGAATATAAAATGCCCAGTGTGGAAAAAAAATTAGCAGGAGTTTTCTGGATGGGAAATAGCACTGGCACAATTTTCCTTGAAACATTTGGTATTGGATATGTACCCAAATAAACAATTTAATATTTTTTTCCCCAGAATGTTTTTATATTCTTTACAAAATTCTTAAATCACCTCAACATTACAGATATGACATCATAAATCTAGATTTTGCCTTAGAATGGGAAACAATATTTGTTTGTCAGATTTACTCTGAGAATTACGAAGTGTGTCTGAAATCTCTGTGTAGGGAATGGGAGCAATCTTAGCAAAGATTTGCTGAACAAAAGCCTGTTAGATTACTCTTTGGCATTTCCCACACCATCATATCAATGGTACTTGCTTAAACTAGCTGTCTACATTTTAGGCTGATGAGATTGGATGAGATTAATTTCATCCTGTGGTACTCTATGTCAGACTAAGAATTACTAAAAGCTAAAGGTTAAAGAAAAATTAATCCCTTATTAGTTAAACAGGATGATAAAGATTTCTTTCATACTCCATCTCTGGAAAACCGATTTCTGTGTGGGTATTTTCTATTAATCTCTTTATCTCCTACTCATTCTGTTTCACATGAATTTTCCTTTCAGCCAGTTTTTACTGTAATCATTTTTCAAGTTTTCTTTTCTTTTTAAAAGAGAACCCTTCCACTAGATCATGGTGCACTCATTCCACTTTTGAGTGGACCACTGCCTGATTTTCTCTCTTCATTCTCACTCCAGACAGTAAACACAGGAGGGTTCCTTAGACCACTTCTTATTCTCCCCCTCACCTCCCCTTTTTGATCTAGCTCCCTCATTTCTTCTAAATTATTTTTTCATTCTTTCTTTTACTTTTTTCCTGACCATATTCTAGCTTTTCTACAGAGAAAATTCATATCCCTAAGCTTTAAGAACTAGGGTGGAATTCAACAACTTAAAGCTGTAAGAGTAGTTTAAGTTAATAAGTTGTCTAGATAGTTAAAAAGATAAATAAAATTATTCAGAAGGCAGTTTTTTTGCAATATTAATTTTCTCAGTCTATAGTGAATGGGTCAGTTCCATTCAGATTCATTTTCCTGTTAGCAAAAGTCACCTAGGCCCTTAACTTTAAATAGATGCCTTGATTTTAGACAGCTTCTTCTCTCATAACTCCCTGTCAGGCTGACAGATGAGCACCTTAGTGACCCTTAAAGAAGGGTCATCAATACAAGAACTCATCATTTTTTTTTATGGTATGCATTGTCTGCTCAGCTCTTATTTGGGTTTTCTGGCTCTGAGAATCCCCACCATGTGAATCTAGTCCTCAGACACAGACATTGTTGCCACTGCCTACCTTGCAGAGCTGATTTTGTGAGTTCAAATATTATTTTAGGCGTGCATGTGTATACACCTACATTGAAATGCTATGCCAGTAGTATTTAAATTGCATGCAAACATGCCATATTTACATTTCCAAGTACATTTATGGATATATATGGATATATATATATATATATATATATATATATATATTTATAAATGCTTGAATTTGCTACAATCAAGCTATCCCAAATTTCAGTTCTTTACAACCTGAATATTTCAAACTCCTTGAGTATATAGAAATTAATCTTAATAATAATTACTGATAGAAGCATTAAATTAGTAATTCAGAACACCCATACCAATTATCTTATTACTATATTATTGTATTCCTTTATTGTATTATTGTCAATTACTGAAATTATATTACTGAGAAGAGCTGATATTGTTCAGAGGAATTTAAAATAATTTAGTTTAACATAGCAACACTTATCATTAGCACCTTATTAGGAAGTTTTATTTCAGCATTAAAACATGCAGCTTTATATAAAAGTGTCTGAAAAAAATAAAATTTTAAGCACTCTTTTTTGTATGTGTGACATTGTTTTCAGAAATGGTATGGTAGAATGTTGAGGGAGGATTTATTGGAAGACTTGCTATTCATTCTAAACAATGTCTAATGCTTATGACTCCTACTGATTTCTGGTAAAAATAGAGGTTTTGAGGGCTGACTTGTAGATATGGTTGACACCCACATGCTAGTTTTAGTTAACAGTAAAACTGTGTGGGGTTTTTTAGCACCTGTGAGCTCAGAATGGATATTTACCTCTGAATTTAGTATCATCGTTTTTGTTGCTCCTCAATGCTTCAGCTTTGCAGTGTTTTTGGTCACTGGAACTGAAGGAAGTAAGAGACACTGGTGTGTCCTCATTCTTTTGTACCAAACAAAGATTAATTCAGGCTTCAGTACAGTAAAAGGATGGTTACTAGAATGGTGAGCAAAATAGATGACATTTTTTTGAAGAACACTAATGAAATATATATTTCTTGATTAGGAAAAAAGATCAAGAATGGGTACAACTGAATTCCTCATGAGTTCTCCAGGATGATAAACACAAAGACCAAAAAATCTGAAGAGATAACTAAGTATAAGATCATCAGGTCAAAATTTAAGATGGAAGATATCTTACCATCATGGTAGCAGTCTAGGACAGCATCCTACCAGGAACAGAATGAGTGAAATCACTGTAAGTTTGATCTGCAAAAGAGATGATAGGTAAATGCTGGCTGTCACAGCAGACAAATGAGCTTGGTGATCTTCCATTTCTTGAATTAATTTTCTTCAGTTAAGCCATTGAGATATTTTCAATTTCAGTGAGTTTGCTTCTTAGTCGTGGCAGTAAAAGTAAATTCATACACAGTATTCTTTAAAGCCTAGAGATATGACATGAAGCAGAATCTGTTGGCCTGGTCCAACATATCATTTAATCAGCTTTATCTGAATTCCTACTGAACCATAAACACCAACCTTTCGAACAATGCAAATTAGATCAGATAAAGTTATTATAGCCATACTTATTCACAGACCCATAGGTTGAATAAATATTTGATTTAGCTAAATGTAGAATTTGCTCAAAGTCAATGAAAAAATATTATATTCATAATTATTTTCTAAACTTTTATTTTATTTTCCCTTAAGTTACAAATTGTCTTGACAAGCTTCTCTAAAACTTCACAAGAAACCAGCACCTTCTATTTGAAGCCATCTTATTATCTTCTCCACTGTCAGTGTTTGGCCTTCTTGAAAAATCAGAGAATCATAGAATCATTTTGGTTATAAAAGACCCTTAAGAACATGACTCACTCCTGGCAGGATTTCTCTGGGAAGGATAATTCGTGACTTGCATTTAAGATCAGTAGTTCTCTGGCAATAAACACAGATTGCTCAGTGCTTCTCTACTTCTAGATTCAGATCTTGAAATCTCTGAGGTCTCCAAGATGTAATGTGCCATGTCTCAAGAGTCAAGTAGTGAGGTACTAATATGCTACAATACTGAAAAACAGGCTGTAGCACAAAACAAATTAAGCAGCTGCAATTTTCAAGGAGATATTGATTTTCCCCTGAACAGTTGATTTGACTCTACATTTTGTTGAATGGTTTCCTTTAGCTAGTACATGTGAGTTATAGTCACCGGTGGGTGAAAGTTCAGAGCAGATTGTATTTTTTCCAAATTGTTAATACATCTTTCTACTAATAATTTGCAAAAGAGATGTTGTATATCCCAATGTCCCACAATAGGACTATCTAGTAGAAATGTAGGATTTGCAGACTTCTTACCATATACATTTAGAAATAAAACATAATATTTTCCTTTAAAAATAAAATTTTAAAACTAAAATTATTTTTTTAAGTATTTTAACGTATCAATCAGGAGATTAATAAATAGAAACCTTTAAATCCAGCAGAATTTAAGCAAACTTTTGAGGCATTTCATGGGTTAGTAAAGTCTGTGTCCTTCCATTAGGGTTATTTTGGCCACTTGGAAATATTTTACCCGAACAATCAATTTTTCAGTTAGGAAAACCAAAATATAAACTGCTTCTCTTTACTATCCTTACTGAACAAGGATTTGCTGGCTATAGAATGTAACACAAGAACTGTGCCCTTAAGTGTACTCTACCTTATGAATATGAATTGCATGTTACTGGGCTTTTATTCTTTATAACTATAATGACACAACTTAGGGAAACCTGTAAAAACATGTTTTTTATTGGTGACTACACAGGGCAGGAGAAACAAAACTCAGCTAGGCACATCTCACAATATCAAAGTTAAGTGGAAGATATTGTGGTGAGGGATTCAAATAAAACCTTAGAAAGAATCTCAAACAGAAGAGGTATGAAGTACATCAGATTGCTGATTATCCATACAATGAAATTCTTGATTCCACTGATGATAGGACACACATGCAGCAACAACCTCTAATCACCAAATTCAGATTCATGAAACAAGAACATTTGGAAAGTATTTATTTTTTACATACAAGCAATATTGTTGCTAAATCACAAGCAACATTAGATGTTTGATATTTTCCCATAATTATTTACTTCTGGTTTTGAAGCAGGTTTTTGCTCCAGTCCCATCAATATTAAAGAAAACACAACATGTCCTTATTCCTAATCCTGAGCTAATTTGGGTGTACAACTCCTACAGCAGAAACAACTTGAATTTTCTTTTTGATGAAGAAGCTGTCCATCAAGAAGAGCTGTTTTATCTAAAACTTCCTTTTGTGAGAGAATATGTCAAATTTTGACAAAATGATTTACAGGAGAAAGATTTCATGATATATAGCTCATAGATTACATGAATAAAATCAAAATATTTTACTCCAATGTTATTAGAGATTTTCACTGCAATTTATTTTCCAATTCTGACGATTTATACTACACTGTAACAAAATAAAGCATTTGAGATTTCAAAACAACTTTAAAATATATAATCTCTTCAGAAATAGCTAGTTTTGGTGGTTTTTTGTTTTTTTGGTTTTTTTTTTTTTTTTTTTTTTTTTTTTTTTTTTTTTTTTTTGCTGTGCTGCTAGTGTAAGCAAAAGACAAAGCATAAAATAATTTTCAGAGATCAAATGAAATGAAAGACTTCTTTCGGAACATGAATGTTTTCCTCTATTCGCCTCCTCCTTCCTTGATTTGAGATAACTTTCAGTTGCTGAGCTATGGACTTTCTTCTCATTTGAAGGCCCTAAATCAGACAGCCATGCAATCATAGATTCAAAGAATGGTTTGTATTGGAGTGGACCTGAAAAATCATTTAGTTTCAAGCCCCCTGTCATGGGCAGGGACATCTTCCACTAGACAAGGTTTCTCAGAAACCATCCAACCTGGCCTTGAACACTTCAGGGACATGGACTCCACAATTAGTCTGAATTGAAGAGACTCAGCCTGTCTTCACAGGAAAAATGTTCCAGCTCTCTGATCATCTTCATGTCCTTCCTCTGAACTCACTCTTACCAGCACATGGCCCTCTTGTATTGGAGTCCCCAGAGCTGGATGAAGTACATCAGATAGAGTCTCATGAGAGGAGAATAGAGGGGCAGAGCCCTTCCTGGACATGCTGGCCATGTTTCTTTAGATTAGCTGCCCAGGAACGGTTGGCTTTTTGGACTGCAAGTGCACCATGTTGGGTTTCTCATCCACCAACAGCCCCAAGTTCCTCTTTTCCCATCTGCTCTCAATCCATTTTTCTCCCAGCCTGTATTTTTGTTTTGGGTTTCCCCAACCAGGCACAGGACCTTACACTTGGCCCTGTTGAACTTCATGAGTTTACACAGGCCCATCTCTCAAACCTAGAAGATAACATTTTAAGACAAAATTTGATTACATCTTCTATATCTTGAACATAAATTACTCTTCTTTTGCCTTTTGTTTATTCCCCATCTTCCCCATCATTTTCACACACATGTTGTTTTTTCACTATTTGGTAATCTTCCTCCAGCCCTCTTGTTACAGAAATTGTTGGTTTAGACAGGTTAATCTAACCCTGATTAACCCACTTGTTAGTATTTAGTCTTTAGTCTTACTATAAGGTCTCACAGGTCTTTGATATGAGCTATACTACTGGCTTTGCTATAGGAAACATCAAAATTAAGGTAGCTTTCTGAAAGACAGCAGTGTGGATCTAAGCCATGTGAGAGTTTATTAGAGCCCATATGATTAGGCTAAAAAATAACTAAGTGGTTATTTTAAAAATGTTAATGTCTCATAGATGCTGGATGATGGAACCTAAAGGAATTCAGTTTCAGGAATGCAGTCAACAGAGCTTTATATATCTAAATCATCAGGAAACAAACAAACAAACACAAACCATTCTAAGTGGGGAAAAATTATACAAAATAATGATTTTTTAAATTCCCTTTTTTTTTTTTCTTTTCTTTTTAAAGTTAGTAAGTTGAGTGGAGAAATATACAGCTCATACATAATATATATGTGAATATTTTAGCTATTCAAGACTCCAAGAATAATTCTATCTATCTTAGGGCTGAGAATATGTATGACAGAAAAAAATACTAACTCTCTTATCAAAATTCAACTTATTCAATGACAAAAACTCTATGAATCACTGAAGATTAACAAATAGGCAAGGGCAGTCACAGGTTATTGTGACCTTTGTTCCTTTGCCTTTAAGAGTCATAACTGATATTACATTTGGGGATTCATTTCTAATAATTCTCTTCATTTCCAATAATGTCTCACTGAAGTTTCTGTGCTCTCCAGGCACTTAGTGTGAAGCACCGATATGACAGGGCTGAGCTGCCTTTTGTAATTTATTCATGGAAGTAAAGATATGTTAGGTGGAGATATGCAGAACATGCAGAGATAGATAATGATCTGTCTGTACGGACTGTGCTCTACAAAGATGTGGCCAGAGGTAGGAAGGAATAGGGATCTACTGTCAGTCCCTCTGCAGAATGCAGAGAACTGCATACTCCTTGAGAACGCCCTGCTGAAGGTACAGTCAGAAGGAGAATGTCTCAGGCAACTCTTGGATTTAATAAATCAAAATGCTGTCATGGTCCTTAGAGAATGCAATGAAAAATTACTTTTTTTTTTCCATGCAGCAAGGAGCAACCTGATTACCAAATAAAGTAAGAAGGATGTAGTCAGCTTCCAGACATCTCTGCTTCAACAAGACCTTCCCCCTATGTTGGTACCTAATCTATGCATCATGTGACTTAACTTTGCATTTAAACTTTGAATTTGAATGGAATTTTTTTCCTTCCTTTACTCTGTTTCCTGAAAGAATATTTTCATATATCTTCTTTGTGATAAATGGATTATAGAAACAAATGTTATATAAATATAACCATGGGTGCTTATTTGTCTTGAATTTTAATATATCCTGTTTCAGCAGTAGTTCAAAACTAAGTACCTGTTATTTTGCCTATTGCAATAAGTCTTCAGTAAGCCTAAGTGAAAATCCTTATTTATAATAGATTACCCTAAGTATCTAAAATGGTTGCAAATATAATTAAACTGAAACACCAATATGCATATTATTGAATCCTCAGTAGTTTGCAAAATATGTTCACAGTTTCCATTAATATGCAGACTTAGGACTGCTTTTTAGCAGACCCTTGCTACTTTGCTCAAAATATCACAGATTCACAGTTACATATCTTTATATGAAAGGTATGAAATAAAGTCAAGATAATATCAGTCATAGTGATATTTTTAGACTTATTGGTCTCACAGTTTCACAGGGAACACAATACACTCAGTGATAGCTGCAAAATACACAGATTAATTATTAGACCTCTACCCTGGACCTCTTCTGATGTCTTTACTTAAGTAAGATTTCAATATTTTAGAAATTTCAGCCTTATATTTTGATGGCTGTACAATGAATTCGATCAAGACAGTTATGTTGTTTCTCTGCAAGAAATTGGTATATATAATATAATAAATATTGAGGCATTTTTGCATGGTGCCTTTGTTATAATTTCAAAGACAAAAATATATGTTTAGTTCAGTTAAGATTAGTAAGTGGTATCTCAAGCCTTTCAGCTGCAAGAAGAGTTGCAGATTATGAGGGTAAGTAGATTTAAGAAATAGAAGTAATTTAGACAGGAAGGAATTTTTTTGTATCTGTGTAGACTAAACTAAGGGGATGTCTGTGGGGCCTTTACACTCACTAATGTTACCCTCCAAACTTCTGCAGGGTACATTGGGCTTGAAATGTCTGGATACATGCCAGGTTCAGTCTGGAAGAAATATAGCTTCATTCACACCATCCTGCACCAAAATAATAAATCTTTTCTCTCCAGACTGCAGTGGTTATGCAGCTATACTGGCTCTCATCTTTGCAAGCCTTGGAAACTCCATTGTGTTCCATTGTATGGTCTAAATTCACCCCCAGCATTTGACTGCAGGGCCATTGTAGGCACATTCCTTTTCAGCATACTTCAAAGACAGAAGCTATGCTACACCGCTTATTGAGTCAGGGGCACTGGAACTTATAAAATTAGACACCAATACTTTACAGATTTCACTGTGTTTGTTTTCAGAAACCCACAATTTAATGAACTGAACTTTTGTGGCACAAACATCATCTAGAAACTGTAATTCTGTGCTAATGAAGCACTGGTATTTTTCACTTCCAGTTAATTTCTTCAGGGATTTTTGCTTGATTTGGCTTTAATTGAATTGAGACATTTCTCTTGTAGGAGATGTTAGCTGTTTACATAGTTAATGTTATCAGCCAGGTTGAAGTTGAGATACAAGTATAACTAGATTCTGCATGCAAAATGACTCAGTATTTTCCCCTAACCTAAACACATAGGCACAAAAGGCTATGTTACACTTCTGGTAGAAATGAACCAGCAATGTGCCCTTGCTGCAAAGGCCAGTGGTTACATCAGGCTCAGTATTGGCAGCAGGTTGAGGGAAGGATCACCTCCCCTTCTACTCAGCGCTGGTGAGGCCACACTGAAAGGACTTTATTGAGATCTGAGATCTTTGGCACAAGAGACACAAGGTCCTGTCGGAGACAGTCCAGAAAAAGGCCACAGGAATGGCCCAGGCAATCACTAACTGTATGAATTTTAACAAAGAGCTGGATCCTGCACCTGGAAAGGGACAACTCTGGATGTATGTTCAGACTGGGGAATGAGAGTCCAGAAAGCAGTGCCATGGAAAGGGACCTGGGGGTCCTGGTCAAGGGCAATTGACCATGACCCAGCAGTGCCCTGGCAGCCAGGAGAGCCAACACTGTCCTGGGGACATCAGGCACAGCATCACCAGCCAGGCAAGGGAGAGGATTGTCCTGCTCTGCTCTGAGCTGGGGCAGCCTCACCTTGAAAATTGTGTGCAGTATTGGGTACCACAGTGTAAATGATACATTGAGCTATTAGAGAATGTCCAAAGAAGAACAACAAAGATGGTCTTGAGGGTAAGTGATTGAGGTCACCTGGTCTGTTCAGCCTGAGAAGACGAGACTAAAGGAAGACCTCATTTTGGTGTACTGGCTCCTTGTCAGGGGAAGAGGGGGGCAGCCACAGATCTCTTCTCTGTGGTGACCAGGGACAGAACCTGAGAGAATGGCCCTGAAGCTGTGTCTAGGGAGATTTAGGTTTGATACTATAAAAAGTTTCTACAGGAGGTGGCTGGACACCGGAACAGACTCCTCAGGGAAATGATCACAGCACCAAGCCTGACATTTTAAGTGTTTAGACAGTGCTCTGAGGTACATGGTGTGAAGCTTGGTGTGGTCCTGTGAATGGCCAGGAGTTGGACTTACATGATCCTTGTGAGTCTCTCGCAACTCAGGGTATTCTATGATTAAGGATAGGGAGCATCTCTCTGTTGAGGAAAGGCTAGAAGAGGGGGCACTGTCGAGCATGGGGGAGAGAAGGCTGAGGGGGAAATCTTATAAATGTTTGCAGATACCTGAGGGACAATGCAAAGAGGACAGACCTGTTCAGTGGTGCCCAGTGACAGGACAAGAGCCAGCAGGCACAAGCTGCAGCACAGGATGTTGCCTCTGAACATGAAACGCTTCTTCATTGTCAGGGTGACTGAGCACTAGCATAGGAAGGTTCTGGAGTATTCCTCTCTGGAGATATCCAAAAGTTGTCTGGGCTTGGTCCTAATTAGCTGGCTCAAAATAGCTGTACTTGAGCAGATAACCCTTAGAGGTTCTGTCCTATCTTGACCATTCTGTGATTATATGAAATCACTCCTATTTCTATTACCGATTGATAGAGCGCAAAGAGGAAATGATGACGATTATATTTGCTGTGATTCATTATCTCTCCAAGACTTTATTTCCACACTGGGTGTTTAGATGGAATGGATCTTGTACCATGTGGTGCTTCTGGGCATGCACAACTTATGCAGGGAGCCAATTTCTGGAACTCTTTGGGTCTGCTTTGCCTGGAGGTGATTTGGAGATACACAAATGAGGGACTTTTGAACAGGAAATCAAACGCCTTGCAAGCACCCTTGAGTGTGTACCACAAGGCACTCAAACAGACAAATTCATGTGTAAAAATACATTACACTAATTTTTTAATGTGGAGCACACAGAGAGCCTAATCTGTATCCCAAATCAACAACAAGAGTTACAGTAAATTATGAATATGAGTTAAGACAGATCTGTTTATTTCTCTTTCCATTTACCTCTTCCTGAAAATCAAACCATATTTGTCAATATTTCCAGTTTATTCTAATTTTATTGATTCTGATCACTCAGAAAGTCAACATATTATAAAATCATACTAGCGTGTGAAAAGTGCTTTTGCCGTATGACACCCTTTTTGCTCTACAATTTTGTTAGAAACAGGAGTATGTCACAAGCTAGCATAAGTTTTAGACACTACAGTATACCTCAACACTTTCTTTTCTGAGCTCAACCTGGCTGGACTTCCTGCTTTTGCTGCAGCTGGACCTCTCCAGCAAGGCCTGAGTGTTATTCCTGGTGTTGCTCATCTACCCATAACCAGTTCCTCTACTCCTTGTATGAATCATGCCTCAGCTTTGTATTTGAACATTTAGACCTTTCGGATTTCAAATTACTTTGGACCTACTTGCTGCCTTTTCAGAGACAGAGAGTTTCTCAGGCCCACTCCAAATGGCAGCCTTCTACAACCCTTGTGTGACTTCAAGAGTTTGGGAAAAGAAGAAAATGCCCATGTCCCAGGGGTGCTTAAACCCATGAGGATATCCAGCTTGTGTGACACGAAGGAAAAGCAATTCAGCTGCAGCCAATTTTCTCTCACACACCTGGTGGTGCTTACTTATACATTCTGAATCTTTTCTTCAGTGACATTTTAAAATTTTGCCAATGGAAAATTTAATAACCAGAACACACTGAGATAACTGTGTTGAGACAAGGATTTGTGGTCCAGTCAGTGACATGGTCAGAATGCACAGCATCAGTCACTGCTGACCTTGTGTGCCCTGAGTCCTGTGTCAGATTACCTGGTTAGGATATTTAGTTTTATCTTACTTATGAAATACACCAAATTTCAATGAAATCGAAATAAAAGTGGACTCAGTAGATTTTCAGCTCAATTAAACCATTCCAGAGAGATGAAGACACTCTGAAATCACAGATCTGGAAAAACGTGACATAATCTGTACAAGTTTGTGCATTCGCTGTATATTTGAGCACATGCATCCACTTTTCACACAAAAGTACAGGACTTACAAGGTAGATAGAGAGGAAAGATCAAAAAACCCCAACACTGAAAAATACAGGAAAAAAAACCCCAAACATTTGCAGAGGGCATATATGCCTTCCAGTCTCCCTTGTCCTGCTGCATTCTTCACTCACATCTGAAAGAAGAAGCCTGTTCTGGGAGGAAATTGAATTGCAGGAAAAAAGTATTCCTTGAATTCTTGAACATGGACAGGATTTTTTTACACTGCACAGAAAAAGCTACTTCATACCTCCTTGAGATACCTAATATTTTCAAATGCTAGGAGTTTTGGTAGTTAAAATATATCCCTGCAAATCAATCCCTCCTTGCACAGTGTAATCTGATTTTTAAGACTACATGTGCATGCAGCAAGAGGTGTGCCTTGCTTTTTTAAGTCTATAATTTTAAATTCCACTTTCTCAGAAAAATAATGCAATACAAAAGCCACTGGGGGTCTGATCTCAAACAGTGACAGCCTAAGGTTTGATGAAGGGTCCACTGACCTCTTAAAAACCTGCTTATTTTTCTCTTTCCAAATTTCTATATTTCAGGAACCTTTTACATAGACTTAGCATATTGAATCTGTGCACTCTGAACTTCCAAAAAAATCCAAAGTAACATCTGGGATTTTGAGCATAAGACAACCTTCACAATGAAACTGAGCCTTCACTGTGGGAAACTGATATTCCAGACAGAGAGAGAGGTGGAGCTAAAAATCTGGTCTTTACATCACAGGTGTGGGGGGCTCTGCTCCTGCTTACCACAGGTGTCCAGGAGCTTTTCCTTTATGAATCCCTGTCAAGGACAGCAAGGCAGCTTCCTGGCAAACCCAGCTCTGTTGCCAGCCTGGGACGTTTTCAGAGGCTCAGGCTCTGGTCAGAAAGTTTAATGATTTTTCGATGGAGCAGAAAAACCTACCTTATTTACGTACATAAAAGACACAGAAGTAATCTGTGTAAAAGACTAAAATAATATTTATTTTATGGGAAAACAGAAAACAATTTCTAGAGAAAATTTCCAGGAAAACTGTACTTAAAAATTTATTAAGTTGAGGGCCACTTATTTTGTCTCTACTCAATGTTCTACTCCCCTTCACAAATGTTATAAAGTCTTGCTCAGATTGAGAATTTACTCTACAAGCACTATATAAGGCAGGAACTGGTCATTGGATAGAATTAATACGCTTTGGAAAACTTCTTTTTTTTTTTTTTTTTTTTTTTTCCCAGCTCAGAAAGCATCAGAAAATTCTAAGAGTGATATGTTTAAGGGACACAGCAGAGTTTTAATTGAGAAATATTGTTGGCATGGGACACATCACATCTGAAAACCCACTGGTATTATTGTATCCTCTACTGATTGTGCTGCTACTTCAGAAAGCAATGCATGATGGCTGGCTAAATTGTTTTTGAAATATCATCTTGGAGACAGTTTTCCTCTCTTAAGACTCCAAGTGGCAAAAGCAATTGAATGGAATATAACACAATCAAATAGATGTAATATAAAGGCAAATAGGCAGGAGAACTGATAGTTTTCTCTCCAAAACAGCAGGAGACAGTAAAAGATTGCAGGACAGGAAGAAAAAGAAGTGAAACAGAGGTGTAATAAAAAGTCCTGGACCCAGTAACATGACTTTTAATTGCAAATCATAGAGCAGTGGGACAAAATCAAAGACCAATTTCCAGAAACCAAGAGATGAAACTCTTTTTCTTTCATAAATATTTTGTAATTTTGCAATATTATTTTAAATAAGTAAAACATGACAAAAATTAAATTGAGTTATATTTTTGAAGTTTAAAACTTGCTTAGGACCATAGTTTCTGCTGCAAATTACTGTGATGCATGCTACCAAACTGGTAAAAAAATTAGAAATTCAACTGTTTTAATACTCAAGCATATGGGACATTTCTTACATACTGTGAATTTCTCCTCATATCTTATTTTACTTTCAGTCTTTTAAATTATTTTTTTTTCCCTTCTATCAGTCTTCTTTTGAAGGTTTTCATTGTTTTTCCTTCAGAGAATTTATTTGAATATATTTAGCAAAAGAAATAAGAAAATTTGTTTTGAGAGTTCTTTTTAAGTGTCTTCCATTCTCTCAGGATAAAAATTTTGATGTACCATGCAGATTTGGACATTCTGTGTGTCAGGTTCTTATGAAAGCATTTACTGCTATGACTAACAGGCAGTGAGTGGAGGCTACACCCTTTGGAAAGAATACAGGTTTTATACATAACATGTGGCTCATAATTAAAAAAAAAAAAAATAAAATAAACAAGGTGGATAAAAACTCCTACTCTAAAATAAGGAGGAGTAGTAAATTTAACAGCCAGAATGGTACAATATTCTGTCCAACTCTTATTTGTGAAACATCATCATAAAGTTGTGAAATTTGATCATAAAAAACACGAAATAAACTTCAAGTTTCATCCACACTCATTCTAGCTATTGCATTAATGAACTAGACCCCTGCTCTCTTTTCTCTGAAATCAGTGGAAAATTGATTTTAATGGGCAACAGAAAACCTCTCAGAATTCAGATGCTGTTCCAGTACTTAAATGAAAACTTCAACTGGGTAAACATCTGTCAGAAAAAACAAAAATAAAATCAGAAGAAAAGTCACACAATACCCTAAATGAATACAAAACCTAAAATCTTTTGTGTTGTAGGTAACAGCTGCTCTTACTCATTTGTCTCAGGGCAAAATAGAAGAATATACTTGCATTAACAAATGTTCTGTATCATACTGATTATCCTTTCCATTTGTAGAGGAAGTGATTATTTGGGAGTTAACTTATTCCACTTTCACCCTAACTTCTATAGCATAACAGAGATATCAGCACATAAGCAATGACCCTGTTACTTAATTGCATTCCAGATTTCTTTTTTCTGACTGTTCAAAGCACATTCTGTGTTTTTAGGGATGGTGCAACCACAAAGCAATAGCATTTTCTGTTCGCAGTGACAAAACTACAAAGGATTTAAGGGTAGAATGTTAAAAATAGTAATATGAAAATCAGCCATTTTTAGTTATTGTCCTGCAATGTGAACTCTTAATGACAAGAAGCATTCAATTATTGTCAATTTTTCTAAAAGAAATCAAGACAGAAAAGAAAGCAGGCCATGAAGTTAAGAATGCTAGAGACAAATGGTTCAGCTCTGAAGAACAATCTGACAAACACAAGGTCTGTCGAAAAATTACTTTGCTAGACACTTTGCCAGATCACAACTCCTGCCCAGAGAAGCTTGAAAGTTACATTGCTAACTAGGCAAGAAATTGTACTGACCTTTTCACTGTATTACAAGCATACTGTTATAATGTGATTGCTATTGAAATTGATTTTGGTAGCAGCACAGAAGATTCATTTTTGTGTTCATTGTGTGTTTGTTTTTTAACAGTTTAAAATCATCTTGGTGCTGTGTAACAATATACCTTCCCACAGACTGAATAAATTTTATTGATTAATCATGACCTTAAACACATGTACAGAAAACAAAAACCAAATCTCTCCTGATGTTACATAAGGTACATGCCTCAGTCTAAAATTTATTATATGATTCTTTTAATATGACTATGGAGCAATTATTTTAAAACCAAATAAACAAAAAGGATTATGCTCTTAAAACCTTCTAAAACAGCTCTAAGTATAATGTTAACTGCAAATTATGCAGAGGTAACTTAACATACAAGTAACTATTGAAAGAAGGCAATCTCCCTGTCCTGATGGGAGTTTGGATTATATGAAATGTAATTTTTGTATGTAGTTCTCCTGTAATAAGCAATGTGGTAGCCTGGTGACATGCTACTATTCTCTATATTTGTTTATTATAAAGATAACTAAGAAGAACTCCTTTGTAGTGTGAGGGGTTTGTATTTCTAAAACGCCAATAAAGTATAAATAGTGATGGAATTTAATTAAGCATCTGACTACATCCATGTTTTAATATTTTGTGTGTAACAGGATGAATAAAATATATAGTGATAAGGCAATCCCTCAAAAGTTTCACATTTTAAAGGTTTCTCAAGAGAAAATTCACATCTTCCAGTGAAAAAGACCTCCCAGTCTCATTCATCCAGCCACCCCTACCCTGATGGAGCCTCAAAAATAGGAAAATTATTTATTTTTTTATGCTAAGAACACCTACAGAGACCTGGAGATGAAAACAAAGTAAGAGTTAGCCATTTTTTGCATTATTAAGAGATAAGGTGTAAGATGGTGTTGAATGAGTATTTCTGAGACTCTTGCTATTCATCTTAAGTTGGGTAGAGTAACTATATCAGATTATGACATATTCACTGTGGAGTCATCTATTATCGTATATTTAATCTGTAGTGTGAAAGTCAGGAAGAAAAATAATTCAGATTACAAACTTGAATACTGAATCATAACAGTAGCTCAAGATAAAACCTACAAATGGATTTTTCCATTAGCACAACAGATAAATTCTTATGCTATGAGGCTGATGGGTTTGGTTCTAGTTGTATACTAAATTAATAGCAGTACATGATGGCTAATAAGTTTTACAAAGCATTAACCTGTCCTAGGTGTTGCTAAGACATTCACATATCAGGAGATACCTGAAGTACTTCCACAATAAGAAATTTATCTCCTCATGCAATCACAGCAATGTGGAAAAACAGAAGATGGTATTAGTAGGGAAGAAGAAAGTAAATATTCTGTGATCTTGCAAAAATTATAATAATTTTTAAATTATTATTAAGATATTTTTTTTTATTATTGGTTTTCACTCGATCTTGCTTGTTACTGTCCCTATAATTATTTGATTTAACAAGGAAAGTCATCATAGTCATCATTGTCCCAAATTACAATAACAGAATGGGCATATTAGGCATTAGTGACAGAATAATTTATGAATCAAGTAAGAGCTTATATCAAGTACTGCCAACACTATTTAATTTGTAGCGATGGCAACCAAGAGTTGGAAACAGCTGCTATCTCAGCTATAGGGTGAAATTCCCTACAGACTTTTTTTAGAAAGCATCAGGGGAAAAAATGCACAAAAATGGAAAATAATAAACAGTTTGATCCTCCTCTCCACTGGAAAAAAAAGAGATCTTCTAATTAATTATAAAATAAATCACAAATGTGATCTTCAGATAGCTGTTTTTGATGTTTTAACATAGGATAGAAAGAAAATTCAGAATCTCAGTTTATAAATGTAATTTTATTAAGCAAAAAATAAATGGGAGTAATGCTGACTATATTAAATCAAATGCCTCCAGGAAATCTGTATGATATGTCATTTAAATACTTTATAGGTAACAAACCCTTGGCTTATGTTAGCAAGTTTAATAATAATAATTGGCATGACTCTCTAGAGACTAAGGAAGGATATTTCAAAGTTCTCGTGTTGGCAGCACATGCCCAGGAAGAAGGCTTTGCTTATTCTGAACGTGCAAAGATGAATACAGTTACTGCAACTCAATTTTGATAGCAACAGAGAAAATAAGAGAAAATATTTATCTTTTCATCAAGTCTTAGCTTTTGCAGATAGAAAACTACTCCTATATGGATTTGCCAAAACAGTAACTCGATTTTGGGGCAACTATATGTTCCTTGCAATTGTCAGTCGCTTTTTACAAACAATGAGCCTACAATGTATTTGCCATTTACTATCAGCAAAAATGTTCAATGTCTTTCGGGATGCACAATTGCAATAGTAATAAAAATCAGTTTTTCTTTTGGAAACTTGAGGAAACCCTACAATCAGGATTTCTTTTTCTTAACCTAGACGAAGCATACCAGAACATGCTAAAAGAAGAAGTTTCAACCTGCATGAAGAAGCAAGTAGATTATGAATTTAAAAAGGCCATTGTGAAATTTATTGAATTTACTGGCTGGCTTCCTCTTGTATGTCTTATTGTTTTTCATAGTAAATGGAATTTTTACCTGTACACCAAGAGCACAAAGGGAAATATTTGTATTACTCTGTAACTGATTTGAGTTGGTAGAAAGTGAAAAAAATGTGAAGACAGTTTTTAAAAAGACTTTTTAAAGCAATTATTCAGACAATAAATTAACTTTACTCCTTAAGATATTATATAGGCTGAATTTTTTTTTAATTGTTTGGTTTTGGTTTCAGTTTTGGTTGTGGTTTTCCCAGGCCCTCTGCCAAAATATCCAAAACAACGTACCATTAGGTTTGGAAACACTCTTCTAAAAATTTTAATTAAGTTGATTCCTATCTTAATCTCATCGTAATCCACCAAAGAATTCATAGTGATTTATTTGGCAGCTGAATAAGGTTGTACTTAAATATAAATCAAAGTGACAACATATTTACTGACCTTCAACATAAGTTGATTGATTCTTTTGAAATTTCAAAGAGAAATTCTGTCTTCACAACACATTTGCAAGGGCATTTAATATTGTTCTCCATGTACCTTTCTAAAGAGCAGAATTTTAACCCTCTTTAATAATATAATTTTGGGAAGGGGTTTCAGGCTCTTTTATTCTATAACTGATTGCAATCTGGAGGATTTTCTTCTTATGTTAAAGGGTTTTTTTAAGCTTTTTTTTAATTCTTTGACAAATAGAAGATTTTTTAATGAAATGAGTAAAAATACCCAAATCATTATAATTCATCTGTAATAGAATAAAAAACTCAAATTCTGACAATTAAGTTGCATGTAGAAAAGTACATGTGATTTAGATTCTGTAAGAATGTTTTGTATTTTTATTACCCTTTCAGTTCTGATGTGATTTATATGCATTTCCTGATTACCAGGCTTACTAGAAATTTCTTTATTTCAGTTGTTCTTGGAATCTTATTTTTGCTGTATTAAAATATATAATCAAGTGTAAAGATGTAAAAAACTCAACCAACATCAACCAGATCCCAAAATAGTACTGAAAAATTAATTCCATTTATGCATGTCTTATGAGATACTTAGGGCCTATTCCACAAAATATGATCATTATAAACTGCAATACGAGACAGGAAGTGACAAAAGAAAAATCTGTCTGATGATGCTGAGAGTGTTAGCCAAATGTGGCTGTTCATTAACCATGACCCTATAGTAGTGATTAATGAAGTGCTCTGGTTTGTTTTCAAATTCATGAAAGTCTCAGGTCTACATGAGTCAGCTTTCATCTCCAAAAATTTAGCAGTTTAGATAATATAAGATTAAGTTGTTTCAAATTCTTTTGCTCTTCAGATGATCATAATGCTGACGGGAAAAAAAAAAATTCTCAAGTCTAGATGATTTCTTTTTTGTGTTCTAATGTTCTATCCTTCTTGAGCCACATCTAAATAAATATTTAAAATGACAATGTGATAATATTAATGATTTTAAAATCAAAGCATTAATGTTTTTCAAAATATGTCTGTCAATTTCAAATAGGTGCCTTGTATAAGTTCAGATAACAATTTTTTTTTTTCCTAGGAAAATGGTGGGAGAAGGAAAGTAGTTTCATTAAAAGGCATAGTTAAGAACACCAAGATTTCCTCTTGATTCATCAGCTCAATGGTTTGCATCCATTTGTGGTTGTGGAAAACTTTTGCTTTTCTCTCATGTCTGAAAGGATTAGCAGGAATTCATGCCACTTCTTTGAAGTGTTGTGCATCTGCATATCACTCTTTTTAGAAGTGATTCTCACAATCCCTCTTATCAAGAGTTTAATTTAGTCTGCAATATTTAAATATTCATGTAGTGAGAAAAGTAAAGAAACTACAGATTGCAGTTAGTTTGGGGCAGTTACTTGCTGTCAGAGACTGAAACGTTATGGTCAATAGCTTAAACATGATTAGGAAGGAGTTTTGCCAGTTATGACAAAACTGTAAAAAGCAGCTGTGACCACCAAAGCCCACCCCCTAGCTGAATATGCCTGAGTAGAACTTTGGACTGTGACTTAAGCCACCTAAGGGAACTTAGGAGATAAGATGAAGGTGACACTATTGTCCAATTTTCTCAGGTCTAGGAAGAAATAAACAAAGCTGAGGGAGAAAACTGCATTTACAGGAAAGCCAAACCCAGTTCTGAAAATCATCTGTGGCTGGGTTTGGGGTGAGAGAGGCCATAGTCCTCAGATTCATCTGCTGATGCCAGGTTTGCACACAGTCCCCCCCATCCAAGGAGGAAGGAGGAAAGTTTTAGGTTGTGTGGCATAACCTCTGGCCAGAGGGAGTGAACACCCATTCTGCTTAAACAAACTGCCTCAGCTATAAAATCCCCCACCCCAGGAAGGCCACATCCATGGGATATTCACATGAGAGGTTTCTTAGGGAGTATCATAAACCATCAGAGACCCCCAAATTACTCCCCTGGACTCATTCCTGAGGTTTTGCAGCAGAGTACTGCACGTGATGCAAAGTGATGAAAAGATTCTGAGTCTGTTAGACTCTGTCTGCAAACGACAGTGTCAAACTTCCCCCACATTCCCAGGGGAGGTACCTGGGCATTCCCACCTGGCCCAGGAAGACCAGACGGAGATGATCAATGGGATGCCCTTGGGATCCACAGCTTGGTGATATTTTCTACTTAACCTGCAACACTCTCTGTCTCTCATTTCCTGGTACATAACATCCATACCATTGAATTTGGCATATGGTATCATTTACACCTTAACTCAGGCAGAGGCATCTCTCTAAATATTTTAATAGCTGGCTCTTAACACTTGCTCCAGCGAAAAACTCAAATTGAAACCTTCAAAAACCAATGATGGAAACATATGATTTCTATAGCTAGGTTAAGACAAACCCATGAAGAGATTTAATTTTTAGTGAAATAGAATATTCTGTTCTTTCCTTTTCTTCTTCTATTTTTTTTCTTTCTTTTTTTCTTTTTTTTGAGAAAAAAGCTTTGTTAGATACATTAGAAAAGAAAAGCTGCTTCTGCATATGGACTAGGACTTCTAATATAGGAAGACACAGAAGACAGCTGGCCGCCAGTTTCCTCTTTTCTTTGGTCTTTTTGAATCAGTAGAGGATATTATATAACTTTCATCAGTTTATAAAACAAATTAATACAAATTATAATTAATAATACAAACTATAATTATTAATAAAAACACAAAATACAATAATTGATTGAAAGAGCTCTCTGCCTGAGATATATTTCCAACATTTATTGATTATGATAATTTCATTATAAGAATATAATTTCATATTAGAATGTTGTCTGTGAATCCCAGATCAGCATAAAATTTATATTATCTATTAGTTCACAATAAACAAAAAGGAAACAGTGGTTGAAGTACACAAAGATTTACCCACAAGAGCTTTTCCTTCATCAGTATCAAGGGCAGTATTTCTTAAATAAGATTTAGGATCATCTTAGGGGTTAATAAAAGGTGACTGTAAGAAAAAAAAAGGCAAAAGAAGAGATTTTGGCTGAAGTCACATATGGATAGAATGCAGTGGTGGTAAAACCTTGGGAAGAACAACATACTGAAAATGAAGTATGCTAATAGGAGTACTTTGTACTGAAGCTCTGACCCAGCATTATACATTTCTTGTTCCTGCTTTGGAAGTACCTCTGGTGTACAAGATGATATGGGCCCAAGATACATTCCTGGTATATATTCCCCAGTACATGCTCCAATTCTTTACTGACATTTCTCAGCATGGGAGTGTAACAGAAAAGGGGTGCAGTAATGCAACAAGAATTTTATTAAACTCACTCAAATATGCATCTTCACTCATTGATGTAAATGAGAAGAATAAGCCCAGGCAGAAATAATGATGCTCAGTGCAATGTTAAATATGAACATTAAAAATTTGTCTTTGTTGACATCCATAATTTTCAAACTAATGATGTTTTTTTAATCTTTTTCCCATCCTGGTCAGAAAGTCTTCAGTAAGCTAGAATTCATTATAAATACATTTAAATTAATTAAAGGCAGAATTTACAAGTCAAAAGTATGCAACAAGTGCCTGAAACTTAGGACATTTGAAAATCCCGGTGACTTTTTGTTTCTGGTAGACTCCTACAGATGATTAGAAGTAGTCTTATATTTGCAGGCTCTGGTCCTCATAAAACAGAAAAATAACATACTAAAATGATATTTATTTTTTAAATAAGTTAAATGAGATTAATCAATGAGATCAATTATAGCTCTGCCAATATTTGAATACAGGTTTGTGATCTCAGATAAACTTGATAGTACCCAACTGACTTACAAATTATACAGGTTTTAGGTTCTCCAGGATCCACTCACCCAATAAGACAAAGGTTTTCATTCTCAAGGAAATACCTTAGGCAATACCTTGGGTGACCTGAGCCATGGGGAGAGCTCTCAACTCAACTGCAGATCCAATGCTCCAAGGAGGAACTGACTCAACTGATCTTTCTGCAAGACTTCATTTATAGCCCATTCAAACCTCATCTTTGTTCAAATATGGGCTGGACTATGAGGTCTCCAGAGCTCCCTGCCATAGTCAGCTGTTCAATGTTAGATGACCCCATCCTCTGTTCTCCAACTAAACACCCTCTTCTATATTATTAGTAGATAAAAGTGGGTATTGCTATTGACAGAACATTGATGATGATAGAATAGTGAATGACCTCCTGTGTCTCCTGGGGAAAAGAAAAAAGGAACAAGCAGTAGTGTCTGTTGCAGCCTGAAAATTTCTGGTTCACTGGTATGAGACTGGAAAGATTGATGTCTTGAGACATTTTGAGAGGCATGAGTGTACAGGAAGGGGCAGGTCTGGCCTTGTTCTTGCAAGGCTGTGCCCTGCCCACACCCCTGCCCCTAGAGTGTGTATCCCAACCCAGCAGTGCTCCACACTCCCCCAGCTCAGCTCCTGAGTGGCCAAATGACCAGAAGTCCCACCTGGGAGAAGGGCACAGGAAAGCTAAGAGGTATTTAAGGCCAAACACAAGACCATCACTGTCTGGACCCTACATCTTCTTGGATTTGCTGCCATTCCTAATCCTGTGAGACTTTGCTTTTCATTCACTTAGGAAGATATCTATCTTTTTTAGCTGAAGAAGAGGTTTTAGAAGACAATATCCAGCCAATTATCCACCATTATCTCCACTCCCTTTGAAAATCTTCATATTCTGAAATGAGCCATAGCATTTGTACTTAGGTAAGTGAATTATATGTGCCCACAGTAAAATATGTATGATTTTTTGATTTATAAATCTATGTCTGGTATCATGTTGGTGCCGTGATTACTATTTATCAGTTCCCAGTGATTCTAACATTCATATAAAAGAAATATCTAGAATCAAAGGAAATTCTAGAATCCATCTAGGAGTAACATTCAGTAAGTGATAATTCCCTATTTATAAATATTTTTGAGAATCTAACGAATCTATCATATCATTTTTGTATTGTTTTAGGGTTTTCTTAATATATGAATATACATACTTAATTTGGGCACTATCCCATTGCTGCATCAGTGTTGAAATATAAAATCATCTACATCCATTCAAATCTGGAAAAACTATTGTTTAGTCAAAGCAACATGAAGACTTTCTTGTCTCCCTTACGATATATGATAAATATTGAAATAAATCTAAATAAATGTGTAACTAGTTTTCTCTATCTCAGTAATGAATAGGGAGAAGACAATCAGTTCTACCTCTATTCTTGCACCCTTTCTTGTGTATAATTTGGCTTTCACCCATGTTTATGATATAGGTTGCAGGACCTTGGCACCAGTTCTTTCTTCTCATAAATGCAGCTTGACTGCACCACAACCCTCAGAAAAAAAAATCCATTTCTTAATTAAATCAGCAAACAAACAAATATTTCTCCTTTTTCTTCCTGACCTTGTAGTCTCTCCAACTCTCACTTCCTTCCCTCAATCAGGGAAATAGAAAGTACTCTCATATAACTATTCAGGAGAGAGAAAATAGCATAATTAGAGTTTAAGATCATTCATCAGTGTTGGTTTTGAACTTCACAGTGATTCTCTGTCTCTCTTAAAAGGTTCATGATCTTCTATGTGTTAATCAGTTTATGTGTGGAAGCCTATTAGCAGGCATATTTCAGGTTTCAGTACAAGATGCAGACTGTGGAGCAGATGCTATGGGCAACCCTTGAGATCTGAAAAGTACAAAGGTAGATTAAACAAAAGCAGAAGACAACATATACACAGAAGCTAAGTTGCAGTCATTTAATTGTCAGTCCATTTTATCATGAGTCCACATATGTTCTGAAGTACAAGCAATGACCTCAGTTTAGCATAGAACTTAACCATCTGCTTAACTTTCAGCATTCTTAGAATTTAAAGGAAACAGAAGTGTTTTATCTTAAACAGAGACTTGAATCTTTATGTTATAAAGTTAAACATATCTATATGTTCTTATTGGACACATTTAATAACAGAGGAAAAACATACCTTTTTTTCAGATTTCAGAAAATTATTTGAGTTACTAGCACTCAGTAGAAATAAAAAGACATGCAGCAAGATTGCAATTCAGGTGTAAATTAAGATACCTGAAACTGGTAAGTACTTGTGCAGTGAAGATCTAAAACCTAGCTGTTGTCAGTAGAGATCTGGAGAGTTCAGTCAAAAGAGTCAGGAGAACAATTTTGCTGAACCTCTTGTCCATCTAGTAAAAAGGACTCCAAGTGCTATTGACTTCATTGCCTAAAACAAGAGGTTTTTGGAAATCTGTCTCGCTTACAAACTCTGACATAAATTTAACGTTCTTCACCTCCAACTGGGTATTAGTTAAATTCTTTTTATATGAATTCCAGTCTAAATCTCTCCTTATAAAACTCAGTAATATGCTCTGCCCACAGAAGTTTGAGAATTTACAGTATCTAAAAACTGAACCTAAGCACATTCAGCTCAATAATAGGAGTTTTAAATTATGAGAGGATTAGCTACCAGACTAGCTTATAAGAGGGGCCTAATTGTGCATCAGGCAGAATATTAAAAATTAGATGGGTTGTTTTGCTAGTTGACAATATCACTTGAGAATGTTAATCCTAGCTTTTACTGTGGGTCACATTTGGTATCCCTTTTGGCAATATAATCTACGATATTTGATTTATCACAGGACTCACAGATTTACCACAGCAGAATTTAGAGCCCAGCACTGGTTTCTAATACACAATCACAACTTAGTTTTCAAAATACTACTGATTGTTTTGGTTTGGTTTTATTTAAAAAAACAAACAAACAAACAAACAACAAAAACAAACAAAAAACACATTAGATTTACACTTTAAAATGTAGACTTATTGCCTTATAAATAACAACCCATGCAAACCACAAAAGTCTATTTCAAAAAAATACACCATCTGCTTACTCACAATATTTGTGACAACAAGATTTTAATTTTAAGCAGAGATCAGAGTCATTAGTACAGTTCTGAGAGAAGACTTAATGCCATTAAATGTGCAATCAGTTTTTTTACATTTCTAGTGTGGAGGGAATTATTGTATTAATAAATCTGGGCAACCAAAACCAGCTCTTTCTCTACTTTTTTTTTTATCTGGGTAGTAGTCTCTTTTTTGTTTGTTTGTTTTCATTTCTGTTTTTTCAGAGGTGATTGATGCTTTGAAGAAGGAGAATTGAGAAAGGCTATCAGCCTGGCTGTCAGTTTTCTCACCTTTACTCTTCTGATTCTTTCCCTGATCCCACTGGGGAGAGTGGGTGAGCAGCTGTGTGGGACTTAGTTGCTGGCTGGGGTTAAACCACAACAGTTTAACACCTTCCCCAGACACTCAGAATTTTTACTTGCAGTGGTATAGGCTCTATTCATAAGTTAGAGAAGGAGTTACATACCAGAAAATTTAGTTTGCTTTGTATCTCCTTTTTAAACCTGAAAACTCTTAGAGGAAAATATTGTCTAATGCTGCTTACTGTTTTTATGTTTAATGAGCATAATACTTCCCTTCTGAAGATGTCTTAAAAACCAAATGTATGGGTGCTTCTGTAATTTGAGTACACTTAGTAACTTTTCTAAAACAAAGAGAAGGAAGAAGGGGAATTAATGAGACAGAAAAGTTTAAGAAATATTAAATTTCCATAAAAAGTATTCTGTATTGCCAACGCTTTGCCTCTGCACTACCATTAATCTTTCTGTCTTAAACATTGAAAAGTTTATCTGTAATGGAATAAAATAAATTTAAAAATTACTCCTAGTCAGGGATAAGAGTGATGTCAGTTTATTGGCAATGAATGTTAACACAATGAAAATAGATATTAAAATTTGCACATTGTTAGAATTTGTCTTTTTAGTTAAAATGTTATCACATTGTTCATCAAAGTACTAGACTTGGTCTTGGTCTGAATTCTCAAATCTCTTGAACAAAACTGCATAGTCATTTAATGAAATTGTTCCAAAAGTAAAATTAGGCAAGATGTTGTCTTATTCTCTTCTCAAAATGGCTATTTTTATTTTTTTAATCTATCTGAAATTATAATTTCTTCTTCAATGTTACCAATGGTTTGAAGGCCATAAATTTGGGAGAGGGGAGTGTCAGAAAGGAGAAATCAATTTTTTATTAAAAATTTTGTTTTAAAGTGTAGCATTTCCAATTAAGTTATTAGGGAAAGAAAGCCCAGACTCTACAATTAAGATGCATACTACAGGAAGCAGAACAGATTTTCTTGACAGTTTTCAACAGCTTCAAATATAGCCAAATCTATGACTTCCATCACAGTAATACCTGTGTAATTAAAAAAACATGAATTCACTTGCCACCACAGTACTAATAAAAGCTACCAAAACCATTGAATTCTACACTTAGAAACTGATTTCCATGCAAATTCATGAAATTTCAAGAAAATAAAATATAATGTTGGCCTAGTTCTCCTAATCCTCGTCATATAATTTTAGATGTTATGTGTGCTTACCTGTGTCTATTATGGAATTCACTGTACTTTGATAGATCAAAGGACAATTCTGTTCTGGTTCATAAATTTAGTACATTTTTGCTTACATTAAGGTATTTCTAAAATATATTCACAATGCAGTGAGACACCAGATGAAGGATGATCTTATGGAAAGTATTTCTGTGGGACAGATTACAAAAATGAAAGTAAATAAATAAATAAATTTAAAAAAATTCTCAATATAACTGCTAGTTCCTGTTAAAAACACATTTTCTGATACTGGGCACCTACTCTGAAGAACTACTTTCTGAAAGGAAAGTGGTGATATTTAACCCTTAAGGGTTCATATTCTCTGCTGGTTATTTCTTGTCAACATCTTATTTTTTCGAATTTGCCAACTCTATTCCTCTTTTTCCAGCTTCCCCCCCCCTTATTTTCTTTTTAACTATCATTGCCATATTTTAAGCCTAGATTATCTGCTCCAGGTAAGTTACTTTTTTTACTATATCAAAAGTTTACTGCATGAAAAGACAACCTAAACCTCTAATACTTTTTCTCTTATTTCCACTTATCTGAGATGAGGAGGAGAAGCTGGAGACAAACTGTTCCATTGCATAATCATAAATATGTGATCCAAACGAAATTAAAAACAATTTATCAATTCTTTTATGTAACCATTTTTAAGCTGGGAAATAAGGTAATAAACCACGCTCCAGTTAAAATGTCAAACTGTAGTAGTATTTGTGTGTTATGACTGAAGCACAAACTACAGTATGTTTGGGGAAAGTCCCAAACAGTAAAATAGTAATGAACTTAAAAATTTATTTCAATATGGGCCCCTGAGGCCAGAAATGGCGCCTTTCCTGACATGCTACTTTGCCACTCATCCAGTGTGGAAGGAGTTTTGAGATTTGATTTTACCCTGCCATGAAGTGGTAGCTAGAACATACACTTTGAATTTTTCAGAACACACAGTAAATTACAGGAGGAAACTGTCTGGAGCAATTTACTTAACATTTTAATCTGTTAATTTTCTCACACAATTAATTTCTATTTTTGAGAGAGAATTATTATGTTCTAACTCAGAGCTGACAGTTCTGATCTAGGAAATTTTATTTGGATTTTCTAACCAGAAGAACCACATATATTAGAAATCACAATATATTCAGAAGGGGTCAGGTGTTCTTGGGTTTTATTTGTTTGTTTTTCCTTTATCACCCTTATAAACACTGTGGTCACAAAGCCTGATCCATCCTGTGCTTTTTTCCTGTTCTTTTTCTGTTCTTTTGCAGTCTTTGTCAGTGAAATGAAACATCAGATAATTCTAATACCCAGTATAATCTCTGAAAGACAGTAATATACTGTGTAACTCTGACCTTTTCAGTGTTGTGTAATTCAATTGGCAGAAAGCCATTCTATTTCTCTTTTACAGTTTTGGAATCTAAATCTCAAAATAGAGGCTGTATGACCAACCAGTCAAAATGCAATGTCAGATGCAGGGAGTAAGGTTCAGTAATATAATTTACAGATTGCATTAGAGACCACTGAGAAATTAGATTCTTGTCACCAGTAACCAGTCAATTATTGTACCATAATAGTATTGATAAACAGCCAAAAATAATTTAAAAATTCCTAAAAAGGGGTCAAAAATGCTTTTATTTCCTTTGGAAACTGATGAGAAGGATGGGATCAAGGAGAGCAGAGAAATGCCTATATGGACAAAAAGACAAATATAACACAATATAATCCTTAATATTTTATAAACACTTTTCCATTAATCTCTGACTGCCATTTTGATCCTTCTTTGTTCTGGTATAAAAAGAAAAGAAGGGGAGGGAAAAAAAAAAGAAAAGAGAAAAAAAGAAAAAAGCTGTTTGAAAATTAAATGCAAAAGAAAGAGGAGCGACTGTTCTCTTGCTAATGATTATTACAGGAAACAAAGCTGGTAAAGTCTAAAATCTAACGACTTTATATTCTCTGACAGCACATCAGAGCTGGTATCCAGAACTTAAAGACAGAAGCATCAATAGAAAATAAGATTACTAAAATCATGGCATCCCAGACTGAACTAGTCACTCCGGGTTTCTTTCTAATCAAGGTAGCATCAAGGTAACATTTGCTTTGGCTCCTGTTTAGACAGGTCAGATGTATTTCCTTCTAAAGGTGCCTACTTCCATCCACTGTTTACAGAGTGAAGTGCAGTGAGACGAGCAAGAGCTCAAATACTTGACTTTCACCAAGGTGAGTTGACCTTGTCTTGATGCCAGATGCCCATCCAGCATCTTTTCTCAACAGCACAAGGGAGACAAGGAAAGAGCTTGTGGGTCTAGATAAAGCTAAGGAGATCATTTATAAATTACCATTATAGCAAAAACAGACTTGACTTGGGGAAAATTAATTTCATGCATTGTAAAGTAAAACAAATTTGGATAAAGACAAAAATCAAAATGCCTCTGACCCAGCTTTTTTTCCCAGCCTCGATGCAATTCCTTCATTCCTGACTCATCCATCTCCCTGAGCACAGCATTGGTGATGGGAAGTAGGAGATTGCAGTGAGTCCATTAAAACATCCTGACACTCCTTCCTCCTCAAACTTTTCCCCTGCTCCAACATGATTCTTTCCCATGGGCTACATTTAAGAGCTGCTCTGGCCTTTTTCCTCTCCACAGGCTGCAGTCCTCTCACAAGAATCTGCTTCAGCATTGTCTCTTCCTGACATGCACATTTTGTCAGAAGTAGCCACCTACTTTGGCATAACTGTCTCCTCCACAAGCTGCAGGGGAATCTCTGCTCTGGCATCTGGACCACCCACTGTCTCTTCTTGTTCTTTCATCTTGGTGTCTGCAGGGCTGTTTCTCATCCTTTTTCCTCTCCCTCTCACACTGCTGAACACTGTTTTGCCCTATATTTATTCGCTGATGTGTTCAGCTTTGTCCTGTGGTGGGTCTGCTGCAGAGATGGCTGAATTGGCTGGAACCAGCTGCACACAACATGACCAGCCTTGTTCCACCTCACAGAGGACACCTTTGGAGTGACCCACTGCCAAAATATTAGCATGGATACCCAATGCAAAACAGACTAGATCCACTACCTCAGACTCCAGAAAGAAACAACCCCAAGCTCTGGATACAGAATTTGTATCCCCATTTGTGATTTAAAGCATAAGTTGTGGTTTGTCCATTTACCTGCAGGGTAACTTTAGACTGTGAACATATTATGATACATTATCAAATTAAAATATTGCTTTTCAAATAAGATTCATACCTCCACCTTCCAGCATATGTGATTTAAATGTTATTTATCAATAGTAATTTTACTTTTCAGCTGTGGAAGAATCACATTAATCTTTTATGCAAATACTTGTAGCTACAATAAAGACAAAGGTCCTTCCAAAGTTCTTAGATACAAAAAGCTGGAAGGCAGATTTGCTTTGCTCATGAAGAAATGCTAGAGGACAACAATGTTCAATTTCTGCTTCTCTTCCTTTCCCATTTCAATTATGTTTGTACCATGTTTCACTGGAGAGGGATAGTTCCTGTGTACAGCTACAAGTCGCTTGTTCCAAAAGGCAGTGATGAGTAAGGAGCCCAAGGCTCTACCCTTTTGTCTGACAAGCACAGATGCTGTACTTCCTTGAGCAGTATTAACAAGCTTAGCCCCAGTGCCTACATGTCAACATTTTGTAGTAGTGTAAACTGACACTGGTAATAGTGGAGAAAGCTGAAAGCTGCAGGTCCTCTTGCCTTTGTTAAATGAGCAATGACTTATCTCACTGGTGTCAGTGAGTCTGCTTGTCAGCCTGCTGGAATGCAGGAAGCATTTAGAGCAACATACAAGTGGATAGCAGCTGAAAAAAATAGAAGTCACTGTCCCAAACCAGAGTGCAATAAAACACCTGAGAAATTCAGAATAAGTTCCTTGGAGCAGTATAAAATATGTAGAGGCCCTAGCACTTGTATTTTACCTGTGTAATGGTGCATGCTTGTATGTGAAAGGATGCCAAAGGCAACAGAGAGTCAGAAGAAATGAAAGATTGATGGGGACCAAAACAACTGTGGACTAGTGCTTGTACTAACTGAAAAGGCTGGTTAGAAAACAGAAAATGTGCAAATTAATTTCTCTAGCTTGATAAGGCTATTTGACTTGCTTGTGAAATTCAACAGAATTGAACATGAAATAACTAAGTATCATTAGCAATTTTTCTGTACAATGGAAACATCTCAAACTATTTTCTACCTGCCCAAGGGAAAAGATAACTGAACCCACCCAAAAAAACCTGACAAATCAAAATCCCAAGAGTTTGTTTTAGGATATTAAAAGAAGAAAAAATAATATTCTATATCATTTCTCAAAATTATTTTGAATTTGTGTTATACAAATACGCTGTATTTCCCTTTAAATGCTGTTTTGTCCACTGATAAGAATTTCTTTTTGCTGCAGTCATGGTTACATATTGCCTATTCTCTCCTCCAGCCCCCAAATCTGTCTGTTATAAGCTATGAAAAAAACCTTTTAAATATATCTTCAAAGAAAATTTGCCTTGGTGATGGTCTAGTAGGGGAAGAGACTGTTTCTAAACAAAAATAGCTCAAAAATCTAAAATATTATAATTAATCTGACTTTAAAATTAACATTTTAATGGGACTGACATAATCCTGATTTGCATAAATTCCTTTTAACATTTCAGTCAGCTAGAAAACACTTCTTGTTCTTTCCAACATACTAAATACAAACCACAAATATTTCTGAGACATTGTGATTTGCTAGAGAGTCTGATAAAAGTCTCCTGTTGAGTCATAACAACAGCATATAGTCAAAGTCCTCATACAAAGGAAATCTTCTACACCTCTTGTAAAATATTGTTAAATTGTGCATAATGGGATCTGGATGAAAGACCACAGTTCTGCAATTGTGTTTCCTTTACTACATTCTGTGAGCAAAAATGCTTAATGGCTTAAACATTTCTAAAATCATCAGAGAACTTTTTACACACCATAGAAAACTGCAAAGAAGCAGCTGTTCATTGGTGACCACTGAAGCCCACTCCTCCCCACACAGACCAACTACCTGGAATTTGAGATAAGATAAAGGGGATAGTATTGTCCAGTCATCCTAGGTTTGGGGAGAAGAATATATCCACAGGTGATCCTGGAAGAGACGGGAACACTGATGGTTCAAACATTCAGGGGACAAGCTGCTGCTGTCCAACAGCTGGTGTTGACTGAGATAAGAAAAAGGGAAACCCTGTGAGGCCAGTGCTGTCTCTTTGTCCTTACACAGCTGAACTCAGCCTGTTAACTCCCCTGGCAGGGAAGTACATTCACACATAGCCTGAAGGTTGGTACCCCAGAAGGCTGTGAGCCCTTCAGAAGGAACTTGACAGGTTGGAGAGATTGGCAGAGAAGAACCATCTGAAATTCTATAAAGGCAAATGCAGCATCCTACACCTGGTGAGGAACAGCCCCAAGGACCAGTACAGGCTGGCAGCTGACCTGCTGGAAAGCAGCACTGCAGAGAACTTGGGGGTTCTGGTGGAAAACAAATTGTCCCTGAGCCAGCAGTGCCCTTGTGGCCCTGAAGGTCAACGTTATCCTGGAATGCCTTAGGAAGAACATTGGCAGCAGGTCAAGGGAGGTGATCCTGTCCCTTTACTCAGCCATGGGGAGGCACATCTGGAGTGCTGTATCCAGTTCTGGGCTCCTCAGGAAAAGGGTGATCTGCAGCTCCTGGAGCAGGTCCAGTAGAGGTGATGACTATGGGACTGGAGCATCTCTCTTACAAGGACAGGCTGAGGGAGCTGGGCCTGGTCAGCCCTGAGAAATGACAGCTGAGAGAAGCCTTCACCAAGGTCTGTAAGTATCTGAAGGGATGTCAAGAGGGTGGATCCAGGCTCTTCTTGGTGGTGCCAAGCAGCAGTACAAGAGGGTACAGGCATAAACTGATGCACAGGGAGTTCCACTTGAACATGAGAAATAACTTCTTCACTGTGCACCCTCACACAGTCGCTGCACACTGGAACAGATTGCCCAGGGAGACTGCAGAGATTCCTTCTCTGGATATATTCAAAAGCCATCTGGATACAGCCTGAGTAGTGTGCTTTAAGACGAGTCTTGATCAGTGAGGTTGGACTAGACAGCCTCCAGTTGTCCCTTCCAATCTTACCCATTCTGTGACTATGTGTTTCTGCAAGTAAGAAAATCAGTGGGTGGAGTGGGGTTGGGGGGGGGGGGAAGAGGGTTGGAATCTTCTTTTTTACTTCCTTAATAAAGGACAACAATTTTGAGACTGAAAAATGGGAAGTGTCATGTTATATGAGGCCATTAGACAATACCTTGCATTCATCTGTTATTATTTAATTAACTATTTCTGACTATTTTCTCTTTTTGTCTTCTATTTCAATTACACAGAACATTCTTATTGGATTATCACTTAAATAAACTAGTTAACTTTCACCTGCAAGTGATATAATTACATTTATGTAAAAGTTCACTACATTTCTTATGAGCTATCTATGTTTCTATTCTGAGAGCAAGAAAACCTATCAGAAAACATATTGTGTCACTTTTTAGAGGGAAAAAGCCTGGGAGAACACACTGCTGTAGAATGCAATACAAGAATCTGAAAAATCTTTTATAATGGAGGTGTGGTGGTATGAATCGACTTTTGTACATCTTCATGTCAGAGCATCTGCACTTTTCACTGACACAAAGACCTTTCCATTAGCTGAGGGCCCTTTACCCACCTAATCCATCTGAATGCATTTTTGGATCCTTGAAAAAACTTTGTTTGACATATTAATACTATTCAGGCTCTAAGAAAGTATCACAAACAAAACCTTTTGAAAAAAATTAAGAATTTATGACACTGAGTTTATGGTCAAAAGTAAAATGACCTATCTTCAATTTTCTACAGATATAGTTAAATAGTGAACATACATATTTTTAAGAGGAAGAGCCATTAGCAAAATTATAAGGGTTTAAGAAAATATCTGTAGTACAACTACAACTTCTAAGGGGTTCAGATGTAATAGTATTTTGTAGGATGATAAATCCCTTAATATGTGCAAATTCACAATATATATCAAGGGATGTCAATCAGTAGTTGATTTGAAAAAGGATTCCAAATGTTTCTGGGATATATTTCTGGGTCATCTCATCTCTGAGTATTTTAAGTTTATAAGTCTCATTGGTTCATTTAGGAATAAGAAAGTCCATGAAAGTTAGACTTTTATACCTTATCAAGAGTGTTAAAGCATATAATGTTAGTACTGAAATTTAATGTCACTATAAAGCCAACCAAGGTACATCTAAGTGAAGAAACCCAAAAAAAAGTCAGAGAGAAAACAAATTTTGAAAAACATGCCAAGAAGAGAAGGTTTTAAAGAGGGAGTGCCTCTTCTCCAGACACTTCGATAAATACAGAAAATATTCTAGCAAGTCAGGCTTTTACCTGTAATCACACAGCTCAGCATGACTCAAGAGTGTTGGCTTTTGAAGTTATCTTATGATTTCACAAGGAACTTTATTCTCTCTTTCTATGTTTTTCTTTGTCCACAACATTTCTGCTTAGGCATTTTGCAACACAAGTTACAACTCAACTATATGGAGAAATCGGTGCAATTAAAAATAAGTAAGGCACCAAACAAGACTAAGCATGAAATACTGTGGATACCCTCTGTGATTGTTATCTTCCACAAAAACTGAGCTGGACTTGTGTGGGCTTCATTGAAGCCACAGGCTGAAAATTGCAAGGGCCTGAGGCCTTTTTCTCCTTTCTCATGCTAAGGAAAATTTCTCTCGGGTCTGCTGCAGTTTGCCTGTTCCTCCCTGGATCTTCCCAAGGTGATAAACCTCGGGAAAAACAGGAAGGAATTCACAATAAGATTAAGCACCTGCTGTTTTTCAGAAAGTAAGGAAAAACAGTTCTCACGATCCGTGAGAACTTTCTGTTTTCTTCTACTATCCAATGGACGGCCGTTCTTCTCTTCTTCAGCGATCCACACTATAAAAGTGGTTCGCCTTCACAATAAAGTTGCTTCTCTTTGCTGCTAACTAGAGGAGTCATTGTCGTTATTCTGCGCGACCGTATCGCGTATAACGACAGACTTGGAGGTCCTGCAAAATAGAATGAAAATGTTGTAATAGTATGTAGCCAAATACTCTAGCATTTTACAGTTGCCAAGCTAACATATCCAGTTTTAAAATATGTGGCTTGTCTTACACAGTTTTCCATGTGTTTTGATAAGACTAAGAGACAGAAAGAATACTTAAGAAAAAAGAAAAAAAGAAAGAAAGAAAGAAAGAAAGAAAGAAAGAAAGAAAGAAAGAAAGAAAGAAAGAAAGAAAGAAAGAAAGAAAGAAAGAAAGAAAGAAAGAAAAAGAAAGAAAGAAAGAAAGAAAGGAAGGAAGGGAGAGGGTTAAAAATGGGCTAAAAAGCGGGATATAAAATATTAAGGGTAAAAAAATCAGAAAGAGCAATAATTAACACTTTTTAGGACTGATTTTCATTTTCCTTAAGTTACTCATAAACATGAGAATGAATATAATAGGCATCAAGTCAGACCCTTAATCTATAATTGACTGGTTCTGAATTAACCGGGATTTTTTACTTCTCCATAGGCAATAACAGGCTGCCAGTTTTGGGCTGCAGAATTGCTGTAACTCTGCATGTTTCAAAAAAATCCTTTAAAACTATTTGCTACCCTCTGAGGATTTGACCTATTGTTTAGAAATTCCACAGTTACAGAATTAAAGATGATGAAAAAACAAACAGAAAGACCTGAACCACTCTGCGTTTCTGCTGTCAGTGAGCAGTCTCTTTGAAAATCTCAGGCAGAGTGAGACAAACAAGCTCAGTGAGGGATCCCAGAGGAGCACTCTCCCTAGCAACAATAGTCATGTAAAATGAGTCTCTGCATCCTCTTCTTCTTCATGTAGCTATCCCTGGCTTAGAAACACTCAAAAGCTACAGTCAGAGTAATTTTTGAGTCAACTGGCATCTATAAAGGAATACATGAGGAAAAAAGAATCGTACAGTACTGTATTTTCTGATAGAGCATACTTTAAGAAAAGTGTTTGTGTTACTCTGCATACATGAATTTTCTCTATTTTTAATATTTCCATCATAGTAATTTAGATTTTTGTATTCTGATACAAGTATTAAGGACTAGGAAAAAAATATTTATTTTTATATGTTTACCTAAGGCTGATTTTCAGATCAAGTTTCTGACCAGTTCAACTCCCACTCATTCTTCTTACACCATTTCCTTCTTTTTTCATTATAGTAAGTTCCTATGGCATTTGTTTCTTTCATTTTAGCCAACCCTAAGAGACAAATAAATCTTTCTGTTGTACCAAATCTAGGTTATTCTGAAATTCTGTAATCTTGCAGTCAATGCATGTATGGTAAGGAGAAGCAGTTTCATCCAAAGTGGATGAACGTGATTAATGGCAACAGCTGAAAGGAAAAAAAATGCCAGAGATGGAAAAAGTATTAAAATGAATCTATCCTGGACTAAAAGCTCCAGAATGCAGTAACTTTGAATCCACGTTCAGTAAAGGTTATTTTTCTTATTCAATTTCTTGATCTATTTGTTATCCAAAACATCCAGGAATACATTCTACAAAATTACATTACACCACAGAAAAAAAAAAAAACAAACAAACAAACTCTAAAAAAAAAAAAAAAAATCTATCATTAGATAATTCAACTCACTCCCTTATTACACTGGTATATAATTCATAATTTTGTATGGAGCACATTTTTCCAAGTTTAAATATTATTTGGTTGTCTATGCTTCAGGTCTCTTGCAGCCTACCCTGGAATATTTTCTGCTTCCACTGTTGCTTCATCTTGAGAAAGTTCAATCAATAATGTTCAAGGAACACTAGGGATTCATGTATTGGCCTAATTACATTTTCTGGTGTGTTTTCATTTCCATTCCTAACATTTCCGAGTTTACCTTTTTTTTTTCCCCACATATTGACAGACTTTATCCCCTTTTTGACAGAGCCTTGTCATTTCTGCTACATGCAGGAAGGCATGTATAATACACAGAATATCTTCCCAGAGTAACACCTTGTTCTCACACCCTAACACTCAAGTCCCAGTAACATCTACTGTACATGTCTGGGTGCACTTGGCTGTGGATGCTTAGTGATGCTTTTTAATGACCTGGAATCTGCCTGCAAAATGTGTCCAAAGCTGAGGAAAACAGAATTATTACATTTTGGAGAATGCAACCAGGAGCTACTTTCCGGAATGTTATCTGTACTTGTTCCTATCTTGAAAATGCTATCATATTTATTTTTCTAAATGCTGCTCCTCTAAGTCCTTAAAGACCAGCCCAGTCTCATTACATTGAGGGCTACTGCATTGAATTATAGTACTTCTGGGTCAGTGACCCACACATACATTTCATTACTTCATTAAATATTGGTTTCTGATTTCCAGTTATTTCTGTATTTTACTCTTTTTCTGCTTCTTGAATATTCTCAGGCTTTTGATCAATTTTTATATAGCAAATTGCCAGCCTCCTCTTTTCTACCATGGCCTGGATATATTTCTAATGGCACCTTAAGGGAGATTTTCAGAATCAAATTATAGCTGAAGAAGGCAGCAGTAGGTCTTTCCAGCTTCAGTTTGACCTAAAATGCTTTCAGAAAACTTGCTTAATGCAGTTATATTCCCACAACACTGTAAAGGCTTGGTTCTTCCTTAACTTTTTTTAGTAAGAATATCATCGGTTAAAATCATCTGTATCATCCTTGTACTTCTTTTTAAAGCCTAGTTTACTTTATGTCACTATTGACTTGCAGACTCTGTTCATGCCCAAAGCCCTCTGTACTCAACAATACTTGTCAAGAGGCATGTGAAACACTGCCAAGATGTTCCAATGACACTGATACTTTGCATGTAAAAATACACACAGTCAGCAGTTTAATCTGGTAAATCATCTAGAGTGTCCTCAATAGCTGGCAAAAATTAGTCATTCTTTTTCCTAGCTTTGCTGGGAGGTCTTGTACAAATTAATCGGAACATTTTCTCATGGTATTGAATTTATGGTTTTATCTATGCTGGTTGGGGCTGGGACATTGAAGTTGGCATATTGAAGATGTTATGTGGGGTTTTATTTATTTGGTTCGTTTTTTAGAGACTTTTCAGTTCATTCCTTTTACATGGCAAATTCTTCATTTTGCATTTTGCCATATGTGTTGATACTTTCTTTTTTGCTATAATTTTATCTACAATCCCTAATGACATTTTCCTTCTTTCCTCATTCTGAGGATAGCTTCAAATTATCTTCTGGTCATATCTATATATGGCATTTTTTTGTTGCCCAGCAACTGTATCTCTGAGTACAATGTCCTTGTGTCTGTTTCTTTATGGACATTTTACATTTGCAAGATTTCTGCTCACTGTTAGAGTCATTATGAAATATCACAAACATTTTATCCACCATTTTGCTCAAACTAATATTGCTGGTTTTCAGCATTGATTGGTGTAACGGTGTGACTGGGGTTTGCCAATTTTAATATATTTAATTTCTCTTGGGGATAGGATTTAGGAGTAAAGACAAAGCAGGTTTAAAACTTAAAAGGGTATAAGAAGAAATTTATTAGTAACACAAAACAATTCAGAATGAGATTTCTAGATTGTTCCCTCCTCCCTATTTCCTCATAACAGCAACTTACAGAAAAGCACTTCAGTCAGTTGGCTACTTAAATCATCACTGCAGTTCACTCTAGAGAGAAAAGTCCCTTCTTTGAGTTTAGGCTTAGAGGGTGTCTCACTCTCATAACTTGCATCCACCCGGAAACCTACAAACTATGATTTTTCCTTCCTCCCATTCTCACAGTCCTTCCAGAGCTGTGTTATGGGTTGCTGAAACACATGGGGTACCATTTTAAAGGCAGGCTGCTGAGAACACAAGTGTCTCTTTATCTCATTCTTCATCAAATGTCTCTGTTCAATATTCCAGTCCCAAAAACAGAGAGCTTCATTTCCCGAGGCAAAAAAGTCTTCATCTCAAGCACCTAACCTCCCCAAGTATATTCCACAGTTTAAAGGAATTTCATTGAAGTCACAATCCCCTAGACCCCACAAAAAAAAGGTTTTCAGCTACTTATCAGTGGCATCTCTCCATCAGGAAACTCTGTCTTCATTCCGGTGACTTCTATAATTCTTCTTGCTTTATTCCTTTCATTCCGGGGAGCTCAGGAAAAAAATCTAGAGTCTCATCCAGGTACTAAGGATTAAACTTGTATCGAGGGAGTAAGGAGCCAGGCTGAAGCCACGCTGGGAAAAACACGTGGCCACCAGGGGACCACGTGGAGATGGCTGGACCTCTTTCTGCCCTGTGCTTGGCTGGAGCCTCTCTTCTCAGAACAGGGGGAAAGGAGAGCCTGCTCAGCCATGCTGCATGGAGAAGGAAAAACCGGGCTGAGCAGGAACCGGGGAGCTGAGCCGCGGCCCCCGCGGAGCCCAGCTGGGGCTGAGCCGGGCCGGGCTCTGCTGAGCCAGGCCACATGGGGCTGACTCTGCCAAGGGCTGGGGCCGGGCCAGACCGGGCCAAGCCGGGTTCCCCCGGGGCCATCCGGGACCGGGGCCCGCCGGGGCTGGGCCAGGGCCACCCGGGGCTGGGCCCTTCCCCCTGCTGGGGCTCGGGCCACGCTGGGGCCGGAACCCCCAGAGCTCCTCACCTCCCCGACCGGAAGGCAAAAGACCAGAGCTACCCTTCTTCCTTGTGATTTGTGAAAGCGAAACAGCTTTTTAATTGGTTTCCTGGGCTGTCAATCACCAACCCAGGTCTCTGATTGGTCCCTGCAGCCTCAGGGGAGGCTCCCGGAGAGGGGCCAGTTCTCTTGTTTCAGGCCGTGGTGGTCTTCAAGAGGCTCCCCTGGGGGCCAGACTCCCCTCCCGCGCTCCACGTGTCGCCAGCACAATTGGATTAGAGGTATAGCTGAATTAGCCACCAATACAGCAGTCTAGCTACAGAAGTGATATTTGAGTGGTTTTTTGCAGTATGTGTTCACTAAGAATCTCAGGACATGCTCTTTATAATCTCTTCTCCAACAGAGCTCTGAAGCTATTCAGCCAACACCTGGACTGCAGGTGTGACTAAGTGGCAGTGGACACAGGTGAGAGGTCATTAAATACCTTCTTTGCCTCAGTCTTCACCGCTGGAGGCTCTCAGGCCCCTGTGGTCCATGAAAAGGTTCAAGATTGAGATCTATCATCTGTGAATAAGAGCTGAGTCAGGGATTACTTGAGAGGCTTGAACCTCTGCAAGTATGTAGAAATAGAAGGCTTTATCCAGTGATACTGGGAGATCTGGCTGCTCTCACCGTTAACAGATCGCAAAGATAGAGGGAGTATTCCCAAAAACAGGAGAAATGCACATATTAAACCCGTTTTCCAAAAAACCCAGAAGAACAGCCTGGAGAATTACAGATCAGTCATAGTTTGCTCCCTGTGAAAATCATAGAGTGAGGCATGTTGGAACTGCTTTTCCTCAGACTATTTTATGTACTTTTACGCTCTACAAGAAAGCTCAAGGTCGTTGTCATTTCTCTGGTTTTCTTTTGCCTAAAGCTGCACAGAATGCTGCAGTAATATCAATTGTTTGAGTTAAAGTAACAATTTTCCACACATTAAAATAATTTATTTTTTGCAAATGTATTTTAATATTAAAATAATAAAATTTTATACAATTCTGCTGTCTTTACAAGGTGAATCACTTTCTATGTGATCCCTTCACATAATCTTTAGACTCTACTACTTCAGTTATTGCACACAATCACACCTTCATGTTTAATTCACAGCTGTATCTCTATGTTTCATTAGTAAATGTTCCTTTTTTTTCCAACTACCTTCTAAAATTATTCTTTTTCTTTCTGTGGATCCTGGTAGTCCCAGTGCTATCACTACTTCACTGCTTCTCATTATTCATGAGAGATTCCATGATATATCTAGAAGACATAAGTTAGCTCTAAATATTCAGTTATGCCTGCATGAAGTAACATAGCAGCTGTGGAAGAACTACTTCAGATTATCACTTATCCCAGCCTGGTTTCTCAACAAGATTATTGATTACTCAGTTGATGTAAAGCACAGCACTGACTCAGCTGCAGCATATATAGTTATGGGACTAACTCATATACAACAAATTTAAATGTATCTGAATAGTTGCTGTGCTTCTTGAAGCAAATACTACCTATCTCTAAAACTAAATAGGTTTTATATAAAAACAAACTAAACAGAAAAAACCCAAGGAGAGTGTAAACCATGCAAATAACATCCAAACCACAGTAGATAGCATAGATAGTTTTAGAAAAGTAAAGCAAGAAATAAAATAACTATACACTTTCATTCATTGTAAAGAAATATCAGCATTTCATTTGGGGCCAATAAAAGTAAATGTTTGTCTTTCATTAAAAGTTTATTTTTAAAAATAATATTCTTTAAATCACATTAATTCATATATATTAAAATGTACCACTATTCAGTTAGACAAACTTTTAAAAATATACTCCTTTCTGTTCACTATTCTATACCTTCATTCCCATGTTACACCCATTTTACTATTTTCCAGTGAATTCACAAATCTTGAATTGAAACAATAAGCAGAGTCACATATAAAAAATACAGAAATTTTGTAGAGAGTAGCTCAAACCACCAACCTCACAGTATGGAGTGTCTGTTTTTTGTTTCTCCATGACTACCACCACTTTTCCTCCATGGAAATATAAGTAAAATGTAATAGAATAGCAAAAAGTTTCCAAAATTTACAGTAATTAATGAAAAGCAGGCAAATCCTGCAGCATTTTGGCTGGGAGTCAAGATGATTCCATGTTCCAGTTTCAGCTATGGCAGTGACAAACTTTGGACAACTTTGCTGACTTTTTCTCCTTGTTCCTTATTCAGCTCAGCTGCACAGCTGAGTAAAAAGCAAGTCACAGTGACAGCCAGCTGCTGTGCCTAACCCATACTCTCTGGGGAAATAAATTGAAAAGAAATAGGGACACAAAACCACCTACCATCTCAAACCAGATAATTGCAGGTACCAAAAAAGTGTCTAAATAATGTCCACGGTCTGAAAGTCCTTACTAAGCATCACCAAGACTCTTCTTGTTGAATAGGTTTTCAATCTCATGAAAAAATACTCTTGCTGACATTTTATTGTGAGGTGGCAAAGCACTGTTTAATATCTGACACTTGCATTCTACCTTCTGTAAACCCTGGTTTCTGCTTACGATAATAAACATGTTTCATTTAAAATTCTATCAGGGTGATATTAAACACTGCTAGTGCTTGGCAGCCATGTGTAGTCGGTGAACTATGAGCAGTGAAAGTTTGTAACAATGTAAAACCTTGCTGAATTCCCACTGTCTCTAATAAGAATTGATTTAAACACTGTATGTGAGAGCAATTTCAGTGCTCCATCACTGAGCAAAGTCAGGATTGAGACATATTGGCACAGCAGTGTGGAAAGCACAGTCGTGCTGATCTCCCTTTCACAGCAGACACCATTTCAGCTTCAATAACATACTCATCATCAGATTGGCCTTATGAACAGTGGCAGCTTGTGTGTTTACCAATGGGTTAACACCACCTATTTTGGGTTTTGTGCAGAATGAGAAGGAAATACAGTCTACTGTTCAAAACTTTGTATATATATATATATATATATATATATATATATATATATATGATTTCAAGTAAATAAACAAATTTAGAGTTGATGGCATAAATTTGGTATCTGAATTACTAGTTAATAAATGCCTACAGAGTGATCTATTTCTCCAGGATAAGGCAAAACTCCTAAACATGTTACACAAAGCAAGAATTTTTTTGTTGTTTTTGTGTTTTACTTGTTATGGTTTATTTCTCAGTCCATGATGAATCTGTTCAGCAGAGAGAACAACCATAAGGTGCCTGTGAATGAAGGGCAGTAGGCAGTCTGTCTCATAGTGTGCCCTGCAAATGTTCACTGATTTCATGCTCCTCTTAGTCCTTAGTTTAGTTCCCAGTGACAAGTCACAGCCATAAGGATATCTGTACTTCAGCTTGGCCCCTATTTTTTTTTTTTTTTTTTTTTTTCTGCATACATGCTAGCAGTGCAATTCTGGGGTTATGCCCAACCAAGATATGTTTGTTTGCAAAGTAGTTTTTGGAGCAACCAAGGTAACAACTTGCCCTTTATGTCAACCTGTGTTGTAGCACTATACATAATTGTGAGCAGTTTATTGCAGAATTATTAGTACTACTTAAGACAGCAGAAGACAACATACTGCTGTGAGGCATCTTGCCAGAAGCTGGTGATTTAAATGCTGTGATGTCAAACCATTTTAAAGTGCACACTTTAAGTGCCATTGTTGTCTAACCTTTATTTATATCTTATAACTGACAATTACCGAGGTACAGAACAGAACTCTGCATGATACAGATACAGCTGAAAATATTATACAGCCCAAGTATTGTCATTTCTGAATGAGCTATAAACCTGATTTATTAAATGTACTCTATCAATGCTATACCAGGAATGGAGTGGTTGCAGAACCTTTTATATTGTAAGAATGTATAATTATGATTCTTCCTTTAGAAGAAAGAGGATTTTTTTTTACAACATACTTAGTATTTTTCAACATGCTGGGCTGTGTAAAACTGATAATGAGTTAAAAATTAAGACTGTCAGCAGTACATTTTACAAAAGAGTCAATAAGCCAGTCAAATCCAGAAGCTATAATGAACTTTTTGTTTGGGTTCTTCTGGGAGGGAGAAGGGCTGAGCTGGGTGATTTGGGTTGTGGGGTTTTGTTCCCTTGTTTGGGAGGAGGACCAAAAAGGACAAGCTCTTGGAGAAAGGGCACTGACCACCTCATTACAACTTTACAAAACAACCCTAGAATTTTTATGACAGAAATAAAAATTTGTTTTGTCATTATCATGCAATTTAAAGTACTGTAATAATCATCAATATTCAATAAATAATACTCTAAAACCCTTCATCAGCTCATATTCTCAATGAACTCAATGGTAATTTTGCACTTGAGGACAGATTATGGCATACACCTCTCTGAAGGAGGCCAACACAGACTTCATATAGAACTAAAATCCATCATATGTGTTGTTTTGAAGGCTTATGTCTGATCTAGATGATGTGATTATTTTTTAAATGTCAACCTGAAACCCCTAAGTTTTTTTTCAGAAATTATACTTACCTCACTCACTGTAGTACTCATCACCTTTTCATAGGTTTTTAGTTAGTAGTGAGGTATGGAACAACATTTCTCTCCTTTACTGGGCTAGTAGTCTCCTTAGACATAACTCGCTAATTTAACATTAAATCACTTGGGATTATGTTAATGTAAAACAGGTACGAGAACACTAATTTTGATAGGATAGTTATGTGAATGAACAGTAAAAAATTTCACCCATTCATTAATTAGTAATAATAAAATGAAAATCAGTTTTACAGAGATAACTGCAACAAGATAAATGTTCTTGACATTAAGCACAGATATCCAACTACATTTTAAGAAAAAGATATCTCAATTTTTGGATTTGGATCCATCTGCTAATGTAAATTATGTTAATAATCATGATTTTCAGTTTTTATCTACTCAAATATTTATCAAATATCTTCTTTAGTAATTGGCAGGATTTTCTACTGAGGTTATATTCTGTGTCACTTATTCACAGCTACTGGATATATTCTCTATGCATATTTTATTTGGATTGAGCTGGACATCTTGAAGTGTAAGATGCCATTCAATGACATGAATAAGATTTTAGAACACGTCTACAAATGCTCGGGTAAATTGGCATTGGGTCACAGTTTAGCAGAAAACATTTTCAGGGAGATGGTAAATAAGCATGCAACTTGCATTTTACAATTTTGTTTATCTCAGATGCAGAGCATTATCCTGAGTGAGATTGGAGGAATAGTAAGCAAAGAGAACTAAGTATCTGAGATAAGGAAAAAAAAATCTGTCTCCTACAAAGGATAAGAGTATTATGCCTGGACTTTTGATTCAACCTCTAAATTAATAATCAGGGAGCTAAATAGAAATAATATGGTATCATGAACAGGAAATCTGAACTTCTCTCAACTGGACAGATGAGTAAACGAAAAGCTTTTCATAGAAGTTACGTGTGAAGATTTTCTGTTTTCAAAGATTTGGAAAGAACTATGCAGATTGCTGTGTAAGGGGGACAATTGAATAAGAATGTACAAAAGAACATCGTGGAAACAATGAAAGATTTGAGAATTCAAACAATAAGGGAAAGTCACTGTGAAGAGAAATACATGGAAAAAGATTGTCAGTGAGAAATATTTGTGCCAAAAAATCAGGAAAAGTAGGTAGCAAGATCTTAACTGATGTACCACCCTATAATCAGGATATTCATATTTGGGTGGGAAAAAAGCAGAATTAAGTGAACAATTTATCTGTGTGAGCATCAGAAAGAAAAAATGCTCACTGTTACCTACCTAGTAATTCTAAATGCCCAAACTAGAAAGACTCCAACTTGAATATATAACAGAAGTATGAGTGCATGTTGGGATTCAATACATTATGTGCATAGAATCATCATCTTCCATCTCATAACTTTTTTAAGCCTGTTCTTATTTAGTGCTTCAGCTGCTGTCATATGTGTTGTAAACACAGTGTGAGAGAGATTAATGTAGTAACCAGCAATAAATGTTTGTTAAAATACACAGGCAAGTTTCTTTTATATCTCTGTGCATGTTTTTAGAAATGGCAAATAAAAAGTTACATTAGAAACAAATATATTAAAACAAAGAAATCATCAACAGGACAAAAAAAAAAAAAAAAAAACTGTTTGGAAAGAAGTCAAATACTTTCAAAATTAAATACTGAAATGCATAAAAGTGATAGTTGAATGTTAGCTACTCATGAGGTTCATGTTATTTTGGTGAAAATATTATCCCCCTGTCCCTTGCAGCTCTAGCACTTCACAAATGAGAATGATGTTCATATTTTGGTTCTTAGTCAACTATAACTTGTTAATCTATGAACAGTTCTACAAGAAGATGTAAAATAATGAACTGAATTTGAAATAATGCTGAACTGATGACTATGTAAGCACATATGACAAAGCATATGGTTGGTGTAATATTAGTGTATCACACCAAAATTATTATGACACAGAAATATTAGACCCATTGCATTCAATAACCAAAATAATTTATGATGTAACTTTCTGGTTTTCATTCAGTCAGAAGAGCATATTTAAATTTTTCTTAGTTAACACGTTCTTAAATTTACATTGTAAAAGTATAGAGAATTCATAGAATGGAAATAATTGACAAAATATGTTACTAACTTTCAAGTGAAGCCTGTAGAAATAAGATCTGTGGTGGTGTTTACAAAGAACTTCCTACATTTATTCTGAGGCAATCACCACAACAAAGTGCACAGTTGCAGAGAGATTACAATTTTCACCTTGGACCTTGCCTCCACTGCTCAAAGCTGTGACCACTTTATATGACTGCCTTTCTGAAGTCAAAAGGAATTTGTGAACCTGGTACATTTCCAGCTTTTATTTCAATGTACTTAAGATGAGTTCTTTTGAGACTTTGCTTCTGAATCCCTTAAATATGCATTTACAACATACCATGATTTAGAGGAGCTACAAATATGAAATAAAGCTGCTTATGACATCAGTGTAAGTCAGCCTGTGTGCAGAAAAGATATTGGAACTTAGAGTCTTTGAATTCTTTTTCAATTTAGTAGTTTATTTATTTACTTCTGCATACACTTATTTTTATAACCTTGGATGAATAAATACATGTGCATATTAGTATGTTTGAAGCTTATTTGAGGCTTTTTGGAGTTTATTTTAATGGGATTTGTAGACAAGCATCTCTGTTGCTTGCCGTTAAAGGACAGATTGCTCAAATTACATATCTTCCAAGAAGAGGATCCACATATAAATCCTTCCTTTCGCTCATGTGCAGATGTTAGTAATGAAAGAGATTTTCTAGAGATGCATCTCATCATTATTAATCTTCTCTGTTACAGTGTAAAATTATAAATAGCTCTATTTATGTTATGCAGATAGGGGATTATTTTTTGTGGAAACCAAGACAGTCATTGACCCAAGTTTCAAACCACTTACACTGAAGAAGACAGTCTTCTCTTAGGATTGTCTTCTGGCAAAACCTGCAGACTTTAAGCTACAGCTGTGGAATAGCAGAAGACTATTGGGATGCCTGTTTATTCATCCACTGCCCTTGGTTATATATTTCCTGTAGGATGAACTAGGAGCTCCCCACTTTGTCTGTGTAGAAGAGCCAACAAACTGGCCTGAGACAAAGGATTAATCTGCAACAACCTGAGAATTAGGCAGTCATGAAGATTGCCCCAGCAGCTTCTGGTACTATTGACAGGTACTATTTTTGTGCTTGATTAACCTCCTGGATGGAAACTGGAGACAGCCATAGGTCATTTGTAATATAAAACGATGGAAATCGTACATAAAAAAGGTTATTGTAAATAGTCAGCAGAAATTGTGCTTGCAGACGCAAAATGTTCACATTAGACAATCCTTCTCAAATAAATGAAATAGTTCAGAGATGGTTTTCACGAAGCTTAATACAAATAATAGGAACAAATCGTGTGTGTGCTGAGGGGTCGTGTGGGACCACAGCCCAGCTGCTCATGAGAACGGAGCAGATCAGCGATTTGAGGAGCCCCGCGCAATCCAGCTGGATGTCATTGCAAGGACTCCTGCAACAAAGGCTCCCATCACCCTCTGGTCTGTGACCAACCATCCTGTCACAGAAATTCAATTCCCATTACAGTATTCAAAAGATCCAAATAAATTAACTTTTGTTTGTTTGCTGTTTTGTTGTTGTTGTTGTTTAATAGGCATTCTGGCCATGAGTGTAAGAGCGTTCAATTCAAGTCTGCAAAAAGTATGAAAAAGAGAACTCTGATGCAATAAACATGCAAACAGCATAGACATGGAAATTCTTATACAACCTTTCCTTATGCCAACACATTTTCCGCTTTGCTTCCTACCTGTGCTCAAAGGAATAACTAGTGTTAAACTAAATGGCAAACAGAGGATAGCAGATTAAAAAAATGTGTGAAATAAGGATCCACCATCCTTAAAGTAGGTTTAACATCATCTTTAGAAAAAAGAACTGCACTTCTCTTTTATTCCTTTTATGAGGAAAAAGTAATGATCCTCTGTGCATCTGAATTAGCAGATTTTTGCAGCGAACTTTATACAAATAACTGGTGCTATCACAGGTCTTTGTGATGATTCTTTCAGAAAGATAATGCAGATGAAAAATTCATCAGGTATGTGAAGGTGAGGTAATTGTGTGTCTTCTCTAGAAGCTATTTCAACTCAAGATCAGTAAAATAACAAGGAGTAGTCCACGAAAATAATATATACATTTCTGGAATAAGTTATGATTGTTATTCAAGATCTAGTCACCCTTCAAGGTAAAGTTGAAAAATCATACCGCAGTATTATGCAGGAATAATATATCGGACTATAAGAAACTCTATGCTAAAATCACTATATCGTATAATCACCTTCTTGTAAATTCCTTGCATCTATTTCTTACTCTGTTTTTCCTTTGTAAAGCCATAATGGTATATAAAAATGAATGAAAAGTAGTATTTGAGACTATATATTTTAAATCTAATATTGTACAATAGGTTTTATTTTCTTCCACTGAAAAAATCCCAGTAAAACTAAAAGATAGGAATAGATCCAGTAATTTCATATCAAGGCCTTATCTATCATAAGTTGCATTTTTAGATATGCAGTCTGAGCTGAAAAATTTATCTTTTCTTGAAGAAAATTTTCCTTCTGAAGAACAACCCAAAAGAAATCTTAGACTCTTTTACTCTTGTGAAATGCCTGGAATTTTTTGTTCCTGGTGCAGCAGATCTTGAAACTGTCAAGGCTTTTATCCTAAAATTTCTGTGTTGAATTTTAAAAGCACTTTCCAATGAGTGCAAATGTGTGCAAAGAGGACCCAAAGCTCTTGTGTTTTTTTATAGATTTTGTCCTATATCAAGAAGAGAGAGAGAAAGAATAAAATTTATAAAGACTCAGACTGAATTACTGATTTTAAAAAAAAGGCTTGGGGGCTGAGGGTGTTCCACTTCAGTATACTCATCATAAAATGAATATTTTCTATTTTGCTTTCTAAGCACCTGTGATAGGTACAATGTGCTAGTCAAAGGAGTTCATGGTTCCATATATACATAATTTATTGTCCAACTCCTGTTGGCACCTAGCAGGTCATCTACAGGACATCTTCGTATGAAACATCTTGGTGTATTTTTTCCATTACTCCATCAATACGGTATTTTCAATTTTTTTTTTTCTATATGTCTAGCATCACTAAATTGATTTATTTTACTGATTTGGTGTAATCATTTGGTATAATTTGTGGTTCATGTAATTTCTTTGCCATATTTTGTTGTTTAGACTATTTATTCTCTATTTACATTTTTTTAATTGAACGTTTCATGTACGCTAGTGTCAGTGTGTTCCTTTCTTTCAGAATCTTATTTCCTAGTCTACAGAGTCTTTACTTGGACTTAAAGCATACAGGCAAATCTTTCTTTGTAATTGAGGCTTGCAGACCTGGATCATTTTGTTTGCCCCCTTTCAATCTCAACAATGTATTTCTTATATTGAGAAGAATAAAATTGGATGTGATATAAAAAAAAAAAATCAATTCAATTTTTAAACCATTATCTGGGGAGCAATATAAAGTGCAATTTTAACAGTGTATTTTTTCTTTGAAATCAGAATCTGTTGTGAGATGAACTTAGGTCTCCCTGGCTACAATAAAATAAATGGAATATAATGGGCCAAAGTGTTGTACAATACAAGCCTTTTCAAGCTAAATTTTGTCTCACTGTCAAGTGAAACTGATATGTTACCACAGACATTGTTACAACTAAATTTATAGTAAATGCAAACTCTAATGGGAATAAGGTGCCAAAACAAAAGAATCTGTGCAAAACCAAAGTAATTCATTTTAGGCATCTGATGTAGTCATCAGCTGGAGCATTCTGTCATCATTAACAGTAAGTTTTAAAGGTATCACTTATCTGTAAGGTGTTTCACAGAACAAATTAAGTTAGGAAAGTATAAATTTCGTTATTATTCTGGGGCTTCAATTATATGGATCTTTGGAGCTGAAATTTATGTTATGTAATAGAGTAGTGAAGTAACATTCAGAGATTTAGAGAGAGATGCAATGAGAAGAAAAAAGGATAACAAAGGAAAAGACAATGAGAGTATCCTACCACTGTTCTTATTTAATTTTCATATTGCAGTCTTGTTGTTTCACTAAAATAGCAGAATTTAAGTTGATGATTAATTCATCCAATGAGAAAACAATATAAAGATTCCATATAAAGATTGGATCACTTCATCTGCACTAGTTGCTGAACAAATTGATGGCTGCATTCCAATAGGATGATGTAATTCATTTGTATCTTAAATTGAAATCTTCAATATGACCCACACTTGGGTTTTTCATCTGAGACAACAGTACCATTAGATGGCACTCTGGGTAAAGTTGAAAAATTACTTTGTAAGGCTTTGCAACTCAAGTGTTTAATGAAAGCAAAATAAAGGAGAAAATAAAAAAAAAAAATCATCAAATGAAAATATATTCATATTCATTATACTTTCAGCAGTCTATGATGAATTTCAAATAATTATTTAGATATTATATTTTAAAGCAGCATTTTCAACACCTTTTTTTACTTTTAAATGTGAAGCAGTGAATGTTTTCTGTGAGGAAGATATACTAACTTGTTCTTTTAAAATCTTATTTTCAGTTTTCTATAGGAGATGTTAAAGGCAAGGCAAGAATGTCAATATCTAATTATGTAAGACAAGTATCTCACAACATGAACATTTCACAATATTATTGCAGTGATTGAAAAAGTAAGTTACCTCTCAGAAATGTGTTACTACCTCATACATATTTTGTCTTAAACTGAAAACCTGAATTTTTCATTAATACCAAGTTTGACTCTCCCTTACTTTATATGTATAAGTATTAGAGTACAATAAAAACATGCTTTTGAAGGATGTTCCAAGATATATTTTTCTTGACAGAGGTCTCCATGTGAAAAAGGAGCAAGCAAAAGTTCTGAAACTCAAAGCAGTCAATTATTTAAGGGGAAAATTCTCCTAGAACTTCTAGACTAGTCTATCTTTTCATCTGTGTCTACATATACAGACATCTTACATCCTGGTAGAAACAAACCAAATAGAATATTCAAGTGATGATACACTAAATTAATATTTTAAATATTGTCCTTTAACTCCAAAATTGCCATTACTTAAACTCAAGCAAACATGAATCCAGTGGAATCCTCTGCGGTTCCAAAAGTACACTGATGTAGAACTGTGTGAAGGCCTTATTAATTAAATTACTACCTGGATTGTTTCTTATGAAGAGTTGGATTGCCACAGCTGGAAAACCTTACACTTCAGAGGTTCAATTCTACCTTCAATCTTTTCTTAATAACTTTACTTTCACCCAATATTCAAAAATGTTTCAACAGCTATAGATTTAATCTAAAGATACTTCTGTCCCCAAATAAAGCATCACATGTATTTCAAACAACTGCTGTGAATTCCAAATTAAACTTTTTATCATGAACACTACTTAATATGCTTCAGTCGACTCTATTTTGTGGAGAGGAGTATAAGAAATTTAAAGGGCTGGAAATGTCCTTCAATATGCTTTTGGGGAGCAAAACATCCTCAGTAGTCTTCTAGTGCTTTAGCCATTTGAAGTTACTAGAAAATCACATTATGGAGGTTCTCAAAATTTTTTAGGGTCAAGTTGTCAAATAATTTATGCCATGAGGACTGCTCAGTGCTGAGAAGTTCCTAATAAATTTCTGAAATGAATTGATGATGAGAGAGGGACACTGTCTCCTTAACATAAGAAAAAATTTAGAATGTATTAGTATTAGTATCCACTAGTAGCATGCATTTAGTATAAGTATCCACTCACAATATGACATGTAACACCATCTAGTAGTACAGGAAGACTGATTGATATTTCAAAACTGATCCCTTCATTTTATATCTTCTTTCTATCTCCAGTTTTTGTGAACATTAAATTCCTCTCCTTCCCATCCATTAGTTCATTTCCACAAGAAATCCCATTCTCTGGTAATGATGGTCTTATTTGATGTTCAGACACAGGTGTGAAGCTGCCTTTCTTTCTGTGTGCAGCCTTCACAAATTAAGTTCCACTCAGTTACCTCTACAGGGGGAAATTTCAGAATTCTGACACCAGTAGGGCACTGTAGGCTAGATCTAAGTCTTCAGACATTCCCAGATGATCCAGCTGAGCTCTGATAGTGTTGTTATTCACTTTGCAAGTCTTTATTAAGAAAGGTAGCACAGAATTTGAACTAAAAAAAAAGGGGGGAAAAATATTTCAAGAGGAAAGCTTCTAAAATTGGAGAGTTTTCATTCACCACACAGAATTGTTTTCTAGACCTTATAGTCTAGTAAAATATAACTTTTCAGAAACTTACTCTTTCTTCTTCCTTTGCAATAGTCCTTTTGATGTCTTTTCTGTGGAACTCTTCTTTCCTTGCCTTGACTATTCTTGGCACAGAAATGTTTGCTTAGAGGTAATATTTCTCCAGCTATATCTTTCTTTTTCATTTTTTATCCAACCAGTCAATTAAGCTAAACAAATTTAGTCAATTCCGTAGATATTTCAGCAACTGGATCCATAAAGATATTTTGATTTAAATTTCTCTATGAATTTTCAGAGTTCCCTTTGCAGTGGAAATTCTAGTCTCCAAATGCATACAGTTATTTTCTTGATGCTTTAGGATTCCATCAATTAATGAATAAACTAATAGAGCTATTACCAGTGTAAATCCCTCTATGCTATTTGGATGTAAAACTTCAACCTTGTGGAATACCACCATTTTTTGGAAGATAAAATAAAAAACAGCAGCACAACAGATTTTTCTTATTTGGTTAGTTGGTTTATTTCTAAGCCCTCTTTTTGTAGTGCAGGAGAAATGTGAATACAAAAGGGTATAGAGAAAATGGAGCAGAGAGGTTTTTATGTATTTATTAGGACACAAAATATCATGCTATGCCTAGTTTGAGATAGAAAGTATGCAGTTATTTTCTGCTGCAGTTCACCTAGAGGGATAATCGCTTTGCCACTCTGCAGACTAAAGAGGAAAGACCCACCACATCAGGAAAGATGCTGGAGCTAGGGCAGCCTCATCTGCTCCCTGTATGGCAACCATGGTAACTGAGTAAAGCCAAGGGGACAGCAGCAGGGGACTCTCCTGAGAAAGAGGGAGCACCCAATTGCTGGCCTGCTGCACTTTTCTCTTGGGGGGAACTCTCTACCAGAGCCTTTCTGCCAGGGCTGTTAGCCCCTACAGCCCACTGCTGTCCCATCTCAGTGCCAGTGATACAGACAGGAGCAACATGAGCAGTGTAAGGATTACAGAGTCCTGGGAGCAGTGATATGGGACTCAGAAGCACAGGTAAGTTTTTCCATCAGTACTCCTGGTCTAAGGGAAGTAGGTTAAAAGGGACAGTCATGTTTGGAGAATAAACAATGGTTATAGGACTGATTGCACAGCCAGGGCTTAAGTACTTACACCATGAGGCTTGCTCTGAAAAACCTGTTCTGCTGAGGCCAGATGGGGCCCATCTGTCAGCAAAGGGTAAAACATCTTTGGTCACAGACTGGTCAAGAGGGCTTTATGCAATAATTGGTGGATAAAGGGAATTTCAATCCATCCCACTCCTGTCAGTTTTATGCCAGTGACAGAATGAGATGCCCAGAGCCTAGAGCAGGGTTATGGATCATCAGAAGAGAACCCAAAGAAAATCACAAATGAATTCCAGCCACTCCAGACAATAAGGCAGCTTCTGTGGGGGTCCAACTTAAATGTCTCTATGTAAATAAACACAGCATGAAGAATAAACAGGAGGAGCTATTGACACACACACATCTACAGGGCTATCATCTTATTGCACTAATGGAGATGTGGTGGTATGGCTCCTTTGCCTGGAGTGTCAGAATGGAAGGATACAGGCTCTTTAGGAAGGACAGCTAGGAAGGGTGTTGCTCAGCATTATGGAGACCATGGCAGGAATGATGGAAGTAGATGATTTTTAATGTCTCTTCCAAATTGTTATATGATAACACAGAAAGCTAGAACTATGAACCAAATGTCTGCTAAAGATTCTAGAAGAAAGTGATCAGTAGGAAGACAACTACACTACACATGTACATGAAAACATAACAGAAAGCCACACTGACTTTCACAGAATGTTCTATGTGGTTGTCATTAAGGTGTCAGATGAAAATCTCCATAACTTTGAAATTCTCCAAAAGTCTTTTATCTGGCCTACCTCTTTTATCCATCTTGTGCAACTGCAGATCCCTCTGTCAACCAAATAATACTGTGGTGCCTTTATGTTCATATCTTTGCCCTATCCTTTTCTTTCACTCATAGCAGACCAACAAGGCTATGCAGAAAGACCTGGAACACATGTAACAAAAAATCTTCTAGTACCCTCAGCCATCTGCATCATCTCCAGCAACCCACTGAGCAGAGCAGCAAATCAGGAATGCTTTTTCACAAAACCCACAAAACTCTAAACACATATTCATACAAAGGTCAGTTAGAAGATTTTATTACTGTGCATAAATAAAGAATGCAGAGATACTAGCTAACCCTGGATCAAGCAGAGTTTAAAACGGCCAGCAGGAACCTGATGGCATCCTGTCTTTGTATTCAGGATGGAATTTGTCTATATTTTACAATGTTCAGCAGTGTAGTTTGTAGTATATACATTTCTAACTCCTGAGTGATACTTAAAAATATAAAATTCTGCTTTTTTGTCCCTCTGTCTTAGTTCAAATAATTTTACTCCTTTTTTTTTATTTTCCCCAGGCCTGTAGAGATATTAAAGGTAGTAATCAATATGCTAAATAATACCCTCTGGTATCTTCAAAAAAAGGGACAAAATTTCATTGTGTCTAATCATATGGAATGAATGGCACACTGACAAATTCTCTGGGGTTGTCACAAATCTTTACACCTACACTGCACAGGAATTCAAATACTGTACCTTTTTTACAGTGAATTGTTAAAATAAATATATTTCATTGTCTTTCTCATAATCTTCAATGAAACTATAAGTCAATTGTCAAGTTTTGATGGACATTTACTGTTCACCACCATTTACCACCACTTAGGTAGGTGGCAAAATCATAAACATGATTATTATTGCTATTATTATTATTATTATTATTATTATTACATAGCCATTGGTATTTTTATTTAGTATTTCTGTATTATTTATGACAACACTTCCTCAAAAGCAAGAACTTTACTTCATACAAAAACTTAAGGTTTGAAATCAATTTTCATTTTTCATCAGGAAGTAAAAAAGCCCATATGCAAACAACAGCAACAAAGCCACCATAATTTAAAAACAACCAAACAAAAAACTCTCAACAGAAAACAAACATGAGAGAAATGCAAAAAGAGTCCAAAATAGCAAAAAGACTAAGGAATTATTATGTAGCCAAACAAGCAGCTGGACTTCTACTAGTGTTGTTTACTGTGTGAGGCAGCTTCCCATCTAATTCCTGCAATGCACATTGTCCTTTTCTTTTTTCTACATTTCTACATTTTCTACATTTTCTACATTTTCTACATTGCCCTAAACAAGGAAAAGGTTGTTGAGATGGTAATAGTGACATGATTTTATACTTGGAAAAAAGTATGCATATATAAATATATAAATATATTTGTAAATATAAATATATTTATAAATATAAATGTAGATAATATGAATATATAAAATAAATTATTATAAATAAAAAAAATATAGATTTAGAATTATTTTATATTATTTTATATATAAATATAAATATAAATATATATAAATATAAATATAAATATAAATATAAATATAAGCATATATAAAAAGTATATATATGCTGCTTTGTACTGCTACTACCTCTTCTCAAAATAGTTTCAATGTGTTGATTATCCAACCAGCTGGGAAGAATATTGATGATGTTTGGTAAGTCAAAGACTTATGTAAACCCTGTTGAAGAACCATCAGGAATACATGGGTGGATAGATGAAGGACTAGCTTAGAGGTCTCAGTTGCATCCAAGCTGCTAAAAAGCTGAACAGCACATACAATCTCTTAGCCACTGCTGGGCCCAGAAATAACTAACAAGCTGTACCCATGCATAATCTGTTATGTAAGAACAGAGACTGTCCTCTATCTAATATGTGAAATGATGGAAAGAGATGACAAAGGACTGGCAAAGGGAAGAGAAGGAGAAGAAAACAAAAACCTTATGATATGTCTATACTAGAATTTAGTTTGGCCCTTAAGTAAAAGATTTTTACACCGAAACAGATGATGTTGAAGAACTAATGTTCAACATAAGCTTTTCAGTGCTGTTGTCTGGTCCTTAAACACAAATGTTCATTAATACCAAGAATGTGTTAGATATTCTACTGGGATGCATTATCTTGTTTAGTTTCATCTAGAGGAATCTAGTTTGTGAGCTCCAAGCCTGCACTGTGCTGCAATCAGAAATCCAATGGCTAAGAACAAGAAATACATTAATTTTTCACTCTTAATCTAAACAAATTGTAGACACACCCCTAGGCACTAGGAATTACTTCTTCATTTCTCTGAGTTTTGTCCAGTGTTTGTAGGCTGTATGTAAACAGTGCACTGATTGTCAATGAGTATTTAGGATATTAGCAGTGACTACTGGAAATATTTTAATTCAAGGTAAATCCATTAAGAATTAGCTTAGTAATTGAGTTTTCATCCTATGACTAAGAACCCTGTAAGTGATAACACTCTATTTCTTGCTTCAAAGATCCAGGTTGTGAAAGAGTGACTGAAATGTTCCTTGAGCATCATCATCAATTGTTTCCTCATGATGCATGGAGAAATGTAAAGGATGTGTCCATGTCCTCTAAACTTGCTGCATTTTATCGTGTGTTCATTTCCACCCAGACAGAATAACTTATGCTGACTAGGTCTAAAATTCACAAAACATGGTCAGCTTAGTCACATTATCTGAAATGATATGAAGAGTGTTCAACCACAAATTTCTTGACATACTATAAGAGTTCAGAACTAAGCAAGTGACTATGGTGACAATTTGCAACCCACTTTATTTTATCCAATTAACAGAAAACAAATTGATGTCAACATGTTTGAAACTTTCACTGAATTGCCCCTGACATGAGTGGCAGAGGCCACTGCTATGGGACTGTAACTCCTTGCAATATTTTGCAAGAGGAGTAATAGACAGCCCCAAGAGTATCTTTAAGTTCTCAAGCACAAGATTCACTACCAACCCCAGAGAGTTAGAAGATGAACAGTGACTGCTTCTCAAGTGCTTGCTATGAAAAAAAAAAATTCACTTAACAACATGAGAACATGAAGGTGCAGAAATTTAACCAAAGAATACTGAAAGCTGTTTAAAGTTGGCTGGCAAAGAGATTTTAAAATAAGCAATGTGATATTCTTCAATGTTCAAAAAACCTTTTGATTTAATAAGACGAAGATCACCCCTAATAGAGAATATACTCCCATGAGCATTTTACTATACAATAAAAAGGCATAATTATTCACATGTTAATAGGGCAGGACTTCCCTGTGAGCAGAATGAGAAGATAGAAGTAGATAGATCATATTTAAGTGCATTCTTGCTCTGTTAGTTACATTATGCCTTTTGGAATTAAAAGGTTGAATTGTATAATTGAATAAAAATTAGCAGCCACCAAAGCACCACCCAAAATCTGAGGCTTAACAAATGCAATATATCAAAAGTTTGAATTAGCTCCATGTTGCAAAATTATCTTTTCCCCAACAAAAAAAAAAAAAAAAAAAAAAAAAAATCATTAAAAGAGAACATAAGTTGACCAAATTGCAATCTGATATTTTCTAAATTTTTTCAATTTTGGTATTAAAATGATCTTGGAAGTTTAATTGAGAAATACGTTTTCAAAATACCATGCTAAACCATTCTGATTAATCCATCCCATCCAATGCTTAGGAAAGCCTCCTTGCAAAGATAGTGAATAATAAAATAAGGAATTTTTCTCAGGAACTTGACAAAGTTCCTGAGAAGGGAATGGAAATAATCTAAAAGGGTGTGGGAAAAATGAGTTGAGGAGAGTGTTGGATTTCTAGCCTGAAAACATTTACATTCTCTATTCAATATTTCAGTTTAAAAAATACAGTTCTCTACCCAAGACACATATAAGCAAAATGTGTCACAGATAATAGCTTACAGCTATTTGCAGTGCAGAATACTATATTCAAAAAAGAAAGATAACTCTTTTAATGTAACCACAGTGATCTGCTTTTATACTCCATCAGAATGGAAACTGGAGTTTTGCCAAAAGAAACATATATAGCTTATAACATTTCAGGAGTGAATCTAGCAGAATAGAGAATATAAAGTGTCAGTAGGATAGGTAAGGGTAAAAAGAGGATACTATGTTGAGGTTGCAGACGGATTGTACCTGAAGATCTTTGAAAGCCATATCTCATATTTCCTCTTCTCCAATTTTTTTCAGGCCGATATGAGCTCCTAAATTTCCCTCAGAGTTTCAGTCTCCAGCACCAGCTCTACACACTCATTAAGAATGTTAACTTAATGAGATTAGTATAAGCAAAATTATGCATGTAAAGTTAAATATACTTGAAATAGCTGTAAACAAATTAACTTGGTGTATGAATTACCCTGGATGTATCAGTGCAATAGGTGGAAATTGAGAAGAGTAGCACAACAGCACAACCAAACAGGACTTTTTTTTTTTTTTTTTTTTTTTAGTTTTTTTTTTAACTTTTTAACTTTTTTTAACTTTTTTAACTTTTTAACTTTTTTTAACTTTTTTTTTAACCAACTTCCATGCAAAATTCAGAGTAACTTGAATAAACATTAAAAAGTATTAAAAATTTGTTTTGACTTTTGTGTATTAGATGATACTTGGAAACTGAAAGATCCAGAGGGTGGAGATACACTGGATTCTGCACCTGGAATGAGGAAACCCTGACTGGGGAATGAAAGGCTGGAAGGCAGAGCCATGGAAAGACACCTGGGGGTCCTGGGCAATGGCAAGGTGACCATGAGCCAGCAGTACCCTGGCAGCCAGGAGAGCCAACACTGTCCTGGGGTCATCAGGCACAGCACTGCCAGCCAGGCAAGGGAGAGGATTGTCCTGCTGTGCTCTGCAGTGGGGCAGCCTCACCTCGAGTGCTGGGGGCAGTTCTGGGTGACACAATATACAAGACATTAAACTATTAGAGACTTCCAAAGGAGGGGAACAAGGATGGTGAAGGAGGGGAAGCCCTATGAGGAACAGCTGACATCACTTGGTCTGTTCAGCCTGGAGAGGACTGAGGGAAGACCTCATTGCAGCCTTCAACATCCTCACAAGGAGGGGCAGGTACAAATCTCTTCACTCTTGTGACCAGTGACAGGACTCGAGGAAATGGCATGATGCTGAATCAGGGAAGGTTTAGGCTGCATATCATGAAGATGTTTTTAACCCAGAGGGTGGAACAAGTTCCCCAGAGAAATGGTCAAAGCACCAAGACTGTCTGAGTTCAAGAATCATTTGCACAATAGCCTCTGGCACATTATGTGATTCTTGGGGCATCCTGTTCAGGGCCCGGAGTTGTTATTGATGATCCTGAAGGGTCCTTTCCAACTCAGAATATTCTATAATTCTATAGTTCTGCATGGACTATTTCCTAAGCTCTTATTTTTAGATTTAAGCAACCAAAGGTCATGAGTCAGCTCTTTCAGATAACTTCAGAACTCCCAATACATTCATCAAAGAAAAACTTGTATGTACAGTAAGATCTTCATTACCAGAAGCCTGTATTACCTCATTTATAAATGTTAGGTAGCAACATCTAAGAGTGATATAAGATGTCTGCTTCTATCTGGTAGATAACTAAGTAAATCTTAATTAAAATTACTTTTATCAATAAGTTTACTATTTATATTGTTAATTATTTCTTCAGTACTATTTGGCAAAGATTTTAATTTAGGATACAATGCCTATATTATTAATAATACTAGGAGTCTCTATGTTAAATAATTTATTTACTTTTAGTCAGGTTATTTTATATTGTATTTTTTTTTTTTAATTTAGGTTTTTAAATTTCTATTTGTGTGCTAATTTTAATTAGCAAAAAAATAGTTTGGTAGGAATGCATGAGGATTTTTCCAAGGTAATTTTTGTTCAACATACATAGATTTAGTGTGAACACAATTGCCTTGAACTTGAGTGGGAGTAGAGAAAGCAGAAATCTTGTTTTCGAAGGCTTGTTTTTCTGTTGTTTATATTTTGTTATTTAATAGCAGTAGTCACTGCAAAGGTTGCTGTCATGAGCAAAGTGAATTTGATTCAGCTGCTGCTAATCTTGTACAAACACAAACCTGCTAATTGAAAAGCTAATTATGATGATGGAGTGATGAGAAGCACATTGGGCAGGATGACATAAAACCCATGAAACATCTATTATAAACCAGCTGGTATCCTTTGAAGCTAGAAGTATTATAGATTGCCTTCTTGTGTTAAAGCAGGGATATTAATGTTATTCCTTGCATAGTTAGCCATTTTTTTAAATCTGGAACTCTCAATAACCACAGACTTTAAGCAGTCAGAGTAGTACATAATAATATATGTACATCAGTTCTATCACTGCTAACTTTAATGGAAATATTTAATAAACAGGAAAATGGGAGGCATATAAAGGGCTGATTAATAGTCCATACTAATAATAATGTATAGGTCAGTTCTATTAGTGTTGACTTCAATGGAAATGTTGAATAAACAGGAAAATGGGAGGCATATGAAGTGCTGATAAATATGAAAAATGAGAAGTCATCAAACAAGAACTCTGTTTTTGCTTCAGTCATTGATTTTTTGGCAAGATACTGATCTGTGTTTGAACATTATTGAAGAGGAAGGTCAGATGAACAAGGATTTGAATCCTTTTCTATGCAGATATTTGAGAAAATTTTTACTAGGTTACAGTGGAAGTTTGTGCCAAAGAATCACCTAGCTGCAAATTTTCCTATTTGGTGTGGTGATTATTGGACCAGTCTTTTCCCCACAAAGTGCCACCAAACTGTCTAACTCCATAGCACTACAAATAAGTGAAAGCAGAAATGGAGATCGGGTTCTTTTTCTTTAAATATTTTACAGACAATAAAAGAGGCTTACTAATTCAGATGTTATAAATAACCACTGTAAAAATGTATTTCGTTATAGTTCAATTAATAAAAAAATCTTTTAACTCCAATATTAGAGGGGTTTTTTTTGGTTTTTTAAAAGGAGTTAAAAAAAAAATAAAGCTGCAAGTAACCATGTCAGAGATTAACTTTTAGACACAGGGGAGTAATACTTCTTGTCTCATCTCTGTTGAATTTTCACCTGAAAGTTCTTTGTACTGTCACATCAGGGGGAAAAAAATCTTGTTAAATCTTTTAACAACATCAAATAATCTTTCTTTTTGAAGGGTCAGTAAGGTTATTAAACATACCCCGCCACAAGAAGAAACATATGATTATTGTGGATACTCTCATGAAGCCACAAATATTCTCCCTTTTCAATATTTTCTAAGCATTTATAATTGAAAAAAAAAATTGCCTTATTAATTTTAATTGAAAATATTTACCATAAATTATTGTAATGTCACACAAAAAAATTGTGACTAATTAATATCCGGACAGAATTGATAAAATGCAACTAAAACAGCTGGGAAAAATTTTAGACTGAATACCAAAGCATATCTCATTTTCGCATGCAGACACAGATCCCACTTAAATCAGCATAACCTGGTTGTGATTAAGTTGCTACTAGTAGGAACAAACTTAATGGAAATAAGAAATATGTAATAGAAAGCATAAGCTAAACCAGAATCAAGCCTGAAATCAGTGTCTTCTTTAGTTTCATGCAATTTTCTAAAGCTTTATTTGTAATAATATTTATTAGTCTATCAGAACTGTGAATTATGGAGTCAGAGAACATATATCTGAGTGCATTGCCAATTTCTTCAATCCCTTCCTACATCTCTGCGATTTTATATTTAAAGATCAAAATCTGTATTTCCAAATCTCTGTGTAAACAATCCTTTACCACACTACCCATTAAACACATTTTATAATATTTGTGTGAATATGCTCTCACTTATATCCACAGATTTTTTGTGAGCAGGAACTCACATTCAGATTTATAACTTGAATTCTTCCAATCACCTTGATGCAGCTTTCCCTTCGTCATCCTGGTTTGGAGGAGTTAGCTCAGATCAAGTAGGTCAGAATCACCGAGAGTTGTCTCCCTCACTCAGCTTCCATAAAGATGAAAGGGTTCCAAGCATGAAGGAAAACTCCAGGGATGATAGATAATTTCCTATATCTGTTTTGTGCACATAAAGAAAATATTTTTGAGAGAAGACAGGTAAAGCTGATCAGACCTACAAGCTAATTTCAGGGTCTGAAACCAATACTCAAGGAAATAGAAAGTTTGATGGACAGCTTTTGCTGGGAAAAGTTCACTTAGTCCTTTTGAAAGAATCAGTCTCCTTAATTTATGTACCAAAAAATTTTCAATCAGTTTTAATCACCTGTGTCATATTTTGTTTCTCTGACTTCTCTGTGAATGCTTGACAGAGAAGAGGCAGAGTCACAGAGTTAAGGAGGTACATTGTGGATGTACATTTGTAAAAGAAATCAAGTATTCATTTACTGATAAGATACCATGGCTATCCCATTCTTTAAGTAAGATTCTTTTTAGCATATGAGATTTAATGAAATTGCTTGAGGCATACTGATATATTTAAAGTTAGACCTCTTGATCAGACTTTTTCCAAGTATATCTATTGCTCGGTTCTTGATGCAGGAACAAGAGTGCCAGAGTCTAATGAAATTTGATTGAACTTTGATTAAGATAATTGCACAGGGCTTTGAAATGCTAGCCTTGATAGAACTACTGGATCTATTATCTTCAGCAGTGCCTAGACTAGCAAACATTTGTTCAAAGTAGTCCAAATAAAAAAGCAGAAAAGCAAAACTGTAGTCTCATCCTCTTGGGGAAAAAAACAAACAAACAAACAAAAAAAAAACCAAACAAACAAACAAAAAAAAAAAACAACAACAAAAAACCCAAACCAAAAAAGTTCAGTGAGGCAGTAACAAAATTACTTTGAAAATTTCCTTTTTAATTTGGTAAGAGGCAGATCTGCTGAACTCTGTCCAGTGACGTCATAAATCAAGAAGATTGGTGAGAAAATGAGATTATGGAAATTATACCTTATACTTAAAAATATTCTGCTATTTCTATCACTGAAATATTAGTGCTATGCTAATAAGGTCAGTTGGGTCACCTGACCAGTCTCCTTGCTATGTAATAAATCTTTTAATAAATAAGTGAATTTCATCACTGGTTTGTGATATCTAGGCAGATAATAAGGACTGTGTTGCACAGACAAAAATGCATGCCAGAAGCAAGTGTATCTTTAGGCAGGAAATAAGGAGAAGAGATTTCTAAACAGCAGCATTTTGAAATAATCTTTCAAAATAAAAGCACTGATAAAAGCCTGACTACTTTTAATATTTACCAATATTTACCAATCTGCATAAGAAAATACTGGATTATCCAAAGTTCCTCTTGTTCCAGTTTTTATGGTTTTGTTCCATATATTCTTAAAAATCAGAAGAGTCAACATATTCCTAGCAGTTATTGAATAGAATTTGACTGTACTCTGTTATAGACTGTTATGAAATAGAAGAAAATTATTCTTTAATAGTGGCACCTCTACAAACAGACATTTTTCCTGAAATTGCAAAGACATAAAATACAAGGTGAAATAAAAGGTGACCCATGATACTATATTACTCAGAAAAATTGTCACTTTTCCAGTACCTTTGTACAAAATAGCCGGATTTTTACAGTTACCTGAACCCTCCTCCCCTCCTGCCTTAAATTATTGTTTAAATTCAGTGTTTAGCCAAATGCTAATAACCAATATAATACAATACTGTAACTTCCAAATTAAAGCTGGGTGGTGGATGCCACATTAAATTTCCTTTGGAGGTTTTCTTCTATAGAATGTTTTATTTAATGTGTGTAAGATTCTCCAAGCCTTCTTATGCTTCATTGTAGTGACTGCAGAATTCCTGCAATGTATTACTTTAGCAAAGGAGGTCTTCTTCAACTCCAAAGTAAGTCAATAATTGAGTAAGGCAGCACTTACACTGGAGGTTTCAAGTTGCCCTGCCATTTCTGAGGATGCATTTGCTGTAAGCAATTACAGTCATCGCAGATTACAATTTTCACTTTGCTTTTCACAGGTAGGTACAATATTGGTGTTTTGAGAGGGTGGTTTCTGAATATTGAATGAGAAGTATTCTCCAAACAGTTTTTCTTTCATCAAGCCAGAATTAAGCTGGAAGAAATACATATCCAATACCCAAGGCTTTGTTTTTACAACTTGACAGGAGTATACAATCCTTACAACAACTTCTCCAATGAAAGAAGAACAGAAAGCAACGTATAATACAGATTATGATATGGGTTTTGATACTCTCAGTGCATGTTGTTGTGTTTCTGTTTCCATTTCTGTGGCAGTGACAATAAGGTTATTGACAAAGGAAAGAAAAAGTGGAAATTAAATTATAAATTAGATTATGAAATATTCATAGAATTCACAGAATCATTAGGTTAGAAGAGACCTTCAAGATCATCGAGTCCAATACATGCCCTAACACCTCAACTAAACCATGACACTGAGTGCCACATCCAGGCTTTTTTTAAACACATCCAGAGATGGTGAATCCACCACCTCCCTGGGCAGATCGTTCCAATACTTGATCACTCTTTCCATGAAAAACTTTCTCCTAATATCCAACCTAATTTTCCCTTGATGTAATTTAAGACTGTGTCATCTCATTCTGTCAGTTGCTGCCTGAAGAAAGAGACCAGACCCCACCTGACTGCAACCACCTTTCAGGGAGCTGTACAGAGTGATGAGGTCACCCCTGAGTCTCCTTTTCTCCAGGCTGAACACCCCCAGCTCCCTCAGCTGTTCCTCACAGGGTTTGTGTTCCAAGCCCCTCACCAGCCTCATTGTCTCCTCTGGACATGCTCAAGTGTCTCAAGGTCCTTCCTAAACTGAGGGGACACAACTGGACACAGCACTCAAGGTGTGACCTCACCAGTGCTGAGTACAGGGGAAGAATGACCTCCCTGCTCCTGCTGGCCACACTATTCCTGATACAATGGCCAGGATGCCATTGGCCTTCTTGGCCACCAGGACACACTGCTGGCTCATGTTCAGTCAGCTGTGACCAGTGCCCCCAGGTCCCTTTCTGCCTGGGCACTGTTCAGCCACACTGTCCTCAGCCTATATGTCCCCAGCAATGCAGGTGGTTATTGTGGCCAAAATGCAGGACTCAGTGCTTGGACTTATTAAACTTCTTCCTATTGGACTCTTCCACCCATCCATGAAACTGTTCCAGGTCTCTTTGCAGAGCCCTTATATATTCTATTCTATTCTATTCTATTCTATTCTATTCTATTCTATTCTATTCTATTCTATTCTATTCTATTCTATTCTATTCTATTCTATTCTATTCTATTCTATTCTGTTCTGTTCTGTTCTGTTCTGTTCTGTTCTGTTCTGTTCTGTTCTATTCTATTCTATTCTATTCTATTCTATTCTATTCCATTCCATTTTTTAATCTGCCTTGCACCTCATATGGCACCTGTGCTAAAAGATACTGTGTCTTTTTCCTAATTAACCTAAGATCAGACAAAGTATTTTAGCATGGATGAAAAGGGATACAAAAGAGGCTCCTTCACTGACACAGTCTGATGGGCTTCTTTGTGCCTGAAGCCCCTCAGATGGCCGAAGGTGGGTGGTTCAGGGTGTGAGGATTCAGGGATTTCTTTGAAGCCGCCGAAAAAAGACTGCGGGAGACAGTCGTCCAAAGCCCAAGGTCTGTTTATTAATTGTTATTGATAAAGTTGTCTTTTCTGCGCGCAGAGGTCTGTCACCATCGAGAGCGGGACGAGGTCTGTCTCTTCAAGGGCTGGACTAATCTTTCATACCCTAACTTACGTACACTATGTTTATAGTTAATTCCCAATAATACAGATTTTTGTTACTATGTCTAATTTCCCCCCAACCAATCTGCAATTCCCAGTATCCTCTCCAAAATGGAGAATGTAAAGAGGAAGAAGAAAAAATTTAACACACCCCCTTCCCTCCATATTGGCCACATGGCTGATAATATAAACAGTCTTAAAAACTACTTTTTCTACATGATAACTACCCAATCTACACCCCAGTTTCTTTAGAAGCTTGCATCTCTTCACTGGGTGGAGGCAAACGCTGCCAGGGAATAGAATCAGCCCTCAAAACCCCCCTGGCCTCACCTGGGGGCTTAAAAAAGGCTGTACAGGGGGGTTCTTGTCCCCCCAAAGGGGCCAAAGGGATACCCTGGACCCCCACACTTCACTTCAGTTTATTCCGTAGCGGTGACATGCTGGAAAGAGACCTGCCCCCTCTCAGAGCCAGGTATTCAGGGGAAGGGGAATGGGGAGTGGTTTTGGCTGGCAGCCAATGGGATAGGGACACAGGGGAGTAGGATCAGAATACAGAACTCTAATGTGCTCCAAGGTCACCAGGGAAGGTCAAAGAACAGGAAGAAGGACAGGAAATACTGGCAACCAGCTGGAAGATATGTCAGGGTATGTGAATCCTTTTCTTTTACCTCAGTTTATCAAATTACAACACACCTGGAAAGGGCTGTGTGAACTAGCAGGGGATTTCTGAAGACTTCAATCTGTGTCATAGAATAAAACCAGGATCTGGAGGGCACAGAGCACAAGAGTAAAGGAACTCTTACGGATGATCCTGTGAAAATTATATCTTTTTAAAAATTTTGTTAAAAATATTACAGAATTTTAAACCTCTTCATATATTTTTCCTTTTTTTTTTTTTTTTTTTTTTAACCTCCTTGTAATGATTTCTCTTTGTAGATTTTTCTCACTGACACTTTCTATTTTGGTATAATAAAAGATTTGCAGTACATCAATCTTTGTACACTAGGAGCAAGTGCATATATGTTCAAATTCTCTTGGTTTCCTTAACAACTGCAAGTAGTCTGTGGAAGGGGATTTCTAGTCAATTGCTGCAACATGATGTTCCACTGCAAAAAAGCCTGGAAAAGGTGATTTAGGAAGTTTAATTTTTTTTTTTGTCTGCATTTTCCTTTCTATGATGTTGTCAATGTTCATGATGATTCAGCTTGCAAAGTGCTCTTGAGAAGCATTCAGTTCCAGTTAGATTAATGTGTATCAACTACACAATACTATCTCAACTCACAAAGATAAATGAGAAAATTCTGTTGCTGCCTTCTTTTGTCTCTGCCGAAAGCTGCCAAGGTGAGGTCCCACACCTGTTTGAGATTCATTAGCCATGTCACCTTTGCTAACTATGGCACCAGCAACTAATTATCCTTTGTTTTGCTCCTGACTTCACCCTTCTAAAGTCTTAAATCTGCATCTAGGCCAACTTTAACACATCTTTTCACTAAAAATGCAGAGTGAGCATTTGCTGCTTGTTGATGTTAACAGGTTATTGCCCTCAAATCTGCAACAAATGGTGTCTTGTTTGCTTTCTTTTCTCTCTTATCTTTCCAAGTGGTTAATATCCACTCAGACAATTTATTCAAAGTGTAATAGGGTGTAATTTTCCATTGGGTTTTATATAAAAGTCTGTAAGTAATACATTAAAGCTAAAATTCAAGGACTGTTAAATTACATATATCAAATACTAGGAAGGTTGCAAATTTTCAAATGTGTCATGTGATGTGCAACATTTTCAGCTATTACTGACATTTTAAAAGGTGAATGATTATATTAGTTGAATTTGTAATGGGAAGTTCTACTGGATCAGATGTTACTAATTAGGAAGAAGTCAAGATGAACCAGGCTGAAAACAAGCTTTAAGATCAGATGATAATTAGTATACAGCTGTGATTATTATGATAAAGGATGACAGATTCTGCTCTCTCATACTATGCAAATCTAGAATCATTGTATTTTTGATAATGCAGACCTTTATTTTCTCATCAAATGGCAGAAACGAGGAAACTGGCAGAGAAAAATAACTGAAAGAAGGAAGTAAATATGCCTTAAACTGGTAATATACAGTGAAATAGTAACTGAGCAAGGAAATAGAAAAAAATATTATTCAGATTCAATATCCAGAAAATAAAACAGACTATGAGGACTGACAAAATGAAAAGGCACAATTTGATAGGACAGTGTGAAATACACTGGAAACTCAAAATATTTAGGAAGACTGGAGAAAACAGGCTTTGCTCTTAATCTTAAGAAGGCAGCTAAGGTGGAATATTATTGCAGACAGCTACCTAATGCTGGCTGTACTGGACATATTATAGATTCATGGAATGATTTGGGTACAGTGAACCTTTAAATATCAACTAATCCAATTCCCCACGTTGTGGGCAGGGGCAACTTCCCTATGTTTCTCAAGGCCTCATCCAAACTTACTTTGAATACTTCCAATGATTAAGGGGCATCCATAACTTCTCTGGGCAACCTGTTCCAGTGTCTCACAAGTCTTACCATAAAAGATTTCTTCCTTTTATGCAACTAAAAGCCTTTTTTAGTTTAAATCCACTGCTCCTTGTCTTGTCACTGTAGGCCCTGATAGATGTCTTGCTCCATATTTCTTTTAAGTCCCTCTCAACTACTGAAAGGCCACATTGAAGTCTCCCTGGAGCCTTCTCCTCTCCAGTCTGAGCAATCTCAACTTTCTGAGCCTTCTCTTATAGAATAGGTGTTCCTCTGATCATTTTCATGGCCCTCTTCTGAGCCCACTGTAATCAGTCCCTTCATGGATGTATTCTATGAAAGGACAAAACCCCAACCAAAACATATATTCAGTTAGGGAAAAATTTTCACTGTGAAGTTTGTCAAAGTCTGTAGCAAGTTGTCCAGTGAGACTGTGGAGTCCCTTCTCTGAGGATACTCAAAATTGACTGCCCAAGGCCATGTGCAGCCTCCTCTGATTTGGCCCTGATGTGGGCAGAGGTGTGGATTAGGTGATTTTCAGACACCCCATTCAACCTGTCTTTTTCTAGAATAAAAAATTGAACTGAGAAAAGGGTTTTTTCAAAAGAAATGTTCAGGATCTTCTACAACAGTATTTCCTTGTTTAATGACCACCCAAAAGTGAAAAGAAACCTGGTAGAGCTCAAAGTTTTCCAGGGATAAACTCTGAAATCCCTAATTGTTCCTCAAACTAGAAATCATGATTAAAGACCTTACTGCACATGTGGGAAATTGGCCATATTAAGTGTTTCTCATTATGACTTGAAAATATCTGTATTAATCTTTTGAATCTGAGTACTATTTTCTTAAGGACAAAATTACCAAGTTCAAGTTTCTTGCTGCAATAATTTTTAGTTATTTGAGTGTAATTTTCTAAAGCAAAACACAAGTGTTTTTTGTATCAGGGTAACTTAAGAATTATTAATGGTATGCTGAAATTTTACAAAAATAAATTCCATTTTTTCCATCGCTAGTTTGAGGATAATAGCTCATAATAGCATACTTAATATCAATAGTACTTGACCTGTAAACAAAAACAGCAAATGAGATGGAGAATATTCTGGTGGATAGGGCTTTATTCCTGGCTTTCACCTTATCCTGATGGGTAAATTGTCTTGCTTAGGTTTTTCTGTATGCGCTTGATTTTTCACCTTTTGTTCATCTCATCTTAGACAGCTATACACTGCTCATAGCAGTAACACTGCATTCTTGCTTGTTTGTTTAGTTGCAAGTATAATGGAGCTTCTGTGTTGGAACATCTAAATAATACTGTAGTGAAATTAGCGAATAATAGCAATGTCACAGTCTCAGATATTTTACAAGACTTACACAGACTCAGGCCATCAGGTAGATGCAGTACAACAGAATCATATCCTATGACAAGAGTTGCTGATTTATGTCACTGAACTGAACTTCTGAACTTCTGATTATTTATGTCATTATCACTTGAACCCTTCAGCTAGACAAAGTAACTTTTTAAAATTGTCTCTTGCAACAGCTGTTAGAGTTCTCAATTTGTTGTTTTAGACACTATACAGACACAGAACAAGACTATATGCCTTACTAACAAGATCTCTAAACAGTTAGATGTCTAAGGGAATGAGGCAGATATTTTTTAAAAGAAGGCAAATGCAAAACTGGTAGATGATAAGTGGAAAAACAACAGCAAAAAAGATCAGATCTAAAGGACACTCAATTCAGTGATCCAATATCCCATGCAAAATAGATTTTGGATTAGATTTTTAATCAGCAGAGAAGAAAATCTGTCTCTCCCACATCCAATTTTTTAACAAGTCTGTCTCCCTTGGAAACGAAAATAGGCTGATAGGATACAACAGTAGTGAAATAATACTGTTTGATTCATAAGTAGAAAATACAAGGAAAAATGCATATTTATTAGAAGATTAAATAATGCATGAATTTATGAGCAGGCATTCCTAAGTAAGCAGGAGACCAAGTTGCTGGGAGGAGAGTGTTAGAAGTGGAAGAAAAGCCAGGAGGATGGTAGATTCACTTAAGTGTCCTTGCAGGTGGGATTGCTGAGGTCTGGAAAATAATAGTGGGAGAAACCTCATTATATTATGCCTACAGCTATTTATCATCTCTCTGTTTTGAGATGTAAAATCTCTGTGTAGAGATAACATAGCTGATTACAGAGACTTGGAGGCACTTTTACGGGCATGCTTGAACTCTCTGTGTTTTGAGAGAAATCAAAGCTCAGAGATCACAAAAAGCACAGAGGAGATCACACTATGGGAGGAAACACTGCATGCTCAGGCCCTTGCAAATTGGTGCAAACAGCAGCCCTGCCTTGCTCACTGAGCTGAGCACAGCCAGAGCTCCCACTTGTGTGTTTCTGCCTGGGTGTTGCTTCAGGATCCTCCAGTTAGCAAGGCAATTAAATAAATTTATTCTGCATTTCAGCCATGGTTTCGTGGTTGTTCTGGCCGCATGACTGTGTTGACTCACACACAAGTCCTCTGTAATGTCTCCTTCCACATCCCCAGTTTCCTCTACCCAGTCCTGAAATAGGCTGTCAGTCAAAGACTTCCAGGTTTCAGTGGATTGGTCACCAGTTTGTCTATATATAATATTTCTGCAATGATCTATATCTGCCAGCCAACACAAGAAACAGCAATTGCTCTAGAAGTCTGCATCTAAATGTTTTGAAATATTTACATGTCAGCATCAGTCTCTCTTTTTTTTTTTTTAGCAGAACTGAATTTCATAAAAGGATTTCTACAGCTTACAAGTTCTTTTGAAACCTCTCTTTACTGTGCATGGCATTTTTTCCCCACAGTGTTTAGGTGAATTTATGTCATCACTTTGAAAAGCAGTATATTGGTTTAAGATGTAACCTCATTGCCACTGTTTGTTACCACACCCACAGCTCTGTTGTGGTAACCGATTTTAATGTCACACTTAATCCCTTGGTACAAAGCATGTTTTTGTAGCTCTAGAATACAGTTATTGTATATTTTCTTTGATGGATAAGCTCCTGTTTGAATTCCTGGACCTCTATTCTCCCAGCTTTCCTTTCTAGTTTCATTCTGTACTTCTTTATTTCTTCAGGTAGTCTGACTAAATTTGTGAAATGCTTCTGAAAACTTCATTGGTGATATATTTTGGGAAAAGTTTTCATAGTGTTTGCATGATGTCACATTTAGATTATTGTAATCTTTATGATGTGATTTTTTTCATTTATAGCTAAAATTGCTTGGTAACTTTTCTAAGCACTACCTTATATTATACTTTTGCTCTGAAAATATATCTGCAAAAAGATGTATTAGGAAAAAGGAAAATTAAGAAAAGAGGAAATTTGAACAGATAACTTAAAAAATTCTATAAAACTATTAAAGGAACAATTTTTGCTAATAATATGACCAACTAATTTAGTTGATCACTCCAAAAGGACATCTGAATGGGCAGAAGTGGTTTCCTGAAAAGTCTTGCTTTAGACAAGCTCTCCTGTTACTCTCAACATGTTCTGAGGTGGCTCTTAGAGTATGTAGTAAATTAAGGAGGTCACTAATTCATGTGTGTCTGTAGAACCACAGTCATATTCTTCTACCCCAGAGGCTTACCCAGTTAGAAATTTTTATTTGAATGATTGTGATCTGTGTTAAGATTTTTTATTTTATAATTTTATTTTATAATTTTATCCTTATTGTATAAAACAATTATGTGGTTTGCAGGGAACACATGTAAGACTGAGGTATGGAACCAGATACGGCAAAGGTGGAAAGCAGATAGAAGGAGGTTAACAGCTGATGGTGTGAAAGAAGCAAAGATGACAAGACCTGCAGTAAGTGGTGGAAGGACTGAGATGTTAAGGGCCCAAGAGTCTTAAGGGCATTGAAAGAATGTGAGGGATTTTATAAAGTTTGCAAACCTGGACTACCAGGGAGTCCAAAAATTCTGGGGTATGAAGGAGCAAGGTGTCACCACGATCCTTTACCCTTCCCTTACACATGCATCCATTCAATAGAACATTTTGAAAAAAAATCATAATGCTGTAAGCACTTTCCTTTTCCTGAAAAAGAGTTCCACATTTCAATTTTTAAACAAAGAAAGTTAAAAACTGAATTAACTTTGCTTCCTATAGGACTAAATATTTCAAGCTTTGATGATTTTTAAAATATTTTTTCCTTCTTTTTTTCTGTAGAATGGAAGAAGAGGTTGCTCAGGCTGTCAAGTTTTGCATAAATCTTGTTGTTCTGTATATATTGTTTCCAGAAGTATCCTATTATTTTTAATCTAGTCACACTTTGATACTGTTTCCCAGAAACTGTTACAGATTTAAACCTAAACCAAAAATATTAAGAAATACAAAATACTAGAGGACAGTCTGGAATACACATTTACAGCTCCAGTGTCTTTGCAGTAGCTCAACATATTTTAGGTAAGAAGACCAGAAGGCCTAGAAGAAATATGCTATGGAAGAAGGGAATAAATTTACTGAAAAATAATCGCTCCTGGGAGCCCAGGAAAAGGTACACAAGCTTTATATTCTTATTCCAAATTAGATCATGTGACCAACATGCAATTAGTCATAGGAATAATTTCTCAATAGTGCTCATGGTGCATGACAGTTTTTCTACTTCATCTCTTGCCTGCAACTGTGGAACATAAAATGTATGTGGCCTTGAAAAATAATTTAATGTATTTTCAACTCAGTTTTCTATTAGGAATTAATTAGGAATCAAAATATTTCAGCAAAATCTCTCATGTTCCCAAGACAGATAAAATGAAATCCCCAAGGCTTTTTTCCTCTTTCCAACAAAAACATCCTCCTGGGAACTGCACATAATTGGAACAAGTAGGGAAGCATTGGCTCAGAACTTGAACTTTTGTATTGATATAGAATTCCAAAATCTCATTCATAAACTTTATAGATCTAAAAATATCTATGATTTTCTTTATTTATTCTAATTAACTATTGTTAAAGGTAAGTTTGTATATATTGGCTTGTTAAATTCGTTAACTTACTGTGTATTTCACAACATTTCTGACATGAGCAAAAAGACAGTTCATCGTTCAGTTAAAATAAATAGATATTCATTCAACAAAGGATATTCAGTAATCTGATTATCTAAATCCACTACCTATGTGGCTGATTAAATTAAGTAAACAGTATGAATAATAAACTTGATTTCACATGTATGGTTAATTCTAGCAATATGCAATTGCACTCAGGTCACAGAATCACCAAACAGGTAATGTTGGAAGGGCTCACAGTGTCATCTCATCCAAATTCCCTGAATGGGATTGCATCCAGACAGGTCCTGACTATCTCCAGTGAGGGAGAGTCCACGCTCTCTCTGGGCCATCTGTTCCAGTGCTCAGACACCTGCACAGTAAAGAAGATCTTCTTCAAGTCCATGTGCATCAGTTTTGACCTCTTGTTCTGTAGCTTGGTGCCACTCAGAAGAGCCTGGCTCCATCCTCTGACCCTCCCTTCAGATACTGATACGCTTTGATGAGATCCTCTCTCACTCAGTTCTTCTCAAGACTGAGCAGGCCCAGCTCCCTCAGCCTGTCCTTGTGAGAGATGCTCCATCCAGTCCCTTAACCATCTTTCTCTCTCTCCACTGGATCCTCTCCAGGAGCTCAGATACTGAAGATTTTCACTATCTATTTGCTTTAATTCATCATCGTTTCATCCAGTAAATAATTACAACTAAATCAACTAAGTCAATAAAAAATTTATTTGCTTTATAATGCCTACATGATCTTCTAATCAACTGAATCTTGAAACAGAGCCAAAGGTAGTTATGTTAATTTGACAAAAAAAATTACTGAAAATGTAAGGAAATAAAACCCCTTCTGATGGCAAGATATTTAAATAGCAGGATATTTAGATAGCAAGACTGATACACTGATGAGCTTCTTTCCTTGTTGCATTCTGACATATTGCCTATTAGCATAATACCTAATTCTAATGATTTTAGTAGGAGGTAGTATATTTCTAAAGATGTCAGGAGGTGCTAATCTATTATTATGCACAATTAAAAACCTTAAGTTAAATCTGTAAGCATATTTTAAACGGTAGTATTAAAAAATTGCTTTTTTTTTTTTTTTTTTTTTTTTTTTTTTAGTTCTTTGGCTTAGGAATTAAGTGTGATGTGTTTTGGATTCTGACCAAATAAATTCAGAGACCAGCTTTTTTGGTGAGCTTTCCATCCTCAGTCACTTTCAACCTACCAAGCAAATGTTGGCAGTAGTTAGTTTCTGAAAAGTGACTCTCTTAGCTTGCTCATCAGTCTACAGAAACAAGTTTCTGTAACTAACTTATTTTAGTGACAGACAATTACCATTTTAATTAGTTAGCCACTTCAATTAAAAAAAAAAAAAAACCCTCAAAACATTTTGTCTTTCACTTGCATATATATGTACCTCAAAGGGATAAGACTCATATAAAAGTCTATCATAAATACAACATTTGGGAAAACAAAGCAATTTTATTGTTAATCTTTCCTTCTCCTCTCTTTTCCACTATGAAATATACACACAGAAAATAACAAGTTTTCTTCTACTTATTTGATACACTTGCAACTACCTGCAAATGACAGCAGTAAGAGTTACACTCTAGAGCATAAGACAGAAGTCTGGCAGTCAACACTTTTATTTTAATCATAAAAATAAAATATAACTCAAGTTGCACTTAATTTGCTTTGTTCTTTCTTGCATTTGAGAAGATTTAGAAAAAAAGACCTAGAAATATTTTAGGAAAATGGGAATAAAACAAAAAGAATGTGATAATTATTCACATATATTCACATGCTCTGCAATAAAAATAAATATCAAGCAATATCTAAACATAGCCACAGTAATTTTTTCCCTCAACTATCACTCAAGAAATCTCCACCAATTTGCAGGCCCTGTTTCAAATACAGACACAGCAAGAGTTTCTCCACAGCTCTCTGCAGCCTCTTTGAACCCATCTGGTGATGTCTGATCAGCCAGAAGACATGGCTCTACAGCAGTGTCAGACAAGGACAGCTCTACAACCACATCTTCAACCACATATGCTATATATTTACTTATGGTGTTAGGTAAGCTGGAAAGAACATTTTTTTTTCTTTTCTTCTGAGAAACATCTTTTTGTTATTTATTGGCTTATGGCAGAAGCAATGAAAGAACTGTGCTTTTTAATGAATAGTTGGTGACTGAAATATTTGATGTACATGTTATTCTTTTCTTAAATGTATATAAGGAAATTGTGAGCCTTCAATTAAAAAGAGAAATATAGCTATCAAGAAAAGAAAGTGAAGAAAAGAAAAAGGAGGAGAGGAGAGGAGAGGAGAGGAGAGGAGAGGAGAGGAGAGGAGAGGAGAGGAGAGGAGAGGAGAGGAGAGGAGAGGAGAGGAGAGGAGAGGAGAGGAGAGGAGAGGAGAGGAGAGGAGAGGAGAGGAGAGGAGAAAAGCTGTGAAACACAATTATTTTCTATTGGACAAGATCCTTCCTGAACTTCCTCTTCCCTGGACGGAGCAATCCCAGTGCTCTCAGACTCTCCTCACAGGACACGAGCTCCAGTCCCTTAATCATTTTAGTAGACCTTCACTCGATGCACTGCTGTGTGCCCATTGTCTCTCATGTTGGGCAGCTCAGCCCTGGTTGCACACATGTGTATGACAAACCCTTGACACAGTGCCCAGATTGTGTGCAAGGAGGGCTGAGCAGAGGGGAAGCATCACCTCAGCCAACCTGCTGGCAGTGTTCTGCCTGATGCAGCCCAGAAGGCTGATGGCTGGTTAATGGTGAGTGGTTAATGCTGAACTTTTCCACCTATACCCCAACCCTACTAAGTTGCTTTCCAGATGATTAAACACAATGTGTATGACAGCACAGGGTTATTCTTCCCAATTTCATGATGCTCTTGTTGGGTCACTGTTACAGCTCTTCTAGGTTCCTCTGAATGGCAGCACAAGTTACTCCTCTCAGTTTTGTCTTATCTGCAAACTTTCTGAGGATCTGCTTGGTCATATCATCAGTGTCATTAGTAGTGATGTTAAGCAGTACTGGCAAGTATTTATCTCTGGTATACCCCACCAGTATCCATCTTCCAGCTAGACTTTATGCTGCTGCTCACAGTTCTGTTCATGTTTGTTTTTCTGTATGCTGTCACTGAAACCTTAAGGTTTGCAAAAGATTGGTTGGTTAAAGACAGAAGCAAAGGAGGGAAAAAAAGAAAATATGCTTTTTTGATTTTGAAATTTTAGCTCATTTACATATTAAGGCAGAAAAAAAAGCCTTTTAATTTAGCAGCTCAAATCAAAACAAATACTGTTGAGTTTTTAAATAAATTTCTTTTTTAGTTTTAGTCTGTTAATTATATGATAGCTTCTATTAGTGTCAAAATGTTAAAATTTCCAAAGAAGTAAATACTTATTTTCCCTTAAGTATAGAAAATAGTGGTTTTGAAGGATGCTTACTTCCCTTCTTACTGGTATCTATCTTATGATAAAGATTTATGAAGAGAGATAATTTAGGAGCTGAGATAATCTTCCTCTATAAAGTTTATCTTCTTCCATAATAATACTGGCCTTACAGTGACACATGCAGTTCTTGTTAAAACTTGGAACTGAAAACAAGCACTCTGCAGAATGAGACCTTTTCAAGTAAACAACTGAAACCAGGGAGCTTCATTACATTTAAATCCTGTTTTCTCATTAGGACTACAACTCCTTGCCAGCTGGAAGTGACAAGTCTTTAAGAAGGGAATTTGCTCTGCTACTACTTTAATTTTTATTTGTCAGTTTGCCAAGGCTTACCTCTTGGTTAGAGCATGGTGCTAATAGTGCCAAGGTTGTGGGTTTGATCCCTGTACAGGCCAGTCACTTAAGAGTTGGACTCAATGATCCTTGTGGGTCTCTTCCAACTCAGAATGTTCTGTGATCAGCATCAGCATCTTATTGCAGCCACAGACCTGAGAATAGATAGGACTTGGCACTGGTGACTGTAGTAAAGAATGCCTCTTGTCAAGACTTCTTGAAAAAATGTAGTGCCAGAACCATTTGCCAGAGAGAAATTTGCCAGAGAGAAACCCTTTTCTTGATTTTCTTTGTTTAAATTTCCTATTATTTTCATCCTAAGAAAATAATGAAGAAAATAAACCTTTCCAAAATATGATGAGAGAGCAAGATCAAACACAACAATCAACTTGAGAAACGTATCCAGTTGATCTGAGGATAAGAATCTAATTTCATAAACAATTCTGAAGCACTGCAAAGTGTTTTTGCAATGAAATAATGCAGAGACATTTACTTTTTTTACATGGAAGAAAGAAACAAAAATATGGACCAACGAGCACACAACAGCAGAGGAAACCTCAAACTGATATACCAAGAAGTCCAGTTGTTTCTGCAACTACATTTAGATGTATGAATTGAAGTGTGGTAGAGATTGGAATTTGGATCTCTCACCTCTCAGAGAAGTGCTTTTTGTTGGCCTTTTGTAAGAAGGAATATTAAGGAATGGAAGCACTGCCATAAGCTACCTATGTCTCTCCCTGCAAAAGGGGAATTAAGCTGCAATCTCTGTGCTAGGTTCAGTTTCCTAATATAATTGATTTGTCTCCTTCAGCTGTATAAAAAGAGACACTGGATCTGCTTTAGTTTTAGCTGCCTTAACAGTTTCTTCTGCCAAGATACAGGATGCATGAAAACAGATAAAAATGCATGGCAAAAACACTGTCAAATGAGGTCACACCCCACTGCCAAAATAGCCATTTGGTTTGGGAACACTCAGACACAGGACAGTACACCAGGAACCCAGTACCCATCTCTAAGCCAGGAAGTTCAGAGGCATGAAAAAACTAAACCTATTTTTGTAAACTGTTTGTCTGGCACATAAATTAGCCAGCACTGAGAAACTAGCTTTTCTCTCCATAGGAAATTTATTTGTCCCAGCTTTGCTGGCAGTTTTTTTCTACTCCCTTGGCATGAACTTGCTGTTCACAATTTTAGTCAGATCTTAAGGAACACATTATATGGAACACATTATTGTTCTTGTTGGTTAACATGCTATGACACATAATATCTGTGGAGTCCTAGCAGCTACAGTGAATAACAGCCTGAAGTTTTACAATCTTTTAGGATACTTCTACACTTAAGTGATTGTCCTCTCACATTCCTTCTCCTTTCCACTTCTTAGGATTTGCTGGTACTATAACTGTTCATTGCTGGTCCAGAAAAATGTGCACTGCAGAAGTGTGAGCTAACCAAAATGATGTTGACATGAAATGGATACACGTTTTTCACTCATACATATCACCTAAATAATGATTAATGAATAATAATGATAAAATATAATAATAATAATAATAATAATAATAATAATAATAATAATAATAATAATAATAATAATAATAATAGTATTAGTATTTAAAACACTCTTTCTTAACAGGTAATATATATATAATTTAGTATCATTTGTTAGACCAGCTGACATAGGTAAAACATACAAAATTTAAAGCAGAAAAGACCTTTCACTTTTAAAGCATTTGCAAAATTGTCAGCATCTTTAGCACTTAGAAGGTGATTATACTGGAGTAAGACCAAAGATAAGCTTTCCCAAAATACAAAACTTTTCAGTTTTCCTTCGTGACTGTCTCAGCATTTCAATCTTTAGTTGTCATGCCCTGTATGTTATAGATCCATATATCTCAGAGATGAGTTCTGACAACTTTGATGGAAATATAACATACATCTTATTCCAAACATCTAGTATGTCATGTAGTCAGCCAAACTGCTGTACAATGTCCAGCTTTGTGAGTTCTAAACTTGAAGGCAGAAGTCATTGGAGGCAGAGGGTGGTGAAGAGAGAAAGAAGTTTACCTAAGTCTGCATTGAGTAGAGAATGGATTGTCCAGCCAGTTTTGGAAGTGAACTCTTTAAAGACTTTCAGTCTTCACTGTGCTTAAGACAACTAGGTGATGTTTTCTACAGAGTAGATGTACCAACTGGGAAGACACACTTAAGAATTTTGGAAGTGAAAAGGCTTACTTGGATGATGATGAAAACAAAATGAGTACTTTCATGGGATTTAATACATATTGAAAAGTATTAAAATAATAATTTTTAAAAGTCTGGTTATATACTTCAATAAATTCAATGCATTTATTTGAAAATTTTTATAATGGAACAGTCTAAGAAAACAAATCTGGAATAAATTTTGAAAGTATAATAAAAGAGCATTCAAACAAAAGATGTGTTCAGTATACAAATCACAAAGATCAAAATTATGATTGCAAACGTTTATTACAAGCTTGAGAGAAAAAATCAAATGAGGCAAAAAGATGCAACAGTAACCAGAAGCCAACAGCAGGAGGGAAAGCTAGAAGTGGGCTCATGTGCCACTCAGTGGAGAAGGAAAGCTATTGATAGTTAATACCAAATATATGAACTATTTTTTCCCATTATTTTTTATTCAAAAGCTAACTGAACTCGGTTAGTTAGATAAATTCAATGTATGCAAGTTGACTAGCTATTTAATTGTAGGGTATTTGGGCATCTGGCTGATGAAATTTAGAGAAAGTATGGCCAGACTAAAGGAGGTCCAAAGGAGAACCACAAAGATAGTTGAACATCTGGAGAACAGTGAGGGATAACTAAAAGTGTTTGGTCTTTTCTTCCTGGAGAAGGGAAGCCTCAGGACAGACCTACTTAGAGCATTCCAGTTCTTAAAGAGCAGCTCCCACTTCCCCAGGAGGCACATTGCTGTGGGAGCAGCTTCATCCCTACATTAAAAAAAACAAACTTATTTCCTGTAATAAAAATGATCTTTTGGTGAAAGGGTACAAAGTCCTTGTCACTGGTGGTTTCCAAGATGTGATTAAACAGGGTGTTGGAGAACCTCATTTGGGCTTCCACTCCCATGGAAGGTTTCACCAGATAATATTTTGAGGTTTCTTCCAACCTGGTCTGTTCTGTAATGCTACAATTCTTTGATTCTATGGTCTTGTGATCTCAGTCCTCCAGTGATTTTCTTTACAAACTTTCGAAGGAGAGGTGAATTTCCATAGGACCTGGGGAAAAGCCATAAATTATGTCTTTTAAAAAGAACATGAGATATTTAATAGGCTCTTGAAATTAATTTAAATTTTGAAAGAAACACTAGGTAGCATTTTAAATTAGAAACAGACAAATAACCAACAACAAAAAAATTCGCCCCACATCTAAATATTTCAAATGTGACAATAAACTAAGAAAAAGAAAATAGAGAATAAGAACAATTAAGAACAGGGCTGGACAAATCCTAATTATTTTACTTGAGAAAGTAATAGCATTAGATGGGAGGAGGCATTCAGAAGAGAAGAAATAAATAAAACCAAGACCAAACACAAGGATGCATGTACTAGATTATGTTATCCAATACAAAGAAAAATGCATGATACCACATGTAGGAAGGAAGGCTCTGAACAAACACAAGATAATGAAAAATTAGCTAAGTAGAATCCAATGTTCAGAGCAGATCAAATCTGTAAATAAGCTGACAAATGAAATGATGCTGTTGAAAAGCTATGCTGGGCTTTGTAAACAACAGATAGTATGCAGGAACTAAAGTAATCTTTCTGCTTTGTTCAACATTGGTAAGACACAAAGTAATATGAAAGATGGGGACTTACTAAGAAAATTGCACAAGAAATTGATAAAAATGATCAAAACATTCTGTCTGAAAACTGTTATCCTAAAGAAGATCAAGGAAGGATATGATAACTGCTCTGAAGCATGCAAAAGGCTCCTGTGAATGGTTCATTTTTTTTCATATTTATAGTGGAAAACACAAAAAATATAGATTTACATTACAGAAAAGATACCTATAAATAAAACATTAAGGCAAAAAGCCTTCTATTGCTAATGCTGGTGAGACTTAGAAAGGGATTGCCTGAGAAGTTGTAGAGTACTCATTATGGGAGATCTTTAAGAAATCATTAAACAAACATTAGTCAGACATATTTGATCCTTTTCTATGCTGGAGGGAAAGACTTTTTTAATGTCTTGAGTGACACTGAAACTCAAGAAGTTATCCTAATCCTTCAGTTTAAGTACACCTATAAATGGTGCTGAAATTGGAAAAGAACTGCACATTAATGTAATATTCTGATAGCTTCCAAGGATGATGTTCTTTGCTATAGTGCATGTACTTTGTTGCTAGCTTGATAGATCTTTATAGGAACAGAAAAGTACTAACATAAAACTGTAGTGTAAGACTGAACTGTTCATTTGGGAGTGAGAAAGTTCCTTCTTTAATTCATTTGAGCATGTTGCATTTAGCTTTCACAGAGCTGCTGGAAATTATGGTCATGTGTTGGCTAATATGAATGTCCAGCTGCAATTCCTAAATATGTAAAGGTAGAAAAAATAAGGGAACTTTATTAGGTGACCAAGTGTTCAGAGAAAGGATATGACTCCCAGCTCCAGAGAAAATCCAGTTGCTTATGCATGTTCAACAGACCTAAAGGAACTCTTCATATCAGCAGGAGCTAGTCATTTTGGAAAGACTGATTCTCTTCTGAGAAAGGAGGGGGGTATATTAGAAAGGACTTAGGTGTGACACTTGGGGAATATTCCCTCATCGGGGTGCCTTAGTATTTATTTTTCTTCTTAGTGGTATTCAATTTTTTTCCTACTTTTTATTTCATTTTCTTTCCCCAGCTCCCCAGAATAATAAGGCTTAGCTTCATGTGTATGAAGGGCAGGAAAGAGTTCAAAATCTCCAGAGATTTTGAAGTATCCCTCACATTAACTTCTCCACATGTCAAAAGTTTCTTTAGTGCTGTAAATGGGTTTACCTCAATGGAGATTTTCATTATGTAACAACATATATAGGCTTTTCTGCTTTATTTTTAGATATACCTTTCTCCACTTGCTAACATTAACAGTTGTTCAGATATTCATAATATATATATATAATTTTGTGTATGGAATGGCATCTTTTCTGTACAAGAAAAGCTTTTGGATGAAATTTCAGAAAATATTAACTTCCAAGGCTCAGCCTTCTGTAATTTAAGCCAAAAGAAAAAAAAAATCTTATTTATTTCACTCAACACATTGAGAATGTTATCAAATTTGAAATAGAAAAAATCAGAAAACTACATTCCTCAAAGATCGCACATCCTAATTGCAAGAATGAAGGTAAAGTGACACACATTAACTCTAATATTAATCTCTAGAAGCATATCAGGGCAGTGACTCCACATATTAATAAAGTACTGATTAAAAATTCTCATCACATCAAAACATAGAACAATTCAAGCAGTTTAAAGTTCTATGTTAAACTTCTCTCAGAGCTCTAACTAAATAGCTTCCCTGCTGCCAAGGTAATTATGTGGAAGAAAAATACTTTTGAACATTGTTTTCACTACTGAGTAATTTGAAGTCTGAACTATTCAGAAACACTGTACTTTATTAGATGAGTTGGATGGTTGGGATTTGTGTCTGCGTGGGTTTTAGTTGTGTGCTTTATCTTCTTGGTACTGTTTCCAATGCCTTCTACAAGTACTGCTCCTTCCACTACCCAAGCTTCAAATTTTGCCTTCTCTTTCGTTTTCTACCTGAAAAAACTGTTAAAAATACTGGGGAAACAAAAAAAAAAAAAAAAAAAAAAAAAAAAAAAAAAAAAGAAAACAAAACACACCCAAAAAGCAAAACCCACCCAAAAAGCAAAACCCACACACATTAGTTTTTGAACAAACAATCTTATTCTGTCTGTTTTCAGTAGAATCTCAGGAAAGCTGGAAGATCCTTGAATTGGATTTTTTGAGTGTCATGGTTTAGGAATGACATTCTCTAAGTACTCCAGCTAAAAAGACCACATGACATTCTCCACCCTGCTCCAATGGGAGCCAGAAAAACTGAAGATGACTTGTTGAGAAACAAACAATTTACACAAACAGCGATGGGATGAGAAAATGAACAGTAATGGCAACAATAGTAAAACAAAAAGTATAAGACGAAGAACTGATTTACACAGGAAAAACTCCTGAACATAAAAAAACATACTGAATTTCCCACCATCTCCACTGAAAGGGAAAGTCCATTTGCCCCACCCCTGGCACTAACCTGAGGTCATGTCAGATACAGCCCTGACCACACGCCCTCAGCCACCCCCCTTCCCAAAACCAGGACAATGAGGTATCAGTTGTAGCTGCACTGAACATGCATTTTATGAAAAATGAACAATAAAATTCTATTCAGTAAAATCTCACCTACCATAAGGTTATTAATAAGATGCTCTCAATCTGTGTGTGATTAAATCGCTACTGTAGATCTGAAGCTACTCTCATTGATCTCTGCATTCAGCTATTTACAAAGGATAATGTGAGCAATTTGATAATAAAGTCATGCACAGAAAAAAGTCTTCCCCCCATTTAAAAAAATTGTAATCTAGCCAAAATATATAATATTAGGACTTGTCATTATGAAGCTGGATTAAAACTGATGATCATAAACATGCACATTATTTCAAACACTTGTGTCGCATATCTGGGTATTCTTGTATGCCAACTGGATAATATTTCTATAAAATGTGAAATTTTACTTGCTTCTTACATTAATAAATTGTAAATTCATAAAAAAAAATTCAAAGCTTTATTGAACAGTATGAAAATTCAGTCCAAAACTGAATTCCTTGCTGCAACAAGAATATATTTCTCAAGTAAACATTTAAATATGCATATTCCTCTGTTATCATTTTATAAGACTCTTTTCTAGGAGATTGCAAATGCTTTCCCCTTTAATCCAAAAAAGTGTGTGATGCAAAATTGCACTAATCCTTATATATAGGTAATGCTGACTGAAAGATATAAAATAAGGTTTATATTTATGTGATTTGCTGCACTAAGCTAAACCTCTGGTGCTTCAAAAGAGAATGTTCTCAGTAAATTATTTCTCCAAGTGTCAAAGGTTGGAAGACAGGTTTTGGAATATACTGATAATGATGGAAGTTTAATCAATAATTCATACTTTTGTTGATATTTAGAACATTCCCAGCATAAAGAAACCACAAACTAAATTTGTTTTAAGGAGATAAGTCTTCCAAGGCTTTCTATACTCTTAGAGAGAGATTCCCTCAGGGAAAATGTCAAAGCCCCCACATCAGTTTTGCATTTTGAATCACTCTTTTAAATAAAAGATTATTTCTATCTGTATTGTCTAGCACCTCAACTCTTAGGCTGAAAACAGTTTCTGGGAACACCACGATCCCAGATCTAGAAGAAAATTACTAAATTTTGCAACTGCTGACATAGTTTTGCATTGATTTTTTTTTTTTTTTTCTGATGAATTTTTACAAGATTTTAGATAAAAAGTAACAAAATATTTTCTTTTGCCTTTTTATCTACAGCTTCCCAAAGTGCTTAGGAGGAAAAAACTGGTACTTCTGTAAACTAATCTCTGCTTCCAGATCTTTATTCTCCCCATGTCGTGTGGCTTAAGCTTGGACCCTAAGAATCCAGACTGCATTATGTGAACAGTTTACAATATATTAAAATAATGCTGAATAGAAATGGCAGTGGTAAAGCTCTCTATCCAGTGTGACTAAATATGCATTTTAAACATTAATTTACCATCCAATTTGCATTATATTTTTTCTCCTTTTAGCGTACTTTTTATCTTGACCTCCTTTTGCTTTTTTATTTTATGTGATAAACTGTTGATTTCCCCACATAATCTTAAGACTTCTTTTTCTCACTTGTTCTTTTCACACTAAAATTAATTCTTACTCTTCTTAACTAGCATCCTGAGAATTTATTAGCAAATTTGCAGGCTCTGATCTGAAGCTCTGAAGCTCTCTCTTGACCTTCAGAGAAAGATTGCTCAGCAATTCCTGAAAAATAAGATAGCAAAAAAAATTTTAAAAAACAAAAACAGAGTATGTGTGGATTTACCATGGGTTCATCCAAGATAATTAATCACTTTTAAAGAGCTTTATATAAGAACCTTATCTGAGTTATCCAGATGATTGAGTCTACTCCTATATGAGAGATGCTAAGCAAGATAAACATCTTCCATTCTAAATACCTTCACTATCAGCAGAATCACCAGCAGTTGCAAATCTGTTCTAAGAACCTAAAAAACCTCTATTGAATGAATGTTTAGCTGCCAGGCAATGACTTTAGATATAAAAATTCTGTGCTAATGAAATAATTGATGAACACAGGGAAATTATATCTTTATATTTGAATTTGCTACACCAGGTAAAAGGCCAGATCCATTACAACCAATTTCAACTCAAAATACTTGTCTTCAGAGGGTTGCCCTTGAAAAGACAACAGTTCAGGATTTTTGATCACAGTACTATTTGATAATTGTAGTGTGCAAATCATTTTGTTCCTGCCACTGGCTTTCAGAAGCCATTTAGAATCATGCAGTTTTTGATATGGAAATTTCTCCATTTTCTACCAACTTAGCAACATAGTCAGAAACAAAACAAAAAAATCCTCTTAGAAGTGTTCAGGTCAACTGTCTTGAGCAACAGTTCCACTTCAGTTAATTCAAGCTGTTATCAAAAACCTTTAAGATTGATCCCTGAGTAAATAAGGCATAAAAATAACATAGGCTCTTTTATGAAATACGATAAAGTTCATCTGGAATTTTAGTAGGAAATCATTATTTTGTGGAACAATATTTTAAAATTAGAAAAATAACTGTAAATTTTCACAAAATTCAACAAGAAGGGAAGATCAGAAGGACATCATATAACAAAGCAAAGTACTAGCAGCCTTGGTGTTAATATTAATTTCACATGAATGGTCAGAAATTAATTTTTAAAAGGGTATGGTCACCTAAGTAAAATAATAATGAAATGCCCAGAGGAAATTACTATTTCTTATCTTTTCTAATATGCTTATAAAGGCATATGAAGGAGCTCACATTTACATAGCACTTTTCATTCAAAAGATTCCTGAGGCTTTTACCCAATATAGCTAAAAATTGAGATTCTTGACTAAATGCAGGTTGAAAGCTCAAAACATCTCATTCATAGTAACAATTCATGGATAAAGAAGAAATCAGCAACATATAAAATGTCATCATATAAGGAATAAAGGTCTATTTGCACAGTAAATACATAATAGGATTTGAAGGGAGGCAGTTCCCTGATAGTGTCTTTTATTGCAATCTACTGAAAAACCTAAGGGTTTTATGAGCCGTCCTATCAATAACCAAAAGCTTTTCCTGTAACTATGGTGTCTTTCAGTGTTACAGCATCATGGATATCAGTCTGTGTGTACACAGTGCATTTCATTCCCTGAGTGTTTTAGAAACTCCTCATCCTGTCTCTGAGCAGGTGGGACATCAAACTGATTTGGGACAAGGGTCTCACCTGGGACAAGGTAATTGCCTGAACTCTCAGCTACCCTCTCAGCAATGCATTTGACTGTGTAATGGGCAGTCTGTACATTTGATGAGTTGATTAACCTTCTGCATGAAGAATTTATCACTACAAGGAATTTATTGCTTCTTCAGACTCTTACCAATGAAAATTTTCTTTGTTTCATCTTTTGATATTTCTCTTTTTTCCTAACTGTCTAAAATACTTACAGTACCTATATCTCACAAAGCTCAGAGGCTTCTGAAAATACCTGTAAATCTCAGTATCAATACCATTTTATAGTAATATTGATCTTAATTAACAGAAACACTTGTACTCTAAAATTAATAGAATAATATTAATAAAGTTAAAATTCAACAGCAATTATATTTATAATATATAGTAGCATAATATTTATAGCAACTAGTACTGAAAATTAATATTAATCCACATAAACATTGGGATCTCGAGAATGCATTTTATTTTGAACCTACGGTGTCTAAATTTACAGTCCATTCTCTAGTGTGGTGTGACTATAATTAATTCACAATTTAGGTGATACTTAAATTGGAAATATGAACTAAGAAAAATTCTCTTTTGTTAGCACTCTAAAGTGTACAGACACATGAGGATTAAGAATCTTTTATTTCAATTGAATATGAAAAATGCTATATGTTATATGTTCCTTTCAGATAATAGCTATGCTTTTTAAATTATTCTGAAGAGTTCTATAAAATGTTTTGGTAAAGTACTTTTAAACTTTTTTCTATGGAATGGATTCTTTTTTTTTTTTTTTTTAATCAGATTCTTTATACTGTCTTGAACTCAAATTTTCTAGGTAAGTAAATTTCACTATATGAGATTACTGACTATAATGGAGATTATAAAGGAATATTAGAAGAGTATTTTTTGGTTATTCAATGGAAACTACCATAATGTGTAATTAGATTTGATATATGTAATGTACATCAATTTTGATTCCCTTCTAGCAAATTACATCCCCAGGACTGATCAAGTGTTTTTGATTCTCAGATGAGACAACTGCCTCAATGGAAGAGAAAGGCACTGTGGATATTATTTATCCTGATGTCAGAAAGGCTTTCCATTTAGTGTCAGGGTATCCTTGCAATCAAATTTTAGAGCTGTGATTTTGATAGCAAAACAAATAATGGTGTGTGGGAATCTCACTGTACATCTTAACCAATAAGATGTGGCCAGCAGCAGGAAGATGAGCTGATGTCCAGCTACCACTGGCACTGCTCAGGGTGCTGGTGCTGTTAAATACCTTCAGCAGTGGCCAGGGTGATGTGACAGAAAGAACCTTTTAAAAGCCCCTAGCTGATGCCAAGCTGGGAAACATTTGATGTGCTGGGGGTTAAGGCTGTGATCTTAACAGGTTGGAAAAGATTCTGGCAAACTATTAATGAATTCCTACAAAGACAAATGCTAAGATCTGGGACAAAGCAATCCCATGTGACAATACCTGCTGAGAAACAACTGTTTAGGAAGGACTTTTGCATAAAACATGCCTGAGGGTCCTGGTATACAACATACTGAGCATGTAGACAGTAACCCTTGTGGCAATGGGAGAGTACAGTAAATATAAGTATTTTTCATACATGTGCCATACAGGAAAAATATATAATTGGAAATATTGTTGTGTTTTGTGTATTTAATTATAAGTAAAGGTACCTGAAAAACAGATTCTATTCACAGATATGGATATCCAGGTATGTGTTTTGTCCTGGAAGAAATGCTGAGAAATCTTCAATAATTCTATTCCTACAAAATTATTTAAACCAGGGAAGGGAAGTTTCAGGGAAGGGAAGTTTCAGGGAAGTTTCAAGGAAGTTTCAGGGAAGGGAAGTTTCAGGCAAGGGAAGTTTCAGGGAAGTTTCAGGGAAGTTTCAGGGAAGTTTCAGGGAAGTTTCAGGGAAGTTTCAGGAAGTTTCAGGAAGGGAAGGGAAGGGAAGGGAAGGGAAGGGAAGGGAAGGGAAGGGAAGGGAAGGGAAGGGAAGGGAAGGGAAGGGAAGGGAAGGGAAGTTTCAGGAAGTTTCAGGGAAGGGAAGTTTCAGGGAAGGGAAGGGAAGTTTCAGGGAAGTTTCAGGGAAGTTTCAGGGAAGTTTCAGGGAAGTTTCAGGAAGGGAAGTTTCAGGGAAGGGAAGTTTCAGGGAAGTTTCAGGGAAGTTTCAGGAAGTTTCAGGAAGTTTCAGGAAGTTTCAGGAAGTTTCAGGGAAGGGAAGGGAAGGGAAGTTTCAGGGAAGTTTCAGGGAAGGGAAGGGAAGGGAAGGAAGGGAAGGGAAGGGAAGGGAGGAAGGGAAGGAAGGGAAGGGAAGGGAAGGGAAGGGAAGGGAAGGGAAGGGAAGGGAAGGGAAGGGAAGGGAAGGGAAGGGAAGGAAGGAGGGGAGGGAAGGGAAGGGAAGGGAAGGGAAGGGAAGGAAGGAAGTTTCAAGGAAGGGAGGGAAGGGAAGTTTCAGGAAGGGAAGTTTCAGGGAAGGAAGTTTCAGGAAGTTTCAGGAAGGGAAGTTTCAGGAAGGGAAGTTTTCAGGAAGTTTCAGGGAAGTTTCAGGAAGGGAAGTTTCAGGGAAGGGAAGTTTCAGGGAAGTTTCAGGGAAGTTTCAGGGAAGTTTCAGGGAAGTTTCAGGGAAGTTTCAGGGAAGTTTCAGGGAAGTTTCAGGGAAGTTTCAGGGAAGGGAAGGGAAGGGAAGGGAAGGGAAGGGAAGGGAAGGGAAGGGAAGGAAGGGAAGGGAAGGGAAGGGGGGAAGGGAAGGGAAGGGAAGGGAAGGGAAGGGAAGGGAAGGGAAGGGAAGGGAAGGGAAGGGAAGGGAAGGGAGTTTTTATGGAGTGATCATATCACTCTGCATTATCAATCTGTTTCCTTGGTATTTCATTAAAATAAATCCTAAATAGAATAGTATTACTTAATTGTGGATGTAATAATCTGAATTGTTTGTGCTTCCAATCCAGAAATAGGAGAGAAGTAACCAGAATTATCTCTTATGAATATATATGGGCAAAGCAAAATAAGTTTTGCCAGCCCCTCCTGCAAACAGATGAACTATTTTATCTGAAATATCTACAGAAATAGTTAGCCTGAGGGAAGCATACTCCATGTAAATCATCAGCCAAATGGTTAGAAGTTGGCAAAGCTACAAGTAGATGTATGAATGGTCAAGGTTTTAAAATAGGCTGTTAAAAATAATAGAATAGGAAAAATTTTCTGGTTTTGAGCAGAGATTGATATATATGCTATTATTGAGTTAGGATACAGTTTCTTGGAAAAGCAAAGCCCTGATTCAGAAAAGCATTAAGGTTTGGTCAGCTATTGAGTCACATTTCACAGCACAGTTATAGAAAATATTTGAAATTGATAGACTCATGTAATAAACACAGTTAGCAGTTTTCTTTGCAAACAGTATAGAATATTTATTTTCTTCTTTGAATGCATACAGTCTTAGGGTTACTTAGAGGAAATTTGAAGAAAACCCCAAGTAAATCAAAACACACACACACACAAAACTGAAACAAAACCAAATAATGTCTTGTGATTTAGAAATTAGGAGGTTGTCACAACTAGGATTCTGGCCTTTCACTTAATTGTGGAAAATCATTAACCAGCAGCTAGAACTCTGTGTATTTTCTATTGTTTTATAGGTTTTGAAAAGTGATCAGTCTGTGGGCCAGGTAAAAAAAAACACTAAACACTTCAAACATCATAACAAGTGTTAATTTTTTTATTTTTATTTTTTATTAGAATACGCTGGAAAGTCATGATTTTTAAAGTTCCATCTGGAATGGCAGTAAAATTTCTTCTTAGTCCTTCTGCACCACATGACAAAATATCTAGGGGATTTATTGAAAATACAAGAATTTTGTTAATTTTTTTCATCTCTCTACCTTTAGTCTGGTTCTGAGGGAAATAAATACAAAATATATAGTATAAATTCTGACATATTTCTACCCATGAAACAAAAGTAAAATCTGAAAATAAAAATAAATTGAGTATATATTCAAACTGCATTCTAAACCAAAAGTGATGAAAATATTATTTTTTATTTCCTCAATGGAAAAAAAAAATTAATCCTTTAGCTAAATGCTTAGAAATTATAAGTAAATAATATTCTCTATTTTTTATTATTTTCTTGGTTTATTAATGTGAGACATAATTAAAGAGAGTAGCTGAAAAGCTGGCACCACTGGTCTTGTAAGGAACACATTATGAATATTGCTTCCCTTTTGCAATTAGCACAATTGCCATTGTATGTTGTCACAGCACTTTTAATTTATTTCCATCCATTCTCCAAAAATACTTAGGAATAATCTGTTTTTTGTTGTATAATAGCTTTTCCTTTTTGTCTTTGTCAACAGATGCTGTTCTTTTAAGACTAAGCCTAAGAATCTAATACAAGTGTTTCAGAGAGCTCCAACTGATTGAGAACAAGATGGTTTACCTGATAACACTGAAATTACTAACCTGTAACAGTCCTGGCCAGCATAGAAGCACCATTAATGTACAAGTCACTAAACTAGTCTTAAGAATCCAGTGCTAATTATTAATTATAATAATTAATTAAAATTTGCTACTCTACACATAAATAAATAACAAAAATAAAATATTTCCTTGTCCTTTTCAGCTAGTAATATCACACATATAATCTTAGTACAAATTATTTATCTGTTTTCTGCTTAATATCATTTGCTTAATAAGGTATTTGAAATGTGACGGGTTTTTTATGTGCTCTAGGACAACTTATTTGCAATAATTAACAAGCAAATAAATTATTACACTAGCAGAAGCTAGGTGTAGCTTTGCAATGAAGATAATGTTTAAAGCATGCTAGTTTTCAACCCTTACCCTTTTCCTCCACATAAAAAAAAAAATAATAAGACTGCCAAAAGTACTTGTCTAACATCAAGTAGAATCCTTTCTCCTAAGGAACTTTAAAAAGGATCTAATATTTCTATACTGATATTTTCCATTATAATTCTTCTTGTATTTTGCTATTATTGGTCCTTGTAATATATCATTCTTGCAATTAGCATTCTCCAGTAGTTCTGATTGAAATTCCATCCTTCCTATTTAATAGTATTTAGTTTTGTATAACCAGCTATTAAACCAAGTATTCCCTTGACATAGGCAAATGCATCTTTGTAGTTTGTGGTTTGATCAGCATTTTGAAAAGTAAAATTCAATTTGGCATCTGGAATTTCTCTTTGATTTTAGAGAAAACTAATGTATCAAAGATGATATTCTGGAAAAGGATCTGAGGCAATGGTGAAACACTAGCTACTCCAAGGTTTGGTTTTCAAACAACTGAGCAGAAACTGATGGTATTCTACATGTCCTTTTTGTTTATGCAGTGCTTTCAATGTAGTAGTCAAAGCCCTGAAGAGCTCTTAAGGCTTAAAAAAGCCACAGAAGAAAATCTCATCTTTCATTTTTAAAATTTCACTTAATGTAAAGTCCTCTAGCTCTCTAGATACACTTCCCAAAGGTTAATTATGCTCTTTGTTAAAGAATACAGTGTTTCTCAACTGAATTAGTTTCTTTTCCATTTCTACTCACTTATCCTATTGTTATTATACTTACTCAAAAAACAACTTTTACTTAAAAAAACAACTTTTATGGTTTGTTTGAATTATATGTATGTACTCATGACTATATTCATGGAATCATCTGATTTACCAGGTGGAGAACAACTGGTTGGCCACAGCGGCCAAGATAGCACATTTTTAATTAAGAACTAGTCTACTAACCTGGAGTACAAAGCATCATATTTTCTTATCCTAACAATCACAACGTTAGAATATAAGAAGATGAAATTTTTTCCTCATTCATCCTTTTTTGTACTATTGAAATAGGATATTGTTATGATGAGTAAACATTTCCTCCCTTGTCTCTTCATTAGCATATTAGCATATTAGCTGGCCAACGTAACACCCATTCACAAAAAGGGTATGAAGGAGGGTCCTGGTTATTACAGGCCAGTCAGCCTGCCCTCAGCAATAAGTAAGATAATGGAACAGTTTATATTGAGTGTCATCATGCAGCCCTTACAGGATGGCCAGGGTATCAAACCCAGCCAGCAGAGGTTTAGGAGGGGAAGGTCGTGTTTGACCAACCTGGTCTCCTTTGATGACCAGGTGACATGCCTGGTGGATGAAGGAAAGGCTGTGGATGTTGTCTATTTGGACTTCAGCAAGGCCTTTGACACTGTCTCCCACAGCACACTCCTGGAAAAGCAGCAGCCCATGGTTTGGGCAGGAGCACTCTGTGCTGAGTTAAGAACTGGCTGGATGGCCTGGCCCAGAGAGTGGTGAATGGTGCTGCATCCAGTGGGGGTCAGTCACCAGTGGTGTCCTCAGGGGTCTGTGCTGGGGCCTGTTCTGTTGAAATTTTTTATTGATGACATGGATGAGGGTATGGAGTCCTTCATTAGCAAATTTGCAGATGACACTAAGCTGGGAGCATGTGTCCATCTGTTGGAAGGCAGGAGGGCTCTGCAGAGAGACCTGGAACAGTTGGATGGATGGGCAGAGTCCAATGGAATGAAGTTTAATAAGTCCAAGTGCCAAGTCCTGCATTTTGGCCACAATAACCCCCTGCAGTGTTATAGGCTGGGGATGGTGTGGCTGGACAGTGCCCAGGCAGAAAGGGACCTGGGGGCACTGGTCACAGCTGACTGAACATGAGCCAGCAGTGTGCCCTGGTGGCCAAGAAGGCCAATGGCATCCTGGCCTGTATCAGGAATAGTGTGGCCAGCAGGAGCAGGGAGGTCATTCTTCCCCTGTACTCAGCACTGGTGAGGTCACACCTTGAGTGCTGTGTCCAGTTGTGTCCCCTCAGTTTGGGAAGGACCTTGAGACACTTGAGCACGTCCAGAGGAGACAACGAGGCTGGGGAGGGGCTTGGGACACAAACCCTGTGAGGAACAGCTGAGGGAGCTGGGGGTGTTCAGCCTGGAGAAAAGGAGACTCAGGGGTGACCTCATCACTCTGTACAGCTCCCTGAAAGGTGGCTGTAGTCAGGTGGGGGTTGGTGTCTTTCTGCAGGCAGCAGCTGACAGAATGAGAGGGCCCAGCCTTAAGTTGTACTAAAGGAAATATAGGTTGGATATTAGGAGAAAGTTTTTCAGAGAAAGAATAATAAAGCACTGGGATGGTCTGCCTGGGGAGGTGGTGGAGTCATCATCCCTGGATGTGTTTAAAAAAAGCCTGGATGTGGCACTCAGTGCCATGGACTTGTTGAGGTGTTAGGGCATGGGTTGGGCTTGATCTTGAAGGTCTCTTCCAACCTAGTGGTTCTGTGATATGAAATTGTATCATATAACCAGCATATAAAAATACTATGTGACAGATCAGTGGATTTCCCTCAGTTAATGAATTAAAACTGTGTGTCTGAACTGTAGAATTATTTTTGTAGTTTTTATTTTCTTAAAAAAGACAAAAGCTGTTAATAATCCTTCCCCTTAAGACTAATCTTATCGCAAAACTTGAACTCCTAATGCATAAATATTGATTGCTTAGAAACCACCTGAAAATTGTCTTTCTATGAAAAAAACAGACTTCTCTAACACAGACTGAGAAAACATCTTCATAGAAGAGGTGCTCCAGCCCTCTCAGCATCTTTGCGTCCCCCTGTTGGGCTCATCTTTCTCATAATCTCAACATCTGCTTTGTGCTGAGGACCCCAGGATGCAGAACTGCAGAACTGGCCACTCCACTTAACCTGGGTCTTTTGATGAGGCCAGCACTGGAGCTCTCTCTGTTGATTCATGTTCAGCAGACTCATTTCTCCACAGGGATGGCCATTTTGGGATGGCCCCAGGTGTAGCACCTTTCACTTGGACTTGTTAATCTTCATGAAGTCCTTGTGGGCCCATTCTTCTGTTTGTCCTGGTCCCTCTGCATATCATCCCTTTCTTCTATCATGTCAACTGAACTGCTCAGCAGACTTGCAGAGAGTGCACTTGATCTCACTCTCTGTGTCACTGATGAGTGTATTGAACAGTACCCATCCCCAGACAGAGCCCTGATGGACATCACTCACCACCAGCTTCCATCTGGACACAGAACCACTGACCACAGGTCTCTGTCTGTGTCCATCTAGCCAATTCCTTATCCCCTGAATACAAAATCCATCCTTCAAATCCAAGTCTCTACAGTTCTGAGGTTGTTATCTAGAAGAGTTATGTATTTAATATTTATGTGGGAGGAGGTGAATAAGAAGAATGCATGGCCTATCTGGAGGTGTGGGCTGGATATAAAAGCTTGAACTTGCTGCACAGAGAAATAAAGAAATTTTGTGATTACCCCTGCAAATGAAGAACAGCAGTCAGGCATAAACCAAATATGGGCATGACCGAACAGATAATTCCAGGAAACCATAGAGAGTGGTAATGAGGTATGTCCAGAAAATGATTTTTCTTTTCTTTAAATTTTTTTTTTGTCCTTTGTTTTTTTAAATCAAAATATCTAAAAATAAACATTTCAAAATAAATTTGACTCCATCTCAATCTGTGATTAAACCAAGTATTATGCAGCCTGTCAAATTCATATCAGAAAAAAATATTCAGATGTGTGTAGCTCCTTGCTCTATAAACAGAAGTCTCATTTGAAAAGTATGACCTACACTACTATTCCTAGAAGACAGATAGTAAAAAATTTAGACATTTTATTCAGCAGTATTTCTTCTGGGTTTGAACTGTTTAAATGAAAAGATGGAAAATTAAATTTTTATAAAGTATCCATTCTTAATTTCTTTTTAAATGTTACTGCTTCAATTTGAATTTAGCTGAGATAATCTTATTTTTTTGCAATCTACACATCAATCACATAGCATTTGTAACAATGATGCTCTGAAGCATACATTTCTAAAGTAATAAATGGAAGCCACAACAACTGAAAACACTACAGAACTTCGTTTTATTCACATCATAAAAGCAATTTAAACCTACAGCTTTCACATGTCTTAAATGAATTTCAATTTTCACGGTAATGAGGCTTGACATAAACAGTGACTAAAGATGTAATTATTACCTACTAAACAATAAATTATTTCTATATATTAACTGTGTGTTGGGAGTTTTCAGAGAAGCTCTCAAAAACTCAGTTTTTAATTTAGAATGTTTTAGGTCCTTTACCTGGAGTATTAAACCCTTACTCCTGCACACCATAGCTGGGGCACTGGAAGGTTATGCCTTTATGTCTCTATGGCAGAAAGGAAAGGTACACCATCACATACACCATCACATACACCATCACATACACCATAACATACAGCATAACATACTTATTTTAGATCTTACTGAAAAATTGCATCTTATTTCCACAACTTACTTCCTGTTAATATCTACACTGCAAACAGTAAACACCTTATATCTTCCCAGTTTCAAGAGAGAAGCCAGACAACTTTCAAAGGGTGTAGACTGGATACCATTACAATAAAGTTATTTCTAAAATATATTATTAGGATCTGTCCCAATTTGTGCACCTTCCATATATTTCTTTTTTTTCTTCCTTTTTCACGAAATATTTTTGTTCTGTTTTTTAGGTTAGTGAAAACACTTCCCTTTCAACCCTAACTATTCTGTGAGCTTGATGACATTATACTTTTGCATGTTGATTTTTAGCTTTGAAATGAAAAATATTTTTGAGTTTTTGTTACAATAGACAACTTTAAAAAACATGTGACCATTTTTTAATTAGTTCCTCTTGGCCAGTGTCATGCTTTGAATAGTTCCAAGCTTAAAACACTTATTATTGAGTAAATAACACCCCAAATCAGTGCTCAGATTGGTAAGATTTTGGCTTTATCTACCCAGCCCCAACTCATTCATATGTTCAGGTATTTGCTGGAAAAATAAAGCATAGAAAATAGTTATGGGAAAGTCTTGTCAAAAGCTCTGAATTGTACATCTGCTTTCTAGCAGTGCTTTAGCTTCATGAGAAGGAACCAAAGAGGCATTCTAAAAAATTTTACATTTGTATAACACATTTATAGCACGGAGCCAGAAATTAATTATAATCCAGGCAACAACTAGTTGGCCTGAGGGTAATGTGAGCAGCAATGCCACTGACAAGTTTTATAACTACCAAACTAAAGCAAAATAGTGAAAAAATCAGCCTGTTTTGTTCCCTTCTACATTAGAGGGACACATTCAAAGCCATGCTAAAAACTGGGTCCAGTGCAGAACCACTATATACAAAGCCAGGTAGGCCTTGTAGCTCCTTCCAGTACCAAAAGAAGGGCTAGAAGAGAGCTGGAGCAAGAGTTTGCAATGGCATGTTGTGGTAAGACAATGGGCAATGATTTAGATCTGATATCAGGAAGAAATTTTTCACATGGCGGTGGTGAGGCACTTGCACGTGTTGCCCAGAGAAGCTGTAGAAGCCACATCCCTGGATGTGTTCAAGGCCAGGTTGGATGGCACTCTGAGCATTCTGGTCTAGTGGAAGATGTCCCTGCCCGTGGCAGGGAGGTTGGAACTAGAAGATCTTTGAGGTTTTCCAGTCCAAGCCATTATTTGATTCTATGTACCCTTAGGTACCTTGCCAGCTACAGCAAGTGTCTTATTGCCTTGAATTCACAGTTCTGGCCACTGTTGGGCCAGAAGCCTCAGATGATCTGAGTTTGCTCTGCACAGTGAGCATCACTCTGTGACACACATGTATAGACCAGAAATCAAAACCCACTTATTATATCTATCCCATCGAGAAAGAAAATTTTTAGGATTTTTTTTGTTAATGATTATTGTGCTTCTGTTTTTGAGATTTCCTGACTCCTAAACTGGAAATACAAAGTATGAGTTGTGTGCACCATTCAGTCAACAACTCAAAACAAAGTTTCTGAAGCAATTGCAGAAGGGGGATTCTACATGCACACAATTTGGCACCTCTTGATGGTACAAGAAAATGTACACAGATTTCTTTAGTGGAACTGTCCCACTCGCTGCTCCATTCTCAGGCTTGTGATAATAGTTATAAGATAATATGCTATTTTAAACATATAATAATTACTTTAGGATTGTTATTTACATAATTTTAAGAAGTATATGAGTTGAATTAGAATTTATTGGCTGTGTCAAATGTAGAGTAGCAGGAACACAGCAGGGTTCTTCAAGCACACAGGAAAAAGAATTAAATTAAAATGCTTGAGACACAATCAAATGATAAAATCTCCTCATCTAGTGGCAATAAATGAAAGAGATTACTTCTCATTTTAAAGGTCAGCCTATTTTTCAGGGAAATAAAAACATTACTTTTCATTGGGATGTGATTGTCTAAACTATTAAATACTTGGTTAAACAGGAAAAAATTTGTGTTCACTCTAAAATTAAAACAATCAGTGTTCTCATAAATAGTTCTTACTTTGACACATAGCAATGTGACTCTTCTAAGGATGCCCTAGCACTTGAATGATTAATGTGCCTTTAGCATATTAAAAATGTAGTTATGCTTTGAGTAAATTATAAGCTGCCAATTAATGTGCAAGTATGGTAAGGAAATTTTTTATAGTTAAATCTTCAGTTTCAAATTATTTATCAGCTAACAGGGTTCAAATATCTCTTCAAACTTATACAAATATCTGTTCTGAACTAGCAAAGTTGTTTGAGTCCTAAACCAAATAAACTTTTTGCAGTGTTACATATTTGCTACCATGAATCTCTTCACACATTATTCATTTGAATTTTAAAGTTCTCATTACCTTCCAAATGATAAATCACATTGTGTTCTTGGCCTTTCAAACAAATCTGCATTGGCATATATTGTTTCTCTTCTTCTCTTTATTTAGATTTGATTAAAGACAGTTTTGCATGAATAAGCTCATAGGAAAAGTGAGTTATCTCATGTGTATTTATGACTTTGAGGTATTGATATTAAAACTGATGAAAAGAAGTGCAGAATTATGATTTACTATTTTCACATGTCAGTAGAAATCACACCAAAATCAAGACAAGATTGAAGGTTCCTTAGAAATTTAAATACCTTAAAAGCACAAGCAAATAAGTCAGAAGAAAAACAAATCAAAACCACCAAGTCCACTAACAACCCCAAACAAAAACCCAAACCAAATATTTATTTAAAGGAATATGATTTTAGGAGAGTCGATGATTATTGCTTTGACAGTCAATTTAGTCAGTAATCTACTTATTTTCCATCTCTTTTTTAGCAGTGTCTTGGTAACTTTCCTATTTCTTTGCCAAATAAATGGATACTTAAAGAAAGATTACATTTTATCACCTAATTGCCTTAATACAACAGGTTAGGCACATTCTGCAAGCAACATTCTACTTTGGGCATCTCTCATATTGGCATAAATCATCCTAAAGATGATACTACCTCATCACAGAGTTAATTTAGGCTCAATCAGTTCCTTCTGTGTTCAAGACATATGTGCTCAGATGTTTCTGAGTGCTGTCAAATAATAGGAATTAAAACAGAAACAAGATCCAAAAGAAATTCTGCTATTTCCTGTCCTTTGTGTTACAAAAATATTATCAAATTGCAGAGAATATTAATATAAAATCAAAACACATGTTCTGTTAAACACATTATTAGGTGTTTACATTCTACTGCACAAATGTTTATTATATAATACTGAAGAAAAATGCTTAAAACCATCAAAAATTATCTTACATCTCTAATATAATGTTTAGAAATTTTACCCATAAAGTATACTAGAGATGTTAATAAAAATGCTTTATTTGAGGCTTCAGAGGGAAAAGACTGCAAAAGACAAATGTAAAATATATTTCTTAACCACTGAAAGAATATTAAAAAATATTTAATGCATGACTGAGTAATAAAAAGTATTCATGTATGTGCAAGTATATGTACATATGCTTCACTGTATCAGCATTTACCACTTGAAGTAGGAGTTTTAATAGTGTGGAATATAAAAATATGAACCAGAAAGATATGCTGTAAAAATAATTTGTTCAGCCCATTAGTCATCAAAACTGCTGCAGGGCAAGTGAAATCTCATAGCTAAAATATTAAGAACAAAAAGTGGCATAAATTGGCTTAGCTGAATGATTGAATTCAGCAAATATTTACTGAAGAAATACTGATGAAATATTTACTGATTTCCTTTACTGACATGTCTTGTCAGTAAAGAAAAGTCTTGCAAAGTCCAGTAGAATGTTTCAAAAATGTAATTTCTATAATGGAGGTAAATAGAGTAATCTTAAATATTTTGTTATTTCCAAGCACTGGTCAGAAAATACTTGTACAAATTGTTTTGAATATGGCAAAAGAGCAGCATTTAATACAATAAAATGCTCTCCCTCTACTGTTTTAAAGAAAAAACTTTTCTTCAGAAATGCTTTCTGTAAGCTATTGAGGCAGAGAGGAAGGAAAGAAACTTCACAGGATTTTGCAGCAACGCAAAGGCAAACAAGAAAAATAATTCACATTTTCTGGACTTCAGAGTAACATTTATACTACTAAAATGATAAACTCATACTGCAACTAGGGCACACATAACTGAAAAACACTGTCCATTTGTACAACATCTTCCTGTAAAAGTATTTCTTTAAACTAGAATGAATTAGCCTATGCCATATTTCATAGACTGAGGCATTTCCTTTGCCTCAGTCTTCTCTCTCAAGACTGTCCCCAGCATATTCAGCCCTCAGAGCTGGAATTTAGGGAAAAGGAGCTTAGTGAAGCCCCCATAATCCCCGAGGAGATGGTTATGCTAATCAGACACCCATAAGTTATGGGTCCTCACAGAAGCCACCCCAGAGTAATGAGGGAAGTGCCAAAAGAACTTGCCAAACCACTCTCAATCAACTACCAGCAGTCCTGGTTAACTGGAGAAGTTCTAGGTGACTGGAAATTAGCAAATGTAATACCCATCTACAAGAAGGATTGGAAGGGTGATCCAGGGAAATACAGGCCTATCAAACTGACCTCAGTTCTAGGCAAGGTTATGGAAAAGATCATGCAGAGTGTCATTAAACAGCACATGCAGAACAACCAGGGAATCACACACAGACAACATGGATTTATGAAAGGCAGGTCCTGCTTGACCAATCTGGTCTTCTATGACAAAGTAACCTGTTTAGTAGGTGAGGGAAAGGCTGTGGATTTGGCCTTACTAGAGTCCAGTAAAGCATTTGACAGCACCTCCTACAGCGCCTTCCTAGAAAAACTGGTTGCTCACAACCTGGGTGTATGGACTCTTTGCTGGGTGAAAAACTGGCTGGCTGGCCAGGCCCAGAGAGTTGTAGGTAATGGAGGCAAATCCAGTTGGTGTAAGGTCATGAGAGGTGTTCCCCAAGGCTGGTTTTGGGGCCAGGATAACATCTTTGTTGATGATCTGGATGTGGGGACTGGGACCACCCTCAGTAAATTTGCAGATGACACCAAGTTGGGTGGGAGTGTTGATCTACTTGAGGGGAGGAGGGATCTACAGAGACCTGGAAAGACTTGATAAGTGAGCTGAGGACAACTGCAGGAGGTTCAGTAAGGCAAAGTGCTGAGTCCTGCACTTGGGTTACAACAATCCCATAAAGAGCTACCGGCTGGGGAGGAGTGGCTTGAGAGCTGCTTGGCAGAAAGGGATTTGGGGGTGCTGTTTGACAGCTGGCTCAAAAAGAGCCAGCACTGTGCTCAAGTGGCCAAGGCCAATGGCATCTTGGCCTCCATCAGGAATAGTGCAGCCTGCAGGACCTGGGAAGTGATTGCCCCGTGTACTCGCCACTGGTGGGGACACACCTGGAGTGCTGCCTGCAGTCCTGGGCCCCTCAGCTTAAAGAGGACATTGAGGTACTGGAGCATTCCAGAGAAGGGTGACTGACAAATGGATTAGAAAACATGGGGAACAACTGAGGGAGCTGGATTTGATTAATCTCAAGAAGAGAAGGCTCAGGAAGGACCTCATTGCTCTCTACAGTACCTGAAGGGAGGTTGTAGTGAAGTGGGGGCCAGTCTCTTCTGCCATGTCTGCAGTGACAGACCAGAACTGGTTTTAGGCTGAGACAGGGAAGATTCAGATTAGATATTAGGGGAAAAAGAAAAGAGAGTGGTATAGATTGCCCAGGGAGGTGCTGGAGTCACTATTCCTGTAGGTGTTAATGAGGTGCCTGGATCTGGTGCTGGATGACCTGGTTTAGTAGTTTAGTGTTTACAGTGGTAGTGCAGGGTTGGCAGTTGGAGTGGATGATTTTAAAGGTCTCTTCAAACCTTGATGATTCGATGATTCTATGATTCTGTATCTATAGACTAGTGCAATGTCTCAAGTGTAAATTACATGCTCATGCTTTGTTTCCCAGACAGATAAACATTATTCTTTTTAATCTTTTTTCTTTACTACATTCTGATTTTGCCTCTCTGCCTCCTTATTCCTGCATACTTTTCGTAAACTTATAAAGAATAACATTAAGGATAGGGTCCTGAAGTTAGATTTTTGTTTTTATCTTTTTTTTGCTCTGCAGCTGATGGAAATCCATTAGCATTCTGTGTTGAAGTGGGGCATACAAAAGAAACTAAACAGAAGAGTTTCAAACATAAAGCATCGAGGTCTTCTATGAGAAAAGTGTCCTTTGCCATAGGGGTGTCGATACTTGTATTGATAGATTTCATTGCAATCTTTTCTTTTTCCCACTTTATCCTTCTTTTTCAGGTTGCAATGATCCTACTACACTAGTTTGGGGAGTTTGACTTCTTTTGAAAGCTAATTTAGTTATTTACTTATTTTCCATATTTTTCTTAGTAATTTCTTCTTAAGTTTTCTACTGCCCTGCCAAATAAATGAGACCTGAAGAAGGACTCTTATCATATAATTGACTTAATATAACAGGTTAGGCACATTCTGCAAGTAACTCTCTACTTTGGGCATCTCTCATATTGACATATTCTTCACTGTGGACTATTGAAATAAGCAGTGAGTAGAATTGTGTTTACAGGTATATTTTTCTCTCTTATCTCAAAAATGTTCTTTGATATCTTTGTATTAATAGCCACAAGAAATAAAAAATACTATCTTATGGCCTTCAAACACTGAAAACATTTTTTCTATTATCCAGTGAAGAATTTTATGCCCAGAATAATGATTTTCATTTTTCTTTGTCCTAACATTTAATTGTTTCATTGGCTGTAACTGTCCAAGAAAGTATTTCCTATATGTAGATGGAATGAGCAGTGGACATAAGTTACAGGAAACAAAACCTATAATAAAATGCAATTCCTTCTCATTTCTGTAGTAGTTGCAGAATATTCATAATTATTGTATAGTTGCAAGTTATGCCGTTATTTTACCAAGATGTTTGTTGCTGGGATTGTTATTTATGATCTGAAGCTTACTTTCAGCTGATGCTGTAAATACTTCTAACCTTGTTGTTGTGCCATCATTCACCCCAAGACAAAAAGAGATGTATTCACGTGAATATTGGTGAGAAGAGTTTAATTTGACAGCAGACCCTATGGAAACCTCACAATCTGCACTTCCATGTAGATAGATGTAGCTGCTAAAGTTTCCTCTTTTTTCTTTCCTTCTTACAAGTTTAACACCTTCTATAAAATACAAAAGGTATAAAAATGCTTTTTTAGGAAGGTTTTTAGAGAGCACATAAAAATTAGCTATCTCTGTAGATGGAATGCCACTATGGCAAAGCACTGTGTCGAAGACTTTTATTTGCCCAATTCAGACTGATCTGGGATGAGAAGGTCTGCCCTAGATAAGTCAGGAAAGATACTGGAATAGGAGTATACAGTTTACAATTCTGGACCAGAAAGTCACCTGGCCTGAAGCTAAACACCAGGCCACTCATTCAAATCCAACAGCTTATGGTTCAGTCAATATTTTTCACAAAATGTCATTTTTCCGAGAACACAGTTTTCAGGAAAGTTTTCTCATTATTCTACTGTGGGAAAAAAAAAAAAAAAAAAAAAAAAAAAGTCAGTATATTTCAAAGCGTAAAAACTTGCTTCAAAATGACATTGATTTGTCAGTCAATTCTGGCACCACTAGACATTCAGTAGCAGAAGGTTTGGAGGGAACTTATAATTATTGCAACACTAAATACAAGACGTCAAAAATTATAAATCAAGTCTGTAGAACCCACTGAATGTTTACATGTCATCATATATTATTTCCTGAGTTGTGATTTTTGTTTCTAGTTATTTTGTATATTGCATCATGTTTTTGAATCATAATTACTAGAAACTGATGGAAAGATTTTAGTCTTTAAAGGGAGGTTTCTTAGAGAGATGACATAATTTGGAAACGATGCCTTACAGATTCACAGACTTTTTGGTAAAATCCTGAGTCCCATTTAGCTGCAAAAAAGGCATCTCCAGAACAGGGAATGACTAAAAGTATATTATTTACTCTTGTGAACTGTGTATTAAAATTTTGCCACAAAAGTTTGTCACATACTCTGTCCTATTTCAATTCACTGAAGTTGGAAGTTCATGGCACACTGGTCATGTAAGGTTGTATTTGATTTTAGACTCTAAGAGAAGGCTTTTATAAGAAGTCTTAAAATTCCTCACCCCTTTAGATGAGTCAACAACCATAACACAGGATAGAATATTTTGCACATAAGTAACCTCATAATTTTCTTTGGAGAAGCTTAATAAGGTTTGCTGTAGAAATATAAATCAAAGCAATGAATGAAAAACAAGGTAACCAAATTTTAAAAACTGAAAATGCTGATGAAAAAAGCTGGTTATGAAAATTGCATCTTTCATTTTTTAATTGACTATATCTTACTATGTTTTCATGGTATAATGATGTAATGACTGGCATATAAATCAGTTTCAACACAGTGATGCATTTTTAAGTCATCTGTATCATGTGATTTGTTTACAAAGTAATGCAAGGCTTACTTTTCAATGATTAAGCAGGTAGGACCCCAAATTTTGAGTTATCATGAAATTTTCATTTTATTGCTAAGAATATAGAGATGCACTCTTCAGTTAGATTGAATTAAAAAAAAAAAAAAAAAAAAGGAAAATAAGAAATGTAGAGAATGAATTTCACAGAAAGTGACAGACAGTAGAGATTAGATCATTTGCCACAACTGATAATACATAACTACAATAATTCTATAAAGTGTTCTTCTTCCCAGCTGACATCCATGTAAATTAAAATAAACACATGGAACATAATTATAGATATAAACCAACTGAGAGTCTGTGGTTTGATTCATGAGTCTTGTCACACACATAATCAAGGCAAGGCCAGATGCAGTTAGAGTAACCACACAGAGACTATACAAGGACAATATCATCGATCCAAGCAAGTGGAAGCACTGGAAGCCAGTGCTAATTGAAAGACCTCCTGACAATCCAGGTAAATCACTTCCTGTCATACAAAAATTGAATGTCCCATGAGCACATTTGAACTATCACATCCTCCTGAGGATCAGTCAGGCAAATGGTTTTTCTACAATACACCTTCAAGTATGAGAAAGGGCATAATCCTCGATATCCAAATGTGCCACACCCAGCAGTAGCCCTCCTGCACACATGGAAGAAGCAAAAAACATTAATTGCCTCCTCATCTATGATGATAGACTAAACATTTCCTAAATTTGTCACCCATCTGTACATTGGGCTCCCATGTATGTATCTTTATTCTCGTTCTATAGAAAATAACTCATCTCTCTTTGCCCACATACCTCTACATACTGTACCAAAGCTCCCATTTATCTTTGCTCACTAACAGCACATCTGTTAACTTGCCTTAGATGTATTGGTGCATTCTTTTGAGGCAAACAAGGAGACATTGAAACAGTGGATCCACATGAGGAGAATGGAGGAAAATTATGCCCAGAGCCTACTCCAGAAACATTCATCAGAGCCTTTCCTACAGCAATCACGTGCATGTTCTTAATTCTTAACACTCTGGGTTTAAATTTATTGATGCCTCAGCAATTGTCTTATATCTCTTATGTAACTGTCATTGCAACTACACAGATATGAGATTCAGTCAGCCAAATTCACAGACTGGCTCACAAAAGACATTTGAAAAAGTCTGGATTCCTGCAGCTGAAGCATCAGGAGTGTGAGTGAGATTAAATTTGTGGTGTGTCCGTATGAGTGTGAGAATGAGCTATGGCAGAGTTTGAAAGGTCCTTTGCATTTCTCTATCCTCTTGTACAGAGCAGAAAAACATTATTTCCTTGACAAATGTTTTGTAATGCAAAATTCAAACTTGTCAAACACAAGCTCTTGCAGAGCCACAAGCAATCCCTTTGAAATATTGAGCCCTAAATAACTGTTTTTATTTCCAGAACAAGAGTTTTTGTAATTTTCTTATCTTTTATTTCCATCCAGTGGGCAATGCACAGTTCCCACTAGAAGAGATAGTGAGAATGGAGATAAATACAATGAATACAGATATAACTTTTAGAACAGGGAAGATATTGTTGTACGTGTGAGTCCTAGCGTATTCTTCCATTTTAAAAGGGGGGGTCGGAGAAAGTGAAGAAAAGTTATTTAGTGCATTATAAGTCATTTTTTAACAGCAATAATTTAAAAAACAACATCTTTCAGCTCTGTTTTAGATAACTGCAAAAATAAAAATTATTATTAATATTAATAAAAATTATAAACATTATTATAAATATTAATAATAACTATATTTCTAGTGTTAGAGGAGAAATTTATCTCATAATCATTTCACATAGAAACTGTAAAAGATACTACCAGTTCAAAACAGAAGAGCTTAGAAAATCAAGACAGATAACATTTGCACATATTCTTTGCTACCATGTGTGAAAAAAAAAAAAGTCCAGTCATTCCATTTCAAGGACTATACCAGAAAGATGTTACCTGAATGTGTTGGCTTTTTTCAACACACCTACCTATCATGTCCTTAAACTAGAATTTGATTACCAAGAACAATGTAACCAAGCTATGGGCTGGCAAAGTCTGTGTGAGAAACTGAACAAACAGCTGTGACTAGACCTACTGCTGTTATTGCTATGTTCTTCAGTTCTCCAGATTAACACTGACTTCATATATTCCCTAACAGTCTTTGTCACTTCTATGTAATCCAGTGGTTATTTCACATCCAACTCCAATCACAGTTCATGTTGGAACCCTGCAGCCTGGGAGTTTTAAACTTTCTGTGTTTTCTGACACTGACCCTCAGAAGAAGATTGCTTTTGACTTGAGGCCTTGGAGAAGGCCTCCAAACTTGAGTGATAGTGATAGAATTACTGGTGTGTAGTTTGAATAGAAGTGTGTAAGTTCACATGGTGAAGGGTTTTGAATTTGATAGACTTTGAATTTGATAGTAATAAGTATGGGACAAGATGGAGGCTCTTGGGACTTGTCTCTTTCTTTCTTCTTCTTCCTTCTTCATGATTTCAGGTAGTAGTTTCTGGTTGGACAGTTAGTGCTGCACTGCTGGTCACAGGTGTTTGGTTATTGGGTCAAAAGTATAAATAATACAGATGTTAGCTCTTAATTGGATAGTTAGATTTTAAAAGACCTTGTAATTAGCGAGATTCACCTCCACTTTCTCATTTTTGGCTTGATAGCTAAAAGTGCTGAAGAACTCTCTGTACTTTTGATAAGATTTAATAAAAACCAAGTCTGAATGAGAAAATTAATTTCTTGAACATTCTATCCTGAGTGAAGGCAGAAGAAAAAGAAGACAGGCCACTAATAAAGTGGTGCAAGAGCAAAGAGGTGGTGCAGCTACCTGCTGACAAGTTCATGAGTTCATTGTGCTTCTTTTCCTTTTATGTATCCTAGATCCTTACTTGGTGAATTTATCACTGCAGAGTTTTCAGCAAGGCTCCGATGGAATTCCAGTGACCACATTCTGATCAAGTGACTTAAACCCATGCAAATAGCTGCAGTAAACCAATCAGCTGAACGGGGGTTGCCACAAGCTGCACCACACAAAGCCTGGGAGAATTCCTTACTGAAGGCCTCTTGAAAGAACAACCTACCAAGGTGAGACCTGTATATATTTGTGCACCAGGAAAAAAGAATGTAAGGAGAAAGAGGTGGTGAGAAAAAGGGGAAGAGAAAGGGAGGAGGAAGAAACAAAGGGAAGGTGAGTAGGAAAAAAAAAGCAAGAAGGAGAGATAGCAAGAGGGATGAAAAATAAAGCAGTGGGGCTTTACATAAAATTACAGAAGAGAAAAAGGAAATAGGTACCAACATGATACAGGCTGTTGTCTAATGTGTGGATTTGAGATGTGTGATATAACATCTAGCAAGCCTCTTTACACCTAATTTATGGTCAGGTAGTTACTTTAACTAATCAGTTAACCATGATCACAGGTATTAAGTTCTATCTACACAGGACTGATTTTAACCTGTGGAAACTTTAATACATGAAGCATTTTCCAAAAGGAAGGAAAGAAGACAGCAGCAGAGAGAGAATCTGGAGACAAAATGTGGGGGATCTTAAGCCTGGGTCTCAAAGCAGGAGCAGATTTAACCCAATAGACATCAGAGAAAAGAGATTTGAACATTTCAGAATTGATCCAGAATCTCTTTAAAGCCACTAGAAAATTAAATTTCCTATTTTAAGGTGTAGATGAATGGCATTTCTTTTTCCTATTTTCATTTCCTGATATGGTTCTTGATTAGGAGCTACAGTGATGAAGGAAAAAAAAAACAGGTGTGCTTTTGAAGGAACTGACATCAAGGTAAACTCCATAAGGATTGCTGCTCACAGCAAGTGTGAAGACTACTTGAAAAGATTGCACTATAGCACCATAGAATCATGGTTTTGAAGGACCCTAAAGATCACCTAATACCAATCCCTCCTCCCATGGCAAGAGATAAATGTCATGAAGTTGGATCTCAACAAGGATCATATATGAACAAGAGCTGCAGGAATCTTCAAATATTTTTTTGTCTATTTGTGGGAAAAAAATCATAGAATCACTGAATCACTTAAGTTAGAAAAGACCTTTAAGATCATTGAGTCTAACTGTTGACCCAGCACTGCCAAGTCCATTACTAAACCATGCCCATAAGTGACACATCTACACAACTTTTAAATTCCTCCAGGGATGTCGACTCCAAGACTTCCCTGGACAGCCTGCTACAATGCTTGACAACCCTTTCAAGGAGGATTTTTTTTTTCCTAATATACAATTTAAGCCTCCCCTGGCACAACCTGAGACCATTTTCTCTCATCCTGTCACTAGTTACATGGCAGAAGAGGCTGACCCCCACCTGGCTGCAACCTCCTTTCAGGGATGTGTAGAGTGACAAGGTCTCCCCTGAGCCTCCTTTTTCCAGGATAAACACCCTCAGCTCCCTCAGCTGCTCCTCATCAAACTTGTGCTCCAGACCCTTCCCCAGCTCTGTTGCCCTTTTCTAGACTCATTCCAGCCCCTCCAGCCCCTTGTAGTGAGGGACCCAAAACTGAGCACAAAATTCAAGTTGCAGCCTCAGCAGTGCTGAGTACAGGGGAGTGATCACTACTTTAGTCCTGCTGGACACACTAATAACTATTGATGAACAAATAATAACTTCCTGGCTGTACTTATCACCCACCTAAGAGCAAAATTTAAACAAAATCTGTGATTTTTTCATCCTTTCTCATATAAAAAATGGACTGGGGGGATACTAAATTTTCCAATAAGAAAAGGAAGAGGGAGTTTTCAGAGGAGTGTTCAAAATAATATATTATATTAGCAAAATTAAGTTCAGGTAATTTCCCATTTGAGAGAAAATGATATACCAGTCATCTCCCAAATGTGTAATTGGTGGAAACAAGGAAGAAATAAAGTGACACTTGCCATTCTCTCTTCTTTATAACCCCTTTAATGAATTACTTTTCTCTCTGTACTTTTTCTCATGCCAGGTAGGCAAACATAATTTTTGCAAAATTAAGCTTCAAAACCAGTAAAATAATGACTAGATCGCATCAATATGCAAACTTTCTCTAAAGCTTTTCACTGAAAGGTAAAGGAAGATGACACAATGAAATTTTAAAAGTAAACCTATTAGGCTTCCTGCAGTGCAGGATTTCTGGGTTTGTGACCTCTATTTAAATATAATTCCAACTTGTTTTTCCCCTCTGTGAACATATGCTATTGTTTATGCTGCTTGCAGACAGATGGACTGTACATTTGGCTACAGAAGTGGATATGTAATAAGATACCAGCTCCTGAAACTTATACAGATTCACGATTTCTTTTCAGAACTTTTTCTTACAACACTACTAATCAGGTTGCTGGGCTGAATTATGTCCATATGACAAAATGTGGGCAGAATATATTCTATGAATTGATCTATCTCTTAATTTACACTACATAATGGTGATATTTTTAATATATATTTTTGCAAGTCTATCCATATAAATTTATGAGCTGAAGAGAGTTCATAATATGTATGATGTAGATAATTTCCTATATTGTGAATATAAGAGTTCACACATTCATGAAAATACTGGACATGAAATTCAAACTTTAGGAATTTAATCCAAAATTCTCTAATATTCTGCAATATTTTATTTTTATGGTTATCAGCACAAAGTAGTCAAATAAAACAGTCCAGCAGAGTGATTAACATTAAACAACTAAAAGTATGAAAATCTGTTTTGAATTAAACAGTAGAAACAGGATGTGAAGTTCTGTTTAAGTGTCTTTTGTTTCCTGACTATGGATAACCACATCTCTGGCAATGTATCTTCCAGATCCAAGTGCTGACAAGGCAGGAACCCATCACTGTGTCCAGCCAATGCAGTAAGCCAGAATCACTAATGGTGGATGAATGCTTATGTTATGTTCTTCTTAAAGCCAAGATTTTCAAAGCTGGATGCCTAAGGTTTTAGTTAGATATCTGTTTTCAGCTTCTGTTTGACTACATTCACAGTAGGCAATTAGAAAATTAATTTTATGTATACTGTTTTTAAAATTTGAATCTCTCTTTTTTGTTCCCTTTTTTGGGTGTTAATAAAGGAAAAATGCATATTTTCTTACAAAGAAATTGAAAGTTTGCTTCTTGTTCAAAATAAGAATATTTTGGAAACTTACAGTTGTGTTTTCTTCTACACATTTGAATCATGAACTTAATCCTCCCAGCTATGTAAAAATTACTGTGTTTTATCTAACTAAAAATTATAAAGCAGATAAAAGAAAACAACAATGCATACATATGAAATAGCTGTAAAGACAAGATTAGTTAGGAAAATTGGGTGAACTGCAATTCTGTTTGCAGTATTCTGTATCCAGACTGGACTTGATAAATTCCCTGCTTTTGGCTGGAGGGTCCAGGTTTCCATCCCCACCTTCAGGCTTGCCAAGCCTCATTCATCTGGCAGCTCTGCCTGCATCCTTCTGCCCAGCCGAGGTACCACGTCCTGCTGACAAACCAGCCATTGCAGCCTGTTCTTGCCAAGGGCCTCGGTGGCACCTGCTCAGCCTGCAGCCATCTGACCTCCTTTGCCACCATCCCCCAGTCCCCTCCCGCAAGCCCACGCAGCCGCAGAGTGGGTTTGGCTTGTCCAAGCTCCTGCTCCCACTGCTGCAGCCCTGCTCCCAGGCAGCAGGTTGTGTATCAGCCAGCCAGCCTCGCAGCAGCCCTGTCAACCCCTTTTGTGTCTTACCAGCCCTGTGCTTTGCCCACAGCTTCCAGTTCACCTGATCCAAGGCGTGTGCTGCTGAAATAGCACTGCATGCACCAGTTGCTTAGCCCTGTTGTCAGGTTCACATCAGCCACAAGTTCCATTCTTTGAAATCAACCATACAACAGCTTCAGTTCCTAGTGAGTTGTCATTAGCAATTTGCCAGCCTGTTATTTTCCATTTGGATTGTAATGCTTCTGAGCACTGAGCTTTCACATTTACTTGACTTCTGATTTCTAGATGTCTAACCTTGATTTCTTTGTTCTTATTTTAATTGGGATTTTTAATACAATCCAAGCTACTTCATATTTAATAGAAGGAGAAATCATTTTTTAAAGGGAATTACATTTAAAATGTTTTCCATCATTTCTCCGTGATGATAGAGAATTAAGAAGAAAAATGTATTCCCAGTGAAAAAAAATCCCAAGTAACCTACCTGGAGCTGCAAGTTTTCCATTCCTGTGAAAGAGGAGATTGATTAGAGACACACAGACAACAACCACTTGCCTGCAGCTGTGTCATATGATGCAGAAGGACATGTATTATCCTGGCTGAAGGATGGGGAATCCCTCTTGATAGATCTGAGTTTGACTGATGGTACCTTGAAGCATTCTGTATGCAATCTGATGCTAGTGTACTGATCACTGCTACAAGCAGCTCTTATTATCGACCAGAGGAAGCGCTAAAATCCTTGATTCAGCAACAGCTTCATTTACAGGTTTGCATTTGGCTTTACAGTAAATGAAAAATGGGAGAGTGTTAAGGACTGGTTTAAACTGTTTTAATATTTCACATGTAAATAACTGTTAATTAACCAAAACTCCATTAGGAAGCTAATAGTGGACAATTATTTTAAATGAAAATGTTCTTACTACTTTGCAGTTTTGTCAAGGCATTCAGTACAGGCAACATGCTAAATCACCACATTTTTCCAAGAAGCTATTTGAAATCTGTGGCAGCCAGATTTGATTGATGCAGTGTACCAGAGAGCATAAGTATTGCAGAAAATGCCATTTCAGAGTTCAAAGCAGTAGAAAATTTGCTGCTTAATAATTCAGCAGTGAAATGAAAATAATTTAAAGATTAACCATGGTCTTTTATTGGGTGGTATTTATAGGAACGTCCTCATTTCTAGGCCTGTTTTTTCCAAGTTATATTTTTAATCAAATGCTATGAATGAAAGCTTTGTTCTTCTTATTGTGAGTGAGGCCAGAGGGGGGACATCTTCTAAAAGAACAAACTACCTTTTATTCAGCAATATGGCAGAAATAAAATTTGTTCTGTGCATTATACATTTCTTTTGTTTCTGTCATAATGATAAGCAAAAAATTCAGCCAAAGTCTATGTCCCTCTAGAAGCTATTGTTTTCATTGTGTGAACTCTTCAAAGGCACTTGTAAACATTCAGCTGCACCCTGTTTTAATATAGCCTAGATCAGAAGTGGAGCACTAGGGTAACTGTTCCATTTCAGTGTTTCTCCCGTGTCCAGGGCTTCCTTTACATTCAAGATGAGCTGCTTGGCCAGTAAACACAGTGCCTGTTTCTACTCAGTCACATTTCTTCCAGAAATCCTGAAAAACAGGAATCCCTGAACGTTTGAAATATAATCAATTCATGCTCTGCAGACTTTTTTTTTTTTTTTTTTTTTTTTATACCTAAAGTAATAGGTTCCTGTGTCTATAACACTTTACACATTTCCAGGAAGATCTAAAAATTATGTAAATGCATACACTTGAAAAAGCATAACAAAGTATTATCTCTTTGCAGTTATTTCCTCTACAACTGCATCCAGCAAAATAAATATTCAAAGTCAATTGAGCTTGCTTATCAGGCAGTTGGACAACCTGGTGAATTCTCAATTCTAAAAACTAAATTTCCACAATTGTTCTGCAAATTGTTCAGCTTCAAATGCTCATAGATCTTCTTGAATATTCTAGCTATTGGAAATCCAGTTTTCAGTGGAATTTATTTGCTAAATCCTCTCTATGTTTGAGAATACAAACATAGGGTACAAATATATTTTGGGAAATTTCCTCATTCTATATGTTTTCCAGCATATTTTACCTGAGTCTTTTCCTATCAAAAATACAATAGAACAATTTTCATAAGAGTAATAATACATGTCAGAGTGTTTTTAAATTCCAGCTGGTTAAAGCAATCAGTAAATTAATTCAGCAATTATTTTACTTGACAACAGGTTTATTAATGGAACTGATATGGGCTAGAATTCCAAACACAGCTGTAACAATGGAGATTTTTTGCTGCACTGTATATCACTTACTGTGCAAAAACATCCCCTTAGATATTGTATGGTTAAGCCAGCCTAGAGATGTTGTTTAAAGAAAACTGCCAGCAGTTACTGCTCTATTTACCAGCCTGGAACAGCAGTATCTAGCAACTTCTATTCCAGTACTTTGGTGCTACTTAGAGATTGAAAGGCACCATTCATTACATCAGTCACCCTAGATACATTTTTTGGCTAATTGTGATCTCTGATTAGATCATTCAATTTCTAAAAATCATATCATTTTATAAACACATTTTCAGCAGGTTTTCAATAAAATTAGAAAAAGTAAGAAAAAGAATACCCATTCCCAAACATAAACTAGCAATTTACTATCTCTAAAGTGTTTGGAAGAATGCAGATTTTGAACTTTCTCCCCTGAGTTTCCATTCCTCTTTTTTTTCTGCACACTTATTTGTGTAAGAAAAATTAGGAATTCAATTTTATATATATATTGTTTGCAAATTGAAGGGTATAATTGAGGAAGGCTATTTTATTTTCTGCTTTACAAGGAAATAAAAGAATAAATATTCCTTTCAGTCAAAATTCAAGACATTTAACATATAAATTGCAAAGCTATTTTCTCAGTTCTGCAGGCAGCCATGTATACAGGTAAAGCAGTGCATGTGCAACAGTCTGAAAACATCTAGCAGCAGGGTACCTCACAGATTAATCTGACATGAAGTGGAATGAAGCAACACACAGCAAATACTTGTTCATAACACAGATGCTATAACATAGTTTGCAGTTGCCAACAAATAACTTACATTTTGTTTTAAAGAAATCAGTAGAAAAAATGCTGATGTTTTTAAACAGATAATATAATCACTTTCTGCTGGGAATATTCACACATTTAAATTTACCCAGGTGTTTAGTTACTGTGCTGAAACCATGCCAGCATGTCCAGCTTCTTTCATTTTAAGGTACATCAAGGTACACTATCACAGCAATTAATTAAGTTTTCAACAGAGATGGAAAACCAACTGAAGGAATTATAATTAGGTCTTGTAGAATAGCATGTTTCTTAGTCATGTATGACAAAAAACAAGAAACAAGAGCAGGGATCAGAAATTACTAATTTAAAATAATCACTGATTTAAATAACAAGAAATACTGTCCACAACATTAGCCATCTGTTATGATCCAGCTATTAAAATTACTAGAGTGATGCCTCTGCCTGAATTAAGGTATAACCAAAACCATATGCCAAAGTCAATGGCATGGAATTTATTTAAAGTAAATGGGAAATAAAGAGCAGAAACAAAAAAAAAAAAAATAGAGGAAGAGCTGAGGGAGGATAGAAAGACAGTGGCAAAGACAGATTAAGTAGAAAATATCACCACTCCATGGATCCCCAAGAGCATCCTGTTATCTTCTTTTTCTGGTCATCTTGGTGGTGAGGGTCCCATAGAACACAGAGTTAAATGGATTAAGATGTCTGGGCCAGGGGAATGCCCAGGTGCCTCCCTGGCAGGAGGGAAGTTTGACACTGTCTCTCACAACAGGCTCTGCATCAGGTGCATCTCTGCATCTGGTGCATCTCTGCAGTGTGCTGGTGCAGGGAATCAGCCTGGAGAGCACTTTGGGGATCTTTGGTGGGCTGTGACACCTCTCAGCTGCTTCCCACAGGAACCCCTGGTGTGTCTGCCTTCCCGGGGCTGGGATGGGGTCACAGCTGGGCCAGTTTGTGTGAGGCAGGGTGGGTGCTCAGTGTCTCTGCCGCACACCCCAGGACTCTTCTCCTTCACCCTTGGTTGCAGGAAAGAGTCTCTGAGCTGTCTACCCCCCACCCTGCAGCCAGCTGGGGATGATTTTCAGGACAGCTGCTGGATTTGGCTTCCTTGTGGATGCATTTTTCTCCCTCAGCCTTGCTTACCTCTCCCTAGACCTGAGATAGTTGGACAATAGTGTCACTTTTCAAGTCACTTACCTCAAGTTCCCTTGAGCAGCTTAACTCACAGTCCAAAGTTCTGGTGAGGTGGCATATTCAGGGAGGGGTGAGCTTTGGTGGTTGTAGCTTCTTTACACAGTTTTGCCACAATGGGCAAACTGTCCTTCATAACAATATTTAGGTGATTAACCATAACATTTCAGTCTGTTACACCAACAAAAAAAAAAAAAAATTCAAGATTTTATTAGGAATAAGCCTTATAAGAAATTAATCAGAGAGCATAAAAACAGTTGTGCATAGATCATATTTTTTTTTCATTGAATTTGTTAAAGAACTACATATTGGATTTTTTTAACACCAGTTCTTGGAATACCAAATAATATTACTGGAATCCCGGTAATAAAGTTCATTTTTGAAGAATTCCATTCATCATTTTCCCTATGTAAACTTTATAAAACATTCCCATAATGTGAACTGCTTCCTATTTAACAAACGTCTGTTTAAATCAAAAGGAATTGCTACTTTGGGATTTCAGAAGAAATATAAAAAATGTTTATCTAGACAAATAAAGGTAACTGTAATGTTCAGAAAGCAGATGTTTTTTATTCTGATTTTATTAAGACAATGCATTAAGATTTTGTAAACCTCTGCTTACTGAATGGACATTTTGCAGCTAAGACTAGGTAATGCAACTGTACTGTGAATCAACATGTGAATTTAATCTGTGTTGTGGTATACGTGGGTGCACATTCTTCAGAAAGCTATTTAAAATGCCTCAGCTTTTACATCTGCAGAAATAAGTGCTGATTTACTAAATTACTGATCGTTGTGAAATATTCAGTTAATGGAAAAGGCAATAGAATTACAAAATAATTTTGAAATTACAATGTCATTTTTGTTGAAAGTGAGAGCACTTAAACAATGAGCCTGCTCAGGAGGGGTCAGCTTTAATAGGTTGCCTCAGACCGTGTTTCGAAAGCCTTTGAATGTATCCATAATTAAGTCTCCTCATTTCTAGTCAACCTGTGCCAGTATTTTACCAATCTCACAGTAAAAAAAAAAAAAAAAAAAAAAAAATAATTCTTAGATGAAGATTGAGTCTGCCTGTTTTTAAAATTTGTGGCCATTGTCTCTCCTATCACTGTCTACTACTGAGAGGAGCCTGCCTATCACATCTTCAGTTCTCCCCTCAGGTGGTTAGTTATACACCTGATCATGACAACCATTCAGAGCCCTAACCTGCTCACTCCAGTGCCTGAACCATGTCTGTGGCTCTCCACTGGGTGATCTCCATAGAAGTCCCTTTCTTCTGCTGGCAAGTCCAGAGATGGCACAGCACTCTGGATGCGTTTCATCGGGGCTGAGCAGAGAAGAAGGATGACTGTCTTTGGTTGCTGGCAGCAGCCTAGGAGACTGTCAGCCTTCTTTTCCTCATGGGGCATTTCTGGTCTGACCAGGACCCCAAGTCTCATCTCTACAAATCTGCTTCATGGGTAATGTAATGTGTCTTTTGGTGCACAGGGATATTGCTTCACAGGTGCAAGATTTTTCTTTTCCTTTTGTTGAATTTCACGGAATTCCTGTTGGTCCATTTCAAACCTGTTTAGGTTTCTGTCACTAGCAGCACAACTCTCTGATGTCACCATTCAAACAACTTATCTCACTTTTTATATCTCTGGAATTTAAGGGAGACATCTCTGGGACATTACTATTTGCCTAACTTAGAAGATAGTAATTTTTTTTGGACACTGAATCCAAGGCAATAATCCACATTACAGTGGTAAAACTTGTGTTGTTTTCACCTTATTCAGTGTCCCTGTCTGTGTGCAAAACTCTGAGTTCTCCCTAATTTAAACCAGCACTACTGAGCCTATCATGAAGTAGACCTTCAGGAGTGTTCAACAACATAATGGGGGACAAGAACAAGCCTGACAAAGAAGAGCTGAGTTTGGTATTAGTCTGGGAATTAGTCATGACCCAGAAAATGGGGAGGTCTTGTCTCTTGACCTTTTCAACCCAAAGTGATTTATATCAGCGTTTCTCCTTGTTCTTACAGTCTCTTTTTTTTCCAAAAAAAACTCCTGACCAAATAAAAAACTAAAAATCAAGAAAGAAACTTGGGAACAGAACTTAGGTTTGTCCTTTCTTGTTTTTTTTTAAACAGATTTCAACCTCAGCCTGGATATTTCTCTTCTGTTACCGTGATAAATGAACTCTCAATGGTTACTTGATAACCTATTATTTAGGGAACCCTCTAGAAAAATGGTTTGGTTCCTTTTAAAAGGAGACAGGCCTATAACTAGTCTTCATTAAATGACATTTGAGCACTGCAGAAGTGATACGTCCTGGAAACCTTAAAATCCTACTCAATATATGCACTTACAGAGAATTACTTCAGCAGTATGTTCCAAGGGGATGAACATATTCATCCTGAAAGTGGCATAAACTTTCAAAGAAGCCAGCCTTTAAGTTCCAAAATTGCATTCAACAGCATTGATATAGATAGCCCTGCACTTGGCCTTTCCTATTGATTAATGCTAGGTCAGCCCTTTCACAGTATATTCATCTTTTTGGACTGCACTTCGGAAGCGACAGATGCTTCTAAATGATTGTGTGGGGAGCACAGAGGTCTAGCCCTGCCTTTCTTGGAGCATTACTCAATGAGAATGCTGAATTAGTCTCTGTGGATCTCACCTGAAGGTTGCATTTATCAGATGCTGCTCTTTACTTTCTTGCCTTTGGATATAGTCCATTGTCAATATTTAGCATCACTTTCAAAAGTAAGGAGAAAAAGCTATAATCATTATATATATAAAAAGCCAAGCAAGTGAGAAATTATCACAATATTAAAGTATTCTTTTTCTGATTCAGAACAACCTTGTAATATTTACATGATAGTTATTATCTTTCTTATGTTACTATCATCACTCCTATTTTTATAACCAGAACTTTCACAGTGCAAATTTCATATGGTTTTTTCCATGATGGATTTATTTTAAGTTCACTATTCAGTCAAAGCAACCAAAATGGAAATACATGCCAATGAACATGGAGGGAAATAATGGAAAGTTTATATGACAGACATAAAGTAAAAGTCTATATGTCTGTGACATGAATATGTCTAAGTAGCCAGATTTTCTCTTCATAAACCTGCACACCCAGGATTAAGTCCTGCAGCAGTAACGCCACAAGTATATTAAAAATTAAATTCTGAACTGTTGCAGAAATATTTTGTATCTCTGGCTTATCATCATGATAAGGCTTTGAGTATTTATACTCAAATACATTTATACTTTGAGGTATTTGTATGTGTTCATACTTCTTGAAGAGGTACATGAAAAGTGAGGGAAGACATGTAATTGCCTTGGAAAGCTACCAAGGACTGAGAAAGCTCTGGAGAATGTGGTTTGGTGAGGGAGCATCCTAACATAGTCCTGAAGCCAACCTTTGAAATAATGGAAAATCTTCTTGCCAACTTGTGGGGCCTGAACAGAATGTGCTGCTACTCAGAAAGATTATTAAAGCTGAAATGATTTGGGGATGGCATCTCCACTGGAATGTTATAGGTAGGCAGGAGACTGTGTGTTAACTCTTTGTTAAGTTACAGCAGGAAAGTCAATAATTCCTAAGCTCAAGCTTTAGCCAGAAATTGTATTTCAGTCAATGTTCTTTGTTATCACCCATTTCTGATGGTTTGCATTTTTTTCCCCCAAGCAGACACTTGTTATAATCACTCCCAGAAGGTGAGGATAACTTAACATCATCCTAATGGATCCCTTGGGGTGGATTAAAGTGAAGCAACACTGAATGATCAAATGTTTGTAAATATATATATATGTATGTATGTCTGTGTATATATATATATAGGGTTTATTTTAGAATTGGTTGCAAAGGAAAATAGATACGTAGTCATTTTGGGGTTTATTTTCTATAGTAATCTAGAAATAGAGTAATGTAAGAATAACAGTTTGGAAAACACATAAGGAAAAGACAAAGAAAAGATAAACATTCCAAGACATACAGTTATCACCCTTAGGATCCAGTTGCAAGTCTTGGTTGTAGCAATTTCAATTTTCATAGGCCAAAGTGACAATCTTGATCCATGAGTAGTAGAAAATTCAACAATTTCATTAATTATATACACTCGGGTTCAGGGTGAACACCCAGTATCCCCCCTTGAGGTGGGGAGTTTTACTCTGGATGATGTAATGCTGTGAGGCACAGGACACCTTTAGGAGTCCCTGATGACCTAAGTCCTTACAGCTGCCTATTAGGTCAGTGCAGTTGAGTCTATTATGGCCCACTGTGATCTGTCAGCAGAGATGAATATTGTCAGCTACCTGTGAATGTCCCAGTATGTCCCAGCAGGAGAGTTACCACAGCTGAGTTCACCTGTGTAAGGACAAAAAGACAGCACTAGCTTCACAGGATTTGCCTCTTTCCTTATCTCAGTCAACGCCAGCTGTAGCCTGAGGTGGGGCTGTGCTCACCCTCTGTACCTGAGCAGTTTCTTTACACATCAGTAGCTTGTCCCCTGAATATTTAGGCCAGCATTCCTATCTCTCTTCCAGGATCACCTGTGGATACGTTCTTCCTACCAGACCTGGGAGGACTGGACAATAGTACCTGCTTTATGTCAAGTTCCTGTCACAGTCCAAGTTCCAGTTAGTTGGCCTGTTTGGGGAGGGGTGGACTTCAGTGGTCACAGATGAGCAGCTGCTTCTTTGCAGATTGCTATAGTGGGCAAAAGTGCATGATTTTACTAATGTTTAAGCAATTCACCATTTCAATGTCTCACAACTAAGATACATGGAATGACTTGCCAGAACTAGGTTTGCCTGTGTCAAGAATTCTCACATCTTTACCTGTGCTCCTTCCACTGCAATACTCATGCAAAAGCTATCAACTTTTAATAATAAAAACAGCTGAGTTTGGCTTATGATTTTAATTTTTTATACATTATTTAAAAAAATTAAATGTTGCACATAACTAATTGGTGCAACTGAATATTGGTGCTATAGTCACTATCATCTGCTCTTTTTTCCTTCTTGTGTTCAAAGAGCACATTTCAAATAAGGCTTTAATTCCTAATGGAAGCTTTCCTTTGCATGCAAAGGACTACACCCTGAAAAAGGGATTTTATAACGTGTTTATTAAATACATTTATTTGAGGTCACAGATTTGCCAGTGAAGTAAATAGCTAAATGGCATTAATGTCCTAGTGCTTCATGAGTTCACAGAGTTTCTAGTTCTATATAATTTCCCTCTATTTCCCCTGGACTGGGAAGGCAAAACAAGAATTGATGTGGGATAAATCAGGAGATTTTATAAGGAAATTAGCATTAAAAACAGCTTAGAGTTCCAAATTTCAGCAGAGGTAAACCAAGAACAAGAGAAATAGCTCATTATAGTGAAAATATTTTGCAGCTTTCACTCATCATATTCACTTCCAACTACATGGCTGCAAGAGAAGACTTCATCTTCAAAGGGTGATGTATAAACATAAGCTATACTTTTTTTAAATGCAGAAGCAAGTCTTTCAGAATCAAAGGGTAAAAAAGAGATTTATGAACATAGTTTTTTGTGTAATGCTCATTCAGTGCTGATTCCAGAAAAATATTCTAAGTGTATTTACAGATGGTGTCTACTCTGCCTATTAGCAAAGATTTTGCTTTGGCTTTAAAATTAAAAATTGTCATAAATATTTTTGTACTATGTTTCTTTATGTTGTGTCAGTGCTAAAACGATTCATATAGTAAAGATCATTTTCGTAACAAGGATTGATAACTTACTTTGGTTAAAGTCTCAAAAGTACATCTATAAACCCTCAATTTACAGGAGCCTCACTTTCTGTTGCTTTTATCCTTCACAGGATGAAACCACTTAAGACAACTTTTTAATAACTTTGTGTGTATTCTCCTCAAAGAGGCCAACCATTCTTTTGCCAAAATCCTACTCACCTTTATCTATTTGCAAGTGGTCCTTCCCATTAGATGCAAGTATTGTTTACTTCCACAGTAAAACAGTGTATTTACAACACTTTCTACACTACATTTCTAGTAATTTATTTGACCTATAAACTCTTTTTCTAAACCTTTCTGGATGTTTATGACTGTATCAATATATTCGTACCCTAGCATCTGTATAAGGAAGCTCTGCAGACACAGATAAATCTTAAATTCTAATTCTGTCTGCATATTGGTGCCTACCTCAGCAGCTCTTGAAGGCAGTTGCCTGAGTGAGAGATCCACATGTCAGGCTTTTCCCTGAAAGTGGTTGTTCTTCAAGTCTAATTTGTGTAGGATGCATTAGATTCACTGTTGATATGAAAATCAATTGCTGCTTGGACCCACTGCTCTTGTGCTGATCTGCATGCATGGAACAGCCACTTACTCATCACTTCCAGAAATCAATAGCTTGTTACCTGAAAATAATAATTAAAAAACACATCAGATTACCAGTACAAGGAGAAAGGTTCTAAAATCTGTTACTGAAAATGGGGCAGCTACTTTCATCTTTACTCCCCTCTCACTCTTTCTCCAATCTAGCAGGTCCAAATACAGAGCAGGCAATTAGTTTGAACAAAGTTGGATCAACATTTTCTGTGCCTAAAAGAAATCAAACTAAATTCTTTTTTATATAAATATTTGAATCATGTGTTGTTCTGACCAACAGAAAACCTCAATGATAATAAAAAGTTTATCACATGCACTGATGTAATTATGTGATATAAATGGACACATTGGCTAAATAACAATTAAATGAGAGAAAACCTCCTTTTCTTCCATTTTAAGGACATAATTGAAAGAAATAAGTATCTAATATGCCACCTAGGGGCAGCTGCCTCTGACATGACCATATCTTGTTAAATCTTTGAATCTTCATTTTTCTTCATATTTGAAGGTGTCATTCAGACACAAGACATGCCACAGGAAGGCTGAGTGCTCACAAAGAATCTTGGAAACAATCAGGTATTGATTCATTAAGGTAGAAATTAAGTAAAGTGACAGTACGAATAATATTTTATGTTAAAATCTTTGGCTAGACTTTTCAGTACATGTTACAGAGAAAAGAAGTGTCTTGAAACATGAATATAGTAAAGCTTTAAATGGCTTGTAATGTTCATCATAGCTGGAAGCCAAATAACTCCTTCTATGTTATCCACTTCCTAGCATACATATTTATTTACACACATATACATAGACATATATACATGCAAATGTGTTTGTGTTTTTCTAAGGTCTAAACACACATAACACCCTTTTAGAGATCTGCTTTCCACCAAATAAAGTTACAGAAATGTATCAACAGAGCAGATTTTAGTTTTATGCCCAAATTCTTTGATGCCTACCAAACTGGTGCCTAATTAATTTGGGAACACAGATCCCTTTTGCTTGACCTAAAATTTATAGAATTTCACAAAGAAACCACTGTCACAAAGCAGGGATGTGACTCAACTATCAACATTAAAAAATTCTGGGGGGAAAAAAACAGATTCATAAAAGTTCAAAAAAAGTTAAATGAACAGGAAAGTTGTAGACAAATGTTTCAAAAGTTCATTGAAGAGAACACAAACCTTCCAAACATAATTGTAATAATTCTTGTAATAATACCATCAGAAAATTTCAGAAAGGACAAATTTGAGCAGTTGAATAGTTTGATTCTCTGAGCTGGCATGTATCTATTAATGATTTCTTTCCCCCTCACACCTCCCCCAAAAAAATCTCTTGATTTTTTGATTTTTGATTTTCTCTTGAAAATCTCTCAAAAATATATAAAAATTCAAATAAGTCTAGATATTCATGAAAGTCTTTGTCATACTTTTTCATTTTCTGGGTGAGTTACAGTATTAGACCTCCAAATAGCACGCTTTAAATTGATTACTGTGACAGTAAGTTCAATGTTGACAGATAATGGATAAAAGAAACTTCACCTATCTTTCCAGCCTAAAGGATAGAATGTTTTTACATAGTGTACCTAATATTCCAAATTTGTGTATCTTCTGATACCTGGACTAACCAAATTTTACAGTGAGTGACAACATTATTTTCTAAAGTTTTATCTACTATCACAGTAAAGTCTTAGAAATACATGCAAATAGATAGATGAAAATAATTAATTGCAAACACAGAAACTGTCTTTCTCTTTAAAGAAAGATTGCTGAAATCAGTATTTCTTTTGTTCCTGCACTTCTCCATAGGTAGCTCTGAGCTCATTATAATACATTACTTTGGTTCAGATAAAGGGCAGACTGTGGTGTGTGATGGGTAACAATGTGTGACATAAGAGCACAGTGAACAGAGGTCAACAATTTATCTGTGGAACACTTACATTTGCAAATCAAAATATCTCATGGACTTCTTTTAAAAGTGGAAAATAGAAGTAAGATAGAAAAGTATTTCAAACCAGACTTGCTGACATGAATTCTTATCCTAAAACCTTATTTTTAAAACTCTTCCTAGTAATATATGAGAAGGAGTTTGAGATGCACTGCTTGTAAACATCTTCACCAATTCTATAAATTTGGTTTGGAAACTCTCTGTTCGCCCCTAGTCTGAGAAGTGGGATTTTGCATACTGGAAATATGATCTTAATGCTTTTCATTTGCTTGTGAAAAATGTACAGTTTATTCACAATTTTGTGTACTATTATTGTTTACTTTTTCAATTTAAAAGTCATAAAGTTGCAGAATACATACTTGGACAATTTTTTAAGTTGCCTCAATCCTACATACAGGACAGAGGTTTCTCTAAAATAAAAACCATTGAGTAAACTTTTTTCACTGTTCTTTTGAAACATTTGGGAGAAGTATTATATGTAGTAACAACTGTATTGATCAAAAAATATAAAGAAGTTCTTAGATGTCCATTTCTAGTCTTTGGTCCTAGTTGCCTTTATCAACTTAGAGGTATTCAGTCTTTCTCAGCTTCAAAGTAGAAAGAAAAACTACAGTCAAAGACAGTGTCTGGAAAACCATTCCATTTCCTGCTAAAGCAGATAAAAGAAGCACTTTGGAAATATATTGGAATAAAAGATAAAGTCTCCAGTAGGACATTACTCTACTGGTAAGGGTCAAGTCATGGCAGCTGGAATGCATGTGTAAATTAAGATCATTAACATAATGAAAAACATATAGATACATATATGTATACACATATATGCACATTTTTATTATCTATTTCAAACTTAATAAAATTAAATTTAGCCAATTTTAATTACAGGATTATTTTTTTTAAATTTTAAAATGTATTTATCATATATTCATATAATAGTATGTTAGATTCATATAATAGGATAGGTGTCCTGTCTAATGCATAAAATGAATGACTGGCCAGCCAAAAATATCCCCAGCAAAACAAAGAAAGAAAAGGAATATCAAGACAATAATTAGGAAAGGAGGAAATGTCAAAACCCCACCAACCATTAAGAAGAAAAACAGAAAATGCAATGCTTCTTCAGTTCTGATTTTTCTCATAAGAGAGTTGACACACATGACCACCTTGACTAGAGACTAAGACCCACCAAGGAATGCAGTCAAAAATGCTCAATAAATGGCATTTATTGAGCTGTGGGGTGTTTTGTTATTGCATCTAAAATAGCATATGATTCCTGAAGTGTAATACTTTTTTTTCTACCAGTAGTGAGGATGTTCAATAGAAGCATGAACTATGAAACTGTGAAAGTGTGTTGCTTAGGAATTAATTCAATTAAGTTTGAATGGGTCTGATTTGTCAGTCTTCTAATCATTCACATCCAAATTACCTCTAATTTCTTAACTGGCATATTGATAAATATGTATGCATGAAAACATGCATTTACTTTCAATAACGGGGAGGTAAATATTAGTACAAAGGAGCTTGATTAGTGAAAAATAGATTCAGTGTGTAAAATAATTTTTTCTTTTTATCATTTTTCTGTGGTGGTTTATATTCTTGTAATAGGTTCCTAAACTAATGCATACCTAACTCCCTTACTGCATCCTGTAAAATATTATTAAATACTACAAGCCTAATTCACCTGAATTAACCTCTGTAATACTTGATTCCTGTGGTAAAAAAAAAAAAAAAAAAAAAAAAAAAAGTTGTACATAAAGAAAAAACAAAGAAACAATCAGAAAACATTATTTTGTGTAGATTCTCATTCACTGCAACTGACTAGCTCTTAAACCTTCATCTCTTGCTTTCTCACATTCTACGGTGAGTATCTTGCCTGCAAATCCTCTACAATTGTGTGTAAATGACTGTTGATTCTGCCACAGTATCTACTTCACTGGGAGAAAATATAAATCCATTCCAATTTCTTTTCTGGCCCTTTTCACCTGAGTTAGATTTATGTGTTCTGTTATAGATAGCTGTGATCCTTTCTTATACCAGTGTGCAGCAAAACTAAAAAATTCCTGAATCTAAGTGATTTCCCATCATTTTCTAGATTGATACAGTTATCAGATTAATGTAGAAATATTTATTGTATAAAATGGTGAGGATGAAAACTAAATGACCATATGCAAAGGGTTTTTTTTACATATCCTTTAGATTAACAATCTATTGTACAGTAATTCAGAAAGTGTTTTTTTACAGTAGACTAAAATGTTCTGTTATCACTTTATCCTGAGTTTCCGTTTTCTGTTCTTCTGATAAATTTTTACTTCTTTCTAGTTAAATTGGTATTTCTAGTAGAAATATTCTCATCTAAAGCTAAAATCTGCAGTATTACACGGCCTTTGCAACCTTATTAAACACACCCTCAGTAAAACTAAATCAAGCCCAGTTCAAACCTATTGTTTACTTTTTGATTAAATTATACTTTCATTCCTCTTACTGGGGAAAAAAAAAAAAAAAAAAAAAGACAAAAAGAAAAAGAAAAACCTGAACCATTTCATTATTTCATTGAAGGATAATGGCAAAAGCTGATCAAATAATTATAACAGCTGACTTAGAAAAAAATATTATATATATTGGGTGTGCTTGGCAAGGTTTAGGTAGTAGGGGGACTAAAGGGGTCACTTCTGTAAAAAGCCTCTAGAAGCCTGCCCTGTGTCCAACACAGCCAATACCAGCCAGCTCCAAGGAACACTGACCACTGGCCTAGGCTGAGTCCATCAGTCACAGTGGTATTAGAACTTCTGTGCTTCAGGAGGAGGGGGAATGGGGGAACAAACATCACAACAAAAACAAGATTGCACAAAAGCCCTTGCAGCCCATAGAGGAGTGAGAATATGTGAGGGAGACAATTCTGCAGACACCAGCACCAGTGAAGAAGGAAGGGGAGGAGGTGCTCCAGGTCTCAGAGCAGACCATCCCTTGCAGCCCATCATGAGGGCTGTGGTCTTGGAGTTTAACAGTGGAGCAGATGGATATGTCCAAAGGAGGCTGTGACCCTCAGAGGTTCCTGGAAAGACCTGTAAACCCATAGAAAGAGGAGCTCACGTGGTAGCAAGTTCCTGGCAGGACTCGTGACCCTGTGGGGGAACCACATTGGAGCACCCCATAGAGGGAACCCATGCTGAAGCAGTTTATGAAGAACTGCAGCCTGTGGCAAGGACTAATGCTGGAGAAGTTTGTAAAAGACTGTCTCCTATGGGAAGGACCACATTCTGGAGAAATAGTGTGAGGAGTCCTCCTGCTGAGGAGGAAAGAGTGGCAGACACAAGACATCATGAACTGACTGCAACCCCAAGTCTCTGTCCTCATGTGCTGCTGGGCCAGAAGGATGTAGGTAATTTGAAAATAAAGCCCAAGAAGAAGGGAGAGATCAGAGGAAGTTGTTTGGCAACAAATGAAATTCATTTTCCCAAGCAGAATCTGTTTTGCTTGCAATGGTAATTGCTGAATAATCTCTCCTTGTCCTTATCTGGACCCCCAAGCCTTTCACTATATCTTCTCTCCCTCATCCAGTTGAAGAGAAGATTGATAGAGTGGCTTTGGTGGATACTTGGCATTCAGCCAGTGTCAATCCTCCACACCAATATTTCCAATTGCAAGCACAGTAAACTAGTGAGGAACAGATCTCTCATATTTTAGCTTCTTTGTCATTTCCAGCATAGGGTTAAAATTTAAAGCTAACCATGACAAGGTATTTTGGATTCTGGAAAGAGATAAAAATATTCTTTGCATTTTACTGCACCACAGTTTTAGATACTTGCCTCCTAAATGTAATCCACTACGTCTATTATACATGCTAACTCCACATTTAAAGCCCAGAAGCACATAAATGCATTAGGAAAATTGAATTGCCAGAAAGGCCATATTGAATGGAAGAAGCCTGAAGTAGTCAGAAAAATTGTTGATGTTAAATTTTCCTGCTCTTCAGAGTTTATGCTACAGAAATATACTTTTTTTATTTTTGTTTTATGCCTTTTTAGAATCAGGTGCAGAGGACCTTTTTTTACAATGGGCAGATGGCAAAATTGGCACTATTTCCTTTGCTGTGCCCTTTTATTCAGTATCTGAACACTCACCCAAGACCTGTTTTCAGGTGCCAACAACACCCTGATGAAATGAAAGTCACATCCACTATTCAATAGATGCCTGACCTAACTTCAGTGTAGAGCACCCCAAACTGCTTAAGGAGATGCTCCATCTTCTGTAATATAACTAAATAGCTAAAACAAAGTGTGGCACTGGAGATACTCTTTACTCCATGAGTAATTGGTGGAGTTACCATCCCTGGAGGTCTTTAAGGAAATTTAGTACCATGAGTTGTGGCATAAATGTATTTAGTGCATTTAGTGCATTTAGTTGATATGGAGGTATTCGGTCACAAGTTGGACTCGATGTCTTGGGGTTTTTTCCAACTTGATTCTGTGATTCAGTGTCTTGACCCCCAAATGGGCCACAGAATCACTAATGATCTTTATGTCAATTTTTAATCATGAGAGTGAAAATAAATGTCAAATGTCCTTTGAAATAAGAGAGAGTTTGTTCTTCAGCTAAGAAGTTCAAATAGACCTTGGGCAGTGATTGACAGGTATATTTTGTAAATGGTAGAACATATATAAAACTATAGGTAAGTTAAAGTTGAGGATGTATTGTGAATATTATTTATTATATAATTTCTATTTCATTAAAATGTTGATACAGATTGAAGAAAATTGACTGGGAGATTTTTATTTATTAAGTCTGACTGAATGCATTAAGGGACAGGCTAACATGGGTGACACTGGGAGTTTTTACTACAGGTCAGCTGAGCAGGAAGAAGTCCATGAGGTTTAGAGACATCTGGATGTAGGATGTAGCCTCATGACCACAGTCCCTAGTTCTCATGGAGCACTTCAGCCACCCTGATATCTGCTGCAAAGGCATCACAGCTGAGCACACACAGCCTAGGAGGTCTCTGTAGAGAACTGATGACAGCTTCTTGACTCAGTGACAAAGGAGCCAACAGACAGAAATGCACTGTTGGACCTTGTACTAACAAAGAAGGACTGCCTGGGGATGTGAAGGTTGGAGAGCAGCCTTGGCTGCAGTGACCACAAGATGGTAGAGTTTAGAATCCTACATGGAGGAAGAAGGACAATTAGCAGGACTGCAATCCTGGACTTCAAGACAAGTAACTTTGTCCTTTTCAGGGACCTATTTGGAGGAATCCCATGGGATAGGGCTCTAGAAGGCAGAGCAGTCTTTCCATGAAAGCTGCTTAGTACTCAAGCATCACTTCCTGGACCTGCATGGATAAGCAAAGAGCTTCTGACAAAAGTCAAATAGAAGAAAAAAAAAAAAGTATGGAATGTGGAAAAAGAGAAAGGCAACTTGGAAGGAATAGTGTGTGACAGAGTATGCAGGCATACAATGAGAAAGATGGATAAAGTCCATCTTCTTTATGAGGAAAGGCTGAGGGAGCTGGGCCTGTTTACCCTGGAGAAGAAATTATTTTGAAGGGATCTTATCAATGCATACAAATATTTTAAGGGAGGATGTAAAGAGGATAGGGCCTCTTTTCAGCAATGCACAGCAACAGAACAGGAGTTATCATGCCCAAATGGAGCACAGGAAGTTCTGTCTGAATGTGATGTAAAACTTGTTTGTTTTGAGGGTGACTGAACACCAGGATAGGCTCTCCAGAGAAGTTATAAAGTCTCCTTCTCTGGAGATACTCAAACCTGGACACAGTCCTGTGCTACCTGCTCTTGTAGACCCTGCTCTAACAGCAGGGTTGGATTAGATGATCTCCACAGGTCCCTGCCAAGCCCAACCATTATGTGATTCTGTGATACTGTAATTCTGTGACTAATGGAAAGAAAAGAAAATATTTACTGTCCAGTAAATAATTTTCGGGTGAAGGAGGAAAGCAGGTAATAGATCCATATTTTATGTTACCTAGGTTATTTATGACAAATGAAAACCTCTTTCTTTCAAGTCTTTTGAGGAGTAAGATGGACATCTTTCCTGTAGTTTCAGTAGAGAGCTTCCAGCACTGTGCTTTTTTTTTTCTATTAGATAAAGCGGATTGTATGCTTAGAAGAATTCCAAAGAATTTTTTTCTTGCTGTTATAAGTTAAATCCAGAATTGCTCCTCAGAAGCTGATGATACTTGGCATCTGTGAATTACCAGACAAGTGGAGCAAGCCAGAGTTTCATGAATATAAGTAGTTAGTGGAACTTGGTATCAATATCACAGGGAGAAAGTGCAGTACAAATGTTTTCACAAAACTGCATGCAGTCAGAAAATGACTGACTAACTTTAACCATGTTTTTAAAAGAGTTATTAAATTGAGAAGAAAAGTTAGAAGGAGAAGTCAGAATTAAAACACCATGCAGGGACTTATGTACAGAAGAAAAATGATTGTTTTTTTTAAAGATGGACTTGAAGAAGCAGTGGAATGAATTCAGGCTGTAAAAAAACCAATAAAGATGCAGAAAAAAAGATGTCACAGTTATAACAACTAGATTTTTGCAGTGTAAATGTCAAAAACTTACTTATGTTAATCAGCTGGGTCAAATGCACAACTTAAGAACCAAAGTTTTCTATTTTTATATTGCTGCCATGATTGGTTTTTTTACCCTTCAGGTAAAAATTTGAAAAGGTACAAAACTGATAGAGTCAAGTCCTCTAATTACCTAAATATGTTCCTAAAATATCTGTTTCCTTGCTTCTCCTCCCCACCCCTCCATGTAATATGAACTATTCAACTTGATATTGTGATTTTGCCATGTTTTAAACTTGTTACAGTTAAAAAAATGTGTGTGGTTTTGTTTTCTTGCGTGTGAAATTCAAACAGCAGTAAGTGATGCAGGATTTTATATTCCTTGAGTTTCCTAACTTCATGATTATGATTATTATACATTATCACTATGAGCTGAGTGAGCAATTGCAGCATATGGTCAGCCCTTGATGTAGATCTGCTTCAATTAATGTTTATGTTTTACAGTTTCTGAATCAATGAAAGTAAAAAAAAAAAGAAATGAGACAACCACAAAACTATAAATTGTCTTCTACTTCATTATTTTTACATTCATTCTCTGAAACTTTTCTAAAAAGTGAATGTTTTCAATCATTTAGTCCCAAATGTAATGTAAAAGCAATGAGTACACTAACATCAAGTGAGCATTTAATCTCTCAGAAGCGTGGTGGACTGGTCTGCAAATGTGAAGACTTAGCAAGTTCACCTGGCAAATGTGTTCTCCTTTGGGCAGCTAGAACAGCTTAAGCTGTCCAAAATCACACAGCAATGGAGAGATTAGTGATGTTTGTGTCTGTCATTTTCAAATATTCATTAAATATATTAAAAGCTTTTCAGTCTTATTCACTGTGGGAATGTTGTTTGTTTTCCCCTAGATTATACAAACAATGTTCTGCCATACTAATTGGAAGAAAATATTTGCTGTGAGTCACCTTCTACTGAAAAATTTCAAAGACTCCTGATATTACTTGAGAGCCAAAATATTGATAAAAAATGCCTGATGCACATCTATAATTTATTCTGAAGTAGGTGGACTGACTGATAATCAATTTTTATCCAATGTAACATTTTGAGATATGCAAGTTCAATAGGATTTGGAAATATATTAAAACAATCAAATTCCAAGGAATTTTGAGGCAAAACCCTGTTTTAATAAGAGTTATATTACTGTGTCTGAATTTTGTTGATCCTTATTTTCCTCTTCCAAAATAATATAAAGGATATGAATTATAAATTTAGGGACCAATGAAATAGGTGACAGATCAATACTGTGGAGAAAGTATTTGTCAGAGAATGCAGTTTTGAAAAAGCCATGATAGTTGGTGGTGGCCACATAAAATTTATGGAAGATAATGTTTTCCTTCTTCATTATCTTGAGGTAATTGCCAAATGACAATGAATTTAGAAAGTTAATATGAACAATTGAACATTACTGCAGAGGTTGACTGCATAAAATTGAGTGTCTTGAGAAATAGGACACCTCTTCATGCAAGTCCACCTGAGTTACAAATCATTAGATACTTGAAACTTTCTCTGGGCATTCAAGGTAATTTTGAAACATTGCTATGTTCCTACCACACTGTACAGAATAATTAAATCTCCTTCAAAGGTAATATATTGCCCATCATGTCTATCTAGTGCCACAGTCAGAAGCAGAGGGCTAACAGTTGCTTACCCAGCCAGTGCTCTGTCACCAATTTTCTTTAGTGCCAAAGGTCAGAAGATGACCAGAGCTACCAAAGGTGATGATGCCATGAGGGTGTTGAGACACTGATACAGGTTCCCAGAAAAGCCCTGCTTGTCCCATCCCTGTAAGCCTTCAAAAGCCAGGCTGAAATGAGCTTTGTGAACATTGGTCTAGTGAAAGTTGTCCTTGACCATGGCAGGAGGATTACAGTTATTATTCCATGGCATGATCTTTAAGATCCTTTCCAACACAAATTATTCTTGGGTTTGTTCAGCCTAGAAAAAAAAGGTTTAAGGATTAGCTGTGGCCTTCCAGTACCTGAAGGGAGCCTAGAAAAAGTTGGAGAGCTTTTTACAAGAGTTTGCAGGGAGAGGACAAGGGGGAAATGTCTTCAAACTGAAAAAGAGTAGGTTTAGATTAGATACTAGTTAGAAATTCTTTTCTCTGAGGGTGGTGGGGCACTGGATAGGTTGCCAAGACAAGTTGTGGATGCTCCATCCTTGCAAGTATTTAAGGCCAGATTGGATGGAGACCTGACCAATCTGGTCTAGTGAAAGGTGTCTCTGTTCACATCAGAGGACTTGGAACTAGATGGTCTTTAAGATCCTTTCCAACTCAAACCATTCTCTGATTCTCTGGTTCTCTGGTTCTCTGGTTCTCTGATTCTATGCTGTGTAACTATCTAGAATTCTGTGAAAAATGGTAGCAAAAATGTAGTCTCCACCTTTTGTTCTTTTAATTTACACTGCTTTAAAAGTTCATTGGTTAATGACATGAAACAAAGAATTCAGCAATGAAGATCATCCTGAGTTATTTGAATCAAAGTAGTTTTCTGCAAAAGCATATTAATGACTTAGTATATTTTGTCTCTTCCAAATAAGAAGTCACAGTTTTCTGAATGAGTCTTAATGCTACTTATGTTTGCTATGTTTCTCCTGAAGGTGTTCCTCAATCAAAGCATTCACCAGTTTATGTCATGAAACATTTACTAAACCATATCTTGTTCTGTGCAGATCCATGAATGTACTGATTCATGGATAAGCATTGACTTTCCTAAGTTCATAGCCATTTCCTGCTGTCTAATCCAATTATATAGTATCACATTAACTGGGCATTAATTCTTACTATTCAATAACATTTCAAAAGTAAGTTCTTAGGAAAAAAACAATAGCCCTTAAATACAACAGCCCAAGGGAGGTGTTGGTTGCCTTCTCTCCACCAGTTCTGGTTTGGTAAGTGGTGAGGCTGAAGGTGTGTTTCCAGAAGGCCTGTGCACACACAGCACATGCACACAGCACATGCACACTGTGTTGGGTTGATGTGGCCAGAAATGTGTATTCTGTCACCAACTGTTGGAGCTGGGTGAGGTAGTGATTTCCTTATCTCCGTGGCACATACTGTCTGCTAATGAGCCATCTTTAAGACAAGGTGAGGCAATCATCTTTATCTTTCTACAACCCATGTGCCTCCAAGAAGATATCATCTGCTTCTGGGCCATTGAGTCCCACTGTATGACTGATAAAATTACATCATCCCATTGGGAGATGCTCCAGCCACGGGGAGGAGCCAAGCCTCTCCTACCTAGATAAAAACTGAGATTTTGAACAGCAAGTTATCCGTCTTTCCACTGGATTCCAGAGGTACACCAGACCTTTCCACATCATCCCTGGACCTTCAGAGGAAAACTGCACCTTCTACAGGAGCACTGCTTCAGCTGAACCACATCTGCCACTGCAGGAGGACTGTAGCCAACATTTAATGGGACTGCTACCAACACCCTGACTGACAGGGTGTCAGGTTGTATTCTACTCTGTCAGGCTTAGGTTTGTTTTTTGTAATACTGTATTTTTATTTTAATAAAAAAACACACATGGCCGCACATAACCAACACACACAGAGCATTGGCACAAACACCTGCAGCATCACTGACCTCACACCTCTTCCCTCTCTGGCTGAGGATGTGGAGTCCTCTAGTGAGAACACAGAGTTATGTACCATTTGGACTCCTCCCAGCCCAGCTGCAGACACCCAGGCCTTCCTTGCTGCAGTTCCTGACATCCTAGCCCCATGGGCCCCTGTGCCACATTGTACCACTACAACTGCTGCTGCTTGCAATCACTCTCCTCAGTCTCTCCACTGTCTGGAACTGCAAGCACAGAGACCCTCTGGCCCATGGCCTGATTCCAGTTGTCACACTCATGCCGCCATACACACATATGCACACAGAATAGAAAGACCTTCAGCCAAGAAGGAGTTAGAAAATAATTTGATTGGAAGATGGGACAGACTGTGCAGATCATGGTCAGACAAGTGTATTGGCCACCAAATTCTTTTGATATGTCTGGCTCTTTTTACCCACTTATCCTCTCTTTTCCCATACTTATTCCTCCCCAAATCATCTGAATATATCCCTTCACCCGCCTTTGGCTCCTCCCTAAACATTCTCATAATAACACTTCAAAAGTACTTTTCCCCTGCATTCTGTAACATGTTTGGCATTGACTCATCAGGATGGTTTCACACCCAGTCACTGGGGCTGAGGCAGTCCTGGGACTGTCCTGGGAGGCACTCAAGCACGGTGTCCCTTGCTCTGAGTCCTGAGTCCTCTGACACTCAGTCTTGTCTGCCATAGTGCCCTTGTAGTACTGTGAATTTAAGACAATAAGCTTTATTACCTTATGGGCTTATGGTTCCTGTTTTGGGCCTGGTAATGTCTGCCAGGGTGTTATTTGGGCTTTCCTGCTCCTCTGTGAATTTATAGGTGAGCTTTTAGCACACATCCTAACATAATTAAAGTACAAGATGCAAGTAAAATATTTTAAAAAGCAAACCCCTGGAAATAATTAATTTGGAGTCCTCATTTACTGCTATTGATCATCTTTACTTTGTTATTCAACAATTGTTTTAATAATAAACCCTGCAAGGGAGCAATCATCCTCTTACAATGAAATAGAGATATGTAGAAGCACTTCATATTAAGTTAGTCAGAAATACCTTACTGTCTTTATAAGAACTAGATATTATTTATTGAATAGTCTGTGATATTTGGAGTAATTTCATACCACTTTAGCCAAATATGATGATAATCTAGGTCTGTCTGATAGTTTTTAGGAATAGATGAGCATCTCTAAAGGGCAGATTGTTCTGTAATTATTGGAAGTTTTATGAAATGAATGTATTTATAAAATTCTGTCTCTCTGTAAGGGCTGCTGCTAAGGGAACCTGAGCAGGTAATTTAGCCTTGTGTCCTGGTTTCATCTGGGATAGAGTTAAGTTTCTTCCTGGTAGCTGATATAGTCCTGACCCTTGGATTTAGGGTGAAAATAATGTTGATAACACACTGCCATTTCAGTTGTTGCTAAGCAGTCCTTACACTGTCAAGGTCTTTCCAGCTGGTAAGGAAGCTGGGAGAACACAAGCATCTTGGAGAGGACACAGCCAGGACAGATGATCACAACTGGACAAAGGATTATATCTCAATCATATGTCATCATGCTCAGTTTATAAGCTCTCAAAAAAGCTGGGCAAGAACCATTGCTCAGAAAGTGGCTGTGCATCAGTCAGTGAGTGGTGAGCAGTTGCATTTGGGTAGCACTTTTGTATATTCTATTATTATTATTATTATTATTATTATTATTATTATTATTTGCATTTCCCTTCATTTTCTGTCCAATTTAAATGTCTTTATCTCTACCCAGATATCTGAGATTTTTTCCCAATTCTCTCCTCCCCTCCATCCCATGGCAGGAGGGAGAGAGGGCATGTCTGTGTGGTGTTTAGCTGCCTGACAGGTTACACCACACACCTGGAAACCTACCTTTGGGAACTGGAGCTTGGGGAGTTTGTTTGCATCACAAATGCTGTTCCTGCCTGTGTATTATATATGAAGTTCTTTAGAGTTAACTCCATGCTTTTCTGAGAATTCCTCCTCCAATGTGAGTGCCATTTCTGGCTCAGCTCACGGTGTAGGGTGAGGCAAATGCACACCACTTTGGGGTAAAAATAACAGTAAATTTCATGTCTAATGATATTTGGAGGTGGCAAAATAAATCACCACCCCTGCCTGAAGGGAGAACATAGTATGTGATTCTGGTCTAATCAAATGGGTTTCCTTGAACAATGTTGGACACTTAAAGCTTCTATTTTTCCAGTGATTTACAGAAAAAGTACGGTTCACAAAAACAATGTGATACTTTTTAAAGCAAAACATGCAAATTTGGCCTCCTGCTGATTCAGGCTGGCTTCTCTTCTACTTGTAATCAATGACATTTCAATTTATGTCCTGCATAAATATCCATAACAGTGTGTACCGTTTTGTGTAGACTGTGCTTCTAGAGAACTCCTCTGAGATGGTGTTGCCCTCAGTAAGTAGGGGTAGTGATGCACGTGATTAAAAAAATGCAGTAGATTCCAATTAACTTTCTTTTCTACTTTCTTGGCAAAACTGGGCTAACAATAAATAATAACATTAAAACTTGTTTTCATTACTACAGTCAGTAATTATGATTCTGAATGCACCACAGGCCTGTCCTCTGATATAAAAAGGTGTCACTTTAGGAGATTTTAAAGAAGAAAAAAACATTTTTTTAGATCTAGATGTACACTTTCAATATTTAAACTCTAAAAGTGGTTATTTTAGAAATAATTATCCACAATTAAGGACAAAAATATATGGCATACAGATTATTTTATTTTTCAACTAATCTTCTAGTAAGCTGGTGAAATTTAACTATTTGGTGAACATTCAAAGAGTTTGTGGATACTAAAAATTTCACACTTGATTAAACATTTAATTAATGTCTTTATTGTGACAATATATATCACAGCCTTATCTTTTAAGTAGAAATATGAGTTCAAATTAACTGCTGTTATGTAAAGCCATCACCCCATAGACTAGAGTCATCTCTAACTGATATTGCCAGATATACCAGATCCATACCAGTTAGGCACAATTAGGATAAGATTTTTACTATTGTCACAATGCAGACTACAAAAATATTACAAAATAACGAAAAATTGTTTTTGATTTTTTTATCTCACACTAAGCTCTGTCACTTTTATCTAAATGAGACAGTATTTTCACCTGACACAAACGTTTGAGCTCAGGCCAAAAGGCTTTTAATTTCAGTTCTAGCTAGGATCTATTAATAGAGAAATTTTGGTCATATATCTTATATATCTTCTTATTATTTTCCATAAAGGTTAAAAAGAGTTTATTCTTATTTGGCACCAAAGGTATGTTTCTTCCACATAAATATGTCTGTGTACAAACTACCATATTTTAATTGCACACTTTAAGTCATAGCACAAACTATGTAGCAAAACCCAGTTCTCCATATAACAGGTTCAACTGAATGATAGATTTAGAGAGCATAATGCTGTTGATTTACCAATATAATGAAAGACAGTATTCAACCCTTAAAAATGGTGGGAAAAAAAGTATTGAGGATGAATTATTATGTGGCTGAGACATGAAAGCCTAGTGCAATAGCACTTTGAAGGAATTCCTCTTATCCACTGTGGAAATCTACATCGTCACCTTCTCAACTTAGCAGTTATATTAGGAACATTTTATAGTCAAGGGGGAAGAATAAGCACTCACTGAAAAATAAGTCTTATCCTAAAATGACCATATAAAGCCTTATGTAAGGATTCTTCCTTTGACTATAAATGTAACCTAGTGACTTTCTCATCTCTTTCTGTCTACATTGTAAATATCTAAAATTGTGTGACAAATTTAAAATTTAGAGTTGGATTGATTTTTCCAAAATGGAGGTAACAGGGGACATTTGAGACATTCAAATCATCTTTGTGAGCTTGGGAGGCATCACAAAAAAACCTACTAACCTTGGGGTCTTGGTGTCAGGATGCTTGAGGTCAGGCAGTGTACATTACATTCCTAGTGTTAAAAACATTTTATGTCTCTTTGCAGACGATAAAACCGCATCCATTTTATCTTTCCATCTTCTTTGATTGGAAATAGAGGAAGTGGGATTTATTTCTCATACATTTTCAAGGAGGTATATATATTACATATTTTCAATTAACATCAGATAATCTGGAGATGCTAATATTGTAATAAAAAAATTATTTGAGAGACCTTATAAATAGTTTAATGTTTTCTTAAGTATTGTTAGCATTAAATGACAAAACTAAATGAGTAAGACTCAAGATAAAATAGTTTAACTTAATGGATATTCCCATACCAACAAGTATTGATGTGCTTACTTTAGGTGGTAGAAGCTGTTACATACTGCATTTTTGCCAGAAGTGGTTTGAATGTATTCATAAAACAAGTCTAAATTATCTTTCAAGTCTGAAAACTCAGCCAGCTACTGATGTATCATTACAGATAAAATCATGAGATTACTGATATAGATACTGATACACTCATACTCAGTAAAAGCATTCTTCTTTCCTGTCTATTTGCTGCCTGTGAGAGTGCTCTGGAATTCTTCTGAGGGCAAACTATCCCTGAATCTGGCACCTAACTTCTTATATCCATATATTACCTAAGAAAATGATGACTATTTAGTGTTGCAGAGGAAGTTGAGCCTTAAATGAAAGACAAAATTCTTTAAGGCACACAGGTGTGTGTATGACGATAGAATAAAATTTTGGTTTATATTAAGGCAAATAAAAGAAGCGTAGTTATCTCTCTGCAGAGGATACATACATGGCAAATTAAAAAATTCAAATTTAAACCTAAACTTCCATTATTTCAATATCTTGTTCTGCCTGCTATTTAGAATTAGGTTTGCATCCAAATACAATTTGGGTTTAAATATGGGATGTAAATTAGCTCTGGAAATTTGGGGTGTGGGGCTGGGGGTGCTCTGGCTGCCCTCCAGCTCACCTCTCTCTGCTTGGGACAGTCCTGGCTGCCAGACCCAGCCCTGCTGCCCCAGGGGAGCCCCTACATCCCCAGGTGCTGAGGATAGCCCAGCCCATATGCCCTGACACACCTGTACCTTGACATCTGCCTTGACTAAAGGCAGTATTTCACAGTTCAAATACCTAAACACGTATCAGCAGAGTATAAAATGTTTATTATTATTATTAATTTACCTTGATCCCATAAATGTCATGTAAGCTTTATGGAACAGATAAAAAGACATGGTCCATGAAATGAAAACCTCACCATCTAATTTTAGAGAAGAGAGAGCCAGAGTAAGCAAATAAGTCATACTGCTGAAGAGAGTCATCAGGAAAGGTTTCCAGCTGCAAAAAAAAAAAAAAAGTAAGATGGTGTGGAGCAGCACATGTAGGCTAGGAGAATGACAATATGAATCTCCTTAGGCTGAAAAGGTATACTGCCTAAGGCTCAATAGGAGTAAAAAAACCCAAAACATATTTTCATGTGTTGGCACTGAAATCAAGCAAATGACTCTTTGTATGAGAATATCATGCATAAAATAGGATTAAAGGAATACTGATTGTATCATTCTGTCTTCATAAATGTGCAAATTAAATAATGAAACACTGCAATTTTGTTTTAACAGAAAACACAGTGTGAGAATACATAGAGTTCATTTCAGAGAAATCCATTGGAGGAAATATGAAAATCTTACACTACTGGCTCTCACTAGGCACCTACATAATGCCAGATTTTTCATATCACACATTAAATAGTTTTTGGCAGCTCATACTAGGCAGTATTATTAATGAAAAACTGTTTTAAAAAATTGGCAGCACTGGTGTGAAAGTGAAACTAATCATAATGGTGTGCTGTGGGAATTATTTCAAGACTGACAGAATTACATTTGTTTCATTAACAGAGAGTAATTTTAAAAGGTAAAAATACACAAGAAACATTTCTTGAAATAAACTGATCCAGTAACCAATTAAATGTGACAACAACTTCCTGTAAATTTTAGTTTTATAGATACTACATATTGAGCAACCTATAAAAATATGACACGGACTAAAGCAGTTGGATGATTTCCAGTTACTATTCCAATCTTCCAAACACTTTTCTTAATGCAGACAGTCCCTTAGCCTTGTTCAGACTGTCTTTGATTTCTTCTGTACATCATATAAGCATCAAGCTCAGTTCACACTTCAGGATAGAGATCAAAGTTTTGATTCTTTGGAAAAATCTATGGACTTCCTTATATTTATTTACTGAGGGTAGTATGCCTATGCTTTATAGGTAGTACTCAGTGCATGAGGGACAGATTTTATGTTTACAGTAATGGTGTGCAAACTGAATCAAAAACACCACCAAGGGCTACTGAAAGCAGAGATGTTAGAGACAGGAAGGGCCATCTGACCTGCCAAGTTTTCACTGCATATTGCCAAGTCTTGCCATTTCTTATAGGTTTCCTGTTTTAACAGATGACTCTAGCGTATTTTTCAGATCTTTATCAGATCAGATCATTTTCCAGTAAAAGAAATCATTATATTCTTGAATCTTTGCCGCTATTAACTTTAGCTTTATACCTCAATAAAGGACTCATATCTTAATAAAATACTTATCAGAGTATTCCTGATTATTGTGCAGAATATGACCCAAATCATGGATCCTTTTAGCCAGTCATCGTCTCAGCTGTGAAGTTCACATTTGCCTTAGACCCCGGACTAGACAATATTTTTTTCAAATTTAAGGCTGCTGTAGACATTGAAAGTAGTGTTTCCCATCTCTTTGTTATGGGAATGTGTTGCAGTTGAATATCTTCTGCATTCTTCTTCCTGGGGGAGAAACCTGAAGTTAATCATCCATGTGTGCTCCCAATGAAGCTTTCTGCACTTGAAGTTGCTCAGTTCCTCGTGTTAACTACCACATTCTTGTTACCACATTGCTGCCAGCCTGCCCACAGCTGCAGGGGGAGCAGAGCAGCTCCTTCTGTGGCTGTTGCTGCAGGAAACAGCCTTCATTCAACATCTGCATGCTGTTCTGCCAGGAAAGCTGCAGCCACACCAGCTCCCGAGTCTGCAACGCCAAGCTGCAGGGAAGGCTTTGCTCTGTGCTGGATGGGTTAAGATAATATATGTTTAACACACTTTTGTTCCTATATCTGAAGAGGCTTTATTATGTTTTTGCACCTCATGTTTTTTTTGTTCCTTATATTTTACACTGTCCAGATGACTTGAATCCAGCACAGTTGTCATATGCAGCACTGAAGACCTACAGTATGAATCATGACTCCTGGTGATGATCCAGAAGATACTACATCCTGTAAAGGCTGTAAAGGGATATTTCAGGTTATATCCCTTTGACCATCTGATTTTCACTAAAATAACAACAATATAGCACAGGTTATACAGATGAAGACTGTACAAACAGAAAATGTTTGTAAGAGGAGTTTTGTCCTTCTCTAATATGATAATATTTCAAGCTAAAATGGTATGAACTCCTGAAGAGTAAGCAGGTATTAAAAAAACAAGTTTTTACATACTGTGAGCACATTAGTGTTGTCCTTCAAAAAGACGTATCAAATTCTCAAACATCTTTTTTCCATTATGGTCTAGGTCTCTGGAAAGACAAGGACTTACAGTGAAATTTCTGACAAACAGATTAATTCTAACTGTATTGGCATAACAACTAGATGTCTTTAAATATCTTTGTAGCTTTTGTGAATTCTTAGAAGTTTCAGATTTTCACATTTCCAATAACACCTGAAGTGGACATATTAAATACCTAAATATTTTCCATTAGAGAAGCTCATACTATTTATTCATGAACACTTTTGTTGATTCATGATATGATGCACAGTAGTTTCTGGTAGTTTCAGGTGAAAATTAGAGACTAAAGGATTTTACAGCATACCTTGAAAATGTGCATAAGCTTAATGAGCAGAAACTAACCATTATCTCAATTACAACCTAAAGAATGAGATGCTGATATCATATACAATATACGCTGATATATTTGGTAGCCATCCTTACATTTTTAAGAACCAGCACTGTTCAATAAAATAAATGGATTGATTTCTTGTATTTGTGTTAGAAATTATGTTTCCACAACCAAATACTTGATGTTGCAGTTTTCTGCATCTATAACATTTTTAAAATCTTGCCACATATGGGCATTAGAACAAGACTGTTCCAGTATATTCTCACGCAAGCATCGTTTTACCTATAATACCTTTAGCTATTTAAAGAAGACATGGAGAGTTTCCTTAGACTGTATTTTTCATGAGTTGGACATCGGTATTAAAAATGATAAATTATCTGGTTCACTTACTGGGTACCAGGTAGCTTCTGTCTGCTACTTTTTGAATTATTTTAAGGTTGCTTATGTCATGGTCATTTCTGAGAGGAAATAGGTTTGTCTTTGCATAGTAACCTGAGAGAAAGAACAACTTACCCCTTGGAATTTCACTTTGAACTGAAATAGATTACAGAGAAAGTAGATTTCAGTTCAATTTTTATCATGTGGAAGTTTTCTTAGAATTCTAAAGTCATATGCAAAGCATTTCTTTTGTCATAATATGTAACTAAAGTTGTAAGCCTACATTCAGTTCTATCTTATTTTTTTTTCTCTTTTTCTTATTCTATACTCTATATGTCATTCATCTAAATGGAAGCTCCAGAAGAAGCTTATTAAAAACTTTATCAAAATGTAATACACATTTCATCTCTCAAGGAAGAGCATTCATCAGAAAGTTTTAAAATGAAAGGCAGGTTTCTAATATCTTTTAAATGTATAAAACAAAGGACTTTGTAAAAGGAAATGTGTGCATATGGACTCTTTCCTTTTAAAAATATACTCAAATTTTGAATATTTGCAATAATTATATAACATGATACATAATATGATAGAATTTTTCCCTTTTAAAAAGTAAATATTTTTCACTTCACTGCAATGTTTTGCACCAAAGAGCAAACTCAAATTATGTCAAAAAGGCATACAATACAGTTTACATGAGAAAACAAATAACAGTGAGTATGAAAAATAATTAATGCAATAAAGCCTCTTCTCCAATAATTCTGCCAACACCACACATGTATTTTAAAGCTAACTGGAAGTGGCACAAACAAGTTATGTTCAGTGTTAAAATATTGCATAAACCTACAGATTTGTCTTTATCTTTCCACATCTATCCCTAAAGGTACCACTATCTGATTCACTAGCCATTTAGTGATGGTTTGTGCTAAGCTCGCCCTAATGCAGATCTAGCACAGGAAGTTTGATGTGGTACTCCCCTCCTAAACCTCATCACCAAACTGCCTGTGGGCACCTGACGATGGAAAGCACAACAGGGCATACAAGCACAGTGTGAAAAATATTTAACTACTTCTGTTTTTCACCTTTATGGACTGTAAGTGGACAGAAATGTAAAGTAGAGGGTGGTTTATACAACAGAAATAATCAACGGCAAAGGAACTGCTATGATGTTTCTCCTATTTATTATTTCTTTTAATAAAGATGAGTATGTGATTCAGCTACTTGTTAGACAACATGAGGTAAGAAAGGAAAATGATGCAATAAAAGCCAAGGAGAACAAGAAGAAGAAAGAAGATGTACAATTTCAGAAGAAGGAAAATAATTTCCTTTTAACATGAAGACATTCTGTAAGAGATGGTGATAATGAACTATATTCACTACATTCATGAAGTTGTAGAGTCCTTGCCTTTGGTTAAAATGCAAATCTAATAAAAATTACTGACAATATTTAAATGAAGGAGAAGATTTAAAAAAAAAAAAAAAAACATGGTTTCAAATAACACTCTGACTGCTCTAACTTGGACCCACGAAAATATCACCCCCTAATTTCATTTTGAATTTTAAGGAGAAGAAAAAAAGAAAGGACAAGGCTGGGCAAGAGAGAAGAAGGGGTAAGAATGGGCAGGAGAAGAATATAAAAACACAGACTTGTGAATCTGGCTCAGCTTCTAGACTTGTTTAGTTGTTGGTAGAATCTATCTCTGAATTTAGTATATTTAAAATATATGAGTTTTTACTCAAGGACAGGTAAATGCAAAAATTGCATGCAGAAATACTGAAAAACTATCAGTAATTCCAGTGCAAAGCAAGAACTGAAAATATTTTATTTCTCTGTAATATGTTTTAGGTTTCAATAGGAGTATCATATAAATGTATGAGCTACAGGCTGTTTTAGCATTTTGAAATATAAGTCTGACTATAAATAGTGGAAAATCTCATGGCACTAACTTGCAACATTCTTTAAAAATGGATGTAAAGGTATCAAATGCCACTGCACCTTGCTAATAAGTCATTCATACTCTAAGGGTAAGTGCAGGTATAGAATTCAAGCTCTTTTCCTGAATATTAAATAGTTATTAAACAGACATTTACAGACAAAGGAAATTCACCATGTTTCTGAATTGCCAAGCATTATATTAATATTCAGTTGGTGAGCTGCTGTGTAGAAAGAAAGACTTGCTAGAGGCTTAAAATGCTAAATGCATGTCTCAATTTACTGTAACTGCATACTAAAAGCATTGCTCTGTCATACATTAGGAAGAGAAGTTCAGCAGCTGTTGTAATGTAGGAAAAGTCCAAATGCAAGGTACTTGGTGTGAGTTCTTAGAATTAATTGAAGTCATAAGCACACTAAAGGAGGGGGAAAATCCTTTGCCTACATGAATATACAGTACTTTTCTTCTTAAAATTATATCTCTTCTAGGTTTTTGTATTAATCAGTAGTTTAAAGGATATCTGTTAGAGTTGAGTGAACTGGCCAGATTGAATTAAAGCTGATTCAAACATTTTGCCACAGCTTGCACCTTTTGAACCATGCATGATATAATTGAAATATGCTTGATTTCTTTCTGTTCTACCTAGGGAAAACTGAAGAAAACTAGAGTCTTCCTACTATGCTGAGTCCATCCAGGTGAATTCAATGAGATCATGTGATCTCAAAAGATGCTTAGGGCAATCATAAGCAAAGATATCCCCTGTGATGTTAAAAGAGCAAAGCTATGACTAGAAGGCACACCCAAATTTCATGCCAGTCATGTGCAAATCATAAGCAAAATCTGATTACTCTATTTAATAATCAACATTATCCTTGCAGGTTGTCATCAAGGAAGGCTTTAGTATCACAGTAATGTTAGTAACAATATCATTACCATCCATACAAGTCTAATTGATTCATAAGTTTACAGCACACTCATCAGTGCATTTCACAATTCTATTCAAATATTAAGAAAGGCTTTAACAAATTTATTTTCTTAAAAAAAAAAATGCAAAAGCCTGAACAAAACTAGTATTTTATTTCTTTGGAGGTAGCTTGCCTCTTTCTTTGCAGTTCCATTTAAAAAGAAGCATATAGCTGTATTGCCTCAGGAAGCATCAAGAAAAGATATTATTCTCTTACAAAGGAATGATTTCCTCCCTATTCTATCATTACTCCCAGAGGTTAGCAATTTGTTACCAGCTCTGAACAATGCCAAATGCTGTCTCAGCAACACTGAACACCACATGGGACTTGGAGGGAAGGAGAGAGGAAAAATCATGGTTCCAGTTTTCCTTTTGTTCAGTTTCCTTACAGGTACAAAGATTAAGCAAGTTCTAACTCTACCCTTGCTCTGCTCAGATTCGTTGTTGCAGCAAAGAGGCAGGGAAGACAGTTTGAAGTTTCATTTCTCAACATAAAAAAAGATAATAGTACGATATTCAGAATTATTATGTTTGTTGATGCTGAATTAATAATACTGTATACATGTGAGATAAAGCCTATGGTACAGAATCCTTCTACCTTAATTCACATAAATTCTATATTTATTGACATTTCTCTAATTCAGAAAAAAAATTTATTTGTAGTCACTTGTTTGGAGTATATGAGTGATTCATCCTTTCCCCTCTCCTCCCTTCCCCTGCCCTCTTTTTCTTTTATTTGTGGTTGGGTGGCTTTTTGTATTTGTTTGTTTGTTGGTTTGTTTGTTTGTTTGTTCTATGGTAGATGTGTGACTTGGTCACTTTTGGAGGTAACATTTCAAAGAAATATTAGCTATGCTATACAACTATATTTTAAACTCTGTGGTTAAATTTGACAATTATTTATTTTTATAATGAGAGACCTGAAGGAGAGACCAAGAACTTCAATTAAAGTAGTGGTAAGTACAAAAAACTTCTTATGAATAGTTTATTGAATCCTTTGGGAAAAAAAGAAAAAAAAAAAAAGTGTTAATGGGTTCATGTTTATAGTCTTAGCTAAATAATAAAAATGGGAGGAGTGACCAATTCCCCAGAGTGCTCTGCTGCACAGGGTGGAGAGATGGGCTGAGAGGAACATTTTGAAGCTCAATAAAGGCAATTGCAGGGTCCTGCACCAGGTGACAATAGCACCAAGCCTGACAGAGCTCAAGAAGCATCTGAGCAATGCTCTCTGGCACATGGTGTGATCTTTGATGTGGTACTGTGGAGAGCCAGATGAACTTCGATGATCTTTGTGGTTCCCTTCCAACTCAAGATATTCTATAATTCTATGATAAAATGGAGTGAACCACAAATCACATGGAAAGGCTGTGAATGCAGCAATAGACTTGCCCTGTACAAAGCAATCTAATACCTTTCAAAGATCTGAGTGATGTGTAAACTGGAGTCTGAAAGTGAAGATTAATTTTGTTCAATGATTCTATCAACAGTAAATACACTAGTAAATGTTTAGTTGAGTCATGTTGTTTATATGATCATAATAGAATACACAATTCATTTTCCTACACATATATTGACACCCCCAGTACTGACACAACAAGAAGGATGTTGATCACAAAGCCAGTAGATATGAACCTGAACACACAAGAGATTCAGACCATAGGGAAAGCTTTGCCATTTATGTTTCTATAATCAGCCTAGTTAATCCATTTTCTTCTATTTTAGGAACAGATCCAAATATTTACCACAGTAAGTTTTAGAAAGCATGACTTTTAAGTACAATCTTCTCTTTTTTACAGAAAGTGTGTAAAAAAGTGTGAAATCATTAGACTGTTCTAAGAGCATATAAGAATAAGGCTGTACTCTAGGCCTAAGACTGGTTTCAGTGGAATAACTGTCAATTTTCAGTCCAGGTTTTAGTGACAAGTGATTAAACCATGACAAAGTAGCCTTCTTCTAAAGCAGCACTGCCTGGAAATACATTATTTTTTATGATTAATGCAGTGAAGTGTGTGCTGTAAGATGCCCAATTCAGTTGTGTGCATTCAGAGAACCATCATTACTGTAATACATTAAAGGGTTTAAGCTGTGACTGAAGAATGGCTGTGAATTACAGAAGAAAGAAGCTCTGAGAAGTCATTTATACTAATAGGAGAACTAAATGCTTTTTCAGAAACATGTTCCTTTGAACATACCCTGCACACCAGGTTGTATTGCACAGAAGTTCCACAGATGAGCAGCTGTAGCAGCAGACTTCAGAGGAATTCAGTTTCCTTTTTCTTTGCAGCTGTAATGTCAAAGAGCTGTCAGCTTAAAAACTTTCTGGGTGTTATAACACAACATAATACCAGTAATTAATGAACATTTAGAGGTTTTATTTTTGTCCATTTGTTGCTCCTATACTGTCCTTGATATAGGCAAACCTATCAGGTTTTAAACAAATCTTTTAAAATAAGGAATTACAAATAATAATATTTTTAGAAATTCTATTACATGAATCAGAGTATTTCATTCCCACTTCTACAGTTGTAGGGGAAAACACATAAATCATAATTTACGTTGACAGCCAGACAACAGCCTTTGAACAGGTTAGATTTATAAAACCCTCAAAACATTGCTGGACTTTGTTGTACATAGGTGTCAACACATTCAGTTCCCAAAGGCTTAATTTTCTCCTAAGTCTAAGTTGTAGCTTTTCTACAAGCAATTTTAGAAAGGCCTAAAAAATGGAACAAAACCTATTTTTTTATTTATCCTTCGCTCTCAATGGCCTCTGTAGCTTTTGTTATGTTTAAACAACACACTTTAAACAATAATATGCTGTCCAGGATGGAACTGATTTCTTTATAGCAGCCTGTATGGTGCAGTGTTTTAGATTTGTGGCTAAAAACAGTGTTGCAAACACATCTATTTGGTCACTGTTACTGAGGATTATGTCAAGGTTTCTTTGTACCAAGTGAATAGGCCAGGAGTGGGCAAGAAGGAGAAGAAGGAGTGGGAAGGGACACAGGAGGGACATCTCATCCTAAACAGCCAAAGAGAAATTCCAATCCATGTGATGTCATGCTCAGCAAAAAAAACAAAAACAGGGTTCATTCAATGTACCTGCTTTTCAGAGGCTGACTGTACATCAATCTGCTAATGGCAGATAGTTACTGCCTCTGCATCACTTGTGTGTTTTGGTTTTGTTTCGTTGATGGGTTTGGTTGTTTGCTTTTGGTTTTTTTTTTTTTTTTTTTTTTTTCAGGGGGCTGGGGAGGATGTGTCTCTCTTTTGCTTAACAAACTGTCTTTATCTCAGCCAATGAGCTTTCTTGGTTTAATTGTTCCATTCACTCCTCAATCCAGAAGTGGGGAAAATTGAGTGAGTGGCTGTGTGGGTGCTTAGCTGTTGTCCAGAGTTAGCCCACTGTAACTCTTGAAGTGTTTGTCAGGGTTGCAAGCATGAGACTGGACTGCTGAACTGACCTTGGTCTGAAATTAACTGAGCAGGATGTGATAAAGTACCGGGGAAATCACCAGACATGACAAATAGCAGTCTGAGAAGCAGCCAGGTGTTAAAGACAATGCCATGAAGCAGAGATGCAGCTCAAGAGTGTTTAAAGGCAGAAACAGGAAAGACTGAGCCTCACAGATCCTTTCAAGGAGCACTGAGTCCTGTTGGGATTGTGTTTGCCCAGCACTGCCAGGATAACTGTGCCAGTAATGCTGTGCACCACTGTCACCCATGTGGTGATGGCAAAAATACTAAATTGAGTATAGATATAGTGGTGCTGGGATTGAAGGAGAAAAAAAATCAATAAGGGCAGGTTCTTTATATGAGAGTGTATAGGTGATAAACAAGGGTTAAGAACCAGAAAAAAATTACATTAATTTATGTAAATCATGTCATTGTACAGGATACTTGACAGGCAGCCCTGTATTTGATGGCACAGGCTGTGATGGACTAAACCCTTAGGAACATAGTGAGACCTCTTTAATGATAGAAGGCCCAGTGGAGATGTGCAAGAGTGATATGCCCATTAAGCTTAGAGAATAGCTTAGAGAAGATATCTTCATCACAAAACAAAGGGAGGTTGTTTTAGTAAACAGCCATCAAGGTGGGTGTTTCAGCTAGTGTAAGTGGTTCTCCTTGAGTTCATTAAATGAGTGTGAAGTGTGATGCTCCCTCACCAATATTATCTTGAAAACTCCATGTCTCCTGACTGCAAAACCAAGTCAGACACCTGTGTTCTCATCAGAACAGGTTTGTTGTGCTGCTCCAGGCTTTGCTGGTCAGATCAGGGTTGCTCACCAGGGAAATCCAAACAGCCCCATTCACAGGCTTTACTTTACCTTATAGTTGGCTTTTTTCCCCCTATTTCCTCCTCATGGATAAACAATTCTCCTCTATTAAACTTTTTGCCATTTATTTCAGTTTCATTGATTTTACAATACTTGGTTTAATTTTGGCCTTAGGCACTAAACCCTTGGTGAGCCAGCAGCTTCTATTCCACTATTTGTTTGGTTCCTTTGGCTTATATACAGCTCCTGATACTACCACAACTTCCATAGTTTCTACCTTTCCTATCTTAGTAGCTTAGGCCCTGGTCAGATGGGACCATCACTTTTCCCCTTATGTTTTCTGCAGGATCCAGATAATTCTCATCTTGAAACCCTAAGAAGGAAATCTGTGGAACTCTATTAGCGGCAGGTCACCAGTTTAAGGTCACCCTATTCACTGTAACCCATTGTGCCCAACCCATGAGCCAGCTGCCCACCCATCACATGATGCATTTATTCAACTGTGTGCTGGACATCTGTATATAAAGAACAGTCAAGAAAGACTGTTATTATACAGGAAATGCCTGCTATCACATTGAAATTGTGACCCATTGCTGTGAAACAGCAATTCAGAGTGAAAGGCAGTAAAGAAAAAGAGTTGAAAGCTTTAATATTGTGCAAGTTTAAATTAAAAATTCTGTTTATTTGTACTTGCAGCCATTACTAATTACAACTTCAGATCAAAATTTCGTTGTTCAATAAATAACTATAACTGTATAACTCCTTTTTCTGAAATGTGTTCTCCTTCAACAATGACAAAAATATCATCTGTCATTCACAAGCATGCTGGTTGGAAGGTAAAAATTATTTGTTTAGTTTCTTTCTTTGCTATTTGTTTTATGTTCTGCTTTTTACAGTTTTTGTTTTTTTTTTTTTTTTTGTTTTTTTTGGGGTTTTTTTGTTTTTTTGTTTTCTTTACATAAATTTGCAAGGTTGATGAAGCAATTAACTAGATAGGGCAGAGGGTAATTTCTCTAATTACCCCTGAGGGACTCCAGAACCCTGTAAAATCAGCTATAAACTGAAAAATCAGCTTTCATGAGTTGCAAGTGAGCTCTGAAAAATCACTAGAAATTTGTCCTTAAATAATATTAGCATAGTAGGACAAATAAAAAAAACTGAGAAGTAAACTGGAACTCCAGGGATAAGAACATAAGTTTTTTTGCTTTTGTGGAAGTTACTTATGTGGGATATTACCAACTTTCTCTTCTGAGGAATTGTGAGGATGGACACACAACCAACACCAAGAACAGTTTCAAGCATCAGTACTTTATTATTCCCCAGTACAACCTTTTATTACCTTCTCCCTCACATGCATAACACCTGAGTGCCCTTTTACTCTTTTGTGATTGGTCAATACACATCAAAATTCACTGCTTCTTTTCCTTCAATGCTGTTCACCTATCTTACAGAGCTGCACCCCATTAGGGCTTGGCCCCAGCCCCATTCCCTATGTCTCATAATCTGTTCTCCTACAGAATTGCAACTATAAGAAAAAAACTGATCTATGCTCAGACAGTGATAGTTGTGACAGAGCATGATTTTTTTCCTAAAGAAACAACTACAGAGAAGAGTATGTGTAAAGCATAAATAGCAACTTCTCTCCATAGCCACTGAAATTAAAAAGGTAATTAAAAGAGAATGTTAGTTGAGCAAATGATATATGAGTTTTCTTTTAAACAACTCATTAGCACAGATCAAAAATGCCAAAGAGCTTACTAAAACATTACTTAAGAAGGCATATTATTAAACATAAATATTATGCTAAAATCTTACTAATGCTGGATGGAATTTTACTTTCTCTGTGTCACAAATTGGAACAAAAATGTGAAATTTCAATATTTTTTGAAAAAGTATTATTGTATATTACATTCTGTCTTGACAGGACACTTGATTGGTAAGGTCAAAAAGTCTTGCATAGGTAAGATAAAAGTTTTACTTCAGGGGTATCATTTAGACTATATTATAAGGTAGTCTAAATACCAAAATTAATAATATTGAGTCATAGAGTCATAGATGTTAAAAGATGTCCAGCACCAGTCCTGATACTGATTCTTGATGATCACCACTCATCACTACTCTGCACTTGGACATCAAGCCATTGACTGCAATTCTGAGAGCAACCCTTCTTCCCATTCCTTATCCATTGAGTGGTCCATCTGCTAATCACAGAATCACTAGGTTGGAAGAGATATTCAAGATCATCAAGCCCAACCCATGCCCTCACAACTCAACAAGTCCATGGCACCAAGTGCCCCATCCAGTCTTTTATTAAACACATCCAGGGATGATGACTCCACCACCTCCCTGGGCAGATCATTCCAGTATTTTATTATTCTTTCCATGAAAAACTTTCCCTAATATCCAACCTATATTTCCTTTAGTACAACTTAAGGCTGGGCCCTCTCGTTCTGTCAGCTGCTGCCTGGAGAAAGACACCAACCCCCACCTGACTACAGCCACCTTTCAGGGAGCTGTACAGAGTGATGAGGTCACCCCTGAGTCTCCTTTTCTCCAGGCTGAACACCCCCAGCTCCCTCAGCTGTTCCTCACAGGGTTTGTGTTCCAAGCCCCTCACCAGCCTCGTTGTCTCCTCTGGACGTGCTCAAGTGTCTCAAGGTCCTTCCTAAACTGAGGGGACACAACTGGACACAGCACTCAAGGTGTGACCTCACCAGTGCTGAGTACAGGGGAAGAATGACCTCCCTGCTCCTGCTGGCCACACTGTTCCTGATACAGGCCAGGGGTCACTGGCCTTCTTGGCCACCAGGGCACACTGCTGGCTCATGTTCAGTCAGCTGTGACCAGTGCCCCCAGGCCCCTTTCTGCCTGGGCACTGTCCAGCCACACTGTCCTCAGCCTATTGCACTGCAGGGGGTTATTGTGGCCAAAATGCAGAACTTGGAACTTGGATTTATTAAACTTCATCCCATTGGACTCTGCCCATCCATCCAACTGTTCCAGGTCTCTCTGCAGAGCCCTCCTGCCTTCCAACAAATGGACACATGCTCCCAGCTTAGTGTCATCTGCAAATTTACTGGTGAAAGACTCAATACCTTCATCCATGTCATCAATAAAAATATTGAACATGACTGTCCCCAGCAGAGACTCAGAAGGACACCACTGTGAGTGATCCCCAGCTGGATGCTTCACTGTTCACTACCATGTCTGTCCAATTTAGAGGACAGGGTGTTACACAGGACAGTGTCAAATGCTCTGCACGAGTCCAGGGAGATGACATCAGTTGTTCTTGCCTTATCCAACAACACCATAATCCCATCCATGGGAGGGTCCAGATTTGTCAGGCAAGATTTACCCTGAGTAAAGCCATTCCAGCTGTCAACAATCCCTTCCAGATTTTCCAATAGCATAATTTAGCATAATTTCCAAGAGTGTAACTGTTAAGGCTAGGGGGGTTTCTAGCCTCAAAGTGCTACAAGTTCAGATAGCTCCGAAAAGTCCTTGATGCAGTACAGCTACAAAGCTAGCTGAAAAAGACTTCAGGACTTCACTGCAGAGGTTCCAAAGATAGTTTATTTCTCTGAAGGGGTTCCACATGCAAAATCCAATTACATAGTATAACAAATGGTTTTTATAGCTTTCCAGAGGACAGAGTTTCTAACCAATAAAACTACAAGTTACAAAACCATCCAATTACTTTAAAATTCTAAGTAAAAAAAAACCAATCACTTAACTACTTTAAAAACCAATAGGAATTCTAAAAGATAACAGAGGTTTTGATAAGAAGGAGGGGGACATGCTCTGAGGGGTTTCTTTATCTTCAGGGAATTACATCCCAGGGGCCTTTCTTGGGGGATATGGTATCATCTACACAAGAGGACTTGCTCCATGACCTTCCCAGGCACAAAGGTGAGAGTGTAGCTCCCTAAATCTCACTTTTTAAAGATGGTGTTTATTTTTATAGTGTTTATATCTTCCCTTTTTCCAATTTGAAGTGTTTTGACACTATTGAGGCTGTAATAAAAATTCTGCCTATTTATTTTGAGGTATGGAGATGTGGGAGACCATCTATCAGAGTATAAGATAATAGTGTGAAAATAACTGTCCTAAAAAAGATCAGCCAAAAAATACTCTTATCAAAAGTATTAAACTGTGACACGGCAACTTCTATCAAAGTTATCAAAATAGAAGTGCTGGTGTTTAACATTATCAAGTGTTGATATTAATAGCTAGAAGTGATCTTTTAGGCATTTATTAAATGTTTATGTTATAATTAAGGAGAGGGAAATTGGGTAAATTTGGGAAAGTATAGGTGTATGATGATACAGTAGGAAATGTCACCACTTTAAATTCTTTCTCTTCTCTATCTAGACAAGAAAATTTACTAAGGAAGCTTCACAGAAAGGAGCAAAGAAATATAACTGCTGTTTTAACAATCGTGTTATCCAAATCATTGCAGATGAGCTATGGATCATCAATTTACTTTAATTTTTTAACTTAACTATGACAGTTCATGTGAGGAGAATGTCTAGTGCAGTGGAGTGGGAAATGAAGCATTTCTTGTTTCAGTCATATTTGAAGAGCCGAATCAAACATAAAAATCCAAATCAGTGAAATAATTTAGTCTCTCTTAAAAATTTGAGTCACCAGTTCTTAGATGAGTCATCATTTAGAACATTAATATAGCCTCATGGATGTGCATAGGACTGCAGTGTTCATTTAGAAAATTATTGTTTCATCATCATCATGCTCCTAGTTTCTAAAGTGTCTGCATTCTAATCAATCTTGACCACATAAATTAATAGAACGTTTCTCTGAAGTGTTAAGAGAACATAATTCTTTTGGTGGTTAATAAAACTTCTAGGAAAGCAGAAGTGGCTTTAGTATGACCAAAACATTTCTGGAAAGTAAAAAAAGCCAAAAAACCCAATTTCACAATCCATTTACAAGACAGCAGTATCATTTTAACAGAAGAGAGAAAATTTATTATTATCAACAATGATCCATGTCTACATGTTATCCTTTCCATATATATCTTTGAAATGCATAGACTGAACACAAGTATAAAAAAATTCAATCAAAAATACAGATAAGAAACTTGATTGAACATAGATGGATGAAATTTTAACTAATATATTGTGTGAAAAGAATGGGAAATATAAAAATTGTTAATGCACTCTACTACTAGAAAGTCCACCTGACTCTATAGGGGGCTGGTCACAAGGTAACTAAGACTGCTCTCTGTTTAATGGGTAGATAACTTCCCCCAGGCAGAAGTAATAGCAATCTTAAATATATTCTTTGTGAAGATTACACACATACTAAATAAATAGATTCTGTAAAAAACCCTGAATTAAAAACTTCCAAAATTTCATTGAGACACGACAATGTCAATCTCAAAAGTAAAAACAGTGTGTCACATTAAAAACATGGTCAGATAAAAGAAATTAACCTTAGAAAACTGCAAATTGATATAGTTGATTGAAAAAAAAAAAAAAAAGTGAAACCAAAGCAATAATTACCATCTCAACATACAACCCCTTAAGAACTTTTTCTTTCAAAAAATAAGAATTTTTTTTCCATCAGAAATGCCTTAAATTGATATTCCAGAGGAGCATTGAGACTAGCTGTGCTTTCAGTTCTGCTGAGTGACACATGTGTTTGACAAGGCATTGATTCTGGTAATTCCTTTTCATGCCAGAGACAGTCATAGGCAGAAATCATTCTGCTTGGGAATGATATTCCAGTCTAGGAATTCACCAGAAGATGTTGGTCTGACAGTGAGATCTGAGGTACATACTTTGTGAAGAAAGAAAGAGAGACACATTTACAAAATAGTTTATTCCCACTGAGTTTCTAAAATATAGTCTTTAAAAATTTAGAATTTAGAAAAAATTGGTATTTTTCACTGGCTTAGAAGAAAAGCTCCTCCTGTGTTAAAGAGGAGATGACAGAAACTTTGGTAAAAAACGTTGACTCATTTGGAACTCAGTTACAGATGTACTAAAAGATCCTCTGTACTCTCTGTCCAGAAACTCCTTTTCTTTCTTGAGCTGGACAGCCCAAAACTGGAAACAGCACTTGTGATGCAGTCTCAGCAGGGCAGAATAGAGGGGGAGTGTAACCTCCTCAACCTTGTGGCCACACTCTTCCTATGCACTCCAGAACTCAGCCACAGAACTTCTTGCTGCTGCTACCATCTGCCTCACTGACTTTGTTCCACTTAATTTCTTTCCTCTGTAATCATAAATGTCAGCTAGATTACACTTCCTATTCATGTTGTTGATATGCTTGAGTTCTGAAAGGCTGATACAGTAAAAATTCTTTGATTGATTAACTTTAATTTGAAAGTCAATAGATGATATACCAGACTTCCAGTACCAGACTTCCAGCAAAGGAAGTCTACAAGAAAGATGGAGAGGGACTTTTGACAATGGAATATAGAGATTGGGCAAGGGGGGACAGCTTCAAACTGAAAGATATTAAGTTTTGATTAGATGTTAGGAAGAAATTCTTTTCTGTGAGAGTAGCAAGGCATGTCTCAAGATGTTTCCCAGAGAGGTTGTGGAGTCTTCTTTCCCAGAGACATCAAAAGTCCTCTGGACAAAATGCAGTAATGCACTCCAGGGGGCCCTACTTGTGCAAATTCTGTGGTTCTATGACCATTATTTTCAAATAGCAAACAATTCCATGAATTTGCCATTAAAAGTATTGTTACTGTCTATTTATACATGTATTTTGAGAAACCAGCTTGCCAATAAATCACTTTGTAATGAAGATATTGAATCTAACCCATTCATTCTGCAGAAAGGTGGGCTATTCACATATATATGTAGAGTCTTACTCAATACATTTATGATAATGATTGTAAATTTTCAAATTTTATGCAGATCTTTTTTATATTTCAGTAGGTGAATTTCACTTCCACTAGGAAAAAATGACTAGGAGTAAGAAAATCATGTAGGTAGTTTGTGTCTAGCTCAGTATAGTGTCACAGAGGATGCAAGTTTCTAATTCTATCAATAGCTTCAAAACAACAAATCAATCTGCAGGGAGCAAGTACTATGTCTATAATTAACTTTGAAACTGGTTCAAATACTTTTTCATTTTTCTTTGGTCATGTAAGCTACATGTCTTGTAAACTCAAGCAATTTTCTTAAAGACTCTGTGAGCTACCAATTAATGCAAAAGACTTCTGTTGATACAGCATTCCAGACAGCAATTCAAGTCAGCTCCCTTCACAAGCAGCAACAACAAGCTCCCTCTCTGCTGCCTTTTCAGCTGCAATTGCACTTGAAAAATGCCCCTAACTAACTACTGTGAATGGCAGTAATATTTTGAGACAGGTGTTTGTGGATGGCAAAGAAAGGGCAGCAGTCTTCTGCTTTTTGTCAGTGTGATTCAGCCTGGAGGCCCAAGTGAAATGTTTAGATTTATTTGTATAGGAACATAGTCAAATTAAAGAAATCTTAAAAAAAAAAAAAAAAAAAGAAAAAAAAAAAAGTGTGTCATAAATATAACAAAACTCGTTTTGGCACATTGAATCTCTTTTGCTATTTCTATTAATACACTATATCCTGTGTATGGATGGATTTGCCTTACATCACATGATTTTCAGATAAACCTTTGGCTTTTATCACTGTTGTCACATAGAAAAATATTTGTTCCTAAGAAAATCACATAGAAGTAAACTTCAGATTTATGTATCTTATATTCTTGGCTGAATTCTGTGCTATTGCTTAGCTAAAAGAGGAGAAAAAAGAGTATATAAATGTCACAACCTGAATCTGAGACCAGGCTCTGGAGAACTTTGTTAGCTCTTCAAGTTTAGACATAGTGAATGTGGTTAGAGAACAAAGCAGCCATATGTATTTAACATCACTGGGTTGTTTTGTATCTGGAAGAGCTACATTTGGCCAAAACATGTTCAGTGTCTGCATTCTCAGGTATGGGGTATCTGGGTCACAGAAGACTGACATATTACTTCACCAAAATCTGTACAGAAATGTAAACTCCTCAGGAACAGATCAAACACAAATGTGGGGTAGGAAAAGCAGCAGGTGGGTGCTTAATCATCCCATGACCCTGCAAAAAATAGAGAAAGAGAGAGATAAAAAAGAGAATAAATGAAATAAAGGCAGAAAAAAAGGAAAAGGGAATAAACTAAGTAATGAAAAAAATCAAACTTGTAGTCCCTAAATTTTGTTTCACTGCATATGATGTGGATTAGTATTTTTAAGGCAGAAATACCTATGCACTATAAATTTAACTAACTCATTTTATAGTGGGTTGTTTGTTATCTGACCTGTTAACTGAGAGTAAAAGACTCAATGAATTTGCAAGGCTCTGTGCAAAAATGAGTTTTCTCTTTGAGCCAGTGCTTCAGAAGCAAACATTTTATACCTTTAGCACTGAGAAATAAATAGTACATTGAGCATTCCTATTATATCCAAAGTAGTTAAATTCCACCTCTCAGAAAAACTATTAATTGAAGAAAGTGAGAGTATAATGATCTTCCTTTAATTTAGAAAAGGTAGTACTAGAATTCTCTCTGTACACTTTACAAAAAAAAAAGTTGTGGGAAAGTCACACTGCAAAGAAATTAAATATATTTAAACTCAAGCAATTAAATTCATGTGAACTACTTATAAAAGGAGTATCCAGCAAATTCCCCTCATAATTAATATTTGTACATGCAAATAGAATAGTAAGATATGTTTAGAATATCTGGAAGTATTAGGCAGAGTGAGTTTTTTCTGACCAGCCATTTCTCTAGGGTTCAGTGTCAGCCTTATTTTCTTCATTAAAATTGTTAGGTTCTAGTTAAACAACTTTAAATTCACTTTCTTAAAGTCCTCCCTTTTTTTTTTTTTTTTCTGAATTCTGGAGAGCAAATGCCACGTTTATGCTAAAAGATAATCTTGATAGGTTATTTAAATTTTTCCCCCTAAAATGTACCTCTTTTAAAAAAGGATTCAGTTATTATACCAGATGTTGTATTCTACATGATTTAGAAAACAATTTCTGTTTTGTACTCTATGATTTACTGACTCAGGGTTTGAAATTCCTGCAAGCCACAAATCCATATTATGTTTATAAATTAAATTAATAACATGCCCCAGAACTATAATGAGAATCTCTTAACAGCATATTGTATTGCAATTAGCTGTTTTGTAATGAATCTGAAGGAAAAAAAGGCACACATTTAAATGAAACTAATCTGACCTATAAATAAATTAGAAATCATTGTGAAGTTTAAGTAGCCATAAACAGCCATAACCAGTTGTTTCTTCATCAGTTATGTAAATAAATAGTTTTAAAATTTAAAATCTATCACTCATTAAAGAATTAATTCTCATTGTCTAAAAATTTTAGTTCAGTTTTTACTTTAAATTTTATTTGTAGTGTCTTAATGATTTTAATAAATTAACAAATAAATTAACAAATAAAAATATAAAAACAGGTATGAAAACCAATCATCTCTACCTGTTAATCATGTTTCTCTTATTTGTTTCCATATTAATAATTCATTAATTGTAGCACACATTCCTGTGGCAGTTTTGGTTCCAATGGATCTTCATCTTTACAAATTTTTTAAAAATTCTCAGCCTACTTTATCTCAATAGCACCATAAAAATTTACTGATGTCAAATCATGTAAAATCACAGTAGGCAAAGTCATAAGCATATTATATCACCAGCTAATGTGTTTAATTTAAAATAGCTTCATTTTGCAATTTGTCAGTCGAGGGTTTGCATGTCTTCTTTGTGGAGCAGGAGTTTGACATTGAGTTATGCTTTTACACTGTTCAGTAATGTAAAATGTTCAGAGCATTTTTCTCCATTTCAGGCAACTTCCCATGATGTATCTATTGACACTGATGTTCTAATACAGCTTATTCCTGCCAGACATTTTAATCCTATCTGCCTGAATTGAAAAAAAAACATTTAAGAAAAAGTATTCATCTTTAGACTGGCTCATACTACAATTCTTAACAAGGGTGAGAACTTGTAACAATGTGCTGCAGTCTGAGCATTATGTGTTAGTCATCAGCTTTGATCAATATTTTGGAGCTTCACTTCTGTCAAAAGGGATAGAAAGCAATTATACAGCATTACCTCTGAGGTGCTATTCCAACTTGACCATGGTTTTCATTCTTTTTCTTCTTTTGCTCCAGAAATGAGTAAGTTTTATGATATTCAAAATCCTTCTACATTTTCTCAATTGTTATTTTGTTCTTCAGTTATAAATTATCAATAACAGTGTCTTAGTTATTTAATGCATTATGTGAAATATATGTATAAGATATAGAAGACAGGTAAATGTGCAAAGTGGTGAGGACATTTTTACTTCTGTGTAAGGACACCCATATCTTTCTCCTCAGGGCTACTCTTAACCCATTCTCAGTCCAGCCTGTATTTGTGTTTTGGATTGTCCCAGCTCAGCTGCAGCATCTTGCACTTGGCCTTGTTGAACATCATGAGATCTGCACAGACCCGTCTCTCAAGCCTGTCCAGGTCCCTCTGGATGGTATTCCTTCCCTCCAGAGTGTTGACCACACCCCACAGCTTGGTGTCTATGGAAAACTTGCTGAGGGTGCACTGGATCCCACTATCCATGTCACTGACAAAGATGTCAGACAGCACTGGTCCAATGCAAACCTTGAGGAATGCCCTCAGAACACGCTAAACTGTTCTTTGTTCTGCAGTTTTAGGATGTGACAATCTTGTCCTTATTGTTTTGGTTACTGTTTTGTATGAGATGTATCAATCATGGGAAGGGGGGTTAGGTTTTCTTTTAAATGTATTCTGCAATCTGACATAGTTTCAAACATCTTTTTCCCTTTTAAATTATTTAATTTCCCAGAAAAATGTTGACAACCACGCCATGGAGTGCCTGTCAAGCACTGTGGGATTTGGTACTGTGAAATCCCTCTTTCCCACTCCATGCCTGTCATAAGAGTGAAAGATAGGCATGGCTTCTGTAATGCACTTCACCTTGTCAAGAGGAAAATGGGATTTATAAATGTACGACAACAGATACATTATTGTTAGGTATCTAAGGTCAAGGGTGACCATTACTGAAGACTCAACCCTCAGTATTGCTAAAAAGTCATTTCAATTTGGAGTACCCCATTATCCTGACCATATCTGAACCAATGGATTTGTTCAGACCAATTCTTCAGACAGTATGAGTGATTGCTCCAACTGTGTGTCAAAAATTAGTGCATGTTTCTAAAAGACTTGAGATTTAGTTTCTGCTCAGAACTAGATGAAGGGGTTTTCCTTGTAACCTAGATCCTCTGGATATTCTCTGTGTTATGTCCCTCAGAGCTGAGAGATGTCTCATGGGAGATAATCATAAGAGACTTTAGGAGAAATTTCCATTTCCAATATCCAAGCAGACTTTATAGCTCTACTGTAACATCATATATTATGTGTCTTGCTTTCTGTGTCCTAAAGTGTAAGGAAAGTGAATCTATTGTGGAAAGGAAAATCTCAAGCTCAAGTATTAGATTAGATCTAGTTGCTTTGAAAAGATTAACATGAGTTACACATATACATCTCTTGGGTTCCATGTTTTCTTTATGAAGGAATAAAGGATTCAGAAGCGAGATTTAGAGGAAGTAATCTTCCTCAAAGCATATGTACATTTATAGTAAATCCAAGAGAAGAAAACAAATTGAAAAAGGGATTTTCTAAAGCATTACTTGATATAAATATTTTGGAAAAAATGTAAAGAAAATCAATCTCAAAAATGAAATTAAATATTTTTAAAATTAAGCCACTCAGAATTGAAACCCATTATTTGCATCATTTCATACATATTTCCTGGAGTTGAATGTAGTAAGAGTGAGGAATTTCTGCTGTAATTAAAAGAGATCTTGTTATTGACAGGATTCGATTACAAAAATGCAAGAATGCACAGATCATGGAAATTATCAGAAAAAAATTAAAACAGAAAAATTAACAGAAAAATTAAAATGTTAAGAAAAGTTGTTTGTGTCAAGGACTTAGAACTAATTTTTAAAGAAATGATTAAGCAATAAGATAATCAATGAGAAAAAGATCAGGTGGAACATCCTTTAAAACTGTAAAATTTTATTGTTCACACATGCCATATTAAAAACAAGTGAGAGTAGTGAAATCTCAAAAGAAAAAATCAGTTTGAAATAACAATATATACAGTATTAAGACTACTGCATCATTATATTAAATCCAGGGATGAATTTCAAACAAGAGCACATTTGTTTCTGAAATTGAACCAATATTACTGGAAATATCACAAAAAACAGTAGGTATACGTGTGTGTTTAAAAAGTAGAACTTCACTTCAAAGACTCAATTTAAGCAGTGAAATTCAGTAGAGGATCATTGGAAGGAGCTAAGAAGATGAATTAAATTTCCTAAGTTCATGTGTGTTGACAGACAATATAAGAAAAGTTTAATTAACATCCTTAAGGTTTTTCTAATATATACAAAATCTCCTTATGACGGTTATGGTTTTTTAAAGTTTTCATTGAGATATCAAATAAGCTCAATAAATTTGTGTGAGCATAAGAACAGCTGTTAAGTTCCTACTTCATTTCCATTAATATATAAGTTTTATACACCTTTCTTTGTATCCCTAAGTGTTGAATAATTTTAAACATTCATTTAAATTATGTTTCATTATTGATACAACAAGCAAAGACTTTCCATCAAAAGAACATTTCTAATAGATGTCTCTGTATTTCTCATCTTACTTTCTTATAGCTCTCATACATTTGCTAACCTTAGTGAGTGGAAACATCATCAATTTAAACAATTTTGTTCAAATGAGTAATAGTAACAAGTAACGGCTGGATGAAATCAACTATTTTAAAATTTGGGGTTTATTTTGAGGTATGATAATGGTAAATAATATCTACATAAAGTAAGTTTAAATAAGCATCACTACTCTTCTAAAACAAATGGATTAGGTTTTTTAGGTTTTTCATGTTATGAAGTGCATTTTTAAACTGTATAGATACAAACCACAATTTTTTTTTACTCTTAAACTCATGTCCTTTTACTACTTATTCTGTAATGTCTATCCAAGTGAAGAATGGAAGGGCAAGAACTTGGAAAAAAGGCAACTGGATGCCCCTTGGAGGAAAATGCCAAATTATAACAAACCTCTCCAAGTTCCACCAGATGCTTCTGCTTCATTATGGGAATGCTCTTGTTCAAGGGAAGAGATGTTGCCAGCCATATCTGGAAAAAGCTGAAGGAATACAGAATACCCTGTCAAGCAACATTTTATAGCAATTCTTTGTTACTCACCAATATGTCTTAATTTTATATTGTCAGCTCTTTTAAATTCAAATAATCAAAAAAATAAATCTGTCATCCAGATGTATGCCAATTCCATACATCAATGAAAACCTCAATTTTGTTACAATGCATTGGGAAAGTGTCATACAAGACCAGCTACTATAGTCGCCTAAGAGTAATTTCCCATCAGAGTATAGATGAGTCACTGTGGGTGATAAATTGCAGTCAACCCCTGAAACCAAACCGAAATTCTTATTCTATGGATAAATACCCAACCTTTGAGTTTATTATCTGACACTGCACATAGAAGCAAGTCAGACAAAGCTACCAGCACATTTTTAATTGAAAGAGTTCAGAGGAATGAAATAAACTTATACAGAGAAACAACGTAGTGGAAATCTACTAATTTCTTATTTCAGGTCTCTTGACTGTTGAATCTTAATGCATGACATTCCACAGGTGTTGGCAGAATTAAGTATATCAGTAGTGTAGACAAATAAGAATATTAATGAAGAGATATTTCCTATGAAACAGTTTCCATATATTTTCCTAAAAATTATTTTTAGACTCCAAATGCATCTGCCAATTTCTGCAGATTATAGAGTGAATATTAATAAAACTGAATACTTATATGTTTTTTATACTGGATTTACTATGCAGGGGAGTTTCATTTGGGTCTAAAAGTCTTTAGACAGCAGTGTCCTCTTTCAGTTACTTATATTTCCATTGTTTGAATGGTATTTAAAAAGGATGTAAAGGTCCTTGAACAAGTCCAGAGAAAGGTGACCAAGCTGGTGAAAGGGCTGGTAGGCATATCCTGCCAGGAGCAGCTGAGGACATTGGGATTGTCTAGTTCAAGGAAAAGGAAGCTGAATGATGACCTTGTCATCCACTCCTCAGCTTCCTGAGGAGATAAAATGGAGAGGCTGACCCCTTTTCCCTATATCCAGAGACAGGTGTGTGGGAATGGTTCAAAGCTGCATCAGAGAAGGTTCAGACTTGATGTGAGGAAACTTTTCTTTACTGGAATGATCATCAAATAGTGGGAAGGGCATCACAGAGAAGAGATCAGTGCCTGTTAGTGCTCAAAAGGCATTTGTACAATGTCCATAATAACGTGCTCTAACTTTTGGTGAGCACTGAAGTGGTTAGGAAGAAGGACTAGAAAATCATTGTGGTCACTTCCAACTGAAATTATTCTATTCTATTTTTGAGATAAATGTGCAGTTTTCTTAGATTTTAAATGAATACTCACATATAAGCTCAAAGGTTCAAACCTGCAGTCAAAAAAGAATCTGTTATCAATTCTTTCATTTAGGTATTCATTAGGACTTTTCATAAACGTAGAGGCTTTTGTAAAAATGTTTTAAATTTTGGCCTTGGAAAGAGTACTAAACTTCCCTTTGTGAAGAGTGAACATGTTATTTTCCTGAATTTTAGTTGGAGATTTTGGGCTGTGTCACAAGGTTCTGACACAAGTGTTAGAACAGCCTCAGTTTGTAAGTTATGCATCTTCTGACATATGGTAGGACCCACAAGGAGAAAAATGTGTTCCTGTGGCAGTTATAAGTTACCATATAATCTTTGAAGGCAATCTAAATTTTCTTTATCCAGGCAAATTATACAGTCTATTATGTGGTCAAATATCCTGCAAACACTTTTCCCAGGTTGCTCTCTGGAATATTATGGATCAAGGTTCGTTAGATTACAATGGCCTTCCCTTACGGACATTTTTTCACTGGGCTTCCTCACAGTGACTGTATTAATGCTTCCTCTTAAAATGACTGCATTTTGTGAGATGTTAAGAAATTCTTCTTAGTGATAATCCTTTGTTCTTGATACAGCTGTTGCAATAGGAATTATCTAAAGCAGATTAGCTGGTTGATAAAAAATTATACTATCCTAGAAACACATTTTCTTCTTTTTATTAAAGACAAAACTTACAGATTTAGAAAAATGCTTGAGTGAATGGTCAGGTAAAATCTTGTTTTATTCACCTACTCAGAACTAAGATTTTTAAACAAAGGGCAGTGTTTTGTTTATGATTTTCATAGTGCTTTCGTTTGTTTTTCTGCCTCCCTGTGTTTCTGCAGTTACAACCTTGATTTACAGCTGGTTTGCCTTGATTAAGTCTTTTTAATATTCTAGAATGTGTGGTCCCAGAACTCAGACATTTTTTCCTGGTAGTGAAAATTGCCAGCTGAAATTCTCCTTTTTTTTTTTTTATTGCATTCTGCTTTTAAACACTTGCTTCTGGGAAATGCTTGGATGCTTTTAAGCAAACTTCATCACATAAAAGACATTTGTAGTAAAAAGAGTGACTTGTCTCAGCAGGAAATGCAATTTCCAAAGACATCAACCATAGGAGATGTCTACATTCAACTATGTATTATGACAAAGAATTTGGTTGCTAGCAGCAGGAATATCTCTGAGCTGTAAGAAATCACAATGCTCTTTGAAACTGGAGAATATGCAATCTGTCTTATGCTGGAGATGTATTTAAGAAGTGATTAGGCTTCTCTGTATAAACAGGTAGCTGAAACAATGGCTGCCACCACATAAAAAGTGAAGAGTGTGAAGGTAGTCAAAAAAACTAAGTATAGGGAATAAAAATTGGTTTCAGTAGAATATAATAAAAATTATGGATATGGATGTGTCTGAATGTGGGAGCAATGCTAACAGCAGTAAGAGAAGAAAAATAAGATGAAGACATGCACAGTGTTCTGGGGGGGAAATACATTTGATTTGCAATCCAGGAAGATGATTTTGGCTTCCTTTATATTAATAGTCAGAAGAACTGAATTTTGTAACATTTTAGGCATAGAACAAGAACTCTTCCAAACATATTTCATTGCTAATTTCTTTCTTTACTCAAAGGGACTTTAGAGTTGGATTCATAATAATTAATTCAGTTGATTAGGGCATGATGCTAATAAACCAAAGCTGTGCATTCCATCCCTGTGTAGGCCATTCTCTTAAGAGCTGTACTCAATATGCTTGAGGGTTCCTTCCATCTCAGAATATTCCCTAATTTTAATGAATTAAGCTGAGTGAGGTGCTGTACTAGCTCACAGACTGCTAAACAATTGATCCTATGGTTTAATTGTTAGGGCTCCCACTTGGATGTTTTATCCCACACCAAACCTCAACCTCCCAGACAGTGCCTGAGGGTGGCTCAGAAGAATATTGGGCCAAAGCATAGGTAGCATAAATGAAGATACCTGTATTTTACCCTGGAAAAGAATATAACCATATGGAGATGAATTGTATTGGATCACTTCTTCTCTGTCAAACAACAGGGCCTTTTACTTACTAGAAAAAATATAGCCTATGAGTCTTCATATGACTCACCAGAAATCTGAAATTATGTTAGGTGAAAGGTTTATGTTGTACAATGCCAACTAGTTATAGCTTCAACACTTTGTCTTTTCCAAACCTGTTAATATCGCACATTTAATGTATAGAAACATTTTTTGAAGTTTCAAATAATAATTGGCTAATTGCAGAATCACAGAATCATGGAATATGCAAGTTGGAAGGGACCTACAAGGATTATCAAGTCCAGCTCTTAACCCTGCACAGGACCCTCCCCAAGAGTGATACCATGTGCTTGGGAGCACTGTCCAAATGTTTCTTGAACTCTCTCAGGCTTCATGGTCACTGTGGACAAGACAGCTGCTAATCTCCACTTGCTCATGAGATCCACCCTGCTGACCAGCAGCATACCATGGAGGGCATATTTCCAAGTGGGCTCCTTTAGGACCTTTAGGCTCCTTAAAGCTGTCATCCAGGTTCTTTAGGAAACTTCTGGCACAGGTTGTACCAGCTGTGTGATGCTCCCAGTTAATTTCTAGCAAGTTAAAGCCCTCCATAAGGACAAGGGCAGTTGACTTGTAAGTGTCCCTTAGTTCCCCAAAGAATAAATTCATCAGCATCATCATCCTGGTTGAGAGCTCTACAGCAGACTCCTACAATGACATCTGCATTATTTGCTTGCCCTTTGATTCTCACACAGAGACTCTGAATTGTGCCACTGCCAACTGTGAGCTCCATACATTCCAACACTTGTATTATGTACAATGACAACTCTCAGCCTGTCCCTCCTGAAGAGCCTCTAAACATCCAACAGGGCCCTCCAGACACAAGACTCAGCCCACCAGATATCACTTATACCTGTAATGTCAAACCTCTGGGACTGAGACAAAGCCTGAAGCTCCTCTTGTTTGTTCCTCATGTTGTATGTATTAGTGTAGAAACATTTCAAGTGTGGTACATTGGAGGTAACACCTCATGAGGCAGACTGAGAGATCCCATTAGTGCTCATTTTCTCAAATTCTGGCACACCATCCCATCACTCATCACTGGCAAGCCTCAGTTTGTCCCTTTCCCCCTTCTAAAACAACTTTTAAACGAATACTTATGATGATGACTCTGTTATTCATCCACTTTTTTTGCAAGATATATTGAACCAGCATTTCAAGTTTTACAGAAGTTTAAAAGAAGAAGAACAAAAAAAAAAAAAAGAAAAAGAAGAAAAAAAGCTTTTTTCTTTTTTTTTTTGTGTGAATTTAGTTGTCCTCAAAATAGTCTCATATTTAGTTTATGGTTGTTTTATGCTGCAGTATTCCTGAAATAAATCAAATCAGTCTTCATTTACAGCAATCAATGTATGTGATTTAAACTTACATGCAGAATGAAGCACTCTTTTTTCCAAAGAGATCCAAAGAAATGATTGTCATTGCTGTGACTGTAGAGATGTCATGCAGAAAGCCCTTAGTCCCACCTTACAGTATTAATTCAATCATCTTTCTTGGTTTTGTCCTGACATGAGAGTCTAATGATTACACTCACATTTTAGTCTAATCTGTCACTACCAATATTTATTCTGACATAATGTTTCTTTGGCACCCAAAACATTTTTGACTGGCCATTTTCCAGTGGGAAAAAAATCATAGATCCCAACCTGAAGATTGTAGAGAAAAGAATGACATCCCAGAAGAGCAAACTAAAAACCACAATAACTATTAAATGCAATAACCAATAAAATTGCCCAACTAGATAAATGCTTTTCCTAAATTTAAGTTTTTTAATGTCCCTTGCTACATTTATCACTCTGCTATATACAGAGCTGCCTTGCAGTGAGGTTTTCTTAGATGGGTGACCAGAAGGGTACAGCCATCCCCAGTAAAGCTTCATATATCAAAAATTCTGGACTGCAGTAAAACTTGGAAATCCAGTCGAATATATTTTACACATATATCATATGGTGACAACCAAAGTTCTTATAAGGTGTTGACATAAAAGCAGAGAACACAAAAATTGTTAATCTTCAAACCAAGCAGTCAGTGCCTGGCATCACAGTAAATCCATTGTTTTCCAGAAATACTCATTTCTACATGCACATTTGTCCTGTGGTTTGTGCATAGAATTAAATCTCAGCCAGTTCTACTGATCACATGGAGAACAAATGGAAAATACATTCAAATGTATCCCCACCAGAAGCAGAGGAGACCTAGTTCAGCCTCTGGTCCAGCCAGTTATCCTCATTATCAGTTCACTATTGTGTACAACTCTGAGTATTATATCCTGCTAGTCTGCCTTGATGGGTTATGTCAATTTTAAGTCAGATCCATGAAGTTGATGTAGTTGACAAAAACAGTTATAAATGGCTAGAAGGTAGATAGTAAAGCAACTGATCTTTCTTTCACATTCTTCATTAGATTACTGCACAGCATCTAATCACAAAGAAAGGAGTTATGATGAAGTTCCATGCAAGATTTAAAATATATCATGTGCAACGGTGTTTCTTTCTCTCTCTTTTTTTCTGTGACAATGAAGTACAGAGAAATGACACATTTCTGACCCTGCAGGAATCCAGGAGATCAGGAGGCAACCACTGGCAAGATGAACCCTTTAGACAGGAACTCTGTTAGGTTGGAAGACAATACTGTTTCTATTAAGCATATTCTTAATTTAAACAGATGTCCTTTAAATAATTAATAAACAACCTTTGAATTTGTATAATAAGGGAATGCATACAAGCAGGAGGTATTATGTTGGAAATTAATAGACAATGTCATGAGGTTCAGCATCTTACACAGCATAAGTTATGACAAGCTAAAAACTCTTGCAGGCTGCCACACAAACCAGGCAATAAAGAGAGATTTGAAATAATTACACCTTTTTGATATTAAATATGAAATCACATTGTGTGTCTTGTCTGACAGCTAAGGTTCTGAGCATCTGATTAAGGCCTCTGAAACAAGTCCATGGAATGTAGATCCCTGGAAAAGAGAATTCCAAATTTTCATTAATGTATTAGCCAAGGGGATCTGTAGTTCAGTCAGCATTATCATTCCAGACCAGCAAGACTTGTAAGCACCTTGGCTATTTTTATTTTTACATGGGGCTTTTTATTTAATTAATAGACTCACTAAACATTTATGTGTTTTACATTCTGACATCCTAGAGAGAATTTAAAATTCCCAAGGGGGTTTTGATATTGCCTGGACCTACTTAAAACATATTGAGTTCAAGAAAAAAAGCACATTACATTTTGTTTCTTTCATTAACAAAACAGGCTACAGAAGTTCTATAGGCTGCCTATATGCAGCCTTTGAAACACTGCAAAAATTTTGGAGACTGAACTTCAAATATTATTTCTTTGTTAAAGTGTCTCCCTTCCTTAATATGTAGCAAGCCCACAGTTTTCTCTTCTGGCATGAATCTTCTAAACATATAAGCCTTCTAAACATATAAGCTTTCCTATTCCTTCTTCTAGGCAAGGAATAATGAAGAAATAAGCAAAAGAAAGACTAGCTCCTTAGCTCGAAGACTACTCCCAAATTCCTTTTGATTTACTATATAATTGCTTTAGTTTCTGACACTTCATTGACTAAAATGGATGCTTAGTTCTGGATTCAGGACCAGAATGTAAATATACATTTTTAGAAAAGTATCATAAATATTATTATATATCCTTGGGTAGCTACTTCTTTTCTATTCTATTAGATGTATTGTCTCTGACTATCACATCTTTAGGTATTAAATGTCCCAAGCAAAATCCAACAGAGTTTTTTGTCTTTCTTATTCTTTTCTTTGCCACAACCTCTTAGAACAAACATTTTTTGGAGGGGCAAGGATTTCTGGTGAATAGGAAATTATATTTATAGGTAGCATTTTTGATGAGTAACTGCTGCAGTGTCACTAACCAGATAACTAGAACACTGAATCACCTTTCCCTGCACATCTCTCCACCCTTCACCTGCTTTAATTATCTAAACAACAAACACTCTGAATCACTCAGTCATAAGCAAATAGGAATTTGAAGAATGCCTGCCCATATTAATATTCCTTAGATAGTGATTGCATTGGCAGTAATAGATTAATTTCAGTCACAACCAAATATGTAAAAAAGACTGTATGGATATAGCTGAGAGTAACATTTCAAGAAAATGCAGACAGCATCAAAGATCAAGACAATATCAAAATCAGAACTGATATTTGAAGGCTAAACTGAAGTTGTCAGATAAAGCTGTGACAGACATCTTTAAAAAACCTGTGTTTAGATAAGGATGCTGATCAGTTAGAAGAAGTTCCTGAATTCTTCCTGATACAATGACTTGTAACAAGAAAAAAACAAGAGTTAGAAGAGTTTACAAAGAAATAATAAAGAGATATAATGTGAAGGAAATACACTAAAATATAGGTGGAGAAATGTAAACCTACATGCACACACTAATGTGCTCATTAATATTTGTGAAGTCTTAGTGTAACATCAAATAGAATGATGTTATGCATGAAGTATGAAGGAAGTTCCAGCTCCAGTTTTCAAATACAGATTTCTAAATATAACTTCTTGATTGTATATTTAGGCATCAACCACATGTGCTGGTTATAAATAAGTACTGACTACCTAAAGCATATATTTGGATACCTAAAAAAAACCCTAACACCTCCTCCCCTTTCCCAAGGAATATTTAAAAATAAACAATAGAGAATTATAGGAATTCAATTTCATTTAAAATGCAAACAAAGTACGAATTTGGATTTTTTAAAATTATGCTTAAAATAAATACAGCTATTTGGAGCTTACATTTTAAAGTGTCAGTAAAAGCATTGACTAAGAATATCTCACCCATCCTCATTCTTTCTAGTTATCTTAAGGTCAATTAAAAAAGAAAATAAGGGAAAAAAAATTAACATGAAGGAACACTAAAAATTTCAGACATTTAATAGAGTGTCTTATACAATGAGTATTTGTAAAAATATATTAAAAGGTTAATATATCATAATAAGGTTTTACAAAAAAGTTACCCTAAGGCAAAACTAAATATGATTGCTGATATGGCTTAAAACCCAGCATAAAAACTGACCTCACTCAAGCTGCACATCTTCTCCTGCCCCTTTCCAATACCAGAGAAAATACTAGGACACATCTAAAGTTGGAATCACAATTTTACTGGAGAACTGACAATAAACACAACAATAATAAAAGAGGGCACAAAAGAAAGAGTGCTCTACCCACAAGAGGATATTCACTGCCCAACAAAGAGGGAGAGGGGGAGGAGAGAGGAAGACCCTGTCATTGTTTTCCAGACAAAGGCAAAATGCCACGCTGCCCATCACCCAGCACCTGGGAGAACAAAGGCAGCATTCCAGAAATGCTCTTCCCACTCACCTTCCTCTCCCCAGTTCCCAAACAGTAGAAACCAGGGGCAGAACAAAAGCTGGACTAGTTCTAGCTAGTGCTAGAAATGCCACTCTTTCCCTCTGTATCCAGAGGGATACAATAGCCCTGCACCTTTTGATGTTATCTGAATGGTTTTCTGCATTGGTTTTATTTTTATTTTTCTCAAAATCACAGAAACATTAAAAGCCTCTATTGTGTCATCTTTGAAGAACTTCATTTGGCTGAGAAAATTGTTTTTCCAGTGCAAAGGTTTCATCTTTGCATCTCTGCAAAAGTTTTTGAATTTATCCAGTGCATGATCAATAAGACAAGAATTAGAAGACACTATCATTTCTAAGCCAAATCAATTGTGTACTATTGCATTAAAGATTAGTCTCAATCTAATCTTAAAATGGTCCAGATATATCAATTTACGGTATATTTAATTTTATAAATGTTGCTCTAATTATGTATATTAATTCCAGTGAAACAGAATTGTAAGCACCTAGAAAGCTGTGTCAGCAAGGGCATCATGCTCAATGTGTTTGAAAAAACAATACGTGACACATCTGGCTGAGTTACAACACCGATATCACTTAAAAGGTCTTGAAGCAGTGAAGAATCCTTAGCATCTTGTCACAGCCCCAAAGGCATTAACAGCTTCACCTGGGGCCCTTAGTCACTCTTGCACACAGACCTAGGACATCATTGCCTCTCAGCTTTAGGGCTATCACAGCCCCCCAAACAATACTCCAGAATGACCAGTCTGCAGCCCAGTCCTGTTGCCCTGGGTATATGCCCCAGTACTGTGATTTGGCTTGCCTTGATTTCTTCTCCTTCTGCTGTCAGGTGAGATCTTGGAGGGACTCTGAACCTGGCTCATCACTTGCCCTACTGGTGGACCCTGTCTCCTGTACTCAGCTGTGTTTGGTCCTTGCAGGATTTTCCCCCACTATCAGCAGGGAAATGTCCTAGACAGAGCCAGCCTTGGGTCCCAGATCCCATCCCTTCAGGTGCAGCTGTCCTTCACTGCTCCTTGGCATTCCACCTTAAAAAAACTTTACCTTCATGTAGTCTGAATTCCTCTAGTTTTAGGTTTTTAGTAACGGTTTTCATTGTGCTTCTTTTGTGTTACAAGCAGCTATACATCCAATGTTTTTTTTACTACTTCGCTTAAGTAATAATGCAGAGATAGATTAATAAAAATAGGTCAGTTTCATTCCCCTTATATATCTGCTTTTATTGAAAAAGCATGCCATGCTACAGATTTTGTGGTACAACCTGAAACAAAATATTAGGAATGTTGCTAAGAATTGAATTTTGCTTATGGCTATAGATGAGTGAGCAGGACTGTTTGAAGACTTTCCTACAAAAACTTTTGAAAACTATTATTTTCCAATGATACTGTAAAGATGAAAAACACTGTTGATTCTGCTACCGCTGTAGACAAAAAAAGTTAGTCACACACAAATGCTACTAACACTTTTGAGTCTGTACTAAGCTAGAAACCAAAATATGGTGCTAGAGGGCACAGACTTGCTAGAAATACCACATTTTGCATGAAGCATAGCAACATTAAATCAATGATTGTGAAAGTCTCAGCTTTATGCAGACATGAAGAGCATTTAAAAAACCCTTTGGAAAACATTTTTCCTTCTTATATTGGAAATATCCATTTCCATCTTTTTGCTAGGTTTCTGAAATCCTGAAATATTTAGACGACATCTTTATTACTGAATTTCTAATCTTCCTTAAGACCATTAATTAAGATTGCCTTACCACTCTCTCTCTCTGATACTGAGGCCTTTGTTACAACCAAAATAAGTCATATATGTTCAGTACAGAGATAAGGAACCTCCCATAATTGAGCCATGCAAGTGCAGATGTTGTGCTGTGCATTCACAAGTATTTTCTCTGCAATGCAAGCATGTCCCTCATGCAAGCGAGGCCCAGAGTCCATATGTGAGTTCTTCATTTAATCAAGTTATTATTTTTTTTCTATAGAAAGTGTTTTATTTCCCTGAAGGGACTGTGGACTCCCAAATGTGAGACTGTGGGGAGACAGTGCAGACCAAAGCATGGAGAGCCTTGGCAGTGTATGACACTACACCTGGCAGAAATAGCACTTAAGTTTTTACAGTAGGGTTGAGCACAGAGATGGGCCAATTTGTCATACTACAAATCATCTTAGGTGATGAATTTAGGAGAGAAGGAAGAACATGTTAGAAAAAGTTATGCTGGAGACTTGTCTGAAGATCAGACAGCACAGAAATTATGACAGAATTAAAAAAAAAAAAAAGTGATGAGAAATATAGCTTCACATTAAATTGGATAAGTTGAAAAGAGAAAAAATCAGCAAGCTTCACTGTCGTTATCTGTAACTAAGCTTTCTGCTATGTATAATCATCAACATCATGAAGGTCATTATGGAAAAAAAGGCAGGAGTAAGGGATCAGTGAAGTGATGGCAGAAAGTTATTGTAATAACATGCTAACAAATGGTCATCAGCCTTTCTGATGCTGTATATTGCATTATTAACGTGATTTAAAATAATTTGGGGAAATAATTTTACAAAATAATTTCTAACAATTTGCTTAAATATGTCCAGGATCAAATTTTTCTGATCATAGGAATAAGAAATGCTCTGTTCATTTTAACCAGAGATACTGGTCAGATTCATACCTCTGTAAAGTCAATAGAAACACTTGTTATTTGGCATTATTTCTGCTAAATAGTCTGCTTAATTGCTTACAAGTTGTCAGGAAAGCCCTCTTGGTATATTTTCAAAACATAAGTTTCAACTGACAGTTGATGTTAGTTTTCGTATAGCTATTATTTTTTCCACTGAAAATTTGTCTATAGCCTGGTAAAAATAGAGAAAATTTATCCCTTTCTTCCCTTCCTAACATTCCCCCTTATGCTGAAGTTGCCAGTCATCTTTATCTTTACATTATTTAGTCCATTAATATAATTAAGTTAAATTTATAATATTTTTGTCTTGAAGTTTCCTCTTCTTGACTTTAGAGAAATGAAAAGATTTGCTTGTTCTCTTCTCTCTTCCCCCTGCAAGCTATTTTATTTATATAGAAGTTATTACCTTCTACAAACTCTGCCTCACTTCTATCTTTTATCCATCCATCTATTGTCTTTTACAAAAGCAGCATCTAAAATTAGAACACTTGGTTACATGACTACCTTCTGCAGATCAGATGAAAAAACACTGAGTATACTTGTGGCTGACCATTAGTACTGTCCTGCTGATTAAATAATTGTGTATTTTTGCCTGCATTCACAGGGCATCCTTTTAAAATAAGAAAATTTTAAGAAGTAATATACTAATGTTCTTGAGGTTTCAATATGATTTCACTTTGTTGATTATTTCCAGGGAGAAAGAAAATATTTTAAGTGATGGAAAGATAGTGACAAAGATGTATTAAAAATGTAAGTCAGACATCCATTCTCCAATAAGCTCCTTGTATTATTTCTTTAGAAATAATGCAAGAATTCTTGATATATTGTAGATATTGTGAATGCTATGCATTTCTTGTAAATAATATAATAATAGGCAAGAAATAATTAGGTCTACCAACATGTCTTTATTTCTTTTTCTTTTATTATTCTCATAATTTACCTGTAATTATAGAAAACAACCAAAATTACCAGTCTAAATAAATAGGGGAATTTATATAAAGATTCAGAATTATTTAAATTAATACATTTTTTTTTAATGCAGCAAATTTCAAGTATTTAAAAGGAGAAAATAAATAAGTACAAAAGTTTATTTAGCCAAAAATTTTCAAAGGATTGTCACCCTAACAGTGTGGTACTTTCCATTAAACACATACAAACAATTCAATTTCAAATACAAAATGCAAAGTTATTTAGATAGGAAAACTGTCCCCTTTTAGTGCCCTCAGTAATGAACAGACTTCAGTAGAAGAAATTATTTACTTTATTTAAGAGAAACAATAAGTTATCAGTCAATGCCATTTTGTGAAGTTGCATCATAACATACAGGTTTTTTGAGGATGGGGCTTTGCACATGGAAATATTTAACCATGGAGAAGATTTATGTCATTTGTGTTAGATGAGATTGTGGTATAGATGCTCAGTATGTATTTTTACATGAGAAATAAATCCTTTATCTGAATGCTTATGCTGTTGCTCTACTTTTGATGACAGGTTTGACTGAAGAATTTCTTTCTCTCTCTCTCTCTTTTTTTTTTTTTTTTTTTTTAGTTTAGAAACGATACAAACACCACCTACTTCAATGAAAATTGAAGCCAAGGTTTATGTTCCAGGAGATGAAACAGTCCCCTTGGTGGCCAATGCTATGAACCTTGATGTCACAGTTTGCATCTTGGGATTTGGCTTTGGTTTTAACAGTCTTGACATTTTTGACATCCAGTGACATTCAGCACAACTTCACTGAATTATGACAGAAACTAAACTGTAACTGAAAGTAAGAGCACATGCCAATCATTTACTGCCTTTTTTACTTTTACATGTACCTTGACAATAAAGGAGCACTAGTTGAATATGGCCACTGGTACAAGTAGTTTTTGTTAGTGGGGCTACAGGGGTGGTTTTTGTGAAGGCTGCTGGAAGCTTCTCCCAGGTCTGACTGGGTCGCTGCCAGCTCTGCTGGCCAAGGCTGAGCCTATCAGTGACAGCGTTAGCATCTCAGGAATAATGTATTTGAGAAGGGAAGGAAAAAGCTGTGGAAAAACAGGAGTGAGAATAAGTTAAATAAACAGCTCTACATGCACCGAGGTCAGTGATGAAGGAGAGGAAGGAGGTGCTCCAGGTGCCAGAGCAGAGATTCCCCTGAAGGATCCCACATTGGAAGAGGCAGATGTGCCCAGAGGGTGCTGAGAGACCCTGCAGGAACTCCACGCTGGGCTGGCTCCTGGGGGATCTGCAGATGGTGGAGAGAGGAGCCCAGGCTGGAGAAGGTGGGCTGGCAGGAACTATGACCCCCTGAGGGACCCATGCTGGAGCAGCCTGTTTCTGAAGGACTGCACCCTGTGGAAGGGGATCATGCTGGACCATTTTGAGAAGGAATATTTCCCATAAGAGCAACACCACACCGGAGCAGGGGAAGAGCATGAGGAGTCCTCTCCTTGAGGAGGAAGGAGCAGCAGAAAAAATGACTGGTGACCTCAGCCCCCTGTTAGAGCCTCATCCAGCCTGTCCTCAGATGTTTCCAAGCATGGGGAATCCTCAGTTTCCCTGGGCAACTTGGTCCAGTGTCTCACCAGCCTCACCATAAAACACCTCCTTGTATCCAATGTAAATCTGTCCTTTCTGTTTAAACCTATTATCCTTTATCCTGTTATAGAGGTCTTGCTTGCTCTCTTCCTTTATGTATTAAAGTTCTCTTTATTCAGACAGTGGCAGCATAAATATAAATGCAAATAATATTTTGCTGTCTAGTCTAAGGCTCAGTCCAGTTGATAGTGATTCCACATCAAAATTATACAGAGATCTGGTTCCAGGAATATGGTTTTGATTCTTACTGTCTTCTATTATCCTCCACTTCCACTTCTCCATCTTCTGTATAGAACAGAAAATTTATGTACCAGAAATTAATAGGCAAATAATTACCAAAAGAGAAAAAATATCAGATTAGTATAGGAAATTTGGTCTTTAAGTTTTAAATTAAGAATGATTGGTTAAGAACTCTCCACAATGAACAGAAGGTGGGTAGCTGAAAAACTCAATTAAACAAAAGACAAAATACAGATTTTGTTTCAATTTTTTTTTTTTTCAGATGAGCAAGAAAGGACAAAAAGAACCAGAACATAACAGAATAACATCCTTAAGCTTAGCACAGAGTGTTTTCATGCTCAAGCTCTATTTTAAGCTAATATAATTCATGGATGATAAGCTTGATTCCCAAGGACATATAGAAGTAGTCTACAAGTTGAATTTCAAGAAGTCCATTTGCCTTATTTATTCTGAACATTGAAAATATATAAGAAGTATTCAAATATAACTGTTTAGACATTATACACAGCACTTATAAATAAATTAGAAGCTTAGAAAAATTATATCTTGCACCTAAAATTACTTGCATTATAATTTATCTGGAAGAAATTATGAATAGCCAAAATAACAAAACCAAAAGAAATAGTCTACAGTAAAAATTCAGGAGGAATTGCACCTATACAAAAAAGCAAATAAATTATTAGAAAGAGTATCTGTTATTTCTCAGAATATAGCATTATTAGTATCTGCATTGTCCATGCCCCTCTACAATTCATTACAATTTAAATTTCCTAGCTAATACTTTTGTACTTAAATTTTTTTGCAGAGATTGAGTAGGCTGACAAGTGTTACTTTGTAGTGATAAGCATTTTAGAGATGCAGGGTAAGCATTGTGTTCAGCAGTCAGATATCAAAACTAGAGTCTACAGGAAGCTAATCCATCTTCTTGCACTAGCTAAATCCCACCATTACTTTATTCCTCTCAGTGCAATGATTAATGCCTCTCCTGTTGATCACATGCATCCAAATAATGATAAAGACCTATAAACAAGTTATATGAGGGAACCTAGAGATGTCCTTTGCTCCATATAAATGTCTGTCTGTTTAGCTAATACATAATGCAGGGCAGTTTACTCCTGAAGTGAAGCTGCTACTGAGAGCTTACAAATAATAATGCAGAAATCTGATGTATAATTATTATATATGCATTATTATGTGTATTTGTATATTTACTGACTGAGCTCATGTCCATAGCACTATATTCTTCTAATTTAACATGGATTTTCTTAAGTGTTCTCTGCTGCTGTGTAATACAAGTATGACTTTACAGAAATAAGAACAAAGTAATTTGCATCTAGAAGAATATAAATTGATATTTGATAAAAAATACCCACAATATAATCTAACTTGCACAAGTCCTACAGCAAGGCAGGTGGTATTTTTATTTATTTTTTTTACTCATAAAATGCTGTCATTTATGGTTCATTACCTTTATACTTACCATCTAGGTTAAATTAATATATTTAAATGCCCTTTTTACAGACCTTGTTCTCATTGTTCTCTGCATTTGATAGCGTTTTTTTGATCTGTAGTGATTCTCTTTTTGGTATTGGACAAGACATTTTGCTATCTCTGTATCTCTCAGAAATGTGTTTGATTAACATCCAATTCAGCATCCAGAATGATAGACTTCTATATAATAGATATATTTAAATTATAACAAATAGTTTACATACTAGAGGTTATCACCATGTCCATGGATAAAAAGGCTTCACTAAAAGTATTTTTTAAAAAACATGTCCATGACCTCATGCAGTCTGTAAATGCTGTCAAATGTTTGTCTGTGATCTGATGAGTAAGTGGAGTACTACATCATATATGTATATGTATATATGTATATATCTATGTGTCTATATATCTATATATCTATGTATCTATCTATATAAGTATATAGATATCTAGATAGATATATAGATATATAGATATATAGATATATAGATATATAGATATATAGATATATAGATATATAGACATAGATATTGATATAGACATAGATATTGAGCTAGACATAGATAGATATAGATATATTGCAATTGTTAACTGTTGAACAAAGGAATAGTAATATGGGAGCATGAGGGAAGGAAAAAATCACCTGTATGTTAATTGAGAGAACAGATAAAGAAAAGAAAGAGTGAAGAAAAAGTAATGAATGCTTCTGCCCTTTTAAATCTAACCAACACCTGTGGTTCCAACATATTCCATTACTATTTTTTTAAAATATATTAATCAACATGCATATGCTGCTTTGTCATTTGTAAGCACCCTGTCACAAATAAACAAGACTTCCATGACAGAATGTCCCTATGAACAAAATGACACTATTGTAGTAAAAAATGGTTGAGTCTGGTCTCTCTTGAACGTAACTGGTAGACATCTTTTATTCTCAAAAGTATATTTACCAATTTACATAAGATATTAAACTTTCATAGCATCTGGTGATAACACTTTAACAAAACCAGACTGCATAATTTACATCAGTTAACTACTGAATTTCATAGTTTTTTTTCACATTTATTCTCATTATGCTTCCTTCTCTCATATTTCATCCCGAAATTGTTGACTTGGGTTTTATGGTACTGGGGAGCTACATTCATCTTTCTTTTCTTTCCTCCCATCCTTTTCTTTCTTACATTTATTTCTTCACCATCCAAATTTACCTCCCACTTTTCTGTTCATGTTGTGTGTGTCATTTATCAATTGCAAAATAATAACAAATGAATTATTGTGTAAATATAGCGATTTGTGTCTCTGACTTGCTGTTGCATAGGTTTATGTTTCCAGTTCCATAACAAAATAATATTCCTGAAGATTTATATCCCTTACATGATTACAAAAGAAGTCTGAATTGGCTTACTGGTGATGTCAAGCTCACTTACTGGTGTTCTCTTACATAGCTTCCTCTTCATAGTCATTATACATGTCTAATGATGCCTGCACTGCCATGAATGATATACTTAATCTCAATTTAAAGGATACTTGACCTCAACTTTGCCTTAATTATAATTATATTACATTACATTTTATTCATTTATACAGCACTTTTAGTATCAAACATTGAGAATGTGTTTCATTTTCAAAGGCTGTCCTTCCAGCACCAAGCTTCATTACTTTTTACCTTGCCAATGGCTAGTAATTGCTTGATTAGTGATACTTTCTAACTGAGCTATGAACTTTTGTCTTCAATTATTAAATATGCTATCATAAACCCTCTTCTAGGACCACAGGTATAAATTACTTTAATAAATACATGGAAATGGATGAATACTCTTGTATAAATATGAATATTTAAAGTTATATGGTGAAATTCTCTTAACAAGTGGTTGGATATATATATAGATTTGTGTCCTGGTTTTGGTTTCTCCTCAGTAGCTAGTAATGTGCTGTGCTTTGGACTTAATGTGAGAATAATGTTGATAACACATTGATCTTTTGGTTACTGCTAGGTTGCATTAATCCTAAATCAAGGAATTTTTTATAACTCATGCTCTGCCAGTGAGGAGATACACAAAAAAAGCTGTGAGGAAGCATGGGTGGGATAGGTGCCTGAAACTGGCCCAAGGGATATTCTGTGCCATAGAACAACATGCCCCATCTATAAACAGGGCAAGTTATCTAGAAGTGGGGCTGATCAGGGTTTGGGATAGGGTCTGGCATTGGTCAGTGGGTGGTGAGCAATTTTATTGCCTGTCACTTGTTTTTCCTTGGTTTGTTTTTGTTTTTACTATTCTTCTTCTTCTTCGTCTTCTTCTTCTTGTTATTATTATTTATAATTTATTTATTATTATTGCTATCTTTTTTTTTAATTATTAAAATGTTCTTATATTAATCTACAAGTTTTACTTTTGATTCTGCTCCCCATTCCATGAGCAAGCAGCTGCATGGTGATTAGTTGCCAGCTGGCTTTCGAATAAAACAATCCTTTTTGGTGCCCAACGTGAGGCACAATGGCTTGAGATGACAGATCTGACCATAGTGTATTAAATGAAAGTTGTTATAAACATTCATTGTATTGGTTCAATAGTTGCTGGTTATAATGGGAATTCATTTGCTCTCACAGCTGTGTTTTAGACCAGGGTTTTGTACTGTAATAGCAGTAGTATCTTACTTGTAGTATCTGTTCCCTGTGGTAATGTTTATTGTCCTTGATGCCTGGGCTAAGAATATCATTGAAGGGTATTTTGTGGTGTTGGCTTATGATGTGCTAGTGTTGCTGGTCACTAAACCAGTCTGGTGAATGTATTCAGTATTGCAAATGCCTCAGTATTTTGGGATTCATCTACTGAATGATCCACTGAGAATAATTAATAATCATACTTGTGGTCTTTTCTCCTCAGAAAGACAGCGTGTGGGGGAGATACATTTCTACATCTTCCTTCCTTATTTCCTTCCTTCTCCTCCAGGCTAGTTACCATACTACTTGAAAATTTTAAAGATTTTTAATATCCTTTGAACACCCTTGAAACAAGCCTGGTGGTTTTGATAGGAGCCAGTGTTGGTGCAAATGTTTTAGGTCTTGTTTAAGGTCAGATAGTTAACTAAGAATATCACCCAGAGATCAGCCCAAAGGGTGGATAGTTCTGAGTGTGGGGGTGTGTGGGATGGTATGGACAAGCACCTAGAGCAGTGGGCGCCTCCAAGGTGTTTGCACCTTACCCCTGAACAAGTGCAGAATCAAAAATACTTGTAAAATATTTGAAAAAGACATGCTGTCAACCTGGCACCACAGACAGGACCCAAAACACTACACTTTGTTGGGGCCTGACCAGGCCTATCAAGTGATGTTCAGTGCTGTTCACCTTGGGGGAGAAGAAAGTGTCTGGAGAAGACAACACACACTGCAGCTATTCTAACCATTGTGACAGACAACGTGGCTGCTCTGAACCCCAGTGACAGATGCTGTCACTGAACCAGAGAACAAACATGTTTCAGCCAAACAATGTCTGCCGCCCCTGCACAAAAGCAGAAGAAATGCACACAAAGGTCGTACTGTAATAAAGTGTTAGCAAATGCAGCCAAGGAGGACAAGAAGGTCAGAGAGGGAAAAGAGGATGAAGAAGCAAGGCCATCACAAGGGCCTTTTCAATGCCATTACCAAGGCCATTACAAGAGCCATCATAGGAACAGGAAGAAGAGTCAGAAGAGTCAACCACCACTCAATCCCTAACTTGAGTAAGCTGCAGGAGATACAAAAAGATTTCATGGCTGGCCCAGAGGCTCTGTGCATCCTTGACATAGCCTCTCTTAGGGTATTTCAAGGACTCGAAAGCATATTGTGAGTATTTAGTATACCTGCCTCAAAGACAAAGGAAATTAATAGTTGTCTATCTTGCCTGGTCTCTTAGACAGCTCTTCTGTTATGGGGTTGCTGAAGGATGAAGAACAGCAGGTGCCAATCACTACCACAATGGTGTAACAGAGGCAATATCACACCACCCAAAACTCCATAACTCCCATCCATAAATTAATTAATTGCCTGGAAAGCCAAGGTGTGATCAGCAAGACCTGCTCACACCCTTTAGCAGCCCCATATGACAGTGTGAAAGTCTGATGGGGAATGGAGACTGACAGTAGACTATAATGCCCTCAATGAAGTCACAGTGCTTCTGAATGCTGCTGTTCCAGACATGCTGGAACTTCTTTATGAACTGAAGTCAAAGGCAGCCAAGTGGTGCTACAATTGATACTGCTAAAGAGTTTTTCTCAATCCCTTTTGCAGCAGTTCAGGCCACAGTTTGCTTTCATTTGGAGGGAAGGTCAGTATACCTGGCATCAACTGGCCCAGGGGTGGAAACACAGCCTGACCATCTGCCATGGACTGGTTCAGACTGAAACAGTGAGGCTCTGGAACACTTGAAGCACTCTGATTATGTTATTGTGTGGAGAAAAACACCAGCAGAAGTTTTTGAGAAAGTGAAGAAAATAGTCCAAATCCTTCTGAAAGACAGTTTTGCCATAAAGTAAAGAAAAGGGTCCTGCAGAGGAGATACAGTTTTTTGTAACAAAATGGCAAGATGGACATCATCGATCCAATGAATGCTATTACTAAGATAACTGCAATGTCTCCACCAACTAACAAGAAAGAAACACAAGCTGTTTAGATGTTTTGAGTTTTTAGAGAATGCACATTCTAATTTACACTCTGATTGTAAGCCCTCTCTATCAAGTGACCAGGAAGAAGAGTGATTCCATATGAGGCCCGGAGCAATGACAGTCCTGTAACAAATCAGGCAGGGAATAGTTCATGTAGCTCAGCCCTTGGTAGGCTTAACCCAGGTCCCACCCACGGGCAGGGAACATCAGCACCAGCACCAGGGAGTCTGGCAGACAGCAGGAGGAAGCACAGGCAGTGGCATGACCCCATGCATGCTGGCAAGTCTTCATCTGCTACTAGAAATTCTCAAAAGTTCCTGCATTTGAGGAAGGGTTTGCCACCATCTCGTCCTTTTGTTTCCCAGAGCACACAATCCCCCGTGTGTGTCAGGGGCCAAAGACGGGTCTAAGGCCTGACATGTTTGGTCTGCAGTTGTGCATGTGGATAAGATAATGTAGAAGAAGAACTTATTGTTAGCTGGTGGGACTGACCTTCAGAAATGAAACTATGTATCAGCCACATGGTGGGATTTATCCCGTGAAAGGGAAACAATATACAATAAAGCCATTGTGACCTCATTTCATATGTTTGCCCCTCATGAGATGATGTTGAAACTGGTCATTCCTGAGGAGAAGATATAAAGTGTGCTCCTGGGGTGGAGGGGCAGGAGGGCAAGGTACCTTCAGGGCTTCCCCTGGATGAAGACGTTGTTCTTCATGTTGTCCTCGCTCAGGAGCCATGCTCTATCTCCCTCTCCTCCTCGGCGGCTTCTCCAACATCCAGGGTCAATATGTATTTATTGCTTTGCTATTCTGAGTGCATCTTGAGTTTTTTGTGCACAGGTATCTTCCCAAACCCACCCTGGCAGGCTCCATCTTGGAAAGGGTCTGATGCCCTTTTCCCTTTGTCTCCACACACACCATCAGCAGTGGGGCCATCTTGGAGTGGGGTGATGTCCCACCATTTTGGGTCACCCTTCCCAAAGAGTTAGTAGGATTTAGCACTTTTGTATCTAGTGATTACTCACTGTTATTTTATGCCTGCCGCTGTTTCGCTTATTAGTAAACTGTTTTTTTTTTTTCACCTAAATATTCTCTAGTAATTGCTTTTGGTGGAAAAGGATTGGTTGAAACTAAAGGGAGGTAATTCAGAGTGTCCACCCTTTAAATTGTCTTAAACCAAGACAATAGTAAAAGAAATTCTTTAATACTTATGTAATTATTGCTTTATTGAATCATACAAAAAAAAAAAAAGGTATATGAAAATGGAGCAAAACTTAAAACTTTAAAATTTAACTTATTGTATGAGGCTAGACAATAATGTAACATATAAAATGGAACAAGATTACTTAGATAAACTAATAAAAATGAGCTTCTCTTTTGAAAGAGTGTAACCCAATATAAATTATTTTTTAAATTAATTTATGCAATTTTTCTTTAGTTCTCTGTTAATAGCTCCAGAAAAGATCTTCTCAACTAATTGCTTTTAACTAATTTTCATGAGTCCTCAAACAAAATCTCACTCAGCAACTCAATATCCTTCACAAAGCATTTTTGTTTTCTGAAATTTCCTGAAAGCTATTTTAAAAAATAATAACAAAAGTTTCCTTCCTTGAGCTGTCAAGGAAATGTTCATGGTAACTGAAATCCTATTTTGAAGGAAATAATAATGCTTCTTATCATAATTCTTACATGAAGCTTACAGTAGGAATTATATATAGGTCAATGTTTTATGTTTACAAATTTAAAGACAGAAAACAGAGAAACTGAAAAATTAGTCACAGTACAATGAAACCAGTCACTAACAAAAAGATATAAAAGTCAGAATTTGAATGGGTATTACAGTAAAAAATTGTTTTCAAAAAATATTTTTGTGCAGGTTCATATATACAATTTTACCCAATCTGTTTATTGGATAATACAATGTGTCTGTCATTATTTGCATAACTGGCAAATTTAGTGTTATTTAAAAATTCTCAAATACATTGATAATTTACAAAATAGGTAAATCCCAGTTCTGTACCAATAGATAAATCACCTTTTTATGTTTAGATAAATCTTAAATCCTATGTAAGAAGAATTCCCTATCAACTTTCTCATAAACACTGTTAATTCATTTCTGAATACAGTCTGTAGAATGATGTGTCAGACATTTTGATATATTTGTTTGTACAATATAGTTTACTGATTGGCTAGCCTTATAGACAACAAGTGAACTAATTTGGAAAGCAATCTGGATATCTTTGTTTTTAGACTAAATAATACTGTGATCTTTTGTTGGATCTAACTAAAATCCTTGAAAGGGTTTAATTCACAGGGTATGATAATCACCATGACAGCTACTAATTTTTGGTCACCTTAAAACTTGTTTTAATTCCCACTGTTCTTGTTATTTTGTTACTAAGACTAGTAAGAAAAACTCCCAAGAATAAGATTAACAAAAAACAGAACGCTAAGAACATCAATACCTACAGCTTCAATATTTAGATATATAAGAATATAATTAAACATCTCGCTCCTCAGAACTTCATATTCACACTCATTTCATCACCATTAGCCATTTCTTATCTTCATATTTTCTCCATGGTACCTTTGTATTACAGCCACATGAGTGTGTGAACAAGTTTCTCAAAATTACTGGAACACGGAGTGACTTGAAAAATAACACAGCAAAATACAATTAGCCTCCACAGAATTTCTCCAGATTTTTAGTTTCTGCAATTTATAGTTAGTTCCATGCTATAAAGCCTGAGAAATCCCAAAATACCGTATAATAAGGGCATTAGAGAACTTTTATGTGTAACATGAGCCCATGATTCCTCAGACGAATAAAGGATTTGAGCTTAAATCCTTCTTGTTCCATCTAAATATTCTTTTCTTCCCCAGAGGAGGTGATTCGTAAAAATTCTTCTCAGAAACATTTTACTAAATATTTTTTCTCTATCTGTTTGCTTTGGCTTTTTACAAAACCCCTGATTCTCTAAAGGAGTCTACCTCTGGCCAAAAGAGATTTGGCCAACCCCAAAATAATCTCTTTTCCTAATAAAAAAAAACAAAAAAACAACAAAAAAAAATGAAGACAACAGCATTCACAATCTATTTAGTTCTCCTGAAAGCAGTAAGTTTTCTTTTTTGTTTGTTTTTTTTGGTAATTGTTATACATGCATAATATGTAGCCACATCAGAGAATTTTTTTTGTCATAGTCTGGTCACCAAAAACTGCTTTCTGTGATAAATATAAAGATGTGCTGTACTTTTTCCAATAGTTATCTTTACTGTTCAATTATTCTGAGTATTTTAGGGGAAATATTGATTGCCAAAAGTCCATACTGCAGTTAAAAGACCGCAGTGAAAACTGAAACTTCTTACACTGAAATGTTTATTCTATTGATGTCTGTATAAAGTAAACAAATTTTGATCCCCACATTATTTTAAATAGTTTTATCTCCATTGCAAGATAAGCCTGTCCAATCAGCTATAAATAAACTGTTTTACCTCTGAGTGAATTAAAATACCAATTAGGCAAAAAAGCAAACAGGAAGAAAAGTCAGAAAGCTCAGCCAGACCACTATTTTCTTCCTCAAGGACACATATGCCCCTGAGTCATATCAGGTTCACATGTGGAAGAAAAGCACCCTTTATCTTACCAGTATTATACATGAGATCGATTTGAAGTTTCATATTCCCATGTTAGAGGTTGCTGGATTGGGTAGCCTGATGGAGATGAGGCTGCTGTGCTCCCATGTCCAGAGTCCAGCCAGGAAAAAGGCTCATCACACAATCCCCAACAGGAGCACACACTCACACTGCACTCACAGCCTGCTGCATGAACAGCCTGTCACACATACACACATCCAGCATGCACACAGCTGGCTGCACAGACAACACAGAGAGAAAACAGTGCCTTACCAGCACCTGTGCAAATGTACAGCATTCACACGAATATGAACAGCACAGATGGCTTGATCCTTTTCCTCCACAGGAGCAGGGTTTAGGAAAGTCTGTTGGTAGGATGATAGAAACCCAGCTGATTGAGAAAAGGCAATATGCCTTTACTAATGCCAGACTTACCCGATCGTCTTCTACAGCAAAATAGCATTTTCTGTCAACATGAGCAGAGCATTTGTGTACTTGGACTTCAGCAAATCATTCAACACCATTTCTCACGGTCTTTTTCTGGACAAACTGTCAAAGCACAGCTTGGATATGTGGTCTGAGATTTGGGTATGGAATTGGCTAACAGGCTGCACACAGTGGGTGGATGGTGATCAATGGTTTTCACTCAGGCTGGCAGCCTGCACCAGTGAGGTCCCCAAGGGATCAATGCTGGGCCCCATAATGCCACGTATCTTCGTAAATTATCTGGATGATGGGATTGAAAGCAGCCTCACCAAGCTTGCTGATGACACCAGAGTGGTGCTGAGGCAGATGTGAGAAGGAAGAGACATCTTACAGAGAGACCTGGGCAGGCTGGAGGAGCAAGCGAGAAAGAACTGTATGAGGTTGACAAAAACACCTGCAAGGTTCTGCCCCTGGAATGACAGAACCAAGGAGCCCAGAACAAGCCATGATCTGTGTGGCTTGGGAGCAGTGTCACCAAAAGGCACCTGGGGTGTTGGTGGACAAGAAGCTGACTGTGAGTCAGCAGTGTGTGGCTGCAACAGTGAAAGCAAAATGGATCCTGGGCTGCATCTGCACAAAAATTATTAGCAAGGGTAGAGATGCGATCATCTCACTTCTCCCAAAATTTGTAAGGCCACACTTTAAGCACTCTGTCCATTTCTGGTACCCAAAATTTAAAAAAGATAGACTGAGGAGAGTCCAATGGAGTGTCACCATGAAGATCAAAGAGGCTGGAGAACCAGCCCTAAGAGGAACAAGTTAGGTCATTTGTCCCTGGGAAGAGAAGGCTTGTGGGAACCTCATAACACTATCCCTGCCCTTAAGAGACAGTTACACAGAGGGATGCCTCTCTTCATGACAGAAGCCCCATGAAAAAGTCCATGCCTAGTGGGTACAAATCTTGATTCAAAATATAAATTTTTGCAGTGAGAACAGGCAATGACTAGAACAGCCTCCTCAGAGACATGGTGGAGTCCCCATCACTGGAGTTTTTGCAATATATGATTAAGGGAATGCTAGACAATCTCATCTAGGCTGAGAAAATATCAGATAATTGTGTCAAAATTTTCACTATGAATATCCTGAAAAGCAGTACTTAAAAGTGTAAGAAAAAGAAAACACTTGCATTTTTATTATTTTTATATGAAAGATACCTTGAAATAAAAGTAATTTGCATTATATATTTGTTTTACATTATTTTTCATAACATTTGAAATTTGATCATGTTTATTCATTAGTATATATCACATCATGCTAGATTACATTTTAAATATATTTATAAATTATTCTTATTTTAATTTATAGCATGAAAAATTGTTATGTATTAAAACTATTGTAGACTTCTGATTTAAAGTGTTGCTTACAAATTAAAATATAGACATGATTCTTCTAAGCAGTTTGAATGGTACCATAGACTTTGACACGTGAAATAAATACTGTATCAACTTCTTGCTGAAATCACTGACTGCACAGGATTAATGAGTCATTTCTTTATAAAACTACTTTCTGAGAAATAACAAAAGCTACTTAATATTAAGGTACTTCAAAAACAGGAGAATCTTCCAGATAATCTTTCCAAACCATCAAAAGCTTCATTTGTTAGTAATAAAATGGATGGCAAATACAATGCATCCTAGATCTATAAAGAACTTTTAGTGAAATTAAAGCTGAAACAGAACTGAGTGCTTGATATCTTGATAGACCTATTTTTCTCAATGCTTTAGCCCAATGGATTGTTAGGAAATTACAGATTGAGAAATATATTTAAGATGTGAGGGGAAAAAAAATGCAAGCATTCAATAACTGAAAGTAATTTTATATTATTAACTCTCTAATTTAAGTTTAGGCAGTAGAAATAGCTGGGAACATACAGAGACCAGCTTAGTATAGCCCCCCCAAGTTTGCCTCGGCTTTACTGAATAGTGTTTCCTTAGAATATCTCTGCTCCCTAGACATGCCAGGGTCAGTCTAGGTCATCCTCCCCCTGGAAATGTAAAAATACATATCTGGGTATGTGGACAGCAAAGCAGCCAGGACATACCCTAAGGGGGGTGGCAGGGAACCAACACAGCCAGGCACACTGGGGAGTGAGTGCCCCAGCCAATATTGACTCAGCTCTAGACATCCACTGGAGGAAAAGGTTATGTCCCCAGCACCAGCTCTCCTTCCAATAGTCAAAGCCCAATGGTTTCATTAGATATGAAACTTTTAGATAATCTAATTTTTAGGTGAGCTGAATATCACATTTATGCTAAGCCACTCCAAACATTTGAGGCAAGCTTTACTAAGAGACTGAGCTTTATGCAGATACATTCTTGAGATGTAAGCTGTCTTCTGCAGTTGGCTGTCCCAAGTTTCTGGATCAGTATGGTATCATACCAGCAATATTCATCAAAAGATTAAGAGCCTCTGAGGAAAGAAATTACCATATTTTACAGTGTTAACAGCTATTGCATATGTATAATGTAATATATGAGTATTCTGGATTAATATACAGTATTGCAGAAAACTAGACTACCCAGCAAAAAGTAATAACAACAGATGCAGAGAATGAATTTAGTCATGAACTGCAGAGCATGGGAATTTAAATCCAGCTTCAGCAGAAAGATCTCAAAAAACCTTAAGGACCTATTAACTATGGATTTAATACTTATGCCTACATATTTTTCTTTCTAAGTAGGACATTTTTTCTCTCTGTAAAGTATAACTTGATACTCATGAAATACTGTGGCTTTACAAAACATGTGAAATTTTAATGACAAAAACATGATTCACAAATTAGACATCTACGGAGATGTGCATGATTTATGCATTGAATTATTTCTGTGTTACACAGAAAGGACAAGCAGGTCCTTTTGACCCAAATTTGACTTTGATTTTGCTGTTTTAGCCATGACCTAATTTAGAGCTGTCTCAAGCATGTTTATAAAATACTCATCATTTAGACCATATGGTGTAGTTAGAGGCACAGAGCATCATTTGAACCTTCCCTAGAATTAGACTTCAAACTCTTTGTAGTGTTGACATTAAAACCTAACTTCTTAATTTAGTAAATACTATACAACATAGATGTAACCCTGAAAGCACAGAAATCCACCATTAAATCTTCAAATTCTCTGAAAAACAGTCCATCTCTTTCTGATGTCTATAAATAACATTGTCCATAAAAATAGAAGACTGATGCTTCTTAATTCATGTCTGAGTAATTAACTGTACATACAACTAAATATCTGCTTCTGTTTTTGACCTAGAAATTGCCTCAAGCACTAAATCACACATTGTCTTTAACCAACAGTGAGATGTATTTACAAAAACTCCAGAAATGAATGCAATTGACTGCAAATATTCCCCTTGATGCTAAAACTGTTATTGGCATAAGCAAACAGACAAATAAAACCTGTAGGCTAAAACATCACCACCTATTCTTGCATCAATTTATATGTGCAAAGGAAAGAAGATGCACAGGCAGGCATCTCAAGAGACTATCCAATCTTTCCAGCTGCCTCTGGCAGGACATCCTGTTCTATTATGTACAGACTGTATAGATGTAAATTTGTGAGATGCTTTTTACTCCACTGTTGAAGACCCAGTGAGAAGAATCCAACTCACTCCTAAGCAGGATTTTTAGTGTTTTATTTTACTTACTGATTCCTGCAAACACCCATCTTTTTGGCAGTGAACTCAAGACTACGACTCAGACACGATTTCCTTGCCAGGTTTGCTAGAATTCCACCCTCAAGCTTTTTCCTTCAAACATTTTTTTTCTCAGCTTTCTTAGTACCTTCATCAGGCACAATGTTAAAAGACTTTAAAAGCCAAACTATATGAATCTACTACTTCTGTCTACAAGGACTATTATCCTTTTGCAGAAGTAAATTAGAGTGTTTTGAAGTGGTTTGTTACTGATAAAGATTTTTTTGGCTATTGCTCTGCTTTTTCTTATTTGCAGGTACTCCAGGTTTTTTGGATTATTTTTTCCAGTTACTATTTAGAAATTAATATTAAAAGATACACAATTCTACAGCTCCTCCTTCGCTGCATTTTCTTTGAATGTGCCATGGCATGCCTTTTTCATCTGTAAATTCTCAAAATAACTACATTTGTGGTCTGATTTCACCTTTAAATAAAGACTAATAGACTAAAAACCATCACTATTATAATATGAAAACCTAACTTTTATAAGTAGTCTCTAGCCTATTATTGATTTATTTAAAGCTAAAATCACTCTTTGTTGGTTTTAACTATATTTACTTCTAGGCTACAGCTGATATTTTAGTCAAGTATTCTAAAAAAAATAATAACATAGCATATTGACCTTCTTATCATCATCTGCCAGCAGTTTCCTACTCTCTTAATAATGGACCCAGTATCAGTAAACTAATCTTTTCATTCTCTTCATTCCTTCTTGTTACTGCAGTCAGTTAACAGTCAACTCAATGATCTATTACTACATTTTTGGGAGGGTTTAATTAATTTGATGACACATAAATGTCTCTTATGACTTCACTTTGCTGTGTAGGTAATGTAATGAATCAGATACTCTTAGAATGCAATTCAGCATATACAAACAGCAGCAGACAGTGAGTAGCAGTTTTCTTCTACTGCCAGGAAGAGTGCTTAGAATTACCAGCTCCCATGCAACAGCCTTTCCTGTGTATATCTGTAGTTATGTGAAGCTACTCACAAAAAGCCTGACTCATGTGGTCTTTTGGATTTACTGATCTATGGGGACTCCTATAACATTAATATTCCTTTTGTCCTGAATCATTACCCAGAACATTTCCAAAAGCTCCATTTAAAGAACTTGCTCTTTATGTTAGAATGCTTTTCTAGCAAACCCCTCTTTTGGGCAGAAGGGCACACTGCTGGCTCATGGATAGCCTGTTTTCCACCAGAATCCCCAGGCTCTTCACAAAGCTGCTTTCTAGCAAGCCTTTTTGCAGTCCCCAGGCATCTCTCCTGATCACGATGACCCTTCCAAAACAATCATGAGTGGCACAGCTACGGTGTCTTTCAGCTTTTGCAGCACCCATAGATCCATCCTGCCTGGGCCCATGAACCCAGAGCCCAAAGAAAGGAATAAAATTATAAAAATAAACTAACCCAGTAACAGTTTTAACTCATCTCTTATTGGTAAGAGTAGTTAGCAAATGCTCTACATCATCCTTTGTGTGTTTTGTACTTTTTGATTCTTCACTGACAAATGTTTTCTAAACAAGTATCCCTTCCACATTTTATTCACCCTAGCATTTAGCCCTCTGATATTTTAATTCATGATTAATGAATGGTTACTGAATGTTTAGTGCCATAAAATAGTTGTTGGTGGCTAGTTGCCATAGAAATGACAAATACATTTATTCAGGTTTATCCCCAGCCTCTGTGAACCTGGGGGAAAAAACCCAAGCTTTAATTTGTTGTTTCTTAGAAAACCAATATTTTTAATGATTTTTCAACATCAGCACAAAATCTTACTAGTTTTCTTCCTAAAGCTGCTTAGAAAAACTGATTTTTAAAAAAAAATTATTAGAATCTATTTCTGTTACTTATGACTTTGGTGAAAAACTTCTATGATGCCTTACTTGGATAATGGATAAAAAATATTAATTTCTTTTTTTCCACTGGAAAGAACCCTACAACCAGATGGAGTCCTAAAGTAAAATCTTTAAATTCTAATTTAAATTTAAATTTAAAAATCTAAAAATTAACCTGAGGTACTAAGAAACTAAGGGTTTTAAATTCCTCTCAGTAGCTTATATAGTTCCTTTCATATGCATTCAAGTAGCAAAGGATGCATGACTGAAGTTTTGGTCCTAATGAATTCATTAGCCATGGAACATTAAGCACCACATTTCCCTTTATTCAAATTACACAGATAATTTTATATGTTCCATACCTAAACCCTATGAATTCTAACCAGCATAGATAATGTTTGCACTGGCACAAATGGATACTAACTAGAGATCTTGTCCTTTTCCAGTCAACTCCAATTTCCACAGATGTTCTTCCCTTCACTATTGTGCTAGAATTAAATGTAGACTAAAGTTACATGAAATATCTGAGGTGACACATCAGAAAAGTAATTGAATATAGAGTCCAAAATTCTGAAAAAAAAATAGAAAACCTTTTTGTTTGTTTGTTTGATCCTGAACCCTCTTTATAATGTAACTTCAAAGAACATTTGCAGGCATAACTTTTCCTTTTGAAATGATCTGTTGCTTACAACTCCCAATGCAAATCTTGATTGTATACATTACTTCAGTTGGATTGTATACATTACTTCAGTTGCTGCCAGATACATGAACATATGCATTTTTTCTTTGTGTACTGTACTTGATATACTATGTTGGATTTCTATCGGGAGATAAATCCTCTTGACTTGTTTCCAAAAGTCTTTTAACACACTTTGGGAAATCTGCTAGTAATGTAAACCTAACAGGGCTCATGAGACCACTGCTGAAAATTTTCTTCAATTTTAACCTAAAATGGTCATTCAGCAAACATTTATTATGTTCATATGACAAACTTATGCAAGAACCTTTACGCAAGGACTTTACACAGAAATGTTTCAACTTTGGCAGCAGATTAATTTTTCTGATGACAACTGAGATTTTAGAAGACTTGTATTATTTCAACATCTCAGTAGAAATGTGTCATGTAACTCAGTAGCTAAGGGTCTTGATGAACTGCAAATGTCAACGCTTACTAAATTCTTTTGATAAATTTAATCTTCTCTGATGTGTAGTCTATATATATATATTCTCTGTATATATATACAGAGACCAAAAATATAAAAATACTTAAATTATGCTGCAAATTACATAGACATTCAAATTTTCTAATACTTAAAATTTTTATTGCTAACTTGGTAACTGAGAATGAAGGAAAGACTGATGGGGAGAGATTACCTGAAAAGAGTCTCAAATTTTTTGGTCTTCCCTTGAAAAATATGTTTTAGTGATACATTTCCAGGAGGAGGGTTGGAAAAAAACTGAACCAAACAAAATGTTTCTCTTCTTGAAAGAAAAAAGAAATCATACTGAGTAGAATTAAGAATTAAGAGTGATAGCAGTGAAAATTATATAAATGCTTCTTACTTGTCTTTCTCATTTGCCTTATCTTTGCCATCATCTGCAAAGGAATATTAAAAAGTTGGGGAATCCTTTGCATTGTTATCAAACTGCCTGTCATTAGAGGGAGGTAGTTTCATGTGTGCTTCCAGCCAGGACAAGGTTAATTTTTCAGTAGCCAGGAGGGGCCATGACCAGAAGAACCCAGAAATTATTATGTACCACCTCATGTCATTGCCAAAGGCAGAGGGAAGGGAGTCTCTTACAAGGAAAAGGGGTTCCTTCTGGTCCAGTAAGAGTGGTAGAGGGACAGGTGGGTTGGTGGCCCTGGTTTCAGGCTGGAGGGAAGAGTTGGGTAATGCTGGTTTAATCTGGAGTGAGTGTTGCAGCATTGTCTATTGTCAGGGCCTTTTACAGTGAGCAATAACATTTTTTCCCCTTGTATTCTCTGTTGTTGATATTGTTGTTGTTCAGTTTTCTCTCATTGCTGTTTCCAGGAAATTGTTCTTGTCTCAATTTGTGATCTTTACTTTTTTGTGCCTCCAATTCTCCTCTCCAGCCCACCTCAGGAGGGAAGGCAATGAGTTATGAGTAGTGAGTAGTGTGAAGTTTGAAAAGTGTCTGTGAGATCACTAAGCTGGGGAGTATCATTCCTAAACCACAACACCTAACCAGATAAACACAATCAACAAAAGTGTGGAGGAAATACTAAGCTACAATTCCATTTAATGGCAATGCTTACACAGGCAGCAGTGCAATATGAGACAGGAGTAATCAACCTGAAGATGAGTTTCTCAAGTATACTGCAAATCATCCATCTATTTTCTGCTGGAGTCTTTTGTAACCTTCTAGAGAACTTGCAGACAGGTCTGCCTACAATGTCATGTATAGGTTCCATATTAGGGCATGATGGATTTTATATCTGTAAAAAGTCATTTGCAAAGACAGCCTAAGAGCCTCCTGAATTTGGGTTTGGGATGGGAGACGTCCAAGCAAGGTCAGATGTGACTTCTACAGTCTTTATATAATTTGGCCACATGCATTCTTATTCCAAATATATTAATAACTTTCTCTGACAACAACAGAGCCCAGTACATATATAATTTATATAACAACATATATATATATATACACATATACATATATATATATGTATATACACACACACATACACACACACACATATATATATAACACAACATGTATAGTATTACACTATAATATAATACAATAGTACAATGATGTGTATAGCAATCTTGTGATATTGCTATGATATTGATATCTACTTGCTTTATGACCATGTATTGATATGAGTGAAAACTTAGCTGCTTTCTGGATGTAACACTGTTGCATATATCTTGCCAAAATGAATTCTTGTTTCATTAAGACTTAGCAGTAGTAATACACATTGATTTTTAAAAAAAAAGACATGTTTTATGTAGTCATAGTGTCATACATGCAATTACTGGACACTGTGAAAAAGGATTTTTCGTTGCTTGTTTGCTGTTAGGCTCGTGCATCCTCAGAAATGAAATGAGATGGTTCCGTTTCCTTGGTACAAAAACATGTCTGTTTTTCTTCCAGGACTAGAGAACAGCTTCCCAGGCAAAATGTCAAACATTCTTGGAATAACATATATTCAGAAATTTTCTACCTCAATCATAAATGTCTACTCCAAACAGGCGCTGCTAGACTCCTCCTGAAGGGTCTACCGAGGAGCAAAGAGCACAGAAGTGCTTTTCTTAGCTATTTTTCAAACCTTTTAAAGTCAAAGACTGAAACAAACATTAACATGCTAATGTAGCTGCTAGTTTGGCAGTTAATTTTCAGCACCATCTTTCTACTCTTATTTCATTATCCCAACTGGCATTTTATTCATTTAGTCACAATTACACTGCAGGAAAACTGTAACTGTGCTAACATAACTTGGAATTGAAAGACATAGAGCATCATACATTTCCACCTACTAAAAATCAACAGTTGTTGACTTTTTACACAGTATTAAATGCAAAATCTTTAATTCCATAATTGTATCACATGCTTTGTCTTTGGAACACAGTACATTTGCATATTGAAATGGATGGAAAGTAAGAATAATGAACCATGTTGGGAAATCTGAATACAAAGAATAAGAAAAAGTTTGAAGTTCTTTATTCTGTTAACCCTTTCAGGATGCAGCTTCTCTATAAAATGTTTTGCTAGTGACAACCTATTTAATTATATAGGCTTCAGTAGACATTTAGACATGTCCAGATTAGACTCCAGAAATTTTCTGTTAGAATGCAAAACCTTAATTCATCCTGTGATTATAACTTTTTGTCATTTTTGGAATTATATTTCCATTTAGCCCTTTCTCAGCTTTTTCAACATTCCTTACTGTGTAGTCTCCAATATATTTTCAGTTTTTTTTTTTTTTTTTCATCCAAAACTATATTTAGAGGCCATAGAGGACTGTTTCTCTCCTTTTGATCCAAAACTACAACTAAAGTAAACATAATGCCAGAAAGTAGAACATGAATGAACAAACAAAACACAACCAAACCAAAACCAAAACAACACCCCTCCAACTTGAAGAGGGTTTTTTCACAGACAGAATATTCAGTCAGTTCATTCCACTTCATTCAGACAGCTATTGCCTGAACCTTCTGACAATGTGAACCTATGTCAGCCATTCTACATTTTCTGTGCAAATCTTTAGATGACCTACTCCCAATCCATAAAATCATAATGACTCTTAAGAACGTGGACTCTTTTCTCCTCCTCATTGCCTTAGATGTGTACTTCTTAGAACCAAAGCTGTATTTTCAACACATCATAAAATGACCTCTTTGCTGGGCTCCCACAGCTTCTACTGATGTCAAGGTTAGTTACCTTTTACATTGTCCTATTTCTTTCTCCAATACATTTACATGGCAAAGCTACAATTTTATGATCATTAATAACAGTTACAACTATGCAAGCTAACATAATTACAATAAAATTGTATGCTTCAGGGCATAAATTGATAATCTGTGGGAGTCAGGAAAGAACTTTTCTTCTCTCATTATGACATTTAACAATGGACAAGTGCTTTGTGGTGGCTTTTGCTGTTATTTGAAGCATCAAGTACAGGCAGCTTCTTATGGAATCAGAATGCCAGAGTAGGTTTAATAATGTCAGTAATCCAACATTACCTCTTTTATAGTCTGATAAAGTCTCACCCATTATGTCTCTTACTGTAAGAAATAACATTGCTATTAGAATGGAGAGATAATTTTTACTCTGTCATTCACATATTAAAAAAAAAAAACCATTCCTCAGTGTTTCAGTTTGGCAAGGTTGATATTTTAATTTTTTTTTTTTAATTTTTTTTTTTATTATTATTTTTGTAAGTTTTTGGTTTTTGCTTTTTCTTTTTTTAATAAGTAAATTCTAAGGGAATTATTTGGGAAGAAAATCTTAAAATGAAAAATGAAAAGTTGTTAGGAGGTAATGACACTAAGAATGTTAAATAATTGCATATGATAAGTCTGTCAAATTGACTCCCAAAAATGTGCTACAAAACCATGGCTTCCTTTATTCCATTTCCCTTAGAATAGAGGAAGAGAGGGAGCAAGAAAATAAGGAAAACAAACCTTAAAAAAACAAAAAAATTTTAGAAACCATTATAAAATGAGAGTGTAATACAATAAACAAACACTTGATGAACTTCTACAGTTTTTTGGAGGATCTATTTCCAGTGAAAATTGGTGATTTTGGATAACCGTGAAAATAAAATTTTAAAAATTATCAATTTTAAAGTTATTGATTTTTATTTCTTCTAAATTATTATCCTGCAATATTCCTCCACAGCTTTGATCAAATGGTCAGCAAAATAAAAAATTAAGTTCAAATTGGTAGATTTTCTTCTTAGAACTAACATTATTAACTTGATATCCAGACAGAATTTTTCAAATCATTAGCTACATCTTCCTGGTATACTCAGTAGTGTACTGTCCCTTGGGATAAGTTCCTAATTGTCTTTATTCATGACAGAGGAATCAGAGGGAGAATAAAATTAGTGGGCTACAGTTAACATTTGTGGATATTTCCATAGATTCTTAATTTTGTTGTAGAAATCAGGTGGAGCAAATTCTGATTCTGTATACGAAACATGGCAAAATTTATTATTAGAAAATAAAGCACAATATAATTGCATGTGGATCCATAATAAAACAGTTCTAGTATCTTGGAGGAGGAGGTGATCAGGAAACTGTTACCTTGGTTTTCCAGCTGCTTTATCTAGTAGAGAAATCATCCAGTACCAGACCATTTACCTCTCTCCCATCCAGAAAATTGTTCTCACATCACAGTTTGATGTTTAGTTCCCAAATGAGGAATATATTCAGTCAACTTGTCTCAGGTCTCTTGAGAGTGCCATCATCATTCTCTGTCTTCAACATGTTATAATTTCAATTTCAGGTAGTGCTTGATAAAATGAGAGTTTGCTTAATTCCACTGACCTATCTAAGCACTCAGATCTCAAATTTCTGTGATACATTAGCTGTATTATTGCTATCAAGGTTATCTCTAACAGCCCTTTCCAATCCCCTTTTCTTTCCACATCAGGCTGCATGCATGAAAAAATTCAAGCTTGCAAAAGGTATTCGTGCTTTTTAAAAATGAGGAAAATTCCTGGTTAAAAATCTGCACAAATGAAGCTCTCTTGATAGCCCTACTTTATGCTCCTCTCACATAAAGAGAAGACAGGGGTTTCTTGCTCTCTGAAGCTCTCTACATCCGTGTTTTCACTAAATTATTTAGGCAAACAAAACCCTCTTGGTCATTTTTCCAGTGGACCCACCAATGGGAATAGTCATTCTTAAAAACGTGAAAACAGAGATAAGGTTTGTTCACAATCTTGTACACTCTGACATATGTACCTTAAATAGTCAAATCAAGAAATAGCTATAATGTGTCTATAATTGGTCGTACCAAATCCACAGAACCCAAATCTGAAACACTGCATATTTATAAAATCTTGTATTCTGTGAAAATGAAATCTGCTTTTTTTTTTATAGCCAGGCTTGAGAAAAATCACGATGTGCTCACTAGTACTGAACAAAGGAGAAGGATTAATTTACCAAAACATTTAAATAAATTTCCGAATTCTGGCCAGGGTGAAGGCATTTACTTTTGGCAGGATCTCATTCAGGTATTTTTAGGCTGCAATCTTCATGAAGAATGTGTGTATCTATGTATAAAAGAATAATATTCAGATTCATTTGGGATGTAGAATTTTTACTGCTTCTAAATCTGTTCACTTGATCATAATTTACTCAGCTTGAAGTTGAGAAGGATCCTGATTCAGTTTTCACAATTAAACTACAAACATAAATCTAAACAGACCCTAAATTCAGGACCAGACTTTGTGGCTTAGGTATATTATTGCTTTAAAAAGCAGCAGAAATCATTCTCAGAAAACAAAACATAGAAACACATTATCTATCTGAGTCGGTTATTCCTTGAAGGAATATTTTATATTAAAAAATCCCTTCAGAATAATATCTGAGAGATGGGATGGAAGAAAACATAAGGATTCTCTTTTGCATGTTGCTTAATTACCCCTGCTTCACACCAGAAAAATTAACTATTCCCTTTAGGATGTGATCTGCAATGCGAGCTATGCTAACCATGAAGGCTACTGGTGCTGATCTTTAAGGTACGACTGCAAAATTTCTTCTGAATTCAAAAAAAAGCTGAAATTGAAATCATATGCATCTTGGGTCTCTAAAGGTTTAATGATGAGTTTATTTGGTTAGAAGGCATTGCTGCCTACTTTATATTTTCACTTACCTTTTTTTTTTAAGTCAAACTATGTGGACCTTGCAAGTCCACCTTGACAAGAGTACACAATCACTTTATCCATAAATTCATAAAGAGGCATATAAATTTGCCTTTATATATATTTTTTACAACATTCATTAGTGCATGAGTGTCCTGAGTGTTTTCAGTACCGGTGAACACTAATAGTACCTAAATTTAGAGATCAAATACTTCCCCAGAAAAGTTCTACCTTTGCAAAGGAAAATGAGAAAAGGAGCAATGCTGCAAGTAGCTGAGCTATAACTCAGGTAGAAACTACTGTCAATCTTCTTTGGATTAAAAAGAATTTTCTTTGCTGAAGACAAGAGCTGAAAAACAGTAGTTGTTAGAGAAATTAAAATACATATTATGCACTGGTTATTTGATATGGATACTTCAAGAAGATCTAAAAACTGATGCTAAGGTACTCAAATCTTAGCAGAAAGAAACCGTATTTTCCTGGAGAGTTTGTGGAGTCTCCCTCACTGGAGATAATCAAGAACCATTCAGACACAATCCTGTGCAGTGTGATCTTCCCTGTTTGTGCAGGGAGGCTGGACCAGATGGCCCACTGTGGACCCTTCCAGCCTTACTCACTCTGTGATTCTGTGATTTTAGCAGGAAGTTTCTAATGCACAGACATAAAGGCTTTTGAAATTCAGCAAGAAAAACAATAAATTGAGTAAAGAAAGTTTTAAGACACTGGCAAAATCATGAATGTACAAATAAAACTCTTCAGAAGAAAAATTATCCCATCCAGTTGAAGTAAAAAATGGCAAATGTCATCTCCAGCATTAAATGGATGCAGTAAAATATACAGCAAATATTTTATTGAAAAATATTTTAAATTCTGCACAGTTTTTCATTTGCATATTGCAATCCATTGCTAGTTGAAATTACCATGTCTGGGAGATGGCCCACTGAGTTTCCATACTTTACTACAGTATAAGCATTACAATCAAGTCATGAAATGAAGTCTTCTGGAATTCACATAAAAGACTGGGGAACTACGGAGAGACCCAGCTGCCAGTGTAATATTAATCATCAACATTTTTTCTTCATTTTTACCCTGGTGTATCCTGTAAAATAAAGAACCAAAAAACAAGTGAAATTTTTAAAATCTGCTCCTTTCTACTTCATAAAACTCTTGTGGTCACATAATAGGCATCAGACGTACATTTAATAGGAAATAGGCTAGACTTATTCAGTTAATCTGATTTTACTGTTGCTGTTGTCAATCTTTTCTCCGTGTCACAGAAAGAAATAATAGAAGAAAAAGGTTATTCTTGTTCAGTGTAGTATTCTCTAAAATAGAAATCAATTCCTCAGTGTTGCCTCATTGCAAATGATTATTATTCTCAAACAGTAAATGGAATAGACATCAGATCTCTTTGTAAATTTATATCTTATGAATGCAAAATATAACTAACATAGTGATTTTAAAGTCTTTTGGCATCTATCATTCAAATGTAATACAGATAGTTACATTTAAGTGTAATATAATTTCAGTGTTTTTGTTATGTATTAAAGGAAACCACCCACCAAATCTTCAAATCTGCACATTTTTGCTTGATTTTCTATGGGTTTGCATGGGTACATTTTTATGTCTTTATTCAAATACTTGTGTGTCTTCTGCACTAAAGGCTGATTCTATATTAACTATAAAAATACAGACCTTTTACTAAGGAAATCAGTCCTATGGAAAATTATCAAATCTCAATATTATGCTTTTTCATTTTGTATTTTAAGGAAATAAAAAAAAATACAATAACTTTTATACCAAAAATTGATTTATTTTTCCTACAAAAGTCAGCATAATATGAAAGCAAGAAGTAAACTAACACCCTACTATCTTCTACCATCAGAAGTGTATTCTAAAATTAAATTTTCTATCTCTTGCACCATACCATCACCTTTCTGTAAGAGGATATATTTAATATAATCATAGTCTATTTCATCGACTTCAAATTATTTAAATAATTTGAAGTCTATAAAAGTATTCTTCTTTTCTTTAGTCACTTTGCATAAGGCTCAAAACAATTTGTTTCTATCATTTCGCTTTTTTGTACATTTAACACATCCAGTTTACCTTCAAACATAATTGATTGCAACTAGTATTAACCCCCTGTACAGTGTTAGGTACTTGGGATGCCTCTGTGGTAAATTAAGACATCTGTCTGGGATATACGTTGCAGAAAGGTTAGATATGCTTGTCTCTTGCTTCTAAATACCAGTGAAGCCTAGATAGGTATTTGTCACTGGATTTGTGGCAGGTAAAATGTTTTAAATAGATCCCAGTCTGTTGATTTTAGGGTCTTCTGCATATTTAGAAATTACGTATCCAGATCCCCTAAACACACAGCCCAAATTTCATATATCTTTAGTGAATTCTACATTGATGATAGATAGCACTGAACTATTGAATGGGTAATCTGCTGTACATGCTAAAAAAAGTATCTTACTATTCCTAAAGATGGTCTTTTGATTAACATGCTAGACAGAGACTCCAGCTATCCTTACATTCACAGACAGCTTCACTGAAAAGGAAGAGCCTTTTGTTGGCCTTTAAAGCAGTGTTTTAAAATAATCTCCCTTCCCTCTTTCCATTTCTTTTAACACAGAGCTCCTTACAAATTCAAATCCTTTGGCTTGAGGCATTTTTATTAGTGCTTATTAAATTAGAACAAATCACACTAGCTAATGTATCATCATGCATAGTTATATTGACATGTTCTCTGGTTTTTCAGATAAAATTTCAAAATGTTAAAATATCTACATTTATTCATTAAAATTGGGACAGAAGTCTTCTTTTGTGCAACATATGTTCTGTTATTAAAGCACTCACCTAGTGTTCCTCAATACATGTCTTTTTTTGGGTTTTTTGGGTTTTTTGGTTTTTTGTTTGCTTTTATATCGACAGAGCGGTAAATGAAAAAAAAGTAAAAACCCTTTTTTTCCTGGAATCACAGTAGCAAGTGCAAATGATGCATGAAATAAAAAAAAATTCAGTCCAGTTTGCAGACAGAATATAGACAATATTAGGCATTCTTAAACATTCTTAGACATCCACAAGGAAAAAAAAAAAAAAAAGTGTGAAGGGAAAAAAAAAAAAAAAAAAGAATAGAATAAGCCAGAACACTTAAAGATACAACCAAAGGCCATTGTAGTCACAGAAAAGACTCTTATTAACCTCTGTAAACTTTGGATGTAGTGATTCTAGACGGCTTCTTTGAAGTGGTGTCTATTTTTTATTCCTTCTGTCAGACTTCTTTCTTTGAATCTTTAAAGCTTCTTGCAGTCATACAGCTCTAGTACCAATGTTCCTTTAGACCCTGTATTTCAAGTCACATTCAACTGGAATATATATACAAGAAATTTCATAGCAAAATTACATAATCATAGAAAAGTCCAGGTTAGAAGGGAGCTCTGGGATCAGATGTTCATCTCTCTGTTGAAAGGAGGCATTAAATTAAACATGGCTCTGTCAAAACTGTCTTGAGTATTTCCAGCAAAGAAATTGAACCACTCCTCTGGGCAATTTATTGCAAAATTTTGTGATTCCCACAGACATGATTATTTTTCTCATATCCAAATTGGATTTCCCCCTGAAGAAACTCATTCATGTAGTCCTGCCACCATATAATCTTGCAAAGGAAATATCCCCATCATTACAGTAACGATGTTCTAGGTGTTGGAAGACAGTGATTAGTCTCATACATGTCTGCCAACAACCTCCTCTCATATTGAATGAAGCCAATTTCTTCAGTATTTTCATGCATCAAGTTCTCCAGTCCTTTAACATCAGAGTGGTGGGCCTCCACTGGGCCCTTTTCAGTATTATAGTTTTTCTCCTTATTTGAACTTGGGAAACCCTCAGCTAGACACATTCTTCCAGGTGTTGCCTATGATGTACCAAGTAGAGTGGACTAACCACACACCTTTATGTGCTGAATTTTAACTTACAGATGCAGCACAGGTTTGCCTTCCTTGCTGCCCTTTCACACTGCTAATCAGTGTTCATTTTCCTGTCCACAGAGGCACTTCAGCAGAACTATACCTTAACCTGCATTTCTTTTGGGGACTATTCTCCTGTACTGTCCATGTTCCATTGTTAAACTTCATAAAATTGTTTCTATCCCAATCTTCCAGCCCATTGCAGTGTCTACATGCAGTGTATCTGCCTCTCCTCCCAATCTGATGCTGTCTACAGGGCTTTTTTAGGAGGCATACAGTCCTGAAATCCAGATATTTTACAAGAATTTTGAGTAGTATTGGAGCCAGTATTGATCCTTTTATGGGCAAAAGGCTTTTCTGAAAATGCTGGTTCCTTTACAGCATGAGGACCAAAGAAAGCAGAAACTATATCTGACAGAACAATGGCTGAACCCAAATTCCAGAGGCACAAATGGGTACATCTACATTATACATCTGGTGTTGCTTGTATCCATGCTGACAGGCCTGCACCATGCACCCAAAGGCACCAGTGATGTGCTCAGAGCAGTTTCAGTGTCAGTGGAACCAGGGCTGAAGCCACAGAGCAGGAAGTCTCTTAAAGCCCTCACTTGCCCCATGGATGCAAGGTTCTCCAGCTGCTCTTTCCATGTGTGCATGGCTTGTGCTAGGACCAAGATCTTGTGCAAAATTTATTGTTAGTGACTATATGTGGAACCATAGCAGACCATGTTAATCAAGTGTTTGACCTTCCTTGCACTGCAGCTACAATATTGTATATGTATCCAATAAGGACTATGGGATTCACTGTAATTTGACTGGGCTGAAAACACCTAGAGTAATCCTGAATAAAAATCAGGAAATCTTTGTTTCTTCCAGACTCTCTTAGATTCTTCTGCACAAAATACCTACTATCTACTCAGGTAGATGTATTGTAAACCATTTAGAGCTAATGTAGCCCTGAAAATACAGTATTGCTGTCCACAGTGTCTAACTCTTCAGGACCTCAGGAGTAAAAATTGTCCAGATTCATCTTGGTCTACCTAGAGGTAAAACACTGCTTCAACTAGGTTGAATACAACCTAACTCAATCTAGCTCTATCTGAATTTTCTGCTATTATTACACCTCTTGGTTACAACATTTTTTATAAATTTCTGTAACAAACAAATCTTCACAGCAAGTAGGTTTTTTTTAATAACACTAGAATAAAAATGAAATTTAGAAAATAACAAGTGTAAGATATTAGCAGAGGCTTTGAAAATGTGGGCACTATCTGAGCCTTCAAGCATATAACATCTAAAAAATTATCAAATCCTGATCAAAAATGGAATGTAGTTCTTGGATAATTTCCTTCAAGAAACAGCTAAAAGTCTTTCACCCTGTGTGAAAGTATCTCACTATATCCATTAAATTAGCTCAGATCTCATATCCTCAATTTCTTAGGTTTGCTCTGTGGCACAGTACTCTAGAGGTCCTAAAAGCAGTTTAAAGCTGCAGATCTTGAGCAGTTTGAATCATAGAGCAGTTTGAGTTTGTGGTCATTTAATCCAATGCCCCTGCAATAACAAAGAACCTCTCCCACCAGATCAGATTGCCCAGAGCCCCATCTAACCTGACACTGAATGTTGCCACAGCTGGCCATCTGCCACCTCCCTGGGAAACTCTTCTGGTGTTTTACTGTACACATTATAAAAAATTTCTTCCTTCTATCTAATCTGAATCTACCCTCTTTCAGTTGAAAACCATTATCGCCTGTCATGTGGCAATAGGCCCTGCTAAAAATTCTGTCCCCATCTTTCTTATAACCCCCTTTAGGTACTGAAAAGATAAAATATAGTCCCTTCCCCTCCCTTCCCCTCCCCTCCCTCCGACTTGGCCTTGTTGACTCTCATGGTTCACATGGATCAACTTCTCCAGCTTATAATAACATAAAGATATCATAAAGCTGTAAAGAACTCAAGAACTATAAAAAAAGGGCTGGGCCATTCAGATTTGCCTCTGCTGGATATTGTTGACAATTTATGGTGAATGAACCATTATTAGAGGGGGATTCCTGTTGGTTTAATCTGAACTGTGTTTTCTGGAGCCCTGATCAGTTATCAATCAGATTCATGTAATTTTGAAAAATGAATTTGTATGCATCAGAGCCACAAGGAGAGGAAGGTGAGAAGGCAAAAAAAGCAATTTGACAAGCAAAAAAGGGCAAAGAAGAGGGAAGATGAGGGACTGCAATCATCTGGGAAATAAACACTAGAAATAAATGGAAAACGCTGCTGGAAGAAAAATATTATTAGAAACTTGCTATCAAATAAATTGTTTTTAATAATTTATTATTAAGATTATTATTTACCCTAGAAATTAAAAATTAGTGAAAATATTCCAGAACTATCTCAGTGACAATGATGTAGTGAAAAGATATAAATCAGAAGGAAGCAATGAGGGATGAAGGGGATGCAAAAATTAGTTTAATGATAAACTTCAGTTTAATAATAAACTTCAATTTGTTGCTGAAATAACTTATATGACTGGGTTATCTGTCACAGTGGATGACTCGAGAAGTAGAAGGGTTTTCACAGTTAAATGCTCTGATTTGATGAATACGGAAGAGAGAAGACATGAAAAGAAAAACAAAGTTTTTGTTGACCAGCTTTGAAACTTGTTAATGTGTCTTATTAGGCAAGGAATATCATTGTACCAGTACAAACTTGAAAATTAGTAGACTAGATGACAGAGAGCATTGTAGTTTCTCTTCCTAAAATGACAGAAAAAAAAGCTAAATTACAATTCAAGTTGTAAATGAGGAGAATTTATGCCTCTGGATAGGTTGAAATAGAGGAACATGGAAATTAATAAAGTTCAAAAATATTAGAAGGATAAATTACAGTGAATTTTATAAGCTTTTCAATAAGATGCTGAAAAATATTAGTTTTTCTGACACTTGGCATAAGATTTATCATTTTATTTTTCTACCATCACAGGATGCATAATAATCTTGTGCCATTATTAAATAACATGGATTTCTAGATCACTTACAAAGCCCGTATTTGTGGGCCTGGATCAAATGTACTTGCCATTTAAAGCCTGACTTGATGAGTTTGGGGACAAGGACACACCCATATGTGTCAGGAAACCCTGTTGCACATATATTTCTTTTGTTTCATTTCAATTTAGAACTGCTTTACTTTGAAAATTAAAAGGATTTTAATTTTTTTTATTATTTGAAGGTCATAAGAAAAGAGTTGTTTATGATATACATATAAGTTACATCTTTCTTATAGAAGTAGGACCAACAGAACAAATTAAACTGCTGTGTTCAATTTATTAGTAGAATTTATTTGCTTTCTTTTCCTAAGCAACAGATGCAAGGGACAGTTGAGTTTATAAGGGATCACTCATAGTTTCTCTTTGTGCTGGAACACAACAGTGAGGCTGAACTTCTAACTTGAATTAGATGATCTAATTTCCAGCTTCTCTTGGCAAGTGCCATGCTACAGAATACAGCGAGAGGTGAGCTAAACCACAGACATGAAAAACAAGTTGGAAGGAGGCAGAAAAAACCAAATCTTTCTAGTTCACAGAGGCATTAGTTAATTTAAGAAGTTCTAGGATTCCTCTGAAACCTTGCATGTAAGCTAGAACAGTGAATCTTCGGCAAAGGAATCATCTAGGACAGGCAGAAGGGAGGGGAGTTTGATGTTCTCTAGTCTTACAGTATGTACTGCCCATAGTGTCTCATTAAGTCCTCTCAGCAGTGCTCCTACTTAATTCTTGACTCATATGATATTTCTATATATTCTTCATTAGGAGATGAAAAGCATAGTCATTTATAATTCACTTATTTCCCTTTTATCACCTGCAGCCTTCTCATTTCTCAGGGAGTTTCCTACAGTGCCAGAGGCAAATCACTCCAAATCCAGTGCAGGTCCTTTCTACTTGCACATTAGCCTTATTCTGGATGAACATTAGTAAAAGCAGTAAAACATTTGCAAAAGCAAAACTCATCATATTCCAAAGAAATTTATGATTAATTCCATTTTTATCTCTTCAGAAATTACCTAATAGAAGAAATTAAAAGACACACAAATTCAAAAAAAACCCCAAAGATCAATACAAGAGATCTTTCTCTCTCTAAAGCAGCATAGAAAAACTGACAGCTGAAAGGAAATGCATTCTTATCAGTGGTCACCAGGGAAGTCAAGACAAGGCTTCAGAAAAGGAAACAATATGTTTTTAGCAACAATAAATAAACTTCCTTAGAAAGAGTTTAAAATAGAGAATCCAAATGACTTTAAGAAATATTTTAGTTTGTTTATGGATAGCAAGAGATGAGATAGAAAATTATTATTACCACATCACAGAAAAAGACAAGTCTGTGGTAACAGATACCTGTTCTGATCATTAAAGAGTTCTCTGTTAGAATATACTGCAGTAAAATTATGGAATTGACAAAATGAGCTGCTGTATCGAAATGACTCATAACTTCACATTTTTCCTTTATTGTTAAAGATTTTTTCCTTTGTTTTTTAAGATGGAAGATCTATTAAATTATTGATATATTTATTCTTACTAATGTATATAAATTTAATATCAAAGACTGTGTGAATTGGTTAAGAAGCAGTGCCATTTTCAGTATAGATTTTCTTGGTGTTTAACACCAGCAAACCATGCTGTGCTGGGAAGAGAAGATAGGAAGCTTCTGGTGAACTACAATTCAATGATTGATTGTACTTTTCTAAAGTGAGCCCAATTTACCTGCCATGCTAAGATTATTTACTTTGTCATTTACTTCAGTTGTTTTGTTGATCAAAACTGCTGGCAGTAATTGCTGTCAATATACAAACCTATTGCTTAAATCTTGAAACTTAAACACTGTATTTCTGATCACAGTTTTTTAACCAGTGTAAGTTTCCCTATACTGAGTTTATACTTACATCTCTACATTAACTTATTTTTGAAGAATGAAACTAATTTCTGTGTGTTTCAGAGATTCAAAATTAGAAAAGATATTTCCTTAGATTTATAATTGGAACAATTGAGTAAATTAGTAAGATGGAACGATTCGGTATTAACCTTCATCTTCTTGATCATATGCAAAAAAAACTCTATACAGCAACATAGGGCCTAAAGGTTTTATTTTGCTACTTGTGTATGTAAGAAGTAATTAGTTACACAGCCCTGCAGTGGTTTCTGCATCCTAAGACTATTCAATTATTGAGGAACATGTTAGTGCTGTGTTTTAAAAAGTTATTGAAGTCTTAAAAACAAAAATACGTTCATTCCAGATCCACCAGTGAGAAGAGACATAATCTGATAAAGAGAAATTACATTATAGAGAAAATTCCAATGATCTTTCTTTCTATATTTTTTATTCCCAACTAGACAATTTCACATACTTTATTTAATAGAATCGTGGACTCATTAGGATTGGAAAAGACCACTAAGATCATCAAGAGCAATCTTTGACTGAACACCACCATGCCAAGTACTCCTTTAAATCCAGCTAACCAACAGGATATTTCATCTTCCACAATATTCCATGTATCATCACAGCAGTACTGTGTAGTGGGCAGTGTCATGATATTCTTTTTGCAGGCAAAGAGATTGTTGTGGTTTACTCCAGGTGGCAGCTCAGTTCCTCTGATGGAATGGGGGAGAGACTCAGAAGAGTAAAAGTGAGAAAACACATGATTTGAGATAGAGACAGTTTAATAGGGAAACCAGAAGGTGCACATGTAAGTAAAGTAAACAGGGAATTTATTCGCCACTTCCAATGGACAAGGAGGTGCTCAGGAAAGCAGGGCTCCATGCATAATGGTGACTTGAAAGACAAACACCATCACTCCAAAAAGACCTCCACATTCCTTATTCCCCAGTTTTATGTGCTGAGCACAATGCAATATGGTCTGGAGTATCTCTTGGGTCAGTAGAGATCAGCTGTTCTGGTTGTGTTCCCTCCCAACTTCTTGTGCACCCCTGGCACTCTCATTGGTGAATGGATGAGAAGCAGAAAATTCTTTAGTTCTGTGTAAGCACTGCTCAGCAATAATGAAAAAATCCCTGTGTTATCAACACTCTTTTCAACACAAATCCAAAACGCAGCCCCATACCAGGTACTGTGAAGAAAATTAACTCTATCCCAAAAGATAGAGTGTAATTGCATATCAGAAAAGACACTTGTGATAATTAAGACTTTGAAATTTGCTATTCTAAATGATACATTTCTATCAGGTAAGACTTTAAAAATTGAAAACCAAACTTTCATTTGATTGTCTAAAATGAAAGTTTTTTCCAATTCAGTATTGTGCCAGAAAAATAGAAATTATACCAAAACTTAATTTGCTTATCAACCTATGCATAAAGACTAGTAATTTAATTTTAAAGGAAGAACTATGCCTTTTTTTCTTTCTCTTCATCATCATCATCATCATCATCATCATAGTATTTTGTTCTGTTATTGTTTGTATAGTTTTGCTGCTTGTATAGTTTATGGCTGCTGGAGGAATTCCCCTGTAAATATTCCCAAATATTTCATGCCCTGTGAAATACATTTAAAAAATATTCACTCTAAACTGGAAAACAAGAATTCAACCTGCATTAAGAAAAAATAAAGGAAAGAAATACCGCTGTATAGAGTAAAGTGAAATGAAGAAAAGATTAACTTTTAATTACAAAACACCTCTCAAAAAGAAAAAAACATTTCAACAAAAGTAGATATGAGAATGTAGACATTTTAGAAAGATTTCACTTGGTGGAATTTTGCTATCATGAAAATAAATATAAAATACAAAATTAGTTTTATTTGCTTTCCTTTAGCATTGAATCACCATTGAAAAGCAGATTTGGAAATGCAATCTGAAAACCGTTATACACTAAACATCAAATAACCTCAGAGACATCATCAAAAACTGTAAAATCCCTGCAGACAAAAAGAAAAGAAACATAAAGGTGTTAAGAGATAGGAATGAGAGATAAGATAGTCTGGAGGTTTTCATAGCAGAGTAAACACTGCAGAACATAGAAAGTCAGTGCACCATTCCAGGAGCAAGATTCAAAGAAATAAAAGAGTATTTCAAAAAGGAAAGAAGGAAAGTTGTATGTTTTACACTACAACATGGATTATAAAATACATCAACAGTAGCAGTAGATAATTGTACCAACAAGACTTAGTCCAGTTCCTTTCTCTCTACATTTTTTTTTCCTTGTAAAAATAATAATTACTTGAAATTCAAGTTTTGAATGCTTGGCTGTTATAGATAAGTCACAGACATGCAGACAGAACACCTTAATCAGCATTCAGACTGTTGTACATTCTGTAACCTCTTTGGAGATAAGCAAACATGGTATTTGAGAGCAGTCTATCTGGAACTCAGCATGATATCTGCACAAAGAAAAAAAAAAAAATCACTAAAAAGGAACACACAATAAGAAACAACTCCCCTATCTCCCTGCCCCCCGACTTCCCCAATAAATAATTCAGAAAATAAAATCCTGGGCAGAGAAAACTCTGTAATTTATCTTGCTCCTAGTAAAGCCTCCTGGTTACATAAATTTTTTATAGCTTTGTCTTAGCATGATTAGCATGATGTTGAAATTCTTTTCTGATTTTGGTATGATTGACCTTTTGGAGTCTTCAAAGCTGCCATATTTTACTCCTACTCTTTATGATTCCATGATTTTCTTCATGGAGTAATTGCTTCTTTCTTCATCCATGAAGGAAATAGACTCTTGAAAAGCTTGGATTTACACCTTACTTAAACACCTAATCTGGACATGTAATTTACTAATTATTAGTCATTTAAATTATACTAAATACTACTCACTGCATTATTCATATTGCTCATAATAGTCCTTACAGATTAGACAACAGTACTAGGAGGTATACAAATGTGAGCAGGTTTCAAATGTCTCACAGACTGAATTTAGATATCAAGGACAGGTTAAATGAGAGCCCCCTAACGCACAGGAGAAAAAAAAAAGGCATTAAACGAGTCCAGATTTTGACATTTTTGTCTCTATGAAAACTTTTCATCCGTGTTCTTTGTTTTCTCCATATTATTCATTCATCAGGTCTCACCTGAGGAGCTAAGTCAATTTTTGGAAGAACACTTTTAGGAATTTTGTAGTATTACTCGAGACTTTTCCCAACTACTTTTCTGATTATATTCCTGCTTACAAAGGCAAATAGACAAAGTCACCTGGTAAGATTGCTTTAAAAAGGTGTGATTTATGACCTTCACAACTTTCACAATTCAACAACAGTCTAGCTTTAGAATAAGGCAGAGCAAAATCATAAAGTGGAATGTGGAGTTGAGTTCAGTTCTCTATATATTTGAATTCAAAGTATATAAAACTAGATCCCAAAAGCTAATGAATGCTAATTTCTTCATTGGAAAGTAGTAAATTAGGACTAAATCTTTCTCCTTTTTGTAGATTTTAGAAAGACACTGATAAATCATCTTGAGATATTAAGCACTAATAAAAGCCAGAATAATCACTTAAAAGTTCTAGTGTAATTGATCAGTGTTTTCCTTGTTTAAAAAAAAGTGTTGCATTAAAAAACTTTTCTTGGGCATGAAAAATGAGACTCCAAGAACTTAGTAAATTAAAATAATTTTAACAGTCTAATCAAAATACGACTGATATAAAAATAAAATAGTTCACGGTAGCAATCCTGCAGTGCAAAGGTGTCTTTCAGCAGCTTAGCTCTTGCAATTGGGGTACTCTGGGTTGTCCATTTGTCCTTTTGTTCAGTAATTCCTGGTTATTTAGGCTTTTTATGCCCCTTGTTAACTCCAAAACAGATTTTATCTTTAACAATACCTGGTGTGATTTGTGATTTCTGTTTTTGACCTGAGACTTTTAGCTCTGTAGCTCAGTAAATATATGGTTGACATTGTTTTTAACAGGCTGTGTAATGATTTAGTTGCGACCTCCAGACTGATGCTTACAAAATTTATTTTGTCTGAATTTGCTTCATCCTACCTGGAACTTTGCTTTTATTTGATTTGTCTGTAACAGCAACTCTTCCAACGACTGGGGCTATGCCAAATTTGCTTTATTTTCACTTATATTTGTATAGTTTAGCTGCAATTTTTATACAGATATAGTACAAGCACAGAGGTGGCAGAGACAGATCTCAAGCTCCAGACCTCAGGGCTATAAACAACTCAAATAAATGCAGAGTTGGGTTTAGGGTTTATTCCTAAAGAGAACAAAGGAAAACTAAACTCTCTCTCTCTCTCTCTCTCTCTCTCTCTCTCTCTGTATGTATGCATATGTATATATATATGTGTGTGTGTATGTGTATATATATATATATATATATATATAAATGCACTAAATGTGTGAAATGGTTACAGACCACAGGAGAGAGATCAAACTGCAAAGTGGGTTTAACAAAGGCATAAAAATAGTAAATTCAGGAGAGAGAAGGAGGAAGAAACCATCATAATTAACATCATACTCCTCCATATGAAAGGACAGGATGCTGATACAACACACGAATTAGATTGAAGCAATTTACCTCAGGATACAGAGAAACAGTGAAAAGATGGTCAAAACTCAGAAAAAATTTGTTAGGTACTCGAATGTGTGCATAATAATTTTAACTGTATTCTAAAATATGTATCTTTTTTAATAATGGCATTACTCCTTATTTTCTTACTCTACAATAACTGAATCTGATAATAAATGAAATTAAATTAAATAAAAAAAATAAAATAAAATACAAAAAATAAAATAAAATAAAATAAAATAAAATAAAATAAAATAAAATAAAATAAAATAAAATAAAATAAAATAAAATAAAATAAAATAAAAATATTTCAATAGACTGTTAAGATTTCAACTGTATGAAGAATAAATATTTGGCTACATATATTAAGTGTTTATCCATAATAAGATTTCAGTACTAGGAAGTAGCCTCTGGTATCATTCTGTGTCCACTCATCCATACTATGTTTTATTCAGAAACAATTTAATCTGCACAGAATAACTACCTCTTCTCACTATAGGCTAAAACAAAATTCTTAAGTTACCTGATAATTAAACAACTGCTAATATATCTAAAAGAAGACAAGTACAAACACATCCTGAGTCCCCAAAATCTGTGGTCCCTCTACCTGTAATGAAATAACTTTATTTACAGAAGATAATTGGATAAAGTGAAAAAACACAGAAGAGATGAATTAGAAAAGCAATTAATAAAGAGAGGAGAAAAGGAATAAAAGGTGTGAGGGATAGGTGGACCCTGGGGCTGAGATGAAGAAGCAATGAAGACTCTTGTCAGTAGCTCTGATGCTGAAAGAGACCAATGTTGGTGCACAACACCCCAGCACCATGTCAAATACTACTGCAAAAGCTGGGGAGGAAGAGGGCATCATTCTTCGTTTTGAATTTGCTATCATCACATGGGCAATCACCAACTGCTATATATTTAATTGTCACCTTTACCACTTTAGGAAAACTTACCATTTATTTGCCTACTTATCATAGTTAAAATATCTACTTGTCAAAATAAGAGCTAGCCACAACTAAAATTAGATTGGGACTTTAATTCTTTTATCCCCAAGTGTGTAAGGTTTCTGAGACTCAAGTTTAAGTGTATTCGTTCCTTGCCTCTCTCCAGAAGAACTGGAATCAAGATAAGTGAACTAATGTGAACTAATTAAATGACAAGGTGACCAGTTACCCCTTAGTTATATGAAGCACGCTGATTACCCAAAGAATATAGAAAATGTTTAGATTTTCTAATATATATAAAGGATAATATATATATATATATATATATATATCCTTTTTATATATCCTTTTTATATATCCTTTTATATATATATATATTTTTTTAAAGGATAAAGTATACCTAAATAAATTCTAGTAATTCCTGCAATTCTTAAGTGTAGCTCAACATACAGAAGAGTTCTCAGTTAACAGTGGGAGCTAAGCCCCGCTGGAATTCTTTTCAATTCCACTGAAGAGACATATAGTTCTTGGTAGTGATAAATCATTTCATATCTACTCGGAAGAACTTCACAACCTTTTCTAAATTAATTTTAAAAATCAATATAAAAAGCCAGCTGTAGGTCCAAATACTGGAATTGATGTGTCACCAGAAAAGAAAGTTAATGAAGACAAGATACCACTAAAAGGATTCAAGGTGTTACCAACGAATATTAAAGGCTCAGGCCTGACATCATTCAGACTTACATCAGCTTTTTATCAGCTGAGGTCCTGACCATGAACTTAAAAGCAACCCAGGGCCAGATGCAGCCTACCTACTACATGAAAGTGGTTTCTGACTCCAGCAGGACCACCTAATGAGGCAGCCAGACTCCTTCCACAGCTTCCCAAAAAACATCTGGAGAAGTTACTTTTCTTCACCAACTTATTTCTCCACCTGCACTTCCAAAGGCTGTATCAACTAACAGAACTAGGCAACAGAAAACATGAGTCACATCAAAATACTCTTTTAAGGATATTTTGTCAAGTACGTTTTCAATCAAACAGGACCAGTAGAACAAACATAACAATTCTTTCAGAGAGCAGCCTCGTAGTAATAGCACCTTAGGTGCTGAAAGTAACAGAATTGAGATATTAAGTCTTGCCTGCCCTGAGAAGCCTTTAACCCATAGCTGTGCTTTCTGAGACAGTGTCTGAATTTACAAACTGCACAGCCTGGGGCTGAGCAGTTAGCCTTCCTGACAATAAGGGTATACTTTTAGTTACCAGGAAAGTCATACAGAGAATAAGCAAAAAGAAGCCTGATGGCTTCCATATGACAAGGCCTCTTCTGAGATTTAAGATTTTTCTTTTAATTTTTTTTTAACAATGTTGCCAAGGATAATAATGCATTTTGTCTAATTAACTTTAAACATGAAGTTCATAAACAATCTTTAACATAGAGTTCTTAGGCTCTCATCCCTTCCCACCTCCACACCCAACTTGCTGAGTGACACAATAAGAAATCCATGTTGGGAAGTATAAAATCAGATAGAATAGCATGATCAAGGGCAAATTAAGAGTTTGCCATTGCAGGATTTCCTCACAGGTCACACAGTGCATTGGATTTGTCCCAAATTCACAAATTTCACTGCTTAGCACATTTATAAAAATATTGATCATACTGGTAAAGCCCTTTTTCTCTTGACTAATAATAATTATAAATATCCGATTACAAATAAGAATTCTATAGACATTATGTCTTTATTTGGATTTTAAATTTTGTGGGGTTTGGAGGTTTTTTGATGGTTTTGGTTATTTATCTGGACTTTTTTTTTTCAGCATTTCCTGTAAATTTAAGAACTTATTTTGGTATATGTGAGTATATACATAAAATGTATATTTCATACAGAGAAATGTTATATTTAACATTAAATGTTTAATAGATACATTTAGAAAGAAATGTTAGATAACATTCCTTCATTATAATTATCAGTTAATGGAATTGTAGTATGCAGGTGTATTTCAATGTGTAACATGCTTAGATTCCAACAGTCTTCTCACAGTGTACGATTTTAGACAAACTTTTCTATGTTATACCATACACTCCATAAATTAGATACAATATATATTCATCATATATCTGGTTTTTCACATAACTGAAATATGCACAATGGATCATATAACTTTTTTAGTCTTTGAACTTGTTTTGGGCTTAAAGCCATGAATTTAATTTTCTTCAATCCCAGATATGAAAATTAATTGAACATCACAAACTTATAGCACAGTTGTGTGGGGGTTTTTGAGTCTGGTTTGCATTTTTGAGGTGGTTTCTTGGTTGCATCAAGGTAATTTAGTACTGTTCCTGTTAGAACTGTCTATGCTTCTGAATCACACTACCCTATAAAGCTGGAAACAGTTTGCAACTATGACTTCATTCACAAACCTGGTTTGCCTGGTATGAATAAAGAAACTCTCCAACCAATGTAGGAAACAGCTGGCATAAATTCAGATACTTGCTTTGCCCCATTCAGTTGAACAGGATATTCCTAAACTCCATAACTCAGCCACGTGTTATATCCTGTGAGCTATGGGTTTCTCTCCCTCACCTATTGATCACATTCTATTGATCAGGAAAAAAGACTGAGAAAAGCAAGACAGTATCCAAAGAGTCAAAGCAAACAAAAGGTATTTAATGAATAAGATTCCTTTAATGTGAGAGACAAAATAACAGGAAGACTTGATCTGAATGTTTTCAGTTATGAAAATATATGAAAATATATTCCAAGGTTTTCTTCAGCTTCACTATTTCATAACCCTGAATTTTTTTGTTCTGAAATTAAATATTTGTCTTGGTTACATTTTACATAAAATTAGTCTGCTTCTCTGGACATCTCTTGTCCTGACAAATTTGCATTGTCTAATAAAGTACATTTTATTATTAAACTAGTGTCTGCTTATAATACTTGTGTATACCAACTCTAATGGTAAATGCATGCTTGCAAGCTTCTCAGAATGATGGGTTGGAAGGGTTCTGAAGGAACAGAGCTGAAAAACCCCCCATCTTTAAAGTTAGAAACATAAATAAAGAATCTCTACTTCAAAATACTAGTTTTTCAGATAACAGAAGACACTTTAAAAGGAAAATAAAAAAATATGCAAACTAATAATTAATTTAAATTACTGCTTTATATGCAGTGTGGCAGTTACTGTTGGAACCCTGGTGTAATAGTCTTCAGCATTTCAAGACAATCTTATTTGACTGTATGATAGAATTTTGTTTGCAAATAGACTAAACTGTGATAATCTAACATGAATTCCCCATTTCAATGAAGCAGCTTTCAACACATTCAAGAAAATGAAAGATTTATTTTTGTAAAGGCCCTAACAGCAAAAATTATTCTGATTCCAGCTATATTCAGCCCTAAATCCAATTCTTAAATTCAGTCCATAGGTTGAATATTTTAGAATTATATCCTAAAAGCCAGATTAAATACTCAATTACTTTTACTTACTCCAGTATCTTTTTGGAAGCTAATGTCTTTATCAAACTATATTTAATGCTGTGCAGCTCTGCTCATGGTGGTCTGCTAAAACAGATTTTTTCCTCTTCTAATTAGAGTTTCATTTGCATGAAGCATATCTTTGATTAGAAGCATTTAGATCTTATTTTTTACCATGGCCTTCTGTGAAATTATAATCATTTTCATAGCAATAATTTGAGATATCACAAACACAAGATTATTAATTCAAGTAGAGACAATAAGCAGATAAGATCCTGTTTTCATTCAAGTTTGTTGGCCATATGGAAAATAAGAAAATGTCTTACATAAAACTGCACAGCTTCAGCTGATACTGCAGTGAGTGCTGTGAGCACTGATGTTGATCTGCAGAGCAGGTGTCACTACTTTTAGCCTCTCACACAGACATACTGGTAGGTGTTTCAGCCTTGTTTTGGAAGAAGCAAATCTAAGAGAGAGTAGGAAGGCTGTTGACTTACTTTGTTCAACAAGAAAGGGTGACACAGAAGCCAGTTATGAGAATAAAAACTTCTGAAAAGCATTTGATGAATCACTGTGTAGCTTGAGAAAAGCCGAGATAATATAATTTATTTTTTATTTTCAAATTCTAATTTGCAGGAATAAGTGTACAGAGACACTCTGTAGCACTCTTCAGGCAATATTTTTTTTATGAACAATATAAACATTCTTTTATTTATTTTTAAAAAAACTTGTTACTTCATGTAGTATTATCAACCAGTATAAATGTAAATAGGATCTTTATTTTCTAACAGGTCATCTGTTTAGCCTGAATTTGTAATCATCTGTCTATGGTAATATAAATAGTTGGTTTAGCTTATAGTTTTGAACTCTTAAACATTTTTCACTGTTGGAAAATATTTTCATTTTAGTGCCTTGTAGTATTTTTTAATTTTAAGGCCTTTCTGATCAAACTTTTTCATTAATTTTGGTTATCCTTGATATAATCTTGCAAGAGAAAAATTGTTTTTTAGAAGTTCACAAGGAGTAGATAGTGGACTTAAAACATAAATTATTTTACCAAAGGCAATGAAGTACCAAATTGTATCAAATGTATAGCATTATCACCATCTATGAATCATATGATTTTCACAAAAACTGATCCTGTAACTAGCCCAATAGAGACCTTTCATTTCCACTTAGAATTATAAAATCCTAGAATTGCTTAGGTTGGAAAAGACCTCTAAGATCACTGAGTCCAATCATTTACATAGACAAGTACTCCAAGTCCCCCTCTAAACCATATCCTTAAGCACCACATCTACATATCTTTAAATACTTCTGGGGGTGGTGGCTCAACCACTTCCCTGGGCTGCCTCTTCCGATGTTTGACAATCCTTCAGTTGAGAATCTTTTCCTAATATCCAAATTAAACCTCCCCTGGTGCAACTTGAGGCCATTTCTTCTTGTCTCACTGCTTATTATTTCCAAGAAGAGACTGATTCTCACTTGGCTACAATTTCTTTCAGGGAGTTGTAGAGTTAAGATCTCCTCTGTGTCTTCTTTTCTCCAGATTAAACAATCCCAGCTCCATCAGCAACGTCCCATTAGACTGCTCCAGACCCCTTCCCAGCTTTGTTGCCCTTTTTTGGACACACTTCAGCCCTTAAATGTCTTTCTTGTAGTGAGGAGGGCAAAACTGATTTGTGTTCCTATTTTAAAAAGTACTTATCAGAATTACAGTAATCAGAATTACAGATCCATCACATCTCTCATAAAAATGCTACTACCCAGGGAGGGCCAATCTGTAAAAGCTTTTTAGTATGGAGTATTTCCTGTTCATGAAAGCAAAGGGGCACAGAATCAAAAGCTAACAATTTACAGCAGCTTTACAAGTCAGTGTTCATGAGGTGAGTTACAATAGCCCATATGTGCACACTTAGCTCACCCTGTCTTCTGAGGTAAAATGCATTAGTTTAAAGTAATTTCATGGGGGTATAAATTTTTCCTTATCTTTTGGCAAGGTTAAGATGACACATAGCCCATTGCAGTGATATAGCATCTGTCTGCTGACTTGTTGGAAGGCTGTAACTCAGTCTGGATTGATCCAGATAAAGCTCTTAGACTATCAACTTGATTTCTGTAAAAAGATAGTTTTTATTGATTTCAGTGATTGCATAATGATAAATCATGTCTTTAAAAGAAAAAAAAAGATCAAGTCTTTATTCAAAGAGTCAGAAAGAGGAAGATTTACCATTTATGAGAGACTGGAGAAAATTATTCGTGTCTCTAAATAAATGAAGTGGGGAGGGGTGGGGAGCAGTGCAATTCTCTGGAAGTAGGACATACACTGCTCCACACCCCATCCCCCTGGAGCCTCTGGTCCAGCCCAGAACAGTTGTCAGCTGCTGGCACACCTGGCACATTCTTTTTATCTCTTTCTCTTCTTTCCTATTCCTAATTCCCTCTTTTTGATATGTGGGAAACTTAATGTTGGATGAGTAGAGTTTTCTAAATCTATTCTCAGTGAAATACTGCATTTTGATTGAATGGGGTTTTATTTTTGCCAAATTCCTGATCTACTGAAGTTTGCCAGTAAAGTTTGGATTTTTAACCTCCTGAGAATGTTGTTGCATATCTCCCATGCACCCACCTCAGGGACCTTAAGATCCTTTTAAATAAACTTTCTGAGTGAGCAATGGAACTTCACACCATTATCTACTTGATTTACTTGCATCTTCCCTTAGTCAAAATATATACATTTTATTTCTAATTTCACTAGATTTTATAATTTCAAGCTATGATTCCTTTTATACCTGTCAGTAGCATATAAAAAAAACAACACAAAAAACTCACCAGATCTTTCTGTACATTGAGATATTTATACATTCTTTGCAGTGTCTTTGAAGATTGCCTTGCAATACATGTAATTTCTACAATAGCATCAGCTTCAATGAAGGAAATCACTTTCAGAAACATTTTTAAATTCATTCTTCAAACCTGCATTTGTGATATACTTCTTCAGTTCTCTTCATCATTGTCCAGAGGGATAGGATACAAAGGTTTGCACTGTGTTGGGGTGACCAAACTGAGTATTCCACACCCATCCACGTTACCTTAATGGACTGTCTCTTGGGCCAGCAGGCAGAAGCAGAAGGGTGGCCATTCTTTGCTGGCTGGGTTGAGGAGAGGTGGCTGCTGCTGGAGCCACCATGGTGTTGGGAGAGCCCTGCCCACACCAACACCACCCTGGCAGGGAAAATCCCTTCAGATGAAGCAGCCTCCTTCCATCTCTCAGCCACATGGCAATCCTGGTGGGGGGGGCCAGGTGGCATTTTGCCTTTGATGGTTTTCTAGGTAAACCATTTTTCTCTATACTGTTTGAGTTTTGCTTCATTCATTCCAACATTTTTAAACTCTCTTTGGTTTTCCCCCACGGGTGGGGCTTGAGCAGTCTTAACTTTTCTCCAGTGAGTTTTTAAAACCTGTACAATCATCACTACATACTTTTGGGTTGTTACTTAATACTGACTATAAACATCATTCTAAACACAGCTTCCCAGTTCAATAGCAAAAATAGACACCTATGAATAGGTTTTCCAATTTATTTTTAAAATGTAAGATTTTCAACAACTACACAATTGACCACACAATTGATTTCTTTCCTGTCCTCATTTTTTTCCTATTTTCCTACTTTTGGAATTAACAGAATCTTGTTATATTCTGCTTAAAAGCAGATTATGAATGCAGTTACTGGTGAAATTAGATGGAAATATATCTTCCATTACTTTTACCAGTTGCAACTAGCAAATCCAATACAAATTTTCAGATTCCATAATAATAAAATATCACATATAATAATAAGTCTAGGCACACCAATTAACTTTTCATTTTGCCATGTTTTTCTTAAAATATTAAAATTTTCTAGTCTAATTTTATTTTTACTCCAGGATCTTACAATCATCAGAATAATCATATTTTTATTCCTAAATTCTTTATATAGACAAAGGAGTCAGAATACGGATTTGTAAGCAATATTACATTGTTCCTGAATGAAGCACCATGAAATTCCTTCAACTTGAATATCTTCACCTCTTTGTAAGATTCCATAGACTAAAATAAGAGCTTCTTCAGTGAACTGAAGATGGTAGAATGCACATAAAAATGTGGTTCTAATGATAATCAAGACATGTATGAGTTCAGAGAATTGCTTGTCTGAACACTGTAATCAAAGTACAACTGCTGTTCTCTCCTGCAGCCAGCTTTTCCGGGCAGTTAAAGGTTCTTGTTAATCCTCACTTAACATCCTATTTTTATTATGACTGTGTCTCCTCTCAGGATGATAGCAATAGGCTGAGAATGCATTAATGCCATGTTACTTTTTTTTTCCCCATTGTACAATGAATACTTACATACAGATCAGTAAATGTTCATCTACTTAATAAAGTGTACCCTGGCACATATTGAAGAAAGCATGATGTGAGACATGAAATCTATGTTCCTAGAGCTAAAGAACAAGTGTATAACATGCAAATAACAAGTTTTCTTGCTGTGCTGAGATGCAATGAAATCTAACATCAGTATCTTCAAGTTAAAGAGTTAGCTAAATATAAGTTATGTTTTTCCATTGCTCTGGACAATAGCCAATTAAAAAATCTGTAGCATCAGAGTGCGACTTTATCAACTTGAGAGCTTTTAGAGTTCTACTGAATATTTTAAATTTAGTTTATTTTATTTAGATACTGGATGTAGCATGTATATGATTTGTTTTATAACAAACAAAGTAAATTATTTAAAAGAAAGCCTAGAGTTTTGAAAACAAATTGGTGCTTTGGAAAACCGCTTTGCCTTCCAGTGTCAAGAGACCTATGTAAGACAACTGTCACTAGAGAAAGAATATTGTAAATCACTGGAGCTTTAAAAAATTTCAGTTTAACTGCTGAATAAAGCAACCAAAAATGATAGCTCTCCCTCTTATAAAATCCTGCAATATTTTCAAGAGCTGTGGCAAAATAAATGTGTGACTATATAAAACACCTGCATACCTAAATATTGTCATCCTATATCTTTGCGTTAAATACTAAGAAAACAGACTTCTAATGATTCTACAGAGAGATTGATGACCCACAAATATGGCACAAACTATGTGATATTAAAGGGTTTTATTTTTTCAGAAATTGGGAACTGTGGGTTGAAATTATTTCTGAAAAATTGGAAAGTAGTGAATTGTCTATCCCTAATGGCATTCAAATAAATTGATTTCATTTACATTTATACACTAGTTTCAGCAGAAAGCTGCATACTTAGGTGCCCTATTGAGTTGAACAAGATTACTCAGTACAACACAAATGCTACTTAGCAGATGACAGAATTCATCATTTTGTAAAACAGAGAACAATTATAATATTGGAGCATTCTTAGTCCTGTTAAATGAAAACAATTTACAGGTACTCTGAAGAACAGCCTATGAAAGAGATTTTACTTTGGGTTTCTCCAAAACACAGATGCTTCAGAAAAAAAAAAAAAAAAGGCATCATTAGCTGTAAATAGAATCTTTAAATATATCTTGCACAAATATCAAGTTTTATGGTTGGAAGAAATTATTCAGTAATAAATTAAAATGAAATATAAAAGATAATATTTTCTAAGCAACAAAAAAGCCATCTCAAAAATTTTATCATTTTTTGAGTATTTAGATGTTCTGTAATTTTTTATTACTTTAAAAATTTATCAGTTGAGAAGTTGTAGTAAAGAAAAAAGTTCTATATTAATGTCCATAGGAATATGGTATTTAGTTCTTTTGCATTTTTAAATGTTATATTATTTCCAAAAATTAATAACATTTCTTAAATATTTCAGTTATTGACATAGTCCTTATACACATAACAAATTGATTAGCCAAATTATCCAAAGACAAAGCAATAAAAATGATCAGGGAATTAATAATAGTTAATTAACAATTAATCAATAGCACTTGTAGTATGAATTTGCTCATCTGAACTATTCAGCAGAAAGATGAAAGAAAAGACATTCATTGAAATCAGGCTATTTAAGCACAAGATTACAGGAATATTTTTTTCTGCACATAACAATTTATTCTATTTACCTTAGCAATTTTTTTTTTTTAATAGAATTATTAACCTTGATAAAAATAAAATTATAGGCATACTTAAAAGTCTTTATACAGGGTCTGTATATTGATTCAATTCACAGAAAAAGCTGCTAGCAAACAGACACTGCAAAGGTAGCTGATTCCATGCTTAAATTTTTAATATCCTTAGAGCTTCTAGACCTCTAATTACAGTACTGCTGCCTGGATTTCTGAAGAAGAAGCTACTTATTTAAAGGTTGTCCCTAAAATTATACTGTGTTGCATCAGACTTATTAGTTGTATGGATCATATCCTCATGGAATAGAAGACCTTCTTTTAATTTGAAAGTAATTGGCTAGTTTTTAAAGTCCTTTAAACAAACAATAATTTATTATACTCTTTTTTTATGCAGGTTGGTCTACTGATTTCATAAACTACTCTCTAAGATCTTGAAGCAAGGCTTCAAGAAAAGAGAAATGAGGTGTATTTCTACAGAACCTTTAAGAGTGCTGTTGAATTAAACATGTTCCAGCAGAAAATAAATAGATAATATAATGGTTGAAGAGATCCCTATTCAGGGAGTTTTGTGGTTCTCCAGAAAGAAAAGTTAATGTTCCTCTTGATTTTTTATGAAGTAGATGTCTCCTTTTACTAAAATGCATGTATGCTGGTACTTGTGTACAATTTAGTGTATCCAATACCAAACAACATTTGACCAAGGCAAATTAGAGATGCAAGAAGAAGAGTAAGCAATCAGTTGATTAGTTTCACATGTTGAATGTGTGTAAGGAAACATATCTCACTTTCTTCTAAAGACTGAAAATATTTCAGTGAAAATTGGATCATATTCAGCAACTTTTGAAAAAAATGCAAGGTATTATGAGACAAACTTCTGTAGTTAAACAAACCTCAATAAAAAGAAACAGCCATTTGATAAAAAGTAATATTAGTGGCTCTAGGATTTGTGTCTGATAATATTTAAGAATGTAATCTATGCACTCCTTACAAGCATTCTGTCATGCTTCAGCTAACAGTACTATGAGCCCACCCAGAGGATAACTTCATTAGGTATCCAGCTACAATTATTTCCAGATAAAACATATTCATTCAATGAAGATGCACTCCGAGAAATACATATTTGGCTGGGCTGCCCATATTCAGTATGCTAATTAATATTTTCTTTCCTCTAACTTTGTCAATCTCTGGTTTGTACTCTCCAGAGAAAAAAAAGAAGTCACTTGGAAGTTTATCTGAGTCAGAAAAATAAATCAAGTGGAGGTAAAAAAATTCAGAAAGCATCTTCAAACTAGTTTAAAGGATCACTTTCTATTCCAGATTTTTGATGAGTGATTAATATTTTTAAGTTGAGCAACAAAAAGCCATCATCTTTGCAATGGAAATCTTTGAGCTCCTAGATGAAATTTCTCATTGAAGAAATACTTTGCACTTAAAGGCCTTGGGAAATTAGATGTTAAATCTTTTTAAACACTTTCCACAGACGAAAGTATAGGTTTTGTAGAACCTAGTTATGGGGGGGAAAAAAAAAACACATCAGAAATTTATCAAATCACAGCAAGTATGTTGTCTGCCCAACAAAAATATTCTACATCTCCTGCATTTGTAAAGTCACAGGGTGTTACTGAAGATACAAGAGAAATACAATATTTTAGTGTTTAAATAAGATCCTAAAAACTGTAAGCATAATTGAAGATAATGTTTTCATTAGCTCAGAACTGGCAATTTACTTACCAGATTTGGACCTGAAATTAATTAATTTCATGGGCATAACTTGTGGAAATCCATTCTAAAAAGGAATGGGAATGCCAAGATTGTTCTGTACTATGCAATGGTTTTATGCTTCTGTTTTCTGCTTTTTTTGCAGTCTTTGCTATTTTCATTCTCCAAATCGTTTTCTTTTCTTTTGATCCTGTTAACTAACTTTGAACAGCTCTATGACATCATTACCTCTCTACTGAACTTTAAAAGTTAAACAAAGTCTTTATTGGCCTACATATTAATTAAGTTTTGAGTTTCCTAAAGTTTAGCAACCATTTCTTTGATTTATATTCACCAATTGGTGAATATTCACAGGTTTTTGGAAAAAAAAAAAAAAAAAAAAAAACATTAAAAAACAACAACAGGGAGTTTTCCTGCCCTAAGACAAAGAACATTTGTATGATTTTGATGAGGCCTTTAGGTACAATCATAAGATGAACATCATAATTCACAGTAACAGAAAGATATTAAGCATATGACTTTAAATAATGTTTGTGTATTTTTCTCTGCTTTCAGTTTATGGACTTCATATACTGTGTCAAGCAAAATTCACTCTGTATTCTGTAAGGGAAAGATAATTTGTTTACTCATATGCGAAAGATGATGACAAAGTAAACTACTCAAGGCATAACAATTGGTGATTGGAAAGGAGCTATTGCTCTGCATTTTAGATGGCATGCTATAGTATGGAGTACTGTGCATTTTTTTTTTTAAAAGAGGATATGTCATGCACTCTTGTTGCAGTGTGCTAAAACAAAGCAGGTATAATAAATAAAATAAATAAAATCCTTGGACCTAAGTAGTAATTTATGATGAATGATCACATGGATCTTGCATAAATGTCTTCTCTCAAGGATATATAATACCTACAGCTATGCATTTATGTGTGTATGCACAGAAACCTTAATAGGTTGACCTACACACCTGCTTGTGGAAGCAGCCCTTTTGCCATTACAGACCATAAAGTTTTGTAGGCCTGTTTCAATGGATTTGTGTAATTAGCTGTTAAATCTTATTAAAAAGCCCACATTGTTATTCTGAAGGCTTCAGAATGGAATTCTGGTTTCATTCTAGCAATAATTCTGGTCTGTTTAGTAAGTGATATTTTTAGGAAAAGGGTGAGGATGATTCTTCCCTCAGGGTATTAATGATGAAAGAGCTCTAAAATGCCTAGTTATTATAAACTCTTTAGCATCGGCAGGTAGAATCCATCCCACACAGAAAAAAAATAAAGAACAAAAAGTATTAATTTGATTATGTGGCTCTCTGAGATTCTCTGGGGGAGTTTTTCAACATTGTCCCATCTCCTTCAAGAAATACACACATTTCATTAGATCACTGCTGTAACTGCAACCTGTCTAAAAAGCACAGCTATTGCAAAGGACAACATTTTACCTTTAGCTCAGTAATATTTTACTTTTAACCCCTGTAATAATTTTTATTTTGCACAGGTCTCAGAAGAAATATGTCTGTCTTCTAATACATTGTTCCTTAGTTTAACCTTATAAAGACAATTATACAATTTCAATGACTAGTGAATAGGAGCCTCTTTAATATTTTAGATGTTGTTCCTTAAACTCTGCAAAAGCTCACACTCTTCTGGCATTCATTACCTAATATAATATTATGTTTATTTTTAATTAAAAGTCAATGGAACCACAAACTACTCTGCCTCTGAAATCTAGTAGATTTCTCAGTCATTACTTCTGTTATCAACCAATTTCTGTTCAAGAACAGAGCAAAGAGGTATCATTAAATATATACTTAAAGAAAACTCTATTGAACTCACTTTGCTTTCTACCACAAAGGTATGCTCTTCTGAAACACATTTGTTCATGCTCAATTAGCAACATTACCCACAGTTACTATTCTTACCTAAGATACCATCTGAATCTTAAACTGTGAACTTAGCTTACTGAGTAAGCTCCATCAGGTTGTGTTACAGCAGTTAAATTGTTCCAAAAAAATATTGATTGTAGCAAAACTCCAATATTTTAGGCATATGCTGAAACATAAAAATCTATATTGCTAACACTGTTATGTGAAAATTTAAGAGCAATTTAAAAATTTAAAATATGCCTCACTGAAAACTTTGATAGGTGTTGTGGTTTAACCACAAATGGCAATTTAGCCCCACACAACTGCTCTCTCCATGGTGGGATGGGGGAGATAACTGGAAGGGTAAAAGTGAGAAAGCTCATAGACTAAGATAAAGACAGTTTAGGAGGTAAAGCAAAAGCCATACACAAAAGCCAAGGAAAGAAAGGAATTAACTCACAACTTCCCATGGGAGGGCAGGTGTCCAGCCATCCCCAGGAAAGCAGGGCTCCATCATGAGTAACAGTGACTTGGTAAGACAAATGCCATCACTCTGAATGTCCCACCCCTCCTTCTTCTTTCCTCAACTTCATATTCTGAGTGTGATGCTGTATGTTATGGAATATTTTTTTGGTCATCCTGGCTGTATCTCCTCCCACCTTCTTGTGCACTCCAGCCTCCTTGCTGGTGAGATGTGGTAACAAGCTGAAGAGGCTTTGGTGCTGTGTAAGCACTGCTCAGTGATAATGAAGATATTCCTGAATTATTAATGCTGTTTCATCTGAACCTGCCCTGGAGCTCCTTTGAAATATTCCCGGGTGTCCTGTCACTGGGTACCAAAGGGAAGAGCTCAGCATCTCCCTCTCCCCTTTGTAAGGATGCTATAGAGAGCAACAAGGGGGTGCCTTTCAGCCTTGTCCTCTACAAGCCAGGCAAACCCAATGTCCTCAGTCTCTTCCCAGAAGACAAGCTTTCTGGCCCCTCCACAAGCTTAGTAACTCTCATTTGGATGTGCTCAAGTACTTTAAACACCCTTTTTTATTGTGGGGTGTATTGTATGGGATTTTACTCCCTATAGTACGAGAACGCAATTAGCAAAGCTGCAGCTGTTTCAGGATGGCCTATGTCAGAATTAATTTGCCTTGTATGGCCCTCTGCAGAGAGCAAAGCATGGTTCTAAAATATACTGGATAGAACTTTGTTTTCAAAGCATATGTTTTAGCTCATAAATTCCAAGTTGTTTGACATCCTTGCTGCTTAAAGACGGTCTTTTTTCTCAAAATGGGTGGCTACTCATGGCAAGGGAATTAGTCTCTTTCCTCACTGTACCTGCTGACAGATCTGTGTTTGGACACATGCAAGGGCCTGTCACACTCAGCTTGCATCAAAATGTTGAGATTTTTTAACTGAATAGACATAGTTTGATTGCTTTCTCCACTTATTGAACCTGTTTTGAAAACCGTGTACATGCTAGAAGATTGTTTTATTTGCTTTTATTAATTGGAAGAAAAATAAACAAAAAAATTCCCTTTTGTATCTGAAAAATATCATCAGTTAATTTCATTGCATCAAGATTCTCAAGTGGTTTCTGGTGGGCATACAAAAACAAAATCTTCTGTCCTTTTTTGAAGGTATCTTACAGGTGCATAGGGACTCTTACAGAGAAGCAGGTACCTTTCAGTGTCAGGTGACCATCTTGCCAGCTCCCTCCCCACCAACATCAGTATTATCAAGGAGAACCTTACTCTTCACTAAATGCCTGCAGAATTTCTTTAAAATTTAGCAACCTTTATGCACACTTATGGAGAATAAAGAACATTCTCACTAACTGCATCACACTGGCCACCACTGTTCATTTGTTGCAGATTTTTCAGTGTTTGGGCTGATTTGGCACTTTGCCCAATTAAACTACCAAATGGAACCTCGCTAATGCCAGCTTTGGTTATTTTCTTTCCTGGGGGGAAACACCCATTGTTGAAGTGACTAGACTGACATCAGCAGTGGAATGTTCAGAGTCCACTCACACAGTGGGTGCTCACTCAGCCAGTGGAGGGCTGGATCCGTGGGTCATGGCCATGTGGAGCTGGACTCTGGCAGGCTATTGATGGGTGATGGTATCCTTAACACATCTCAGGCTCCACCCTTCATGATGTGATGTCAAATATAGGTAACAGTGAAGTTCTTGCTCAGGTCTTCTGAATTTAGATTGCAGAAAACTATAGTTCAAGATACAGGTTTCTTTGTCTATTTCATAACCTGGGTTTCATTGCATCCATGAGACCAAAAGAAAGCTGTATCTCAGCCTTTTGTAGTGGGAGCAAGCTCTGCACTTCCTTTGACTCCCTTTCCCAGGTGTTCTTATGCAAAACAGTCTGTGGCTGGATGGGCTCCAGGCTTGCTGCACCATCAGGAGCTGCCACTTTTCAGCTCTCTCTGCATGCAGCACAAGCACAGGGCACACATGACAGCACTTCTCATGCATCACTGCCTGAGATGCACAGCAGAGCAAGTTTTTAAAGGCAAAAAGTAGGCTTGTCACCAGTATGTGTCATACTTTCAAAAACACCCCAGAGAACCACACATCCCTTCAGTCTCACTTATGGTCTTCAATCTCACTGTGGTCAGTCCTGGTCATCATTCTTCAAGTTTCCTCTTTTTGGGAAATAGAACTGATTGGTCTTGTCTTGCTCCTGCTGCATTTTGTTGCTCTGTGACTTGCCTTTGTCAGACTGCAAGAAATATTTTTTCCAAACTAAAATGAAGAATGAATCAGTCTGCTCTTGGCTACATCACCTTGTGTTAATGCTAATGAGCATTGGTTCTGAAACAGATTCAGAAAAAATAAGATAAAAACAAAATAAATGAAATAAAATAAAAAATAAAACAAAGCAAAAGTTTCCACTTGTAATCTTTGTGATATGTGTCCTTGAAAGTGCTTTTAGAGCTGAAAAAATCCTGGCATTTCATACAATTAATAGTGTCTTCTTCATTTGGCTCATGGTGAGCTCAGGGAATGGGATGGGATGGGATAACATAGAACAGAATAGAATAGGCTATATAATGCATGACAATCTCAGACCTAGGTATGAGGAGTCCTCCCAGGAGCAAAGGTATTTGCAGTGCAGATCCCACCAAGGAGGCAAGATCAGAGATGAGCACACATACAACATAATTCTAGCAGAGACTGAAACAGTCCTGTATTGTCAACATTGGTTTTAGCATGAGCCCAAAACACAGCACAACACAAGCTACCATGAAGAAAATTAACTCTATCCCAGCCAAAAGCAGCACAATAGGGAATGATTGCTGGTTTATAATGTCCCTTTGAAAATGCATCTTAATGTTATTTTCACATTGTACTGAAAGTGTTTGGAATACTTTTTCTAATTAATTGCATTTCTACTAGCATTAACAATATTTATAGTAAGAACACTATATGAGCACAAATTGTATTTGTACTTGCATTTCCTTCATCAATTTTTCTGTGTTTTGTCAAGCCATAATAAATCATGCTGAAATTCTGTTTTCTGTGACAGCCTCTAAGGACAAAACTAGTGAGAAACATGCCTATCATCAAGCCAGAGGCAGCAGGTGAAACACACTTTTGACCATTTTATTTGAGTTCCAGTTCTGCCTTTGTGTAGTTGTGGAAGGAAAAATGCACATTCACTGTCCCCTGTGGAGCTCAATATACAGAAAAAGATTCAGCAACACTTGCTCCTTTTTGGCACATACTGTCTTTGTACTGGATAGATGGGCTAGACAGGAGATTAAAAAAAAAAAAAAACAATCACACCCCACAGTGAAACAAAACTTTTCTAATTCAAAAATGTCTAGGGCAATAAGAATTACAGTATGACATGAACTTAGTGGCTTCTAGCATTCCAGAGTTTAAGAAGCTGGGATACATATAGGTTCAAAAGTCAACACAGCATGAAAGAAAGTTTCATAAATTTTGTTAGGCTTGGTTAGGCCATGACCCGGGGAGCCTGTTCCAGTGCCCAACCACCCCCTGGGTGATGAACTTTTTTTCTAATATCCAACCTAATCCCCCTAGACACAGCGTCATGCCATTTCCTTGGGTAATATCACTGCTCACCAGAGCAAAGAGATTGATTCTTTCTCCTTTTCTTCCCCTTGTGAGAAAGCTGCAGAATCCTCTGAGGGCTTGGTCTCCTCTAGGCTAACAGACCCAGTGACCTCAGCCTCTCTTCATGTGGCTTCTCCTCAAGACTCCATCATCTTGCTGCTTGCTTTGGGTGCTCTCTAACAGCTTAATATCCTTCTTATATACCCAAAGCTGCCCCCAGCACTGGAGGTGAGGCTGCCCCAGTGCAGAGCACAGCAGGACAATCCTCTCCCTTGCCTGGCTGGCAGTGCTGTCCCTGATGCCCCCCAGGACAGAGTTGGCTCTCCTGGCTGCCAGGGCACTGCTGGCTCATGGTCACCTTGCCACTGACCAGGACCCCCAGGTCCCTTTCCATGGCACTGCTCTCCAGCATCTCATTCCCCAGTCTGTCTGTACATCCAGGTTTGCCCCATCACAAGTGCAGAATTCAGCACTTGCCCTTAAACTTCTCATGGCTGGTGATTGCCCAGTCCTCTAATTTGTTGAGGTCTATTTGCTTTTGAGAGAGTCAACAGCTCCTCCCAGTTTTGTATCATCAGGATACTTACTTATAACAAAGTACGATTTATTTTGATTGTTCTTTAAAATGCTTACTACAAAATACATTTTTAATTTAATTTTTAAACACAAATATATTATGAAAAAGCTACTTAGGATCTACCTTCTTTGACTCTGCTGGAAGCATATTGATTTATGCTAATCATCTAGAAAACTATTTTAACTAAATTAGTTAATATATACCATCTTAAATTAAGAATGTACATTTCTTTGTATGCTTTCAAACCTTGCACTAAGTAGCAACTACCAGTTGAAGCATCTAGGTTTTTATAATCTCAGTATGTGAATACTACAGGCAAAACATGTTCTCATGTCAAAAGAAAGATTTTGAGTATCAGCTCATACTGAAAAGTCTATCAATTATGAAAGAAAATAAAAAACCCCAGAATACTCATAGTTTCTATTAATTACTGAAGTATAACTTTGTATAGAATAGTAATAGAATCCTTTATATAAAATATACTAGTTATGCAACACATAGTGTAGAAATTCAGTGATATCAAAGAAGGTTTGAGCACAACTTACCACTCCATTTTTAATTTTCTGTATACATTTTGCCCAGTTGACTTTTTTTTTCTGAAATTTCTCATTAAAAACAAAAAAAAATGCTTTAATGGAGCTCTGATACACAAAACTGTGTGAAAATTTCAACTCTGTTTTAAGGCCCTTGAACATCATCCCTTACTTCAGAACACTTGGCTGAAATCTGAGTGTGTGCCTATAATACATTTGAGTAGACACTACTCATGTCATGGAAATAATTGTTTCTGTGGCTTTTATTTCTTAGACATATGCTTAGGTAAATTATTCCATAGTTGCCCTCTCCTATCAAAACCTACACTTAGGGATTGCAAGGACTGGATAAGTTGACTTTTATTACATATAAAAGTTTTCATTATTTTGCTGGTTTAGGAAACTCTCCCTAATGAGCATCAGTCTCACACTAGAGGAAAAAAGATGTGTAACTTTAAGGTTTACAATGTTAGCTTCAGGCTTTTAAAGCAGAATACTTTTTTAAAGTCCCTTGTGAAGCCCTTTTCTTTTTTTCCTTCTTTTTCTTTAAACCATTTGATGAAAAGATGTGTTGTGATAGTAATGGAAAGTGGGTTTCTTCTATGCTTAGAGGAAGTATACAAAGACACTAAAGTAAAATTTAAAGCAATTAATTTACCCAATGAACTAATTTCATATGTCAGCATTTAATGATTTAAATGATACTCATTTAAAGTTTCCCCTTTCTTCTTATTTTTTTTCCAAGTATGGAAGTAAAAAGATCTGCTGATAATTAGACTCCACAGGTGCTAGTATTTATGCATGCAACATCATCTACTTCAAATCCACTGAAGGGTTTATGATCCATTTCAATTTGACTTTACCTTCCAATTTCCTGCTAAACCAACCATCAGAATTGCTAGATTCACACCAGTAGAACTTCAGAAACATATTGCTGATAATGTCTGCAACCAATCCAAAACTAACTGAAAATATATGTCTTTGGTTCTTCTTTTCCCTGCTAACCCAGAACAGCAAATTCTGCATTTTTCTTCCTGCGGTTTTCCTATTTTTCACTGAGCATCACAATCAGACACAAGGGGCTTTGCACGGATTCATTAATGGGCTAAAAGCTGTTCCAGCTCCAAACTGGATGGCAAGAAATCATTGTGGAAAGACACAACAGCATGAAATAATCATTCTTCAATATACAAAGGGATACACAGCCATTCCATGACTACTATCTGTTGACCTAAAGTTGAAACAGAGAATAGATATACCCTATATTGCAACCCTAATTGAATATCTTCAATGCCATCTCCATAATGACAGCAAAGTTAATTAATTCCTTGCTCAAAGGCAAAAAGGGGTCACATCGAGACAGGAAATAATTAACAAACCAAAACCCTCTACTGGAATTAAATCTCACCTTCCATCTTTTCTAAAAAAAAATATTTATTAGCAGAAGACTATGTACTCTTTGGTGAGGACTGGAACAACTTTTTCTGCTATTCAGATCCCTTATTTTCCTCACATGAATATATTACATTTTTTTCTTATCTTGTTTGTTAGTGCTCTCTCATTCTTTCTCCTATGTATCAGTACTGCACACCACAGGAGTGGCAGCAGATAGAGAATGGGCTGTAGGTCACAATGTCCACAGATAAATGTCCCAGCAGCTAGAGAGACCTGAGTTTATCTTTCCCCAGCAAATTTAATCCTGAATGTGTTTGTCTGTGTATGTGTGATTTCTTGGCAAATGTTTAAATGCTTTGTGTGTGTGTATATGTGTGTGTGTGTGTGTGTGTATGAGCATATGCTCACAGGTAGACTCTCTGGGACACAGGCTCAGCCTCACTAGCTGCCAGACCTGCAGACAGAACAGTAGCAGCAGCAGCAGCCATGGATGGAAGTGACCCCTGTGTTCCTAGGCTGTATCTGAGAGGTCTTCAGCAAATGCAGAGGAGAAATCCTGGCCCTGGAATCCAAAGATTTTAACAACTCAAAACTTGCAAAACATTTTCACTTTTACTACCTTTGCATTAGATATGATAGTTTTGATTTGATTTGCTTTAAACAGCTTTTACACAGATCCATTAAAAATGCAAAATAACATTATTTTCATCTGTTTTGACTCCTTTTTTCACAGGAACACAGCATCTGATGTAGAAGATCAGAGGCCCATTTAATCTAATTTTCAAACACTTTGTGCATTGAGAGGCTATGAAAGCTGTCATGTTCAATGGTTCTGTTAATACACCCCTCATTTTAGAAATTATTAAATTATGGATCTCAGATTCTCTGAAGACTGGTAAGAATAGAAAACTCAGCACTAATCATGGGACAAGAAGTGTCCTTCTGAGTAAGCAAGTATCCACAAGCTGAACAGCTGCTGCTTCAACGAATGTTACCAGCAAAAAAAAGAATTTCTGGGTGCTTAGATGGAGAAGAGGTGACAGCAGCAGTGAAGAGTCTGAGTGAGAAGGCAAGAGAGGGTACAAATTGAGACCTGGGGCATCCAGAGGTGGATACAATATCTGGAGAAAATGAGTTGGTTGAAAGACAAAACACAGTGCTCCTTCTCCAATGGTCAGTGCTTCAATGTTTTAGGTCATTGCAATTGAACAAGTATCTGTCTATATATGTATGTGCATATATAAAATATATGTGTATCTATTTTTTAGTTAATTAAAATAATGCTACATAGGTTTAGAAGACTGACAAACCAGGCCAGTTTTAAGCTTTAAACCCAAATGTTACTAAATTTATTCATTAACACCACATTTTATATTAATAATTAGTTTTTCCATATTACCGATCACTATAATATATACAAAACTGTCAGTCAGTAACATTACTATGGTACTCATTCATATGTCTATCATTTATTATGAATATACAACACCCAGAATTTCAGGATGACACTGTTGGCTATGGTAGTTATTGCTTCTCAGTTGCTGAGATTAAATGATTAAAACCAAGAGACTTTGATGAGAGAATTTATAACTGAAGGACATTAATATTATTTCTCCTTTATATTTTCACTATGTCTAATGTTTCTAGGCTATTTGGTTCTCCCAAGGGGAAGCAGACTCTCAACTGCTTCTAAAACTGTTTATATTGGGCTTTTTTCTCATTTTGTAAGTTATTGTGACAGTAATGGAAATGGCTTCTTGAGTATTCCCCAAATCATTCTGTATTCAACAACACACATCTTTGTCCCTTTGATAATCACAGTCCTCACATATTTTGTGGTTATGCACAGTTCTGCCATCACAACACTAACCAATACATAATATTAATGCCTAATTTTAGCTTATTTTAACACCCTTATGCTTGAGTTCAAGGCAAGTTAATACACATTACAGCATTTACAGTTTCTCATTGACATCAGTCGCTGCTTTGGCTACAAGGTATCTGGCACCAAGATAAGCTATTTAAACCCTAAGCTCAAAGTCTTTGCTCCAGGCAAAATGCACAAAGAGACCTGGGCATTCAATAATCAGATGCACAACAGCCGGTCTTCTGACTAGAGTTTCCAGAATTAGAAATTACAGAATGATGAAAAAATGCATCATGAATTTACACACCTGATTCTCATCCAAAGGGAAATTATTTTAATGTAAGGATTATCAGCCTAGAATTCTCTCACGGACCTTGGTTCTTAAACAATTTTTTTTAAGAAACACAGATGAGTCATTTATTCCAAAGGATGCCTGGAAGGAATTCTGCTTAGCACAAATCTCAGGAGTAGACAGCTTGCCAGGATTTGGGAGTCAGACTGGATGATCAGCATAGGAGACAGACTACCTAGAAAGTATGGACACTGATCAAAGGAGAAAAACTTGCTTTGCCCCCTTCAGAAAGGCTCATGAATAAATATTAGATGATTAATTCACTTAAGAGAATAGAAACATGTGTCTAGTCCTAGTAAGTATGACATAAAAATCTTACTAAACAGTTATTACAGAAAGTAAAATTTAGTGAGTTCCAACTTTTTCATTGTATTCAGAAATATTTTCTCATGTCTTATATTTTTTCCATTCTATATTCACTCTATTTCCCATAATTCTATATGTAAAGGTGTGGCTCTCACACGAGTCAATGGCACCACATCTAAGTCAGTGGCACCTCCCAGTTTGGTATCATTAGCAAACTTACTAAGGGTGTATTCAACTCCTGCACTCAGGTCACTGATAAAAATATTGAACTGAACTGACCCTAGATTTGAAACCTGAGGGACAGTTGGTACAGCCAGATGTAGCCTCACTCACTGCAACCTGTCCAGCCAGTTATTTATTCAGTTCACTGATGAACTTGCTCATCCTAGAGGAGGACAAGTGTTTGAGAAAGATGTTGTGAGGGACAGTATCAAAAAACCTCACTGAAATCCAGAAAAAAACTACTTCCACTGCTTTCCCTTAATCCACTGTGTGTTTCTTAATCAGAAAGGTACTCAATAAGGTAGGACTTTCCTTTTGTAAACCCAAGTTTACTGTGCCTGATGACTGCATTGCTCTTTAAATGACTTTCAATATCACCAGTAAAATCTTCTCCATATTTCCAGGACCTGAGGTTAGACTACCACGTCTGCAGTTCCCTGGGTCTTCCCTCACACCCTTTTTGTAGCCTGGAAAACACTGGATAGCTTTCAGTCAGCAGGGACCTTGCTAAGCTTCCGAGACTTTTGGAAAATGATCAAGAGGACTGCTTCCATAACATCCACAACTTCAATATTCTAGGTCAAATCCCATCGGGCTCACGCACTTAGAGACATTCAACTGCTACAACTGCTCCCTCCAAACTTCAGTGTCCATCAGTGGAAAGTCACTGCTGCTGCAGCTGTGGGCCTCCAACAAGCAGCCCAAGGGTTTACCAGTTTTATTAAAGACTGAAGCAAAAAGCACCCAGCCTTGAATGCCTCCAACCTTTTCTTCATCCTTATTTGTCAGGTGACAATCAAGTATCAATCAAACATTTTCCTTAGACCTCTCTTGCTGTTAGAGTAGTTCAAAATGTCTCTTTTGTTTTCAGACATAACACTGGCCAGTTCAAATGTAACTGAGCTTTGCCCTTTTTTCTCCTTGCATCTGTGAAGTACATCTCTGTAATCTCCTTGTGAAGTCTAACCTTGTTTACAGAGATCACACAATTTCTTTTTCTTGATATCCAAGAGGAGTTCTCTGTTCAGGAAAGTTGGTCTTCTACACCACCTGCTTGCTTTACTATACTATCTGCTAATGATACTGAAAAATTATGAAGTTCCTATGGTATATTTTGCAGTTTGCTATTTATTTTCCATCTGATTCTAGCCATACCCCAACATTTTAATGTTATAAAACCAAATTAATTGGGCAGTCTTTCAAATATTCAACATTATTTCCAACGTATTTTCTTGAAATAATACTGGAATATTTACATTAAAATTTAACTTTTTCCATTTAATGATTGTAGAGCTACTAAAGATTCTTTTACAATCACCTGAGTTAATTGCCAATTTTTCAATATATTTAATATTTAAGGATCTCATTATTTTCTCTACTTGTAGCTCTCCAATATTTCTAGTGTAAATCTTTTCTCTCATTTAGTATAAAGTCTTTGTATACCATTTATTGGATCTCTAAAATACTCCTGCCAGAAGCTATTGGGATTTTAAACAAAAAACTACTTGCTTATAAATGAAACTATTTTCTTAAAAAGATGAATAGACTGAGATGCATATAGTCATACATTCATCAAGACAATACACTACAGTCTTATTTTTCTTTGTTTCTATAATAATGACAAACACATATATGGATAGACAATATGCCAGAAATAAAAAATGTAACTGATTACTCTTTCAGAACTGTAGCTAACACTTCAGTGAGAAACTGGAAATCCTAAAATAGTAAAAATACATAAGTATGGAAAATTAAAAATTAGTGCCTCTATATATTAATACTATATTTTATTGAAGTACTTTATTTTTAATAACTTATTTTAATAACTGAATTCAGAGGACTTAAAACAATAGTTCACTTATGAGAATGGGTAATACAATACATTCTATATTTTTATGTAAAAAGCAGTAATTACAGAACAGTTATGGAATCAAAACTAGTCCACATATAATGTCAAAAAAATTTCACTACTAATGAAAACAATAAATAGGTAAGAAGCAGCCTATTCAAGTGCATCAAACTACATAAACCATAGATGTATAGGAGTGAAAAGCATAGCCTATCACCTGAAACACAGACTAGGGTACCAACCAGCAAACTGTCAACAGGTTCCCTCTATCCTCTCTCTCCATTTTTGCACATTTGTTCCTACCCAAACTGGCTTGATCCCTTCATCTGTCCACCTTTGGTTCCTCCCCTAAATGTTCCATAGTAAGACTTTCACCATCCCAGCATGCTCTTTCCCTGTAAAATGATAATGTATAATGCATAATGAGCCCTGTTCCCCAGGGCAGGGACCCCTCAGCCTGTGTGCTGTCCCAGAGGATGGCCCCAGGGACTCGTGGTGCTGTGTCTCACTGGGGCTGATGCTCTCCCAGGACAGCCCTGAGGAGCTGAGGGCAAGGGCTTGTGTCTTCATGCTTCTCTGTGTGGGGGAAGGTAAGTTTTCATCACATTCCTTAACACGGGTCAGCTCTGATCTGCATTTCAAGCTGCACAAAAAATTACAGCATCACCACATCAGCACTCATTACTTTTAGCTCATCATTCTCCAAGTGACACGATGCCCATATAGAAAGTGAAGCAAGAGACAGAGCTGGTTGTGAAATGCTATTTAAAATCAGCACCAATATACTCTTTTCTGTAATACTGCACTCAGCTAAAAAGAGGAAGGGATTCAAACATTATAAATCATTTTAGAATGGAGTACAGAGAGAAATAGATAGCAAAAGGGTCTAGCTATGTTCATGCATACCAAGTATCTAGCTGAAACAAAATAGCTTGATACTAGTCCAATATTCTTTCCCACACACTTTCTTTGACCCTACCTCAGCTTCTGATCAATGTCTAACATTAAATAATATGGAAAAAAGGTCTGAAATAGTTTACTAGGCTACCTTGAACACTGCGACAAATTATGAATGCAGTTGTGAATCGAAATTACATCTTAGCTGTTTATCAGATATCCTTAAATTTTGGTTTTGCCTGTCTTTTCTTTGATATTAGTAATTACAAATGCTACTAAATTTCTTACGCTATCTGTAACTTTATAATCTCAGCATATGGCATCTAAAAGCCATCAGTGTATGTTAGTTGCGTGTCAAGAAATGTGTCTCTAAATCAGGTTATCACTTATCTGTAATGTCAACAGTCTTTCTATTCTTAAGTGTTTGTTAAAGACTATATGGCAGGTAGACAGAATGCCCATCTTCCTTCCAGCTACTACAAATTACTTATAGATGTTCTTTATGTAATTTTTATGTCTGAAATTAGAGTCAGGGTTACCAACATTTTATGGGCTTAGTTTACGTACAGCTCCATACACAGAATTCTGGTTCAAGCCAAGAATTCTTCATGAAGAATAACAGAGATACAGAAGCCTACTAGATTTGTTCTAGATTTGTTTCTCCTCTCTGGCATATGCCAGAATATTTATATCCATAACTTCTGCAAGTATTACCAAGAATAATGAATAATTTTATAACTACAGTTCTTATCTTCCCTGAAACTTCAAGAACCATACAAAGAACTTGAAAATATTACAACAGACAATACAGGAGAAAAAAAAGTCACAGAAAAAATGAAAGCAAATCCTGATATGCGAGGAAACTTTTTTGTATAAACAATTCTTTTCACCCTGCCAGCTACCAAATAGAAGTTTACTGAGAAAATCTACTCACCAATGGAATGAATTTCAGATTTGATCAATGAAGAATGATTGTACATACACTGCATTTAATTATTACTTAATTACAGTAAATAACTGACATGTTTAATATACCTTAACTATATCTCAATCCAATGCAATCAGAAAAGTGGAATTTGGAAGGACAGTTTAACATCTTCCCAGCAGCTCACCAACTTTATTACCAACAAAATCCACTAAATAAACAATTTTTTTTCTTCCTGTTTCAGCACCTCACTACCCTTTCCTGATTTCTTTTCTTCTACATACTGCAGAAGTACTATTATGACCGAAGGGTAATACTTGATGCAATTCTGGATAATTCCCTTTTGCCTATTACATTAGTGACAAAGCATAGCAATTTCCCAGCACACTTTTTCCCTGCAACACTTACCTTTTCTTCTCTTTTATTCTACTGACACTGTGTGCAGCAATTTCCTATTATGGATATTCCCTTTTATATGTCCATAGTATACAGAACTCAAGGTGATAATCTGTCTGGAAGTATATACTAAATAATTTATTTGGTGCAATGATCATATTAAATGTATTTTCTAAACTTTCACCATTCAAGCGCCCCTTAGAAAACTTCCACTGCACAATGCTGTACTGTATCACATTCATGTGGGAGCTATCACATTGTTGTTATACTATCTTTTACCTTTTATCTCCACCAAAACAGTGCATTGGGCAAAAATAAACATTGGTATTTTTGGTCAAGGACTGTAAGCCCTAAATTACTGGAGCTAAGGGGTAATACAGCTAGTGTTTGAATAGGTATCGGAACAGAAGCCACTCTATTAGCAAAGACAGGGGATCAAGATATAAATTCTGCCAAAGCTAATTGCACTGCATATACTATGTAAAAAGTCATTCTACCTGTGTAAAGAACTCAGACACTTCTGCTTTTACATACCCTATAGGATTTCCAAATCATCAAACCCTGCTGACAAGAGATGGCAGAACATTACAGCAGCAACAGCTTTTGCTGAGAACGCCAGTTGTCTAAATATCAGACAAATACAACTGCACACCAGCATCATCTTAACTGATCATGACTGATACAATAAATTTAGTCACTAAGATAAGAAAAACCTTGTAGCAGTAGAACAAAACTAATTCATTGGATTCCACTTGAGAACTAAGTGTTAAATGGTACAACATCTAAATCAAAAGAGAATTGCATTCTTTCTCTTGTCTCCAAACAAATTTCACATCTGGCCTAGAGGCTATTTCATGTGGCCTCTAGCAGAATACAAGGAACATTTAACATGGAGTTAACAAAATCACAGCTAATTGTGATACTGAAACATACTAATCCCATCTCCCTGTGTACAGTGCATCTGAAGGAAATATCCTTTTTAAAGTCAGGACTGTAGTGGGTACTCTTGAATAATGCTGCTATTTAGTTTTCTTGAACAGAGATATTTTGTGTTAGAGGCAGCTTAGAACCTTGCTTAGAAAGCTCAAGCAGTTCAGAGGAGTAATATGGCACTTTCCCCTCCAGCTGTCGCCACCATTATATTTGCCTTAATCCATCTTTTCATTATTTGAGTTGTATTATACTTAATCTTCATACTATGACTGTATACTGTATGTGAATATGAAGCACTAACAGCAGCACATGGTAGTATCCCAATATTTGTGGAATGATCTCCATGCACTTGTTTCTATCAAAAATTCATTATCTGTTTTATGCAGCAAAATTATTCTAGTCTGAGTGAAGTGGGGGTGGCACAATGGTCTCCTCCTCATTGTGACCTCCCCTGAAAGACTCAAACACATTTTCAAAAGCCTAAGTGAGGAAATGGAATTTTACAGCGTATCTGTAATACTCTCCTACTGTTTTGAAGAATGTTAGGTCTCACTGATAAACATGCAGTCTGGGTTCTGGGTCAGAGTTCAGACCAAAAACCACACCAATGTTTATAACCACATGGACTAAGTTATGGGAATACACAATATTCTGCATTCAGTCAGGACTTTCAAAAGAATTATATTATATGAGTGAATGAGTTTTGTATCCCAAGTCAAATACTAATTTTTAAATATCACTGCCTATGTGCTTTACACATGCCTACACATGCCTACATATGCTGTCTGTGCTTGCAAGCATTGCGCACCATATTATTCATAGCATTATTTGTCACAGAAGACCCCACTGCATTTTTTAAAGCAAAGCAATCCGTCTATCCACAATTAGAGTCAAGTTATCTGGAAGCAAAATGTAGGAGCTATTTAAAAAAATGCAGCTACCTTACACAAAAGTATATGACAGTGAATGAAGAATAACAAATGCAGCCGAAAATGTAGGAGGAATTCATAATGTAATTATCAAACTTAAATTTGATCTGCCTTGGCAAAGTGAACAGGGGACTGTGAACAGGGAAAATGTGAATACCAATAGTAACACATTATTCACAGTAATACACTATTTTGGTGTATTTATTTCTTGCAGATTCAGAGGCAAGAGTGCCTGTTTACAGATAGTGTAACTAAGGCATCACAGCCTGTCAGGTATGTGATACAAGTTTTCCACTTGCAGGGCTGATATTCATGTGCCTGACAGGTCAGACAGTTAAGTATCTGCCCATTTCTGATTTCAGCACATTTTAAAATTCTTGGGAGTATTTAATCATAGTGATTGACTTAATGATCCTTGCCAAGTCACTTTCATCCTTGACTGATACCCAAATGATCAATAAGTTTGACCATGCCAAAAGTGAGAAAGGAGAGAAGAGAAAGAGGGGGAAAAGAGGGTGAGAAAGAAAAAGAATGAGGAAGAAAAAACACAAAGGGAAGAAGAAAAACAGAGCAAAAGAGCACAATAAGGAAAGGAAGAAGGGAAGAAAGGGAAGGAAAGAAGAAGTGGTGGGGAGAAATAATAGAAGGAGGAGACAGAGAGAGGGAAGTAAGACAGGAAGGAAAACTAAGATGGAAGAGGAAGACACACCATGAATATGAAACATACAGCATAATCTACAACTTGAGCCCAGAATCACACAAAACATTATGGGACACCAGTATTGAAGAACAAATCAATCACAAGAAAAATGCAACATCATAGTATTGGAGAGCTGGAATGGGGGGTGAACTATAAATAAATTCCAGTTCATCTCTAGCATTAATACTACCAAATGTGCCTAACATTTGTCTTAGTAGCTGAAATGCTATTTTTAAAATGTATCTAAATTACTTGGAAATCTAAGGGTCATTGAAAATTAGTAGGAATTTCACCACAAAAAAATCTTTGGCTCATTTTTTTAGCTGTAAGCATTTATTTGTTCATGTTAATTTGGTTCATCTAACCGATGAATCAAAATTTCATTTTCAGAAGTAATACAGATAACTTGCAGCATAAATCTTGCTGGATGTCAAACAGATGTGACTTCTAATGACAGTAAAGTAAGACCTCTAAATAAGTTAGGTATTGAAGTACTGAGCAATGCAATGCATGAATTAGAAATAACAAGTCCATATATTCAGTATCTATTTCTTATCCTCTACAACCAACAAAATATTTACCCCAAGGGATTTTGAATTTCAGAATCAGAAATTGTTATTGGGGGAATAAAGGCAGAGTTTTATTCCAAGGACACACACCACAAAATATGAATACTCAAGGTGTGGCCATCTATGCTATTCTGAAAGCACAGGTCTCCAGTTTTGGAGTTTGAATCCAGTTTGAATTTCCCTTGAAAAAACGGATTCGAGTTACATGCATAAATGTAAATATATGTAATAGTAAAGAGAGAGATTCTGTAATTAATAAATACAGTTGACAGATTTAGAACAGAATGATTTTCACCTATCTCACTTTAGCTAAAATAAGGACCACTTGTTTTAAAAATTTGTAAGTTTTAAAATGAAATTTTGTCATAACATTGATCCTAACATGACACTGCCCTTATCACCAACACAAGGCTCACATCACTTGTGCCATCACAATTGAGTGTCACTGCAGAAGAAGCAAAGAAGCCTACCAAGTTTCAATTACAGCAGTCACACTTCAAGAGGCATGTGTCTGCAAGAGAAGGCTGTGGATGGTACACAAGGCTGTGAAATATATACCTTTGCTTCTCCCCAGTCAAAAAACATGTAGGGATTCAATGGGGCTGGTTAGTGTCAGCACTTGCAGCTGAAGGTATTCTTTCCTCACGCATTAGAGCTGTAGAGGTGAGCTCAGCCACCCTCTGAATCGTTGCTGCCCTCGCTGAAAGAGAGTTTGGCTTTAAGTACAGGTGGAGGAAAGGCATATACTGCTCACACTGACACCTCCATGGCAGCAGAATTACAGTCATGCCAACCTCCTCTTTCACACTGTGCTTTGGAAGTAAAGGGTGAATCATTACCTTTCCAGATTTCTTCAATACTATTATCTATGGTACTGTGGTACTATTACATATATCGTGTATATATAAAAACATGGGGCCATACAAATTCATACATGCACCTACACCTATATAGAAAGCCTCAGTTCATAAAACTCCTAACCAGGATACATCTTCCCACAAATGCACCCCGTGCATATGAGACACACCCCCACACGTTTCAACACAGGGAAATGCAAACCTCTCTGTGGACACACTTGTAAAGATCCATGCTTTGTGACTGGCTGCCAAAATTTCCCAGCTCACACACCCATGTCCATCGGCATTCCAGATTATGCATTTACACAGCTCATGCACCATATGCACACTTATGCAAAAACTTACACACACAAACCTGTATGAATGAACAGTTGTGTGAACAAACCCGCGTGCACACGCAAGACAAAAGCACGTCAGAGGCACACACACTGACGTGTAAGAACACATTCGCACAAATACACGTGGACAAAATACACAGGTACACACAGGCACCGAAAAGAATCCACGCACACACACAAACACGGAAGTGTGCGCATATGCACAAAACACGCGTGCACACACCCGCACTGGCACTTACACACGCGCAATCACACACCACACGTGCGCTCACATCCAACACGGCAGCGCACACACTCACACGAGCACACGCAGACACTCACACGAGCACACACAGACACTCACACGAGCACACAGAGACACTCACACGAGCACACAGAGACACTCACACGAGCACACGCAGACACTCACACGAGCACACATAGACACTCACACGAGCACACGCAGACACTCACACGAGCACACGCAGACACTCACACGAGCACACGCAGACACTCACAAGAGCACACGCAGACACTCACACGAGCACACGCAGACACACGAGCACACGCAGACACACACGAGCACACGCAGACACACACGAGCACACACAGACACTCACACGAGCACACGCAGACACTCACACGAGCACACGCAGACACTCACAGGAGCACACGCAGACACAGGAGCACACGCAGACACACGAGCGCACACAGACACTCACACGAGCACACGCAGACACTCACACGAGCACACGCAGACACTCACACGAGCACACGCAGACACACGAGCACACGCAGACACAGGAGCACACGCAGACACTCACACGAGTACACGCAGACACTCACACGAGCACACGCAGACACTCACACGAGCACACGCAGACACTCACACGAGCGAGCGCACCCGCAGGCACAGCGCACCCAAACACACTCTCCGCCCCAGGAAGAAACCTCCCACGCACGCACTGCGGGGCCCGACACACGCACCCCGTTAGCGCAGCAATGCACCCCTCCCACCGCCCCCGCACACCTGGGACAACACCCCCGCACCCGCCCGCCTGCGCGCCCCCCCCTCGCAGGAACCGCCTGCCCGCGCAGCTTGCGCGGTGGTTGAGCGGGCAGGGGGGCAGCGCCAAGCGCGGTTCGAGTCCCGCAAGCCGGGCAGTGCCGGTCCCGCAGTCCCCCCGCTCCCCCAGCTGGACGGGACGCCCCTCCTCTCAGCTCCCCCAGCCGCTCCCAGCCCCTCAGCTCCCCCACCGGACCCCTCTCCCCCCCGCTCCCCCAGCCGGACCCCCGTCTCCCCCGCCCCCGCGGAGCGGCGCGGTCCGCGGCGCGGGGCGCGGCCGGAAGGTGGCGCCAGCGCTCTTCCTGGCGGAGCCGCGGCCGCGCCGCCCCCGCTCCTCTCCTGGCCCGGCCCGGCCCGGCCCGGCCCGCTGGGAGCCGCCGCCCGCCCGCGGCACCGCCGGGCCCCGGCCCCGCCCGCTGCCGCAAGGAGTCCCCTCAGCTGCGCCAGGGGAGCAGGGCTGTGCCCGCCGCTCCCCCGCGCCCGCGGCGCCCGGCCTGTAATTAATGTCCCCGCGCAGAACAATCAGGCTGCGCATCCCCGCGGGCCGCGCTCGCTGCCGCGCGGTGTGTGCCCGGAGCGCGGGCGAGCCGGGCGGGCGAGCCGGGGTGGCGATGGCAGCCCCGGGCACCGCACGTGCGTGGTTAATAACGAGGCTGTGATTGCTGCCGTGAGCGGCGGGATGGGCGAGCCCCAGGCTGCTCCGGGCGGCGGGGGGACCCCGCCACGCCGGTATCTCCCGAGCCGTTCTCCCAGGCAGAACTGATCCTCTTGAGGGAACGAGGGGGTGGGGGGAGAGTCTCAATTGCGAATACTGTTCGGAGTTTATTGGAGAGAGCGTCTGAGCGCTGGGGTGCTCTCCCGTGGCTCCCGGTGGATGCAGTGAGGAGGCAGGATTGTGGTGGGTTTCGGCTGTGCAGGGAGTTGGGGTAGCGGGGGGGTGGGGGGAGGAAAAGACACGATCGAGAGTAGCTGAGACTTTGTGCCCCCGTTGGAGAGATGGTTGAGTCCTCGTCAAGGTTGCTGTGGTATCCCAGAAACACCATTCACTCCGAGCTGTGACCGCGCACCATCAACAGCAACAACTCTGCTGCGCCTGGCCGAGGAATAGGAATTAGGAGCTCTCAAGAATAATATGAAAGGGATCTGCAGAGGGGAAATCCGTGCAAAGGAATCGAAATTAGCAGACTTTTGGGAAAGGGGATGTACTAAATGTGGCCGGCTGGACTTCATCCTGGTGAAGAAAATGGAGATTAAAAGTGGATTTACGTTTTGGAACCTCGTCTTTTTATTGATGGTTTCGTGTGTGAAAGGTAGGGTAGTATTTGAGTGGCATATTTTTAGGGGTCTATTTGCTTTCGGTCAGGGCGTTGCAAGCTCTCGCCTTGTACCAAGGTGTATTTCAAAATATATTTAGCTCTTATTTTATATTTTTGCCCTTGGTACTTTGGAATGGAAATATAAATGATCGCTAAAGCGGGGAGGAAAGAAGGAGTTGATTCAGAGCTCTCTTCGGAGATAGGAAATGTATTTGCTTGCCAGAGCTGGCGTTCAATGCAGTGACTGAGCTGAGGCTCAATAAATATTCTTGCAGTATGCTCAAACGGAGACGTGAGTTGGTTCATATAGCCTCTAACTAGTGTATATTCAAACAAATCCCACTGGTTCACTTTTTTAAGGTGACGATGATGTTAATGCAGGGTGTGTGGGGGGATTACCTACAATTCTGGTTTTCAGTCGAACAGCGGGATCTTTGCGGGAATGCCTGTATCGATGCACTTATTAGTTTAACCCGTTGCGTGGGGAAAGTTACGGAGGAGCCCAGCGTACGCATAGCCGTCTCACAGCCCGAAATGCGCTTCACGCTCAGCTGTCTGTACGCATGCAGGGCTCCCAGGCTGTCGGGAAGGTGCGTTGGTAATTCAGCCTTGGAGGCATGGTCTGTCGCTGGGTGCAAAGATCGACACCTTTTCTCTTCCCTCCCTTGGTCCCTTTTCCCTGATGTATGTGAGGGAGTTTGAGTGGTGGTTTTTGTCTTTTTTTTTTTTTTTTTTTTTTTCGAGGCAGGGGCTATTTTGCTTTCTTCTTGCTTCTGTGTTAGTGAAAGGGGAGCAAAAGGAAATGTCTAGTTAGCAGCATAAATTTCTTCACTAAGTCTGTGCTTGCAGACAGTTAAGGGAAATGCTACACACAGAGAAAAGAAGAAATATGTGGCTTGAATAATGTGCACCTGCCGAATTGCACGGGCATCGCTAAACAGAGAAGTGCCGATCCCATCACGCGTGCCTTCAGTAAAAGGATCTATTCTGCTACTCCCCACAGTCGGCTGCCTACCCGAAATAATCTCCCCTTGTTTGTGGCCAGTGATTAATATCCGATTAATCACCCTTTTATCCCCCTCCTCATCCTTATCCCTCCTCCCCGCCACAGTCATACACTCCCAGAATATTTAGTAGACATTATCGATCCTCTCCGAGTTTTTAGACTTGGTTATCGCCTACAGAGGTTGCCTGCACGGGTGGGAAGGAGGTATCTTGTGGGGGTGGCATTCAAAGGCGTGCCTTCCTGAGCTGGCGCTGGCTTGGATGAAACAGTTTATTGTAAAGCTTTGCAGCTGCTTTTCCCCCGATTTGCATCGCGTTGAAAAAGACAATTCGCGTTTCACGGGGAGGGTCTGGAGGGCTTTTACCTCATCCCGCGTTATCCTGACGCGGAGTATCCATGGGGAAGGGGCTTGCCTGCGACGTTTATGCATACTGTAATTAAAGGCAGCCTTTCTCTGTTTGCATCTATTGAAGGGAGCCGCTCCCAGCGCTCTGCCCCGGTCTGGAGACGATTTTCTATCAGCACCGACCCGTGCCTTTGGGGATATTTCTTTTCCCCGGTTCAGCCTTGTGCCATTAGCGCGTTCTCGGCGCTGGGTGCCGGCCCCGGGCTGGATGCCGGCGGGCTGGGTGCCGGCCCCGGGCTGGATGCCGGCCAGGCGCGCCGTGCGCTGCGCGGGGCCCCGCGGGCGCGGTGCGGGGGGCGAGCGGCGGCTCCGCGGCGGCTGCTTGGCGAGCGCGAGTCGCGGGGCGGCAGCATCCGACCGAGGGACGAGCGGAGCGGCTTCCCCTGCACCTGTTGAGAGCCGCCACTTGCCCTTGGGGGTGGGGGAAGGAAAAAACGCCGGGATGAGGCACCAGAAACATCCCAAGAAACAGCGAAAAAATGGGATTTGCAAAACTGGCTGTTTATCCTTCTTCCAATTGTCGGGGCCTAAACTTCCCCGGTGCCAACCCTGGCAGTTTCCATAGACTTCCTTTGGGCTGGGGCGGTTTCCCAGAAACTGCCGACCCAAGAGGTGAGATTTTACATTCTGGATGCGGGTTCCTTTAGGCAGCCAAGCCTTACAGAGCTGGCTTACACTTACTGCAGCACTGCATCTGTTCAGAGCGTTTATATTAATTCTCTCTCTACTCCCGTGAATAAAAGCGTTTTACTTCAATTTACATTTCCATTGTGTCAACAGCTCTTGCCTCCAGAAAGCAGAGGCAAACGATGAATGAATACCTGCCCATGTAAAACATTCCAGATGTTGGGAGCAAGATGACTCCCCATAACCTACATCTGCTCTACCATTGCCTGGCAAGGGCTTTTCACCACACTCCATCTCCACAAGCTCTAGCCCATAGCCTTCCTTGCTTAAACACTTCTAATGTGTCCAGCATCACAACATAATACCCAAACTGTTGCTGTCATTTCTGTCATCCAGACCACTTTCACAGCTTTGCTTTATATCAGTCTCTCAGGCTTTTCCTATTTTTTTCATTGTCCTGTCACCATTTCCCCAGTCTTGAGCCACAGCTCTCCCATCATTACAGGAGTCAAACTATCCCAGGATGCTTAAGGAACCATGCTCACATCTGAATAATTAGGCTTATGTATTAATATTGACAAAACAAATCCTTCATGTTTATCTATAAATTCATGTCCCTTTGGAACCTTCAACAATACCTGAAAGCAGTTAGAAAAGGGAGAAGAAAGCAGAAGGCAGAAGAAAGGAAATTGTCAGAACTGCAGAGGAAGGGGTGATAGGAAAAGCTAAGTAAAGAGGAATTTTCCCTTTTTCAATGAAAATCTTGTTTACACAATCTCCCATTATGCCATGGAACCATCTCCAACAAAATCTTCCTTCAATAAGCGTGGAGTAAAAAAGCAAAGAAATGACACTACTGAAAACTGAGAGGCATGAAAGGCATTAAAACAAGCAAACACATCCACGATCCAGCCTTTAGAAAAGGCCAAGCAGAGTGATCTCTGATCAGCTACAGGGAGTAATGAATCCTGTGCTCTTCCCTGAAGATGAACAAGACACCCAGGAAGCCTCCCTCCCCTCACACAATGGGAGAAATAAGAAGCACCATTGAGGCAAGGGAAATACAAACAAAGTTTAGAGGAATGGGGAATGGAAAACTCTGCTGTCCAACTCCCGTACAGAAGGGGGGAAGAGGGCATGAAATAGGGGGGCAAAATTAGGCAGCATCAGTGAGCTTTACATCCTGGGATTTAGGAGGGAAGTCACAGATACTTGTATGCCTTTAGTTTGGCACCTCCCTCCACCAAAAAAATAATAATAGGAAAAAAAAAAAAAAAAAAAAAAAAGAAAAAAAGAAGAAGAAGAAGATGTTAATGATCTGTTAGTGGAGGCAAATCAGACAGGAAATCAAGCATAATGTCATAATGCCCATATACCACAAGACTCCTCCATCTCTTCTATTTGGCTGTCGCTCCAAGAGATAGGGCATCAAGGTCGACTTTTGTCTGCCTGGCTAAAATGAAGCTTTGCCGCTGCTGTTGTTCCTCTGCTCCCCTCTTGCAGTTGTGACAAGCGGAACAAGGGCAGCTTTTAAAATGAAAGGGAAATGAAGCACTGAGATTTTAAACGGCTCATTGACAGGAGAAGTGATGAGAAAATGAAAGGCATTTCCATTTCCAGTGATGGGTACCTGGCATGTGCAGTATTTAGCAGGGACAAAGCGTGCCCTGCTTCTTTTAGCCACCTCTGCAATCTCCCTTCTCCTTCATTCCAACCTCAATCCCTTCATGCTCTGCCAGCCCCTCCCCATCGCTTCCTTCCCAGTCCCCTGATTTATGATGTTACTGACGATGGATATGGGATTACTGACGGATGGCTTTCCTCAGTGGGGCACGGCTGGACGCAGTGAGGTGCTGGCTCTGTCCCCGAGTCGGGAATGTCGGGAGAGCAGCAGCAGGTTCAGGTTTCCTCAAACCCAGATGGTCGATGCCGATGCTGCATTTTTGTGTGCGTGTGTGTGTGTGTTGTGTTAGTTCGTGTGTTTGTGTGTATGTAATCATGCAGGGGGGCAGGGACACACTGACTGGAGCACAGCCAGCGTCGTCTTTCCTTTCCAACTCCTCCACAGCCGCTCACCTCCTCTAGGGTGTCTCTTTGCCGTGAGTCCCCGCAGGTGACCCGGGGCTGGCTGTGCTCAGCGGGCTGCCCACCGCCACCCACCGGTTTCTCAAGCTACGCAGTTCTTCAGGGCTGCAGGCAAAGTGACCCTCTCTCCCCCCCGCCTCTCTGAGGCTAAAACACGGCACGGCTGTGCCCCCGCTTAGCTCTCGGCTCCTCCGCCTCCTCTCCTGCAGGGCAGCAGTGAAGGAGCGCACGACCCCTCCCAGCAGCACCAGCCGGGACCATTTCTCCTTTCCCCGCCGGTGCCGCTCGGGACTCGCAAAGGGTACAGGAGACCCTCACCTCCACTTTGCTCTTTTTCATTGTGAGAGGCAGCAGTGTCAAGGCGGAGCCGGCTCGAGCGGCGGCTGCCCGGCGGCAGCCTCTGTCCGCGCCCGGCACCGGCACCGGCACCGGCACCGGCACCGGCACCGGCACCGGCACCGGCCCCGCGGCCGCCCGAGGCGACCGCGCCTCCGGGCAGTCCTGACACGGTCCAAGTCCTTAGGCTCTGCTTACTCTATCTCGGTCACTCCTGCACGTCTCCGGCTGACAAGTCTAAAGCAGCTCTGGGGTGCTCGGCGGATCGGTTTGTTTGGCTGACACACAGAGATCTCCCCTCACTCCCTAAGCACAACCAGCCCGCTCCTCTACGAGAGGCTCGGCACTTCAGGCAGCCATACAGGGTGGAGGGGGACAGGCTGTAGCTTCAACTCCATTATCAGCATCTCAATTTATTTTTGTGGATGTGCTTTAAAATTCCTCCTTGTCCAAGATTCCTGTGTAGAAACATAGCATAAACCTGTGGTTTTCTGCTTATTTGTTTATATTGGGGGGATGTTTTTGAGCAACAAGTCTAGCAGGATAATTGCACATCTAGCTTAGTGCCCTTTATCTCCAACCATCACAATTAGCAGCAATCTAGTAAAAGACTGGAGAAACACAGCAAGTGGAGTGACCAGCACATCCTGGATTTCAGCAGCCGGCAGCTTTGGGTCTCCTAAGATATAGGCTGCTTTTGAAACATGTCATTTAGAAAGGCATTGACAGGCCTATGTTCCTCTCATTTGTCTATTCTCTTTCATTCTGCTGCCTTTTTGCCTTGCCTTGCCTTGCCTTGCCTTCCTTCCCCGTTCCATACCATGGCATTCCTATAAATCTTGCATTCTTTACTCTCTTCATCTGGCTTAAAGCATTGGCTTGTATGGACATTTCTGATAAAATTAGTTGTTTTTGATGTACTGTGAAGGTCTACCCACAAAAATTGTGATTTGAAACCATTGAAAGGACATGTAACAAGAAAAAAAAAGCACATGCTTGTCCAGAGAAATTTGAAAAACTTTTAAAATACCCTGTGGGGGTGGCTCAACGTACCTGTAACAACTTTTCAGAGAAAATGTTATGAAGAATAAGATAGTTTCGTAGCTTTTTAAAAAAGTAGGGTCTTGGGAGTTGATTTTCAGAGGTATCGAGCATTTACAATTTCAGGTGGCTCTAGTAAGCGTCTGGAGGACATGTTAGCACCTATGAAGCAAGGCCAAGTGAGTCCATCATTATGATATTGAGACAGAGAGAAACAGTATAAGTGAAAGGAAAGCATCTATAAACTAAATTAAAATTATATATAAAATTTTAATTCTATAGAATCAGATAGAATGGAATGGTAGGGATAAGAAAGGCTTTATGATCTGCTGTAAAATTAGTTTTTTTTTTTTTTTTCCCTTTTCCACTAATAGGAAACTTCAATTCTAATTCCATGGGGTTGTGACATCTCAGCTTCAACTACTTGCTGATGTGTATCATTCAGCTTGTGTTTCTCACCATAATGGTTAAGGTTGAAAGGATAGAACAAAGCCTTTGAGGGAATTTATAAGGCAATTTCCAGGAAAGAGCAGTCAGAGAACAGACAACTTGGTCTAAGCTGTTGTTTTTTTTCCTTAAACCCCTATAATTTTAAGACAGCTCTTACTAGGCAAGGTATTTGAAGAAGCAATATTTAAGCCACAAATCAGAGATATGTCTGATGAAAGTAATTATTGCAAGGTTATAAACCTTACCTCATAATTTTGCTTATGTAATTTCCTTGCTAGAGTTTATTGCAGAAATCCAGAACTCTTACAAGATTTAGACCCATGCCTTGTAATCAACTTTACAGAAGAATGTTTCCTTGGGAAGGGTACAATTTCTCTACAAAAAAGATAATATTTTTCTTTATGTAAAATTCAAGGAACAATATTTGGCAATTATCTTAGACCTAAATAGAACAGACATATAATGTGTCAGTTTTCACAGTCCTTTATTTAAAAAAAAATCCTAGTAGTATTAGAAAATGTTGAAGATCTTCCCAATATCCAGATTTTCTTCTTGGAAGTAGATTGGAGAAGGATATTGGACTATAAGGAGGAATTTTTAATACACACAGACATACCATTTACATTTGTACTTGTTTACATTCCATTGTTTACCTTTCCTGGGCAGATTTATAATCACTGTTGCATGGCTTTGTTCTCAGAGAATGTGTAAGATTTACTATGGCTTCATAATTCCAGCATTACAGATGCTGAGTACTGTTGTAAATGTCAAAGAAGGAAATAGTGGGAATTCATCATGTCCTTTCCAGGGTCTGAAATCTTAGTTGGGTAAGTTTATAGATTTAGGAATAGCGTTACTCATAAAGGGTGAGCCTCGGGATATTGGAAAATGGCAAACAAGGAATTCCAGCAGGGCTGGTCCTATCACAGAACTGTGCTGTTGAAAAACAAGATGGGATGCAGCCAGCACAGACATAGAGAGATGGACTGCCCATTTTCCCTTGGATTCTCCAAAATGCATCATAGTGTCATGTGTCATATTTGCATTGTATCACAGAAATAAGGAAAATAACTGTAAGTAACTTAACCACAGAGGAATTCCTGGGGTGATGAATTCTCATCCCCCAAGGCCTGTAAATAACACAGACTGTCTTTGCAAAAGAACTGAAAGAATTTGGAGGCTTGAGGCAGAAATGACTGAGTTGATTACTTGGATTATACAGCTATTGAATCTCTATTTTTGACCTTGAATTCTGTTCTGTTTTCCTTTATTTATGTATCTTATTAGCCTTATATATCTTTATGTATGTTACTTTTTTGATTTAATTTTCATGGAAATATGTATACCTATATATCTACATATGCACATATAATATGCATGTGTAGAAATTATATCCACATATTTGATTATGTTGTGAAGAAATTCAACAAACTGCATTGTTAGCTTGCAAAGTCACAGGTAACAACTTGAAACTTATGTGCTTCCTAAGTTATCTATTGCCTCTTAATGGATTGTGTATTTTCAATCTCAGAAGGAAGTTCTGCTATAATGCATAATTGATTTCGCTAACAAAAGAAGAGTGATAGTAGTGATAGCTATGAGTACTTGTTAGGAGGAAAGCTTGATGAAAAGAAAAAACACTGGTTACTAAAACCAGTAATTAAAAACTGATCCTAGCACATTAAAAATTGACTGACATATTTATTCTTACTGTTTTAGGAATTTTTATTTTTACCAAATATAGTTTCTATAAACTGTTTTTAGCAGACTGAAAACCTCTAATCACCTTTCAAGTGCAGAAAAATGAACATTTCTGTGCTATTTTCTGGTTTATTTTAAAACTGGTATTATCATTTGAAGAGGCTGACATATCATATATCAGAGGTGGCTGTATTTCAGTAGCAGTTAAAATGAACCCTCTGCCATCATTATCTCCTCATAGAGCTGTTTTCAGACCCAGCAAGCAGATACCTGCAAGCGTAGTTTGAAGTCCTTAGTGAAAATGAACCACATAAATGCAAAGTTCAGATATTCTCATTGAACATAGTGTTGAGCTACTTGAATTACAAAACCTTTCCTCCACTTTTTAATCTGACCCATTACTAAAACTTCACAGCCTACAGTTAGCTTCCTTGATTGCTGTGCAGTTTTATTTGGGAACTGAAACTTAGTCTAATTAAAAGTATTCTTTTAAAAGCCTATACTAAAAGTTGCATTTTTGCTTCTGTGTATGAGCTTTGATCCAAAGGTAAATAGAAGTTATAAAACAGGATATAAAAACCATCTCTAAATTGTCTGCTGTTTGAGCTCATTGAAGGCAAAAGGAGAATCCAGAATAAGATCTCTGAGAGTAGATTTTCCTGTTTCTTTTGGTACTAAGTTTTGAATTACAATTTTCTGTACATATATATTGTTTGACTTGTAGATATTAATTATAAGAGAAGCTATATACGCTAGATATTTTAATTAGAAGTGGTCTTTGGAAAACTCTTATTATGTTGTAAACCTAAGGGTTAACAAGTAAATTGTTTACAATTAAGCGAAAATAAATGATATATTTGGATACAGTAGGAAAATGCTCTTTTCACATCTCATTGGTGGTCACATCAGCAGTTCTCAGGATGCTGCATTCAGTCTAATGATAGTATACTAATACAATGTCTGGTGTATTCCTCAGAACCCCAGAATAGTCCTGTTTTTTGTCAGAACATGGTGAATTACAACAATTTTTAACCCAGTTTCAAGATTTCTTTTCTTTTTTTTTTTTTTTTTTTTTTTTTTTTTTTGCCACTGCCTTAGTTTAAGGATATCGAATATGCTGAGTCAAAATCACAAGAACTGAAATACAGTGGAAAACAAAAGTTCAAATCCTGACTTTTGGGAAGCCTACATGATTAAACAAAGGTTGGGGGATGAAAAGGTCTTTGGCCCCCTCACATAATCATATCCATTGGCTTTGTGGTAATAGATGCTTTTTCCTTGCATCTCCAGGGGCATGCAGAAACACCGACACATCAGCACTTCTGGTAGCAGGCATCTGTAACTGTGTCCTCTATCAAGAAGAATTATGCCTAATTCATGACTATGCTCTCATCTTCTGTGATTTCCCTTGAACATGTCTGTGCTGACACTTCAGTTATATGACTCCTGCTGACTTGAGCAATGCTTGTTGCATAGCATGGCAGAATTGGTGGGTTGGCAGAGACCTCAAAGACCACCAAGTCCAGCTGTTAACCCAGCAGTGCTGAGTGATGAGTGCCATGCATGACATGGCAGCTTTAATGTCCACAAGAGAAGAAATACATATGCTTAATAACTCATAATAAAAGGGCAGTCTTTGCATCAGTATAGTGCTCACAAAAGTTCTCACCTGATTAGGGGGTTTTTATCTGTATTATATATTGAGGTATATTGGCATTTGCACTGTCAAAAGTGGAAAGTTGCACCAATCAACTATATAAGACACAGTCTTATTGAAAACAAACTTATGATTTGCAAAGCTCTTTATCTGATATAGAAATGAGCAACAGAATCAATGTTTAATACAGAACAAGTTCAATGGCATTGCTGATTCCTGCATGCCTACCTCCATAACTTTCCTAAGGATATGCTTCAAAATTCCTAAATCTTTCTAGTACTACAATTGCAGTCCTTTGGAACATATATGAGTTTCTACACTATTTTCAGCTACTTTTAAATTAGACTACTCATAAAAAACCCACCATTCTCCTAAGCTCTATCTATATATTTTTACTACACTCAAATCTAGCTCATCAACTATCTCCTGTAATTTTTCTGAATTTATTCAGCCTCCTCTGCACTTCTGGGCTCCCTTCCCAAATTCTCTTCCCACTCCACAACTACCACTGGAGAAGTCCCAATAACATAAAGCCTGCAGTAAAATATAGAACGTTCTCTTCAGTTTCCATGTCATTTTTAAAGGCCTTTTTTGGCCCAAAGTAATAATCATGTAAGGGTAATATGCTCGGAAATGGAATATCCTCCCAGCCTTACAGTCATAGATTAAACTTACTTTTTCAGGAAGTTCTTTGGATTTTATGTAATCTCCAAGAAAGCAAGATTGGAAGAGTAGTTTTTTCAGTTATATTTCTTTTCATTCTTCAGTATATTGTGCTGTTTACCTAATTATTGTTTGGTAACCAAAATAATACCCATTCACCCCAAAGAAGAAAACTTCAAATCACATTATTAAAAAATATTCAGAATTTGATAATGAGATATTCTTACACTTACTTGCGTATAAACAAACAGTATAGAATCCGATAGTTAAAATTGGAACACTTGATATATTTTGGAAATGCAAGATATATCTTTTGGTTTTTTAAGCTCTAATATATACAGCTAAACTGTTCATGTGACATGGTAAGAGAAATTTACAGATCTATTATTACTCCCGTGTCCTTTATTAATACTATCATTCTGGGATGACCACAAAAGAGTTGTCAGGACTCTGGATTCTAAATAATATTGTAGAAAAATAAACTAATTAAAAAGAAAAGGAAAAAAATCACATACAATAAAACAAGGCTAGATTTGTAGGGGCACTGTTACACGCTTGTTCCCATTGACTTTGTGTATTCCAGTGAAGTCAGGGAAGTTTGCTGTGTATCTGACTTGTGAAAGGGACTGTTCCAAATTGCTCCCTTTGGGACCTCCTGTATTCATCACCTCTTTGAAATCTATTGATAGCTGAGTTAACACAAATCTGAGAGAGTGTGCCACAGATACCAACTAAGGAGAGAAACTTCTCATCAGAACCACTGTAATTATTAAGAAAGCATGAATTTACAATAAATCTGAGATAACTATATGGAAAATGGATAGTTTATTTTAGAATATTGTGTACAATACAATGAGCATTGAATCATCGCTTCTGAAAACATAACTGCATCGCAATTGAGGTATTTTCTGAAGAAGGTTTTCTTTATTCTTACAAGTTTTAATATTTTGCATTATTATGCTAGTACACAGTGTCCTGTAGGTAAACTCTGGCTAAACTGAGATGGATATATTTATTTGATCAACTGTTTCTCCTCATCTGCTTCCTCCATGCTTCATGTGTGCAAAATTTACTTCCATTATCTCTTTTCTATCATACCTTTCTTGTGCTTTTAATTCACAGTGTGCTCTGGGCAAGGTTCCTATGCTTTGTCTGGCACATTTGGATGATTGTGCACTTTTTAGAAGTGGTATCTTTGATTTTTCCTCTTCTCCTGTCTCTTATCACTATTACAAATATGCCCTTTGTCAACTTGAATATCTGTATTTTACAATCTTAATGTCTTTTTTTTTTTTCATATCTGACAATATTATTTTTTTTTAATTTAATTTCTATTGATGGTTCATTTAATGTTCCTGAGAGTGTTTCTATTTCGCTCTACTTGGTGGCTCTAAGTCTTCCTATTCAAAGCTTCTTATTTCTCAAGTGATAAATGCATTTTTGGAAAAGAGTGATCATCCATTTAATTATAACCTTGTTGAAATATTTACTAGTGGATTATTTTAGAGCTTGTCCCCACTGAACTGAAGAGAAGATTTGCCACTGACTTTTAGCAGAACAGAGCAGATTGATACTAAAAGGCAAAATATTCATCTCAATGTAGAGGAGTTTATTTAGGATGTGACAGCTCTACAGAACTGTTTATGCCTTGCATGGGACTGAACTGATGAAACTGAAAAGCTGTAACAGCTGAACTCCACCAGATTCTTTTTTGCCAGTACCCTAAAATGGTATTAGGTCTAGGTGGCTAGGCTATTGAAACTCTCAAAATCCTTTCAGGCTTTTGTCTATTTCTGCACTGTCTCATGAAGGTAGTTAAGTGAATCGACAAAAACAATGTTTCAGGTTATAAGAGTGGTATCAGGTTTTATTACAGTTTTCAAATCCTATTCTAATTCATCATCCATTTATGAAGATGGCAGGAGGAAGACTGCAGTTCTAAAATCTAAAATCCTTTTTAAAGCTTAAAGTAAATAATATCAAAAATTTAGAAGACAATGAGTCAAGAGTTTATTAATCAATCACCTTTTTTTTTTTTTTTAATTAACTGATTTTGTCTAGAATTTGGCAGAAACACATGAGAAGCCCTGAGAGTTTAAAGTTTCTGGCTGATCTCTAAATCTAAAACAGCTGAGCAGATTTAAATATTTTGTGTAAACAAATTTGCATCCAGGCTGCTAATCTGCATGCCAGCTTTCAGCTTGACATTTTCTGAAATGATGGAAAAATGCTAAGCCCTTAATACTAAATGGAGTTCATAATGGAAATGCTGACAGACCCTTAATTACCTGTATTGTGATTCTGCTGAAAGCTTCTTTATCTGTCTAATCTTTCACAATGCAGTTAAATATATAAATTCTTAAAAAGAGGAAAAAAAGAAAATTTGTATTGGAAATACTGAACTGTCATAATGCTATATTTTCTTCCAGACATCCACTTATGGAGGCAAAAAAATATTTGAAGGAAAATGTAGCATTATCTGTTCGAATGTAAAGGCAACCAGTGATGCTTAGAAGTTTAACTTAACCTCCATTTTCCAATCTTTTTGAGTTACCTTTTTGGCCAAGTATGACTAAACAGACACAATCAACCATTTTTAATATAATAATGAGGTATTATCATGGAAGAAATTTTTTATTGACTTGATATGGCAAAAAATCACGAGCAACAAAAAATACCCAAATTATCATTCTATTGCCCTAATACTGTATACTTGTTCTTAACTCTTCTACACTTAATAGAGGAGGAAGTAGAGGATATCATAAGAGAAAGGTTATTGTCTGGACTCTAGTTTACAAATTCTGTAATGTAGAAACTCCACTATCTGCCAACTTTAGAATAGAGTCTTTAAGATTCTGTGGAAGAACTTTTTTTCAATTTTTTTTCCCATTCCCCCATGAAAATCTTCCCCTGTTTGTCCAGGCTATAACCACCTGAAAAGCTAGACAGTATTTGCTCTGCAGAAATTGCTTAGGTTGGATGACTCAGACATACCTGCCTTGCTCCAGCTCCACACAATCTCTGTGCCCCAGCCAGGACACACAGCTGTGCCTGTAGAACAGCTTTCACACATGACAATGGTCCTTCAAGGAAACAGAATATCCTCTAGCATTTTTGCCTTGGTGGTTTGCTGGGCAAATGAAATCTATTTCTCCCAGGTTCCCACAGCAACGACTGACAAAGCTCAAAGAAAATATCCTGAATGAAATGAGGAACATACTACTCTGATACCTTCTTTCCAGACTGCTGCCTTCTCCAAAAAGAGACCTGTAACTAATTCTTTTGCTTATGAAGAAACTACTTCAGTTCCAAGGTCAGCTATTTGCCCATCTCTGTACCTTTTTAAATATCATTCTGCCTTTCTTGGCATAAGGAGATTAGAACTCTGGGCAGTGCTCAAGATAGGAGTGCATCAGTATTTTTGTAGGGGATAGGTTTCACTCTCTTTGTTTTACTCTTCCTGATTGTGGTACTGCCTTGGAACATGAAGTCAATCATTTCAAAGAAATTTCACTGATGTGTCTGAGGTCAAAACTCTGAGTTCCAAGTTCAGCATCATGCAGGTATAATTTAGTTATATTTTCCTATATGCATATTAATCTTTAAAGCTTGCCTACTCCTGTGTTTGCACACCTATTGATTATGTGAGGACGTTCTGGAGTACCTTGACACTGGTGCATCATTCGATTACCTGAAAGATATTAACATATCCATTCTTGCAAATTCCCATACGTAGTCCTTACTCTGTTGAGGATAGAGATGTGAGGAAAACTGATCCCATAGCTAATCCAAAAGCAGCAACCCCACTTTTGCTTCATCATCTGAGCAAATCATCATCATCTATTATGTGTCTTATATTTTACCAACTTTAAGTTCGTAAAAGGATCTTTCCATCTGTCCTGTGGCAAACTATTTTAAATAGATTTTGGTGACAAGCCTTGTCCAGAGATTTTTGCATGTTGACAGTGACTGAACTTAAAAAGATTAGCTTTTCTGATTAATGGACTTATACCCAGGATTCCATTCTTCGGTGTGACAGCTTTAACCAGGAGAAGAGCTGCCAGTACATGTTGCCTTCTCTGCTATGCAGAAGACCCAAAAATATTTTCTAAATCAGGACAATTTTCATAGTACTTTTGAGGTACAATAAGACTGTTTTGTGCTTTAAAAGCTCACCTAAAAATACATTACTGGAAATGGTATAAATATTGCAGGAAATGGTGCTGTTTGTATTGGAAGCACTTTCTAGAATTTGGACTAAACTACTATTCCAAGCAAAATGTTGGACACACTGAGCTCTTGCAGTTGTCATGTTCCAGATGAGATGTTTCTGGCGTGTCTGGTCCTGAAAGATTGCATGGTATTTTTCACAGAAGATTATTATTAGCCTTCATCTGCTGGCTGAATTCCAATTTGGATAATTACAGTCTGCTATCTAAATTTTCTACACAGAGTGTTTCAAATAACCTTCTACACTTCCTTTTCTAATCTTCTAAGGGGCATTTCTGAGAATTATTAAATAATGGATCTATTTAGTCTAAAAGGCAGCTGCTTCTAAATGCTAGGGGAAAGTAACTGTTTTAGAAGGTGTGTTAACTACTCAGTGCTCAGTAATAAATTACACAGTGGCACTGGTGTAGGAAATGATCCTTAGCACTGTACAAAAAAATAAGGAAACTAGCTCCTTAACAAGATTGCTACAATTTAATTAAGAGTTCATGGAAACATTTTAGATAAACAATACAATATGCTCTTCCAAGATGAGGAGTATGAGCCTGGAGAAAGCTACATAGAACATTTTGGAAAAGTTACAAGTTATTGAAGGTTGAAATAAAGATTTCTTATTCAAGATGAAGGATTCATACACACAACAGTGGTAACAGGAGAATACAGAAAAGTGCAAAGCTGTGCAAAGCTTTGAACTTCCTCAGATACAAAAAAAATCAAAGGGAGAAAATGGGTCAGTTGGACCAGTCATGAAGTCAAGTCCCAGATTTGAAATAAATGGATGAAAAGGAAACATTTCAGATGTAGTTGAGTACATTTTGCTAAGTACATGCTAGTTCCATTGTTTATTTCAATGTGAGAAGAAAAAGAAAGGAAGGGAATTCAATATTAATCACAATTGCTTGACATATTTTTGAACGTGTGTAATTATTGGACTAGTTTAAGGATAATTTGTTAAGCTTCAGCTTATTGGGCCATCAAAAGTGGTGTTTGCTGCTCCCTCTTGGTAAGTAGCACCATTCACATTTCAATAAGAAAGAAATAGGAAACAGAGATGCCACAGAAATGTCTTGATTCAAAAGGTGTTCTCGTTTTCACTATCTCCATCTTTTCTCAGGGCTTGTTGACATAGATGTGTTAAACCAGCAGAAACCCTCCCCTGTATCATTTCTTCCAACCTTGTTTACCTCCCACAGAATGCTCTCTATCAAGCCCAAAGATTTTTGCTCTCCATGAAGAAAAGATGACAGTGTCAACATTTTTGCTCATGATTGTTCCACCCTGCATTTTGAAAACTCTGTACAGGTTCATGGTAAAACTTTTTTTTGGGGCAGGTTTACAGACAACAATGCAGCATAGTTGATGCAACCACATAATAATTCTGTGACTCCTGGTATTTTTTGGCATTATTTTATTTCGAGAAAAAAAAATCATACCCACTCGTGTGCTTAAGCTATGTCTGAGCTCAGTCCAATCTGTTTAAAAAAGCACAATAACAAGATCATTTTACATAATGTTATGTGCAAATTAGGTATTCACTGGGTTGATGCATGTCTGGATTGAATGGAAGCAGAGGTGCTTTATAGCCCTTTGAGAAACCATTTAAATCTGGTTCTAAGAAAACTCTGTTATTACAGTGCAGGTGGTTGAGTTGATTGCGATCTTGAAGATTAAGGATATCTCTATTTCTCTGATGTTACAGAAACACAGAAAGCTTTTTGGCCTGATTGTCACTATGACTTACCATTGCCAAAAACTGCATTAACTGCTATTTTGGAGCCTCCTCAATACGGAATTTTCATTAGCTTAGTTTCTTGTATGAATACAAAATTAGTAAATATGAGTGAAATACATTATGCACAGTTCCAAACCAAGTATGAGCATTCTTAAGATAATGATCAGCTGAAAAATGGAATGAGTTAATTTCTCTGTTAAACAGCTTCATTATCTGTTGGGTAGTGAAACTTCAGGTACTTTGGTGTGCAATTTACCACTACATGGCCAAAAAGATTCAGTATATATATATATATATATAGCAGTTCAACATACACTTTGAAGTCTTCGTTCTTTATAGTTGTGTAAGAAATTGGCTTCAAGGGAATTGCTACTATGCTTTGCTAGAGAAGAAAAAAAATAAAATCTTGAAGTTAGTGGGTCAAATATCATCTGCTTTAATTACTTTAAACAGATGGAAACCATGAATAATTATAATTCATAAAAGCCTTTTTATATGCTTTTTCAAGGGGTGTTATTGCAAGATTTTTTCAGTTACATAAATAGCAAAGTGAAAAAGAGCAAGTAATATCACCTCATATCTGCACATTAAGAAATAGCAATAAATGGTTTGTTTTATAAGTGCTCTGAGAAGCTGCATGTGTCCAAAACCAGTGCAGACAGCACAAAAAAAAAAAAATCTAATGTTTGAGATCAAACTTGATTGAAAGATTTATTTCCAATATATAATTATTTCTTCATTTTTTTATCATTGTATTTCACTAATGCATGCTTTTAAGAGGGCAACTGGGAATTAGTTTCTGGGAATTAGATTTTTCACTAGGAGAAGAAAACATAAACCTTTTCAGATAAACTTTCAGATGATGCTTGATTTCTACAAGCTGCAATGAGATTTAAATGTGCACTTTACTAGTGTTTCAGTATTTGGCTTATGAATCTGTACTGGACAGTCTGAGAATGAAACTGTGGAACATTTTAAAAATTGACAGAGTAAGAGTTTATTCACACATGAAAGATTGTTTTCCTGACAATTGCCCTGCTTTCATAATTGTACTACATTTCAATTTGCATTTATATGTGGGTTATTTCTTATTTTGGTCTCACTAACATACCATGTTTTTACATCTAAAATCAAACGTTTTCCTGCTGACTAGTGGAGTGAATATTCTTATACAAAATTCTGAAGCATATAAAAAATTAAAACCACAGCCAAACAACTGTATCACCATGGTTATTTAGACCCATGCATCTTCTCAGTGTCCCACCCTTCTGAGCTTGCTGACTATCTATATCAGCTTCTGAAAATTTCTCCATGTCCATTTTACAATTCAGGGTATACTGGTATAAACAAACTTACGCAGTTACAAGTGCTGAAATAATTTACTCTCTACAGCCCATCAACACATTTCAGCTTAAGGCAGCAGGTTCTTGAATTGCTGCTACACAAATGCAAAATAGACATATGAGAATGTCTGTTTCTTCTTGCACTCACTTATGGTTGTGACCTCAGTCCTCTGTAATAGCATAGCTTTCTTCTTATTATCTTTTTGTTTTTAATTTATCTCTGATAGTTCCTAAGAAAAGGAGTTTGAATTTCAGAAAATGGAAGGAAAAAAGGGAGAATTTCTCAAGTGGCTTTAATTCTCCAGATTTCAAAGGCTAAAATAAAAATCTGAGAAAATAACTTCTATATTTGCAAAAATAATAAGCAAAAGTAATTGTTGCTTGTTTCTGCACTTTAATAAGAATGCAGTGTACATTGCTAGTTAACTACAACTAAATTATGAATTACAGTTTTGCCTTTGATATATTACTTTTCCTTCCCAAGACAATACTGCTTACGCAACCTCACCAAAATTAATTTTTTGTTACTGTTTACATTATAAATATTGTGGCAGGTTTTTGGTTGATTGGTTGGTTGGTTGTTGGTTGGTTGTTCTGCTTTTATTTGAGAAGGGATCTAGGAGTGCTTTTTGTTTCATCAAAATTATAAGATTTCACAAACAATGGATGACTTTCCCAGCTGGGAGTGAGAAAGAAGGAAAAAAGAGCCAAATAATCCTTGTGAGAGCATTTAGGGCAACATGTTCTGGCCTGACTCCAAAGATGCTGCTCTATAGAGACAGTTAAAGGGCAATTTAAATTTCAGTTTGTTGAACACTTTGTGGTCCTTTGGGTTAAAAGTTGCTACTTCCATGTAAGCATTACTTCAATAGGAAGCCATACAATTCTTTTAGGTATCTTCCTATTGTTTTCTCTGCTCAGCAGGGAGGTTTATCTGCCAGTGAGCCAGCCTAGCTGCTCACCTGTACAGAGCAAGTGGACCTGCAGGGAGCACTGGATGCTCCTCCACACAGCACAAAGCAGCCATGCAGAGTGGAACATCCTCTGTGCTAACTAGGCCATTTCCTAAAGTATTATAATAATTTCACACCACATTATACTGTGAGTCTTAAATGATTGAATGTCTCCTTTGAACATTCAAAGGTTTCCTACTCTACTAGCTCAATGTTATCTCTTTTTACATTGCCTCGTGGCAAATTAGTTGAATATACTGTAAGAAAAGGGAGATCATCAGTATCTTATTTGCATACAAACATCATATTATTTTCAAATTATCTTCTTTAAGGTTCTCATTTTCCCAAGATATTTTCTTCTACCTGTATGAAGTTTGCTCATTCCATATGCATTCTTCTATTAGTGCTTTGTTGCATAACAGATTTTCCTTTCCACCTTTATTCTTTCCCTGGATATCAGTGCTAAATTACACAATGGTAAGAACATCAGCAATACTTCATCATTAAGTTTTACTGACTTATACCAAGCAAGTCAGAAAAGTTAAGAAAAAAGTGATACAAAATTTAAAAAAAAACCCAACCAAACCACTTTCTCACTGCATAGGAAATGCTTGTATGGCTTGAATATTCCTATCATTGTCACTTTGCCTAAAACTTAGAGAAAATTTCTCAGGCTCATAATGCCTTAGGCAACAGCTTCTATGTTTTCCCCTCCCACAGAAAAGAAGAAAAGGCTTCCTAACCCTACAGTCTTCATTGGTGTTTTTGGCTCATGCCAGTAATTTTATTGTTTTTGTGTTGTATGAAAAATTTGTACTCTGAGGGACACATACTTTGAGGGATAGGGGAATGGGATGTGGTTTTTCTAAGAGGAGTATAATGAAAGTAAGTTAATCTCTGTACAGTTACAAGTGTTCTCACTGCTGACAATGTCTGAACAGCAGACATGCTGAGATGTAATGGGGAATCACAGCTTCAGGGAGCCATCTGTAGATCTCAATGCAAAATCATTCAACCCAGCAAAGCTAAAGCAGAAACAGATCTATTTGATTTTTTTTTTTCCTTCAACTGAGAAAAGACTAAGGAAGATTGCAGGAGAATTAATAGATTTCAACTCTACTTTATTTCTTCTTTATCTTGACCAAACTCCTTTAGGCAACGATCTGGTTTTCATGCAGTACATAATATTAACATTGTACCTCTCATGGAGAAAATGTTAATGTTATTCCTAAAAGGACATTTTCATTGCAGATTTGGAAACATAGGGAAATATGTAATTATGAAATTCCTTAACTTATATATTCTGGAGTTCACTACCTGGAAAATATCTCAGATGATATTTCCATTTAATTTCTAAAGGGAAGTGTCAGAACCTTACTGTGTTAGGACTGAGAAAAAGTTAAAATATTCTTTGAACCAGAATTTCGTCCATTGCTTCCTATCTCTACATGACAGATTAGCACGGACCTAAAGTATGTACATAATGAAATTAAATACTTATTTGCCTTATTGAATTCTTATTGAAACTGTTATTTACTTCATGTATTCTACATATGGTAGGAACTTTAAAGTGGAAAAAATAAAATGAAATAAAAAATCCCATGACAAGTCTTTGAAACAAAATGGCTCACAAAAATTGCCATACATATCCCACTGTTTCTGGATTTTATGTACTTCCTTTCACTGCCAAGTGTTGAACCAAATATCATTATACTTAGCATTGCTAAGTTCATTGGGCCTGTCGCTGACTTCCCAGGCTTTCAGGTCCATAGCAAAACAGACATCACAGATAGAAATAGTGAACATATGTAAATCCATCACTAATTGCTTAGAACTATAAAAGACAAAAGATATTTCCTTTTCATTGCTAAAAAGGAATTACAATGCATGAACATACAATCATAGTTGGATGTTCAAAATAAACCAAAACGTTCTATGTTTGAAGTCATGGAAAGGAAAATAGATGTGTAGGGGAGAAAGTGGCACCCAGGCAGATTATCTGCCCAGTGATTTGGTTATTTTTATTCCAAAATACAAGTTCTCTCTACCTCTGATTAGGAACAGCATGTTTAAAAGCTGCAGTTCGTGTGGTGCCAGCTAAATATTGTCACTGTATTGAGATGTGAGTAAAGAAACATTATCTTTCACAAAATACTGGTTTTCTAACAATCTCTGGCAGTTAACTTTTTTGTCAAGGATTTTATTAATGCTGCATATATATAAAAAATGTGATAGTCATTTCTAGTTAGTGAATGGAAAAGTACGCTTTAAAGACTTCCATGCTGATTATGAGGGTTTTAATTTGCTCTTGTTTTTCCAGTCTCTGTCAATGCATTAACTGTCACATAAATTTATACTGTTAGTGGATGTAACATATTTGGTGGTAGTTAAGATTCAAGTTCAATTTTCTTAGTGATCTTTCCTTATTGTATTCTCCATTTCAAAGTGATTTATTAAAACCAAGATTATGTGTTAGATTCACTCTTTTTCCTAATAAGAATTGCCTTACCTTACCCATTTCTAATGGAATTGTTTTATTCACATGCCAAAAGTGGACTTCTGCATTCCAGGATAACAACCTTCTTTGAAATACTGACAAAGCAGCAGTGACACAAAGATGCTGTTGTGAGAAATCCTGGTCCAAAATACCTCTAAAATAATATGAAGTGTTAGGAAAATACAAATGCAGTATATGTGAAGCAGAACTGGTAAGAAGAAAAAAATAGTAGGAAAAATACTTCCAAAAAACATTCTGAAGGTAGCTGATCTAAAACATATTGGTTAGATATAGTCTGCCATGTTCTAAGAGTATTTATTACTTTTTTAACTCTTTCATGCATTTTTTTATCATCTTCTATCACACAGTTTATTAATAGTTGTTGTTTAATTAGTACAGTAAGTCCATGCAAAATCTTTAGTCATTAGCAGTGCCATGCATAAAATTCACACCTGTTTCAATGGACATTTGAAGTGTTCTTTTGATCTGATCAGTAGTTACAGAGAAAAGAGGGTGGTCAACTCAGGACAGACAAACAAACAAAACAGTAGAGACAAAGATATGCTCTGAAATTGAACACATACATATATTGGCTTTTAATAAAAAATATCTTTGTTACTACAGAATATCTGATAGATAATAGTGCATCAAAACAAAAGGAGAAAAGTAAAATACCTAAAGCTAAAGTGTTAGTCTAATGTGTGAATGCAAGTAAATTGGTACAAAGTACAGGTGATTAGAACAGTGAGCATACCAGATCATTTAAGATCTTGATTGAAAGTTTGGTTTCCTTTTTGTTTGTCAGTCTCTGAGATTCTTTCAACTCTTCTCAAGTTCTGTTCACACCTTTTTTCAATGTATTTAATCCTTTTTGTCGCAGTCTGTAAAGCACCTTTAATTCTGCAGTGTCATCTCTGGTACAGGCTGGGCGCTACTCTCTGCAGTTTTCTAGATACTACTGCACCATTAATATTATGAAATGGCATTTTTTAATGATCTGTCATACATATTGATGTACCATCTCATGCTTGAATATCTAGCAGTGCTATAATCTTTAATGCATGTTTCCGTATACCAATGTCATAAGGGAATACTATTACCTGTTACCTTGCCTGCAGATAGAAAATCTTTCTGCAAGTCAGTTATGGGCCAGATTTGTTCAGGGTATTTAAGTACCTAATGATCCAGGCAAGTTCCTAGCGGAACTGACAGAAGCCTGAATGTGTAAGACCCATTACTTCAATAAGTATTAGGTACTACATTTTTCAAAGTCATGCTGTGCCCTATCTGGAAGATACTTTTTAAAAATCTTAAAGAATTTTAAAAATGTCCCAAGTGACTTCTCAAAGTTACAGAAGACTTTCATCAAATAGAAAGCTGAAACCATGTCTCCTGATTCCAGGACACTTCTGTTAACAGTGATCCATGATAAATCCTCTCCTTTTCTGTGAGTAAATATAAAACACTAACCATGTTGTTAGTAGGTATAAAGGAATAATGTCCAAGGGGGGGTTATATTATTGTAAATTGCTATATTTTTCTAAGAAGATGTTAGGTTTTATGCCACTTTTCAGTACTGATCTGCCTTCCATATTAAATAATCAGCCTAGTGCAATAACTCATAAAATGGAAGTGACACAAGTCTTTAATTACTAGGTGTTACTTTCTCTGACCAACTTTAAAGTTTGAATGGACATATAAACTGATATACAGTCAAAGCCATCGGAAAATGACACATATACAATGAATTCAAATGAGAATTATTAGTGTTGACTAAAAGGTACAAATAATTGTACTTCCATAGCATATGTGCTGGATCTGGTAAATGAGACTAGTGTAAAAGGAATTAATATAGAGGTTTTTAACCTCTATGCACTAAGAATGGATGCTTTTTGAGATGTTTCTTTGCTGCAATTTCTCAAAACCTGGTACATGTTTGGCAGCTGGTGAACTGAAAGCACTGCACTTCATGGTGATGAAAACCAACTCGTTTCCTTGTGCTCCTTAGTCTACATGTTCTTGTGCTGTCTAGTCTACATGCACTTGCACTATCCTGCACTCTGTTTAGTCTGCAGTCTTCTCAAACTGAAATTGGTGTCTTTCCTGTCTCAGTGCAGTGTGTAGCACAACATGCACCTTGTATATGTTGATATTTTGGAAATATTATCAAAAATAACGTCTGAAACTATGCATGTAGTTTATTCAGTGGGTCTAATTATTGATTGTTTATAATTTTTGAAAGTCAGAGTTGTTAAAAATACAACCAAATCATAATTTTGCATACAATAGCAATTTGTGTCCATTTTTCAAAAACATTAATGGCAAAAGGACATTCACAGAGATGAAAGATCAAACCTTATCTCTGTGGGATTCTTGGCCCGTAAATAAACTGGACTTCAAAAGTTTTTAATCTCTTAAGCATATTTCAGTAGACTGATTAATGATTAATCAAAATTCATGTAACAATGACCTAATTATCTTCAGAGTTAGTTTGGTTTTTTTGGGATTTATTAATTATATTAAATTCCAAAATGGAAAATATTTCTCTTGAATGTTACAAACAATGCATACTTTAACTGCAACTTTTTAATAATCAATTATTTTATAATAACATCATAAATAAATTATCAGCTTGCAATGAAGAAAAATTTGTGGTTTCTTGAAGGTTTTTATTTTTAAGCATTAATTTAGAACAATGAATTGTCACATTATATGCTAGATATGCAGTAAAAATATATCTACCAGTCTGCAAATATTGTGATTTCTCAAATATGCATTGTGAAGGTCTGTATTCTTGTCTCCATTCCACTTAACAGAAGTGGAACACATCTTTGCCAAGCATTAATGCTAATTTTGACACATACACACTGAAATTCCAATCCTGAATTGCAGAAAAATGCAACTAGCTATACAATACACTGAAACATGAAGAAATCTCAGAAAAAAGAATGGGCCAAACTTTCTTTATGCCCATGTTATCCATTCTAATATGTGTGTAAAGAGGCCAACCAAACAGCCAGTATGGAATTCACTCCTGTAATAAAGTACATAAATTTGAGAATGCCTACTAGATGTTCTGAAGACAGGAGAAAAAGAATGGCCTTAGTCCAGGCTAAGTATCAGAGAATTTCTCAGTGTCTCAACTTCATTATACTAAAGCCCAAGCTTTTACACTTACTATGTCCTTGTTGTTTTGGGGTTTTTAATGGTGGCCAAGCAGACTTTGAATGTTTCACATTCAAAATGTTCAAATCGTCACAGGTACTTTGACTCCAATTCCACTTGCTTTGAAGTGACTTATTTAATCCTTAGCTTAGCACAGAACTTCTGCATGCCCAATACTTTTGAAAAATTCTGTACCCAAAAGGCATATTTGGATAACATCAGTTATCCACTAGACAGAACAAATCACGGAACATGACTTGCTATATATCTTTATGTATGGATCCATCACTATATGTTTAGGAGATCTGTGAAAAAATTGGAAAAATTTTTATTAAGGTTTTTTACTAAGTCAAAATAGCATTAATAATTCTGAAAAGTATTTGAATTGAAATACCTTGGTTTAAATTTTTTACTCTAGAATTTATTTTTTAAAATAAAAAGGATTAAAAAACTATTACCAAATAATATATGGTTTGTTGAAGGAATTTAATTTACTTTTGAGTTTTATCTGTTTGCTCGGTGGGTATTTAAAGAAGTATGTGTATCTTGTCTTCCTGTGGATGTTTATTCTTTGCTTCCCTCTGGTTTTCTAAATTCCCAAAATATGAATGCATCAGAAGTAATTCACTGGCCGTGCATGAAACAGCTACGTGCGAAAACACAGTGACTGCTCTGTTTCTCATAGCTGAGTTCAAGCCAATGCAACTCTTTGTGCTATTAGGGATTAAACCTTCTCTATTTTGTGCTACAACGTCTGCAGAAAAACTTGGCATGCACATGGACCTTGTTTGTCATCTATATGGCTGGGAAAGAGAACTGCTTTCATTTACTGGACACTGCTGAAACTAAACCAGCTGGACCTTGGTTTTGGAGTGAGCTTGTTATTTGAAGGTTTTTGGTTTGATTGTCTGTTTTTAAGAGAAAATGTTCACAACAATAATACTAAAATATTTCAGTATTCAAGAAATAGTAGATATGGTTACTTCTCTGTTGTTCAGTGCATTTTGATAATGGGAAGTCATCTCTCATCTCTTTAGTCTGATGCTCTTGGCAGGCTTCTGACATTATTTATCCTGCATTTGATAATTCATCCTCATAAAGCTGACTTTTCTAAAAATATTTGTTTGTGGGTCTAGAATGTATGAGATGAATTCAGTATGTGAATTCTGAATTGCATCCATTTCATCATCTATAAAACATTCTTTTTACTAGTGACACATAGATTTTTTTTTTTAAATTCTAATGCATAGTTTATAATAAAATAAATGCTCAAAACATTATGTAAATTTTGATAATGCATTGATGATGCAGCTTCACTTTTATTGAAAAATTTGTAAGAAGAGAAAATTCCTTTTCATTCTCTAAAAGTATATCATAAGGACTAAATAATATTTGCAAAGGATTCTATGATTATGAGCCAAAATATTAGGAAAAAGATTAAATATCTGTTGTGCAGCATAATACCTAGCTGTGTGTTCTTACTTCTACGTCTGATCCTGCACACAAAAGTTTAATTTAATTTACAGTGAAATAATCCTACTATCTCTTTCCTGTTCTCTTCCTGTTGATCTAAATGGCAAAATTCCCACAGGACTTGAAGAACCAGACAAATTTCTTAATATGTAAAGTTAATTGTGTGGCTAGATTCAATTACATGGGTATCAGAACAAACAGCATTTACTTGCTCCCTTAATACTGCTGCCTTCCCTTCTTCCCTTCCAGAGGCCATCTGAAAAAAGCATGCTGTAAGCTAGAACAGAGCTGTTCTACTCTTGTCTGTGTGTGACTTGTGTTTAACTTAGGTAAAAGCTTAGATTGCCTCAAGCCTTTTTTTTTTTTTTTTTCCCCAACAATTCAATAGTCCTTTCATCCAGATTTTATAGATTTCACAGACATCACCTGGCAGTCAATGCATCTACTTTTACCAAGCACTTAAAAAGCAGTAAAATGGACATGCAATGTGTGCATATGTACAGGATTGGTTTTCTCTTCAGAAATTAACCAACATAATAAACAAAAGTGCTAAAAAAAAAAAACCAAAAAAAAAAAAAAAAAAAAAAAATTGAATATTTTTCATGTAACCATCAATTATACAATTATGAATCTGAAATTATGTTTTAATTATTATACCATAAAACATTTCAGTGTTGCATGCAAGAGCATATTTCCTAGAGACTACTTCCCAGAATATTTTAGAGGAAAAGCAATTCCATCTGAAAAAAAATCCAATTTATTTTCTTCTTATTTTTTTAGAAGATGATTTTCAAAGCTTATTAGGTAAAGCGGAGATATAAAAAGCCACTTGAAAGTACAAACAAATGAACAGGGAGGAGAAAAGCAGAGGAAAGCAAGGAAAATGAGAGTAAACAGTTATTAACCCTTTACAGCAATACCTTGCTCCCATTTGGCAAAAAATGTCTTCTTCAGCCTTATATATAAAGCTGCTTTCATTAAAATATATAACAGTTCAACACATATTTAAAATTAGGCAATTGAATTGATATAGTTCCTTGAATTACATTTTTTCTACTTTTTCCAGAAGTTTCTCAGTTATTATCATATGAGACATCTCTGTGCAACAGACAGCTTTTTTTACTCATGCAATTTTAAAAAGCCCATGGTGGTTTTACCACTGGTTGGACACCAGGCACCTATTAAAGCTGCTCTATCACTCCCCTCTTCAAATGGGCAGGGGGGAGAAAATATAAAAAAAGGCTCATGGGTGGAGATCAAGGCAAGGAGATATCACTCACCAGTTACCACCATAGGCAAAACAGATTTGACTTAGGGAAATCAATTCACCAATCAAATCAGAGTAGCATAATGAGAAAAGAAACCAAATCATAAGACACCTTTCCCCCATGCATTCCTTCTTCCAGGGCTCAGTTTCACACCCAGGTTCTCTCTCTGCTTCTCCTCAGTGGTGAAGAGGATGAGGAATGGGGCCTGTGGTCAGTTCCCCATATGTCTCTGCCAATCCTTCATCCTCAGGAGGACTCCTCACACTCTTGGCCTGCTTCAGTGTGGAATCCCTTCCATGGGAGACACACCTCGAAAACTCCTCTGATGTGTCATAGGAGTGATGTGTCACTTCTTTGGGATGCAGTTCTTCACAAGCTGCTTCAGTGTGGGTCCCCTCCAGGGTCACAAGTCCTGCCAGGAAACTTTCTTCAGGATGGGCTCCTCTCTCCATGATCACAGGTTGTGCCTGGAGCCTGCTTGAGCACAGTCTTCCCAGAGTCACAGCATCCTTCAGGCACATCCACCTACTCCAGCATTGGGTCTTCCATGGGCTGCAGGTGATTATTTTCTCCACAGTGGCCTTCCATGAGCTGCAGGGGAACAGCCTGTCTTATACGATCTAAGAATCATAAAATTGTTTGAGTTGGAACATCATCAGTTTCCAAACCTCCTCTGCTATGGACAAGGAAACTTTCCCCTAACCAGGTTGCTCAGAGCCCCATCCAGGCTGGCCTTGAACACCACCAGGTATGGGGTATCCACAATTTCTCTGGGAGATGTGTTCCAATGTCTTATCACTCTTACAGTGAAGAAACATCTAATCCAAACCTACCCTCTTTCTGTTTAAAGACATATGCCCTTATCCTATCACATGTCCTTGCAAAAAGTCCCTGTTCAGGCTTCTTGCAGGCCCCCTGGTGGTACTGGAAGACTACTTTAATGTGAGCACCAGGACATGGAATCCCAACTTACTCAGCCCCTCTTCATAGTAGAGGCATTCCAGCCTCTGATCATCTCAGTAGCCATCCTCTGGACTCTCTCATTTTATGCTGGGGACTCCAGTTAGATGCAGTACTCCAGGTGAAGTCTCAAAAAAGCAGAGAAGACAAGGAGAATTACCTCTCTGGATCTGCTGGTCATGATCTTCTTGATGCAGGACACTTTCTGGGTTGCAGATGCACACTGCCAGCTCATATTGAGCTTCTCATCCACAAACACCCCTATGTGTGGTTTCTTCTCAGGGCTGCTCTTAATACATTCTCTGTCCAGCCTGTATTTGTGCTTGGGATTGTCTTGATCTGGGGGCAAGACCTTGCTGAACTTCTTGAGGTTCACAAGAATCCACTTCTCAAACCTGTCCAGGTCTCTCTGAATAGCATCGCTTCCCTCCAGAGTGTTCACCACACCACACCACACCACACCACACCACACCACACCACACCACACCACACCACACCACACCACACACCACACCACACAGCTTGGTGCTGTCAGCAAACTTGCTGAGAGTGTACTGGATCTCGTGCCCATGTGACTGACAAAGATGTTGAAGAGCACCAGTCCCAATACTGACCCCTGAGGAGTAACACTCATCACAGGTCTCTACTTGGACAGTGAACCACTGACAAAAGCTCTTTCAGTGTGACCATCTTGCCAATTCCTTATCCACCGAGTGGTCCACCCACTAAATCCCTGCCTCTCCAATTAAGAGAGAAGGAGTTGTGAAGGACAGTGTCAAATACTTTGTTCAAGTCCAGGTAGATGATGGCACTTGTTCTTCCCTTACCCATCAACGCTCTAGTCCTGTCATAGAAGGCCATCAAATTTTTTGGCACAATTTGCCCTTAGTGAAGCCATGTTGGATGTTGGTGATCACCAATCATCTATTTATTTACCTTAGTGTAGCTTCCAGCAGGTTCTGTGATCCAGCTCTGTGATCTTGTCAAGCACAGGAGTGAGATTGACCAGCCTATAGTTTCTTGGGTGTTCCATATAGCTTTTTTTGAAAATGGGGGTTTTGTCTCCAGTTTTTCAGTTAGTGGCAACCTCACATTTCCACTATGCTGAATATCGGCTTAGCAATTTTATCCATCCATTCCCACAGGACCTTCAGATGCATTTCATCATGTCCCATGGACTATGCACCTTCAGGTTCCTTGCGGGGGTGTTGAACTTGATCTTCTCATACACTGGGCATTTATTTGGTCTCCCAGTCACTTCCTTTGCCTTTTGTGACTTGGGTAGTGTGACTGGAGCACTTGCCACTGAAGACTGATGCAAAAAAGTTGTTGAGTACTTCAACCTTCTCCATGTTCTGGGTAACCAGATCTGCTGTGTCCTCCCATTGAGAGCCCACATTTTCCCCACTCTTTCTTTCACTGCCGACATACCTGTAGAAGCTTTTCTTGTAGTCCTTGACATCCCTGGCCAGATTTCTGTCAAGGCTGTAGCTTTCTTAGCCTGATCATTTTCTTCTCAGACAATTACCTTAGGCCATCTTGCCTCCAGGGCTTTATCCCATAGTACCCTACCAAGCAGATCCCTTAAGAAGCCAAGATTTTCCTCCTGAAGTCCAGGGGTGAGCTTGCTGCACATCCTCCTCACTGCCCTAAGGATCTGAAACTCTAACAATTCATGGTCAGTGCAGCCAAGGCTCCACATTCCTTCATATCCTGGAGCTTCACATTGCCCACCAACCCTTCCTTTTTGGTGAGAAGACAGTGAAGCCTAGCACCTCTCCTTGCTGGTTCCTCTATCCCTTGGAGAAAATAGTTGCCATCAATGCATTCCAGGAACATCCTGAATGGCTTAAGCCCTGCTGTGCTGTCCCTTCAGCAGGTATTTGGTGGATGAAGGCCCCCATAACAACCAGGACTTGTGAATGTAAGGCTGCTCCCATTTGTCTCTAGAGGGCCTTATACACTCGGTCTTCCTGATTGTGTGGCCTGTAGCAGACCTCTGTGACTATGCCACCTGCCCTTGCCCTTCCTTTAACTCTGATGGTCCATAGTCTCTTGCTCCTCAATCATTCTCAAGCAGACCTCCATGAACTCCAGCTGGTCTTTGACAAAGAGGGTAACCCCTCATCCTTGTCTCCTCTACCTGTCCTTCTTGTGTCCTTTCATTTCAATGTCATGCAAGTAAGATCACATCCCTGTAGGCTTGTGCCCATCTCTAACTCCCCTTGTTCATTCCCCATGCTGCTTGTGCTTGCATAGAGGCGTTTGAGCTGGAGCCCCAGTGAAGCTGCCCTATGGTCTGGAGTGGATGGAATTCCTTTGTGTTGCTCTTCAGGTACTCTCCTGCTCACCTGCAGTCCCTCTCCAGGCTCTGGGCATCTCTTGCTGGTACTGGCATCAGTAGGAGTGGGATGGACTGAGGTTCCCTTTCCCCTGGCAACTTCCATTGTTCCAACTTCCATCATCCAACTGAATAGTTAGAGCAAAATCTAACAATTCATATCTCTGAAAACAGCCAAAAAGGGTGTAGGAAGAATGCAGGCTACTTGCTTATGTAAATAAGTTAGTTTATAGTCTACAGAGTTAGTTTTTTTTTTTCATTTTAAAAGGAAGAATTATTTTCTTTGTGGACACAATAACAATATGTAGATATTGTTGCCTTTTTAAGGTGTATATATTTTCACTTGGCATACATAAAGTGGACAAGATTTTAAAAGCCCTTATTATTGACCTAATCTTGTTCTCATTTGTTCTCAAAAAATTAATGACTTATGAGTTAGACATTTCATTAATGCCAACAGTGAGAGACAAGAAACTGCATCTTCAGACAAAGTCTTCAGTATTGAAAGTGCCACCTACCCATTTCAGCTAAAATTACCTACACTGAATGATGATGAATAAGTTGATATGGTTTTGAGAGACTGATGGGAAAGATGCTTGATTGTCACAAAATATTGGCTTACTCTGATGATTTTTTTATAATCAGTAACTTATGCAGATACAATTTTTAAGCTTAATATAATTTAATTTAATCTAATTTAATTTTAAATTAAAATTTTAGAGTTTTTTAAAATTAAACACTCTATAGTGTAATTCAAATGAGTAAGTAATTTTCAGGTAAAGATATAGAACTTTTAAATCTCTTAATCAGATATAGGCCACCATATTTCTTTGTGAATTCTTGAGCTGTATCCTCTGATCTGTGTTTGGAATGAGTTCATTAAAAAGTATATAATGCAATTTGAATTGGAAAACTCTTCAACTGCTGTGCCTATTAGGGGTTGTCTGGATTTATCTCTGTAATTTAAATTTCATTCCACTGTCCACTGATCTGTCAGTCAGATTTACTTCTCTTCATACTCTCAGTGAAAGAACTTAAACAAAATGAATGACTGGTAACTTGGTCTTTCATAAAAAAGAATATTTTAATTATTAGAGAAATTGGGCATGGAGGGGCTCTGGTTCAAATTTCTTTAGCATTTTCAACATTTTGAAATATTTCAAAATCATGAAAACCAAACAGAGAGCCTGAAACTCTTGAGAGTCCAAGTGTTCAGGGTATACAGAGAATGACAAGTGCAAGGAGGGAGTAAAGATGGTGAGCTGCATGAATGTTCTACTATATTTACACTTTTCCTGAAAATTGTAAATAGGATTCTTAATGAAAAAGGTCCTTTTAGAATTAATTCCAACTTACTGCTTTTCTTATGCTTTTTGGTAGTGAATACCTACTTTGTTTCAGTTTTTTTTTTTTTTTTTTTTTTTTTTTCTCATTTATGTCATACTTTGGATAATCTAATAAAACATTGAGAGTATCCACTCTACTAAATTAATTCATACAGCCAATATTGCTATTGCTGAAAGGTCTGATATAAGGAAAGATGGGCCTGGGAGGTGGCCACTTCAGTTCATACTAATGTGAATAGGATTGAGAAGTTTAAACTGCTACTTTTGTGTAGAAAAACAGAAGCATATAGCCTCCAGAAAAGTCACTCTTTTTTAAGCCTTAGAACTCACTTTTAAATTATTCCTGGTTTTGTATAATTTTCTGTTTCTGTGCTGTTTTCTGTTTATGCTTCTCCTTATACCCTTTCCCCAAGAGGTAGTTAGAGCTCTTCTCACCTTTCTTAGACATGTTCCATACATAGCAGACTGATTTATTTCAGAGTGTTTATACAGTTTTCCAAAGGTGAAGATACTTGGGTTTGGCTTAAATCTGTCTTGTGGAAGTGACCCTGCCAAAAGACTGCTGTGGAGAAACTGCAAGCAGAATTCCTTGTGTGTGTGCACCAAGGCAACAGTCAAGGGAAGAAAGGGATAGCTGCAGGAATGGGAAGAGAAGTAAAATGGAGTTTTCAGATTTGCTCTAGATGAGAAAGCCTTACCAACTCAATTTTTAATTTTTTTTTTTAATTTATATCTATATATTTATTCTTATTTGGAAATGGAATAAATAAGAAGAGAATAGAATAATATATAAATCATTCTGGTCATTAATGTCAACTTGGAAGTCTAGGTAGAAGGACTGAAAATTAAAGACTTTTCAAAATAATAGGTAAATTTTTATTAGATAGAAATCAAAACATTAAAAAAAAAAAAAAAAAAAAAAAAAAAAGCAAAATCCAGGTCAGTTGTGGTGTGATAACAAGGAAAGCTGAGGTAAGAAAAAGGAAACTAACCATAGAGGGCCCTGCATTAAATTCATGCTTTCCTCCAGTAGAAATGGCTATTAATCTTTCTGTCTTGGAAAAAGAAATGTTCTTCACATTTCACCAATCCACCAGCACTGCTTTATGACCCAGATATTTGTCCTATTACTTTGTCATGTATGTAATGGTGCTGCAAGCAGGACACGTATTACTTGCTAAGGTCAATGACATTGCTAATTTATTTTTACTTAGAAATCCATCAATGACCAGCTTAATCTAGTGCAAGTTGGTTTCTATTACTGAAATATACTAATTTGCAGTATGGAATTGTAGCATTGTTTCCAGCACCCATCAAATTTACTATTAAAAATCTAAGTGGTGTTGATTTAAGCACTTTATTTTATCTGTCCTACTTGAAAATATTACCTATGTCAAATTTTAATTTTAAAATTTTCAATGGTTTTACAGAGTAACATGCTAAAAACTAAAATTAACTTTTAAAATGGATGGTAAATCACTACATCTATGAAATTTACTTGCATTTATAATAATCTTCAGTGATGTTTACTTGACAATAAGGTTTCAAATATAAGGTAAAAATATCCACTCGTGTCTAGTCTTTGGTGTCTTTTTGGTTACCTATTCATTATGTTTTATTTCCATGACACTTTCTAATATTTTTAAGTTGTAAAAGGCAACAAAGTGTCCTTTCAATCTTGGTATGACTTAATATTCATGCAGGTAGTATTTAAGTTTCTGATTGCCAGTGTATACTGTATCAGCACTACAGTGACTGTGTTGCATATTTCAGAAGGTTGTTACTGCTTCTGCACTTATTTCACCTCCATTATGGAAATTTATTAATGCCATTAAGAGAACATTGTTCTGGATTCAGTTAATCTTCAGCCTGGATAAAATGCTGCAACTGTACACATAGTAGTATCCTTGACATAGCTGCAGAGCTGATCTAGGTTAATGTAATTGTTTGTGTGCAAGGCCCTTGGTATTGACCTGAGAGACATCAAATTCTGCCTTTAGTAACACTCGTATAAATCAGGAGTAGGTCCATTGATTTCAATTACTCAGTATTTACAGTGAAATGAAACTGAGAACATAATTTTCCCTATACATCTAAATTTAACCTTGACACAAACATGCACAGTTCCTGTTTACTTGAATGAAGCAGTTAGAGAATTCCAGAACTTTATCATAAGTGGAACACAAAAAATATCCCAAATACATAAAAGTCAGAAAAAGTATGTGAACAGCCATTAAAATTTAGTGAAATCACAATTTTTATCTTTCCTCCTGCCCACAAAAAATATCATCTGCTTTTAATTTCATAATTTCTTACTAAATGTAGCTGTATTTTGAGTCACCCTTTTGGGTGACTGTGGTACAACCAGGATTAGTCTTAATTTTGCCTTCACGAAGAACTATTCTCAGTTATGTACATTTGTGTACAGTTTCTGCTACTTAACTCCATAAAATCAGAAGAGATAACCCTGTAGTCTCTTAGAAAAGACTGAAAATTCATTTAAACCAGAAAGCAATTTTTCTTAAAATGGAGTTTTAGTATTTATAGTGAGACTGGTTAATCTAAGCCTTTAAAAATATATAGAAAAAGTGAGATTAGGAAGATATGTTAAAATACAGCTTCAGGTTTATACATGATGTGTAGGAAACATAACTAATATTGTCCTTCACACTATTTTGGAAACTGAAAATAAATATTTATCAGGTTTTTGTATCTAATAAGGCTATAATTACTAGTCCTACATAATATTATGATTTTTCCAGGAAAATAATCCACATTCTGCCTTGTGCCTGCAAAGAACTGTGCTCTATAAATTATGATATTAGATGCTCCTTGTGCCTCAACTTTGACTGTTTCAGCTGACTAAGAATGAAAGTCTACAGTATTCTCCATAGAAATTATTTTTATATCTTTTTCTTTCAAAATGTATTTTATTCTCCATTCCATAAATAAAAATTCCTCTTGATATGGATATAATGATGTTTGCTAACATTAGGTATATGTGGTTAATACTTCCCCATTTTCTGTAGCTGTCATTAAACTGTATTCCCTGTCCAGAATATAACAAAAGATGATAGCATGAAGTACCTATCTGGGTCATCACAATTAAATTGTATAGAAATAGATAAAAGAAAACTTTAAAGAAAATTGGTTCCTTTCCTCTGCAGAGATTTGTTCCTCCAGGGTTTCCTAAGGATGTGCATCTTTAATCTTTAAAACCAGACGCTGTGCTGAAACTATGTTCCAGAGTAAAAATATTTCTGTACAGTAAATACATTTTGCAAAACTGAGTATTGTAGCTATCATTTACTTCAGGAAAATCTCAGCATAGGAAACTATTTCTCTGACTTTGAGCCTCCTCTTACATTCACACACATCCTTCTGGCTGGGAGATACAAACGACAAACTTGTGCTGGTCAAGCTGGGTCAGGTCTTGGGGTTTTTAAGCCTCTCCCTCATGCACATAGGAATAAACTCTTGACTAATTTATTTTTTCTTAACAACTAGTGTATTTTTTTCTATAATAATCCTCTTTAAAGTTAAAAAATTGTATGATTTTAAAGATAGGGGTGAGAGAAAATATAGATGTGCATCTAGTAATAATATCAATAGCGTTTAAATAATTAATTTACAGATCTTTCTGCATCAACAGATGCCTAATCCTCAATTCAAAGGTTAATAAATTTTTTGTAGACATAAGAAACAAGTAGCTGAAAACTCACATTTAATTCTTAGTTTAAGGCTGAATGACCTGTTCTTTTATTCAGACATCATGGTATCAAAAATCACTCTGATTTTTATGCGGTACTGATAAGCATTTGCACTGGTATTAACATTTCAGTCCTTTTTACATGGCCACAGAAGTGCTTCCTCTTTAAGAGCCTGATATTTAATCTTGAAGAAATACATTCTGTATATCCTGATTTTGTGAATTTGACCTTGTAATACCATGTCAAATTAAGATTAATTAAATTCATACATTTATTTCTACTCAGTCTCTTAGAAGTTTAAAATAATCCCTTCTGCCTGCCTCAGATTTTACCATCTTTTCCTATGGTGAGCAAGTTGAACAGTGTTCCCAATATTTTGCAAGGTTTCTTGAATAAGGAGGGGCTAAAAAATCATAACCAAAAATTGGTACAGAACTTCAGAGGATGCAAGATTGCTTTTTCATATGAATAGTCCTGCTAGTAGGATGCTGTTTTTAGGACTGAATGAAGATAAAGTAGTACTTAATCGCCCTTTTACTTCTAGCTTATAGGTGTTATGTAGATAACAGCTAATCTGTACCACATACATATATGTACTAATTTCATAATGATTTATTTTGTAAATTTTAGCTAAACTTGAGGCTGAAATATGACACTATTTTATAGTGTATTGTTTCCAACCTCTGTGAAGTAATGCAGTATCAGAAAACTAATGCCATCAATCCTTCCCAATGCAAATTACCAAGAAAATTAATTCTGAATGTGCTCACTCCTCAAAAAGTAGCCGAATTTTGATGGGAAATGAAAATGAGCATATTAAATGGAGTAGATTTTTGACCTGCCACCAAACTTGGAAAATAACAAAACCCTGAGAGGAAAACTGAGAAACAATCCTATGGTTACAGTGGAAAAGTTTTCAGAGTTTCACAGCAAGGTTATAAGCTAAGGAGCATTTTCATTACTCATCCACAAAGCCAATGATGAAGGATGAGAAGGATAAGTAGCCTTCACACTACTGCTCAGCCTGAAGATAATATTGCAAAGAATTTTCTCATGAGTATCTACTCTATGTATGAGGGAAAGGTGTATTACACACAAAGTCTTGAAGCAGTCTACAAAGTAAACATTTAATTACTAGAGAGTTAAAATAGATGGATGAGAATGGAGAAGGAATACATTGTTCAAAAAGCTACACTGCAAGATACTTTTGCTTTTCTTTCATAACCATAGAATTTGTTTTTCATCTACAGCAATTTGTCTCAGTGTGATAATTACTCAGAACAACAGTTCACTGCTTAGGTATTTCCCTCACTGGTTGTAATGCCCACCCTCATCAAGCACTTGCTGTCCTCACATGGAAGAATGAACTGGTTTATAAACTATGGAAAACAGTGTGTCTCTAATGTATGCAGTGAGGGCTTGTGGGATACAGATGTTCCGCTGCTTAAACTACAGTGTCCTAACAGCATATGTTGGGTGTAGGCCAGGAAAATTAATCTTAATTAGAGTTTTAAAAATTGCTTTATATTTACTGCCACCAGCTTTGCTTCAAAATCATTTGAGTCTATAAAAAGCAAAATTAGAAAATAAAAATAAAATATTATGGCATCATTTTTTGAGGAAGTAGAGGGGAAAATATCTATGTAGGTCATGTATCCATGTGCCCTCTTCATGTTTTTAGCATTTCTTCCTTGACCTAGTCTCCATTACATCTTTTTTGTATTTCTTCTTGATTAGTTTCAATGAAACAGATGTTTTCAATGCAAAGCAACACTCTCATGCAAAATTATTTTGAATATTAGATAGCAAACCAGAATAAAGATAACAAAATAGGAGTAAATTAGCACTTTCAAATAGTTTCAGTTTGTCATGGGTATAATTAAAATAAATCTTATCAATTCAGCAGTAGCCGGCAACAAATTTTTTTATTGTGGTGGTTTGAATCTGGCTGGATGCCAGGTACCACCAAAACCACTCTATCACTCCTCTTGCAACTGGACAGGGGTGAAAAAATATGATGAAAGGCTGGTGCATTGAAATGAGGGCTGGAGAGGTCACCCACTGATTACCATCAGGGGCAGAAGAGACTTGAATTAGGTGAAATAATTGAATTTATCACTAAGCAAAATCCGAGCAGGATGATGAGAAGTAAAGCTAATCTTAAAAACGCCTTCCTTCCAACCCTCCCTATTTCCCAGCTCTGCCTCCTCCCCCTCAGCAGCACAGACAAGGGATGGGGGTTCAGTCAGTCCATCACAGGTTGTTCCTCCTCAGGGAGAGTCCTTCCCTGCTCCAGCCTGAGGTCCCTCCCACGGGAGACAGTTCATCAACTTGTTAAAATGAGTCCTTCCCATGGGATGCAGCTCTTCATGAACTGCTCCGTGGGGTGCAGCCTTTCAGGAACAGGCTGCTTCAACATCAGCCCCCCACAGGGTCACCATTCCCACCTGCAGTCCTGCTCCAGCCTGGGCTCTTCACCATTCTGCAGAGCCCTGCCAGGAGCCTGCTCCAGCATGAGCTTCCCCCTGGTCACAGCCCTTTTTGGGAGCATCCATCTGCTCCAGCCTAGGTTCTTCCAGGGGCTGCAGGGACACAGCACTCTCACAGCAGGCTGCAGGGGAATCTCATCTCTGCTGCCTGAATCTCCTCCTCCCTCTCCTTCCTCACTGACCCTGTTTCTGTCATAACTATCTATCTATCTATCTATCTATCTATCTATCTATCTATCTATCTATCTATCTATCTATCTATCTATCCATCCATCCATCCATCCATCCATCCATCCATATCTATATCTATATCTAATCTATATCTATATCTATATCTATATCTATATATCTATATCTATATCTATATCTATATCTAATCTGTCTTTATCCGCAGTTATTTCTGTGCAATAACTCTTTTTTTTCCTCTTCTTAAATATGCTGCTACAGAGACATTATTACCATCTGTGATGGCTCAGCCTTGGCCAGTGCTGGGCTGTTCTTGGAGCTGGCTGGCATTGGCTCTGTCAGACACAGGGAGAACTTCCAGCAGCTTCCCACTAAAGTCAGCCCTGTGGGCCCCCAGCCTCCACCAAAATCTTCTTAGGAAAAGGGATTATGATGATCCATGAGAAGAACAGAAAACATTTGTTTATATATAGAGAGAGTGAGAGGGCAAGCAATTACTATTATACATAATATGTTTTGTTCCTGCTTTCCTTAAGAACTGCGTTTTTTGCTTTTATTTTCCAAACAGACTCAGGTACTTTCTGTTGAGATATTTTTAAATCTTACTTTTCATAGTATTAAAATCAGTGAATTCACATACATCACATCTTTACTGAATGCCTGTCTTATGTTTACATTGGGTGTCCTCTTCTCCCCTCTAAAATCTATTGGGAAATAACATCCTTGAGAAATATTAAGAACAAAGGAGCATGCCTTAAATTAATAAATTTCAAAGAATTTGACTGCAGAACATGCCAGGGTAGTTTTACTGCATGCTATCTTGTTTCATACTCTTCTCCAAAATTTAATTTCCTGACTAATATATCATGCATGTAGGCCAGTCCAAGTTTTACTGTGCTTCATTTTTAGGGATGTAATAGCAGTGTGAGGAAAATTACAGTTTTTAACAAATGCATGATTTTCAAATGCAAAAAACACACGTGTAATGTCACTCATGCCCCAGGCTATATTCATGGGGGTAAGAAAATTTGTATTATTTTCCCATGATAAAAAAAAAAACTTAGATAAGAACATAAATTACTACTTCCTTAGAAAATACTCACTATAAAAACATAAATTACTCTAAAGGAATCTATGCAAGGCCAATTAAAGGAATTGACTTTGTTGCCCAGTTTACATCTGAAAGGATGAATACATTTACAGGAACTTGTTATGCAAAATGTTTGCTTTTGGACCACATGTTGTTATTAAATCACTAGTAGCAGACGATTCATAAACCTAGGAAGGGCAGTTGGTAGCCATTCTTTCTTCTGTACCTAAGCTGGTGAGAGTCTAATATTACTGCTTTTAGTTTGTCTCAGATTACTGTGAGGTTCGACCTCCGGTGCTCTAGGCATCAACTTTGTTGGGTTATCTTCTTATATGAGCAAAGCAGCTAACAGTTGCTAAAAGGTTATTTATTGCAGAAGCACATCAGTCTCAAAAGGCACAGTCACAGACATCAAAGTCCATGCTAAATTTTGGTATAAAGTTCCAAGTAGAACCAAAGGCTGCTCCTGGAGGTCCCAGTGGGGCCGATGTCGCTGCAGCAGCTCCTGTCTTCTTCTTGGACGTTGATGATGTGAGCAAAAGAAAAATAGAAAAGCAATGGCAGAAAAGCAGAAAAAGGCACCAACTCTCCCCAGTACATATTCTTATATAAGATCTTCTCAACAAGCTAAGATGCAAACTCGAACCATTACTCCTTAACCTTTTAGAATTCTAGTTTCTTAACATGCTAGGTTATGTATAAACTATGCACATGACCTATCTTGTTCTATCTGAAAAATATAAGCAATATTCTTACTATAGCTCTATTATGTCTAAACACTGTCTAAAACTACGTTCCTGGAGCCTCCACTGAAAACATTAGCATGCTTTTCAACTTTTGCTAGAACTCACTCTTCTACTTTGATATCTAAACCTTTCACTTACTAAAAACACTAGCACTCATACTAAAACTTACTTACTGCCTTACTTACTTATCCTAAAACTTAAACTTATACTAAAACTTACACTTAAATTTATATTTAAACTTCTGCTTTACGTGTGAGTGGCTTAATATACTTCAATCCATCCAAAGGCTTTAATTCAATCCCTGCACTCTGATCTCTCCCTGAAGAATTCAGGAAGACTCCTGACTCATTTGCTCCAACAGGTTACTTCCTTCAGTTTTTCAGGAGATTGTGATGTACAAGCACCCGCATAAAATAAAACTCTCTGTTTTTTTATGTTTCTTGGTGAGAAGATGTCAAAGTATGTGAACTGATGTGCCGATTATTCTCTTGTGCTCTTTGGTACTATGACCTGCCAGAGCTAATGGATGCATGGTTTCATTCAACAGCTCTGCATGTGTTGGAGATTTTCTACCCCTTCTCGGTCTTGTTTTGCATTTCAATGCCAATGGAAATACTACATACATACATAGTGTTATGTTCTTTATTCTATTCACAGTGTTCCATTTTTTTTCCTACGCTGACCTCTTCACAATTTTGGTATGTTATATAAGAAAGAAGGTAACAAGAACCACTGCTGCTAGCATTTCATCTGCAAATATAGTGAGATTATAATCTACACAATCAGCCAGGTAATTAATGAGGTGTTAAAGAGAATTGGGCTCAGAATTGACCTCAGGGGTGTCTCACCAGTTACTGTATTCGACAGTTCATGATACTGATCACCACTCTTTGCTCATCTTACCCATGCTTCATCAACATCTCTGTGAGGACTGGGAAAAAAAAGTATTTCAGGAGTACCTTATGATGGAAAGGTTGTCCTGCAGAAAATGCAGTCACTGTATTGTAATTCTTTTCATATTGCATAAAATAAGAAATAAAGATAAATTACTCTTATCACCCATCAACTGAAAAAATGGAAATACATTAGAAACCTTCTTTTATCTCTACTGAAGGTTTAAGAACTATAATGGGAACTTTCTACATTCCAATAATTTCCAGACACACAGCTTTTTTCCAAGTTTCTTTTTGAAAGTTGTTGCTATCTGTAGTCAAATTATCCAAATTCCACAGTCTTTCAGGAAAGCATTAAAAAAATGACTATTCAATGTATTAAAAATAATAAAAAAACCTCTAAATTAAATTTAAAGTTTTAGAATCAAAGTTTCTAAATTGCTAAACAAAAATTTAAATCTAAATAATAATGTATTTTTTATAACCATGACATGGTCAGTGAATGGCATCTTGTTTTTTGGGGGAAATGTTTTTGACATTGCTTGTTCTTTTTTTGTACATTTATATATCTTTCTAATGTTTCTGGAATTTTTCAATGAGTAGATAGTAGATGATAAAAGAATTTTAAGGTTTAGCAGAAACATGGTAAACGCTTTGTAGTAAATATTAGCATCTTAAACCAAGTGTGTGTGAGTATCTTTTTTCACTCTATCACAATTCAGAAGTAAATGCATGTTCTGTATTTTTTGGACTGTCTCTGCTAGTTTTATAGCAAGGAGCTAAACATGACAGATGCAAAACAGAGAAAAGATACCCAAGTCTGTATGAATGCAGTTAAAAATATCCAGACATCTTTAATTTATGGAATCCCAAGCAGATGGTAAAATATGTTTACTGAACTCTTGTCTCTTTTTCTCTAAAGAACCAGAAGCTTTAAATATCACAGCATGTTTCAGAATTTGGCAGTGAGGACATGAATTTTCTCTGGTTTCTTCTTTTTTTTCTTCTCTTCTTTTTTTTTCTTTTTTTTAAGTCTTAATAAGATGTTCTTAAATTTGGAACACTGTTAAAATTTTTGATAGTTGACTCAAATTATTTCTTTGAGGCCTCTTTGTGAAAAATTTACTTTTAAAAATGATAGAAAAGAAAAAATGTGGTCTTCTTATTTTCAATGTCTCTACTACAATTTGATTTAGCCATTATAATTTAACACTGTATGAATTAGGCTGCTTTGAAGGCCAAAGTTACAATAAAATTATATAGTTTTTATTCTTGCATAACTGGATTAGAATAAGATGATTTCATTATTTTTGCACATAAGGGCAACATGGTGTTTGTCTGAAACACATCTTCCAGATAGACATTCATTCCTGCACTGAGACAACAAAAGACTGAAATCTTGCAGCCACTGATAATTTGTTTCAGTCACTTACTGAGGATCATCTTGGAACATCCCTTTAGTTTTATTTCCTTCAGTTCACTTCAGTCAAGATGGCTTACTTTTCCTTCATTTTTATTGTTATTATTTCTTTTCTTGTGTAGATTCTTGATCATAATTCAGTTTCATGAATTGAATAATATTAATTTAAGTAATAAAAAGAAGAGTAGCAGTAGAGAATCAGAACTGTTGTTACGTCATATCAGTAGGTGACATCAGATACAACATATTGGATGCCTTTTGTGCATCTATGTGGGTCCATGTTCAGGTTGTTGTTTTAGAAATATTCCTGTCTGAGGACTACACAACAGTAGTCTTTTACATACCTAGATAATAACAGTTAATAATTATACTGTGCTTTTGTGTCCTCCCAGGTAGTCGTGTACTTGTTTTGAATTATTCTGAGAACTTATTTGATATTCAGAAGTTCCAAATTATTCAAAATTTTTTATTTCCACAATCTTCAAGATAATGGAAAACACACTGTTTGACTTACAAATGAGGTTGTTGATGTTTGCAAAATGATTAGAGGCAATGTGTATGAAAGGCTGTGTGTACAATCTGTGTGAATCTATCTGAAAAGATAAAGTCACAGCCTAGGTATTCTGAATACTTCTTCACAATAGTGACTGTAAGAGCTTCCTTAGAAGCCTGTCTAAACCAGAACAGGAAAGACCAAGCTGTGTGGCTGGGCAATGTGCAGGCAGGAAACAGCAGGCAGTTTTCAGGAGACCATTTTTCAGAACTATTTCTCTGAATAAATTCCTGAAGCTCAGTTTCCAGATGAAAGAAGGAAAATGGAATTTCATGCTATCTATTTATGAGATTTTTAATGGATTCTAGAGGAACAGGCAACCTGCATGTGAAGCAGAAGCAGAGTACTGCTGTCATTACCTATGTTTCCAAGACTCAAGGTGAAAGTCATGTCCATTGTAGCTCACATTTCAAAAATTTTGTGGGTATTACTGAATCTAGATTTTTTCTTTCATCTCTGAAGATATATAGTATCATGAGAACCAACAACAAGAGAAAGTGTTCTCATGCAAACAACTCTGTATTCTGAGTGTTCTGAATGAGAGTTACAGTAGGAATTCAGGGATGACTAAGCCTTAAATTTTGAGTAAGGAATGTGTGTGCATGTGCAATATCCCACTTCACATATTGAAAAATATAGGGAACTGTAAGAAAGCTGAATTTGATCTACCTCAATCTGTAGGTTCTCCATTCAGCAAGTATAATCTTAATAAAGAGGAAGAGTATATTTAAATATGTAGCACTGTACAATCGAATTTGACATCAGAGAAGAAAACTACGTGGTTTGAGGAATCAAGTTACAATAATACAAAGAAGTAGGAATATGCACTTTGTTGATGGAAACACATGCATTTCAATATATGCTTTAATATATACAATATTGTAATCTGTTTAATAACTTCATTTATTTCCTTATCCCTTCCTAAAATTTGCATTTCTTCAATTACACAATTTTTAATAATAGTTTATTTATTAATAATTATATTGATTCCTTAGAAAGTTTTCTGCTACATCATATATGTATAAACATAGGGTTATAAATAATATTTGACATTATTGACATGTGTAATTTAATTTATTCCTTTGAACAATGCCCTTTGAAATGTTGACATTCTAAGCTTTTGAAATATTAATGCTTCTCTGTGAAAACTTCTGTGCAATGGTTTTGGAAAAATGAAGATGTGAAGAACATACATTTAAATGTAAATTTGGAAATAGTTTTTCTGAAAAATCAAGTTGTGAATATGGTATTAATTGTCTTCTTGAACGTTCCATTAATCATAAGGGTGAGAATTCGCATCTTTTATTTGCATTGAGCACCTTTACTACCCTTTTGTGATTGCTATTTATAAACATTTGAACTGCACACACAACTAATTATTTTTAAAACTAACTGTTCTGGAGCTCCAGTCTTTATTCTCAAAAATGTCTTGAACTAAATGTCAAGAACTTGCCAAAAAATAAAGGTGGGACATGAAAACTGGAGTTATGAAAAGTATGTCTTTAACTGTGTCCACTTGTAACAAAGACATGAAACCTAACATTAAACCATTAAACCTAACCTAGTTATTGTCTCTTCCTCCATTTCATCCAGGGAATTAATAAGAGAAGTGAGCCTTTTTCTAAAGTGGCCTTAATAAAAAAGGTAAACAAATCCTTTACAGCCTAGCAGGTATCTCTGGCTTGGTCATTTTAGGATATGGAAATGTTCTAGTTAAGCAACTTGCATCTAAGTGTTTCTGGAGGAACCAAAACACTTATGTGTGGTTATGAATTACTTCATAGCAAGGCTTTGTTTTAGTATAATCAGAGTGGGGGAGTAGTCTGGTCAGAGGCATTTAATGCCTTGTCCCTGATTTGCACAAAGGTTTTGACAAGAACTGTTGGAATTCTTTCAAATAAGTTAAAATTATAATAATTTTATTTATGAGTTGTTTATCTGTACAGTCAGAAAAGTTATGAATTCTCTTACTTGTAAGAGTTTGTAAATCTGAAATGTCTATTCTAGACACATTGTCTTTCTTCTCCTGAGAGTATAAAGGTGGACTTGTAATAGCTATCAGAATACATTTTCCAAAGTTCTTTTTTTTTCCTTCTTTAACCTTGTTTCTTAATGCACAAGGCTTCAATAAGGCAAGAAAAAGGATCTAGTCAACTATTTATCTTCCTTACCTAAAGGTACCTGGATATTGCTTAAAAAGTCACATGGAAGCATCCTCTGCAACCTGATGATCTGAGAGATAACAAAAGTTTCCCATGAAAAGAAGCACTATCAAAATGGGACAAAATATCAAAGCAGTGGAAGAAAAATTAAGTGCAATGATAAAAATAGAACTCAACCCTTTTGTGAATATAATGTCTAAGTATATGTGTGGGCAATGATTTAAACTTGCACACCTGTAAACCTGTACAGTAAACTTCAAGATCAAGGGAGCAGATATTCTAAATCTCATCTGTGTAGGACAAAGTTCCTCCCAAATTCTGATTTTATCTTTAAAACCCTATTTCTGAATCAGTTCCTAAATAATAATACTAACTAAATGTGTTCCTTTTCCTTCTTTGAAGATTGTTAAGAAAAAAACTCATTGCAAGTCTACCTTGTAAGCAGTGCATTAAGCATTATTATACAGTATTTGCACTATATTGGGGGAATTGCAATTTGCTAGTTCCTAATTTATTTCTTTAAATTGTGATTATATCCAAGCCTGCACTTAGGAATCTCTTCCTTCTGTGGAAAATTCTCTCTATATAAACATATATATATATCATATATATGATATATATATCTATATATAAACATATATCTATATATTTTATGTTTATGCCAGTATATAGCCATAACCTTCACTGCAGATGTAGTCTGGACAGCAAGGGATGCAACATCAAATAGTAATTTCTGTTGCATGAATGTAAATTCAGCAACTAAAGACCAAATTCTGTGTTTAAATTATCTGAGAAACTTTTGAGGGAAAGATGAAAAATGAGGTGATCAGGACTGCTAATTCAAAGAGGCAAAACAAGATGTGCAACTCAGCAGAGAATCTGAGCCATAATTACCAGGGGTAAAACACACCTGACTGATCTGATTTTCTTCTATGATAAAATGACTGGATATGCAAATAGGGAGAGAGCAGTGAATGTCGTTTACACTGACTTTAGCAGAAGCTGTAATACTCTCACCCACATTAAACATTACAATCTGGATCAGGGGAAAATCAGATGGATAAAAACTGTTTGGATGACTAGACTCCAAGAACAGTGGTTAATGGGTCAGACACTCAGAGGCCGATAACAAGGACAGGGTCTTGGGTCTGTCTTATTTGCCATCTTTATCTATGACTTGAAGAAAGTTGTGGGGTTTCTAGGTGACACCAAAGAGGGAGGAAAATAAATGTTAAAATTAATATTTAATAAAACCTTTTTTAAAGTGCTGTAACTCACCACAAAAACTAAATAACTTGGGATCTATTTGAAAGAATGGAGTGAATTAATCTGGATGTGAAGTTACTTCATTAATCTATCATAAAATACAACAAATTGTATATTCAGAAAGATATAGAATGTACAAAAAGATAAGCATAGTACAGCTACAACTCATAAGTCATTCTCTGTGTTACTTCATTTAATAAGAATGTAGGAGAAACATCCTTCTAGAACTCAATTTTGAATGATAAAGTTTTGGAAATGTAAATAGGACCTAAATAAAACTGTTCAAATATGTAGGTAATGACCTGAATATATGACTTAAATTTCCAGTTTGGGAACACACAGAATTTCACACCGAATTTGCAGATAAACTTCTATAAATGGCTCCTTTTTCTCTACTTAAAAAAAAAAATAAATAAAATTCCTTTGGTGTTTTCCATGTCTGTCTTTTACACATTTAACAGCACAGCTGCTATTAATGCAGACATTTTTTTAAAAACCTTATAAACTTTTATGAACCAAACCTGCTTCTAATTCAGCTCAGTGCATAGTGTTTCAGTGGAACATTTCAATATGAAAGCTTATGGAGGAGAAAACTAAAGCAGGGAGTGATATTACAGCAGATATCACACAATTAGTGATTATACAGACTACTAGATTGGAGGCTTAATCTAATATGCTCTTATAACTAAGGTAACACAAAGTTAAATAGCTTTTTTTTTTTTTCTTGAATGCTCATGTGATGCATCTGAAGTTAATTTTTGATTTTATTTGGTAAGTTTTGTGCATAATATGGGCATAAAACTAGATTTCTCCACTACCATTTGGGTTTCATTGCCATAAAACATTCAGGTTTAACAACACATGGAGTTAGCAACTTTGGTGCCAGTTCTTGATAAAATTACATGGTACCATATAGTTTCCCATAAAGTATTTTGTTTCCAAGAAGGTTATATTATCATTATGAATACAGGTGAACTGAAGAAGCTTAGAAACTGCAAACATTACTATAAAGTTAAGCTGTTTGTAAAATGGTCTGAAAAACACCGAAAGAAGCAGGAATAAAGACCTGCAAGTAGGCTTCCCTGGGCCTAATAGAAAGAAAAACCCTTCAGTTCATAACTCAGCACTTTTTTTTTTTAATAGAAGAAGAGTGCTTCATTTCTATTTTAATTAGAAATGTAAAAGTCAATGAAATGAAGATCACGTTGCAGGAGAAATAAATGAAAGTGCCTATTTTTCTTTTCCTTGTTTTCCTATCTTATTCTTGCTCTTATGTTCTTATTTTCAGCTCAGCTTCTTTTTCTCCAAATGGGAAAATTGTTGAAAATGTTGATTTTGCAGGATGTTCAGAAAAAAAAAAAAAAAAAATCCCTATCCAGTTTTTGTTACAAGTCATTAAAAAACACAGTCAGGATTCAAGTGAACAAAGTGTTATTTGGCTATTCCTATAAATTACAGGTTGAGATTGTTTTTAAGATCATATTCCCCATGGTTAAACTTTCTTTCTGTCTTTCCGTTTTCTAGATCTTTCTACACAAATTCCCTTGACTGAATAGTAAGCTGAAAATACTGATAAACCCCCCAAAGCTGACAGCTCTTCTCCCCATTTTGTGCATGAAGTACAGGACAGAGACATTTGAGCTCCTGGGATGCCACAGAGGTTGCATAGCAACGGATGCGAGAAGCAGCTCATCTCTGCTGACTGTCACACTCCCAGGACAGCAGAGAAAGTATTTCAGGGACTGAAACCTCAGATCTTTTAGGCTCTTTAACCTTTTGTGTTTAAAAGAAAGAACTATTTTTAAACAGTACTGGGTAAGCATACATAGGTTTTTAGGTCCCACAAAGACAAGGATTGTTAAACAAGAATATTAATACATCTTTTCTAAAAAGGTTTTTATACTTGTATAAAAGTTGTACTTTCAGAGAATAGAGCTACAGATGGGACCAAAATGTGAAAGGAAAATAACATACTCTCCTGTCTATTTGCAAATGGTGCTACAATTAATTTTTGTCAATGATAGAAAAACAATATTTTTTTTCTATTTTTCTGCATCAATGGATGTTTTGTTGTGCAGTGAGAGCAGTAAGATGCGTGATATGCATAGAATAATAAAAGAGTTGGAAAGAATGATTGACACTTAAGAGTGACAATGCAATGGTTGCATTTGGGACAAATAACACTGGTCTCTAGTTAGGGAGCGCTTAGAATTCTTATTATTTCTAATATTTTAGTTTCAGGATTTTAGTGTTTTACAAAGTGGAAGTGGGACTTTGCAAGTTACTTTCATTTCTTTGCAAAGAAAACATGTGAATCCCAGTAACATTTCACACATCTATAAAGGCTCTTTTAGAAGATTATTAAGCCCCTTAACAGCATGAAGCAACAAAGCTTTGTGACAAATTACTCCCAGATACGAACAGAAAACAAGTATGACTCCACAGAGAAATAATTAGGACAAACTGGCACACTATTTAGACTGGAAATCATCATAGGATAAGATTGCCTTTTAAAGCCTCTAAAGAGTTTGAAGTGATAAATTAATTTGTCAATGAAATGTAGACACCTCCTGTGTTAAGCTGAGTGAGGATTTTCAGGATCAGAAGTCTGGACTTAGGTGCCTAAAATCCCCAGACATTTCCTGTGATCCAGAATCCTTAATGATAAGTGATTTAAAACAAACTTTAAAGGGAGTCAATTGCTGTTTTTGTCAGTAACTGATCCGAGGTCCCAGAGGCTGAGTTTTCAGAAGCACTAAGACTTACAGTTCCAATGGAAGCTGGCAGTACAGGGCTTTTGAGCTTGTATGAACTCATGAAACATTACAGACTGCTAAGTAGTGTGAAAAATTAGATGACTATAAATACAAACTTTGCAATTATTTTTGGATTTGAATGCTATATGATTCAGCTCCTCTCCTGTAAACTGTATTAACTAATCTAGCATAGATATTTTTTGATGAAGCCATGTTTACAGTTTTGGTAGCTGATACTTGCAGAATGGTTGGTCTATCTAAGGCACAGGCACTGTATTCCAGTGGTGAAATTGTCTCTGCCATTTCATATGCAGACTTTTTTCTATTGTTCATATTGTTTTACTATAGGATTTAAAAGAAATACTTATTCTGGATGTTCATGGCTGACCTTTGCTTAAGAAGAATGGCATGCAATTCAACAAGTGGCCAATTTGTTGTAATCCCTGTGAACCAAAGGCTGGCCCAAGTGGGAATGGTATCTCCATGGCTGAAAATGACAGGTTTTGAACTGCTGCCAAGCAGACACAATTAGGGTCCTCATATCCCAAGATGAGAAAATTAATTTCCATGCTTGTAAGGAATAGTGCCAAGGTGCAAGGTGCACAGACTCCAAGGCATCCTTACACAGATAAACAAAGCCTAGGATGTATTACATTAATTACTAAGTAGATGGAGTGCAACACATTAGTAACATTCTTGCCCACACAGTGATGCTAGATATTTTTAAAGGACTAATTTAAATAACATACATAAAAACCTAATTAAGAGAAGTGTCAGTCACAAATGATTTTGAAGTAAATATTGTGATTTCAGAACCTGTTTCCATTTTGGAAAGGAGCAAAACATTGGAGCCTTCAGTTTTCATAAAATTAATTGAATAAACTAAACTAACATTATTAAATAATTTCACTTGTTTAGAAAACGTGAAGTACAGTTCATATTCACCTATGACATTGAATATAAAACTAGCTATACTAAAAAATAAATAAAACTGTTTGGAAAAGCTGACCATTTGATCTTTGTTGGTTATTACCAATATGACTTCCACATTACAAACAAACAAATAAAACATAAAACCCATCCAAATCAAACAAAAAAACACACCTTAGTTCACATTAAATAGTAGTTAAGGTTTCTTAATCTTTTAGAGTCAGTCTTGAAGACGATTGAGTTTTTAATATGAAAGTTGAGCTCACAAAAATTTATCAATAAAAATTAAGCTACATACATGTTTAATGACATAGATTTTTAAGGTTTACAATAGTACCTCTTCTAGCATCATTTAATTTAGCAGCAGTGACCTTTATATTTGGCAGTAGTACCTTTTTTCCAAACAATACTGGAGGAAATGAAAGACATGAAAAAATACTTAGCTTGTGTTTTGTGGAACTAACAATTTAAATATCCAAGCCTGAGGGACAAGGTTTTTTTTTTTTTAAATAATCTATTTCTGTAAATGGGATGCAGAGTCAGAAAAATTTGTTTAAGACCACAACATAGTATAAAATGTGATTCAATAAGAACTGAGAGTAAACCTTAAAGAAATCTCAAGTGGTTTACTTATTATTAAGTTCTTTCAGTCACAGAAATTTTCTCCTATACTTAGTGCTCTCCTTGTCTAATCCTTGTTTCTACCAATAGCACTTACCTTATTCTTACCTTTCTTAACTTATTTTCATACTTATGCTTACTCTGCACTTCTGTGATTGCTGAGAATTTTATAAAAGCACATTACACAGACAGAAGTGTGTTCTTGGCATAGTTAAGTATACATGTAGTATGTGCTATAAAACTAACTACTCACAATTTCAAGCATTTGACTAGAATAATTTTGAAAATACTACAGTGTATTTCCTCCATCTCTCAGTAATATTTCAAGTAGAAAGAAGGGCTAAAATACAGCTTTTGTTTTCCTTTTGATTTTTCTCTTAAGTTTTGTTTTCAAATATATGTAAGAAATATGAGTTGTTCTTAAAAACCTTGAAGTATTTGCAGTCTGCCCATGTAAAGTCAGACCTGAGATGACTTCAGTGGAAATGCTCAATATGTTTAGGAAAAGGAGAATTACAGATCCATACTGAGCTCCCTTTTCATACAGTCCTTGTTTATTATTTTCTAGCATTTGCTGTATATAAGTAAGTAAGTATGATAGCTTAGTTCATATTATTTCAATATATCTAAGCTTGTAAATTAAAGAACCTATAGTATCAGAGCAGTTTTGAAACCTCTAAGTGCATTTTCAGATAAAGTTTGGTTTTCAGTTTTAAAAATACAGTGGAGAAAGAAATATATAGTACAGGAGAGTGGCACACAATTTTCATAAACAGTTTTTCAATAAATATTTGAATTAAGTTCATGGTACTCTGTCTTCAAAGAAAAATCAGAAGAAAAACAATAATGTGTTTGCTCTTATGGAGTACTAAAATTCAAACTCATTATAGGCTTTTAGCTGAAATTGCACAGGCATCTTTCTCAGAATCTTTCTGTAAAACTAAGGCAAGTAACCAGTGCAGATAGATAGTGATGTTTGTAAGTGTGCAGAAACAACATCCTCCTCTAGTATTTAGCTGCTTCCTACCCCTGAAATGGTCTTTTCCTCTTGTCTCTTGCTACATGACAATAAAGTTTGTCATCTGCACTTGCCTAGAACTCAAAAGTAGAATCTACATATGGAAACTTCTGTCTGGAGATATTTTGACCTTTGATGTAATGATGCAGATTTTTGCTTGGCTGACTAATGCAGGTCTTTATTGTTAACAAATCTATTTATTCCCGGAGCTGGGTTTGAGGTCCTTCAATAACGTTATTTTTCTTAGCAGATATAAAAGAGAAAGAATGAGATGAGGGCTCTTATTGGTAGAAGGTTACAAGGCACACATCTGTTCCCAAACAATTTGTATTATACAGTGTGAGTTATTGAAGTTTTACAGCCATGACCATTTATGAAATTAAATTCTGATAAGGAAAAATACTGTGATAGGAATCAGAGAGGAGAGGAACTAAAAATAATTCTTTTACTATAGACGCTGGTTCAGATTTTTTGGCATTTCCATAGTTCTTTAACACAGAAATCCATAGTATTCTAACTTCTGGAACACTTAGGGATTTGCCAATGACGAATGGCTGAATGCTCATAATTTGGCTAATATAGGATTGTATGGATGCTAGAAGTCACAGAAGTTACATATTAGTGGGGTGGGTTTGCAGAGGGAATGAGAGCATCCTCCGCCGAGAGCCAGCGCGGTTCTGCATCCGAGCCGCGCACCCGAGAGCCGCCAGATGGAGCGTGTCCGTCACCGCTGGATGCGGCTCCGCGCCCGCAGCGCAGCACAGCTGGCGCAGCACAGCTGGCGCAGCACAGCTGGCGCCGCGCCCTCCGCACAGCGGCTCGCCTCGCCCTCAGAGCGGGAAACGCGCACAAGCCCTCACGTGCTGTGATGCAAAGCTACTCACATTTCCAAATATTATTTCTAAAATGTTATTACTAAATGTGGATGCATCAAGTACACTTCCTGTGCATTCCCCAGATTTAAGTTGGTTTATGCAAATGTTTTGCAAGTAATCTAGTCCCTTGCAAAAATCTCTCTGTCTTTCAGTTTTACTGCCTCTTTTCTGGAAAGGACAATGTTTTAATGTTGGGGGGGTTTTAATTTTTTTTTTCTATTTTTTTGTTTGTTTGTTTGGTTGGTTGGTTGGGTTTTTTGTGTTTTTTTGTTTTGTTTTGTTTGTTTGTTTGTTTCCCCCCAATTTACATCCCATTCATTGTGCTCTAGTCATAGTCTTTTGTACTCTTGATTGTTTTTTGGTTTTTTGGTTTTTTTTTCAATTTACATCCCATTCATTGTGCTCTAGTCATAGCCTTTTGTACTCTTGATTGTTGTAGGATAGATCTTCCATGTACCATCTAGCAGAAATTTTGATTTATCTAGTTTCTGGAGACTAAAATAGGCTTAACCTTTAATACAGTGCTAGTGTAAAACAGTTTGATGTGTAAAATGTAATCTTCATTTCTCTATTGGTCCCACATGTAATTTTAAAGTTAATTTGCACATTAAAATATGAATCACACTGTGAATCCCCCCAGTAGCTAGCCTAAAAACTCAGGCATCAAGGATCCAGCAACCTCTTGCCACCCCTACCTCTTCTCCCCACTACAGAGCAATCTCTCAGTGCAGAGGAGCTGACTGGGACTTCTAACTTGTTGGTCATAAACTCATATAAAAATAAAGTTGTGATGTTACTCTATCTTATATGTGTTTGGATTCTTATGAAGAAACATCAGTTATAACCATTAAAAAAATCCTTCAGAAATGCAAAGAAGAATGCAAAAGAAGGAATCATGTTAATGTATAACTTTCCTTATGTGACTAGTATTAATTTTATCTGGAGGAATGTTTCTGTGAATAAATCTTATATGCAAGGATGAACAGAATTTTTTTTTGCAATATGATTTTTACCATGTCAAATATTTTTGTGTCTCTAGTAAATAACTTTCTATTGATGTTTTTTCTATAACTTACTGCATTTTCTGTTCTCAAAATTTGAATTCATAAAACAGAAACTTAGATGTTTTATCTCAAAAATATTTTTAAGATTAACAATGAGAACCAAACAATGTTACAAAATGTCAAGCTTAACACCATTCAGCTCTCTGAAAAGATTTGCACAGTCAGTTTTGAATTAAAATGCTGCATCTTCTCTTGAGTAAAAATAAATTGGAAGAGTAATAGCAGAAGAAAAATATATGATGAAGAAAACAGTGATGATATCTATTGTTTTTGTGTAGGAAGATATGAGATCATGTATTTGTCACGGTTCATTGGTGGAGTCATTACTTGTATAAAAACCAAAACAAATGTTCCTATTCTGCAGGAATTTCTATACAATTGTTTTTTCTCTCTCTTTCAAACCAAAGGAGTTGTAAAAAGGCAATGCTGACAGTAGATTCATAAATCAGTTAAAAGTTGTTCATACTGAAAAGATCCAATCTTACCCAGATTTCAAGATAAGTTTTTGTTAGAACTCTTCAAGATTTTATAGAAAGGGATAAAGTTGTTAAAACATTTTATTTTCTCCCGTATGTTTATGAGAATCTGGATGAGGTCAGAGATACAAGTTTTCCTGATATTTCAGCCAATATAAGAAGTTTTCCCCCAATTCTTTATTTCCTCTGATGTCGTAGAGGCCATCAGTGAGAACCTCTACTATTTGGTTGGGAGGATTATATGTAACAGCAAGGAAAAGAGAAGGCAACTCTTTATGTATAGAATAAAGTAATCTAAAATATATAGCAGAATATGAACTAAGAAAAGAAAATCTGAAAGAAGTAAGAATGCAGATCTTAAAATGACAAGGACAGCCATTAAAATGAGTCTGGTACAACAGAGTGGTATCACATTGATAAAGAGAAGAAATATAGGATAAACCTGTATAAATTGGTATTTTGTTCCATTATCTTTCATTGAATTGATTAACAATATACAGCAGTTCAGAGACTTTGACATAGTTACAATAGTTGTGTTTCATTAATTATTTGGACTGCATAATTTCATACTCATTATCACTGTGTAGTTGTGAAAGGAAAGAATAATTCATGGAAATGTTTACTCCAGAGTGTTTTGTGATAGAGCCACATCTGCCAGTCTGACAGCAGTCTCAGTTAGCAGTTAATCCAAAAGGTTTTTGTAGGATGCTCTAGGTTTAGAAAAGGAAGGGATTTCTGAAGAAAGGGCTTTGGTATCTTTTTAAATCTTAGATATTATAAAGCTAGAGAAATTATACCAGAAAATTCATTGGCTGTAATTTTCTAATCACATGATGCAGTGACAGGTATTAGCATGTGGACCATGACTGCTTCTATGCCTGTGTAATGTAATTGTGGGAACTATTTTCTTTCCATTCAGGTAGTTTATCTTGCATTTTTACTAAATTCATGTGCTAAGTCTTTTCTTACATGAACAACTTTTACAGAACACTGTTTAAACAGAACTTTTCAATGTATAATTATCCTCTTTTAATACTTAAGAGCTAGGCAAAATAACAATTTCAGAGCATCTTATCTGAACTGCCTGACCTATTATTTAATCACTCCATCATTTTATATACTCCATTCTTATTTATCTCTTTTAAATTGCCTCCTTTCATTCATTCATTCTCACAGTCTCTGCACATGCTTTTTTCCTTGTCATTTCTGCATTACTTCTAAAGAGAAATGAATGAAGTTGATCTGTTATCAGCTGTCTTATATCAGTGTAACTTTTTGGACTTCACTAGATTGATTCCAATATGTCTCATAAGAGGATGTGATTTAGTACTTCAGAAGAAGAATTTTCAGGTGCAAAACTCTGTTTCAACTCAAAAGCATTAATAGAATTTTGTGTTTTCATTTGAAAATTTTTAATTAAAAAAATTTTAGATCATTGTTTCAGTGTAATTAAGATTTTATTCAGATAAACAAAATTATGTCCAGTAAAGTCAGTTAATTTTAATTCAGAAGTGTGTTAAATAATATCAAGCTATGTTCCTTTTCATCCACTTTCATTTTCTCAAATACATTTTGTGGTCCATACAAATATCCTTCTGATTTTTTCCATCCTTCATCTCTCAAATGATTTCATCTCTGTAAAATTCTGATACGTCTTCCTTTGCCCTTTTCAAAAATCAGTATCCATATCATGCAGAATCCATTTAAAGAAAAAAGAGCTGTAGTACATCATACTTTCTCTCCTCTATTTACACTCCTCACAACTTACAGCCTGATACAAGTAGATATGTACAGCAACTTTAGAAGGTATCCATATTCATACAAATTTAGAACATTAAATTTTTGATTTCTTCATAGATGGTATAAACTCTTAAGAAGGGATAGGCAAGGAAAGAAGGGCAATGGTGTAGCCCTATATGTTAAGAAGAGTTTCCATTTTCTAGAGCTTGATGCTGTTGATAAAAGGTTTGAATGTTTCTGGGTAAGAATCAGGACAAGACCAAGAAAGCAGGTATCATGGTGGGAGGCTGTTACAGACCACACATCTGGATGAAGGGATGGATGAAATACTCTATAAGCAGAGGGAAGAGCTATCATGATTAGTAGCTCATGTGGGGGACTTCCACTTTCCAGAAGTCTGCTGGAAATATAATACAGCAGAAAGGAAGCCACCTAGGAGATTCCTTGTATCTGTGGAACATAACTTCCTGACACAGCTGGTGAGGGAGACAGCTAGGGAAGGAACTTGTTTGATAATGAAGAATTTTTGGGAGGTGTGATGCCTGCAGACCAACTTGGACATAGCGATCATGAAATGATAGATTTCCATCACCAGAGAGGTAAGGAGCAGGCCTGATAGCTACCTTGGACCTGAGAAAGGCATTCTGACCTGTTTGAGGACTTGTTGACAGAGTCCTTTGGGGGGTAGTCCTGAAGGGCAAAGGAGTCCAGGAAGATTTGTCATTCTTCAATATGGAAATCCTAGTTACAGGTGCAGGCTGTCCCCATTCACTAAAAGACAAGAAGGGGGGAAGACCATTCTAGATGAACAAAGAGCTTTGCTCAGAACTCAGAAATCAAAGAAGAGTTTATGACCTTTGGAAGAAGGGCCAGACAGCTCAGAAAGACCACAAGGATGTTGTGAGTTTATGCAGGGAGAAAATTAGAATTGCCAAAGCCCAACTAAAAATCAACCCGGCTACTGCTATAAAAGATCATAAATATGTTCTTAAAAAAAAACCCAAAAAAACAGAGTAGAAAAAAAAAGGAAGGCTAAGGAGAGCCCCCATCTTTTTTTGGATCTGGAGAAAACCCTAATGGCAAAAGATGAGGAAAAGTCTAAGGTAGTTAATGACTTCTTTACCTTGGTCTTTTTACAGTAGGACCAGCTCTTCTCTGGTTCTCAGACTCTGGAGCTGGAAGACAGGGATGGGGAGAAGAATGAAGCCTCAGTAATCCAAGAGGAAATTATCTACATGGATCATGCCACACCACAGGAAAATATGAAATCCATCTACAAGAAGGGTCAAAAGGAAGATTCAGAAAAGTATAGGCCTGTCAGCCTGACCTCTGAGACAGGGAAGGTCCTGGAGCTGATCCTGTTCAGGGGATGAGGCCAAGACATTGGGGGTTTATGAAAGGCAGGTCCTGCTTGACAAACCTGATCTCCTTCTGTGACAGGATGACCTGCTTTGTGAATGAGGGAAAGGTTGTGGACGTGTCTACCTGGACTTAAGTAAAATGCATTTGACAACAGTTTCCCACATCATTCTCCTGGAGAAACTGTTCATGGCTTGGATGGGTGTGCTCTAAACAACTGTCTCTATGTCTGGGACCAGAGGGTGGTGGTGAATGGAGTTAAATCTAGCTGACAGCCAGTTGTAAGTTGCGTTCCCCAGGGCTCAGTATTGGGGCCAGTTCTGTTTAATATCTTGATGATTTGTCATTAAGGGATTTTTCAGTCGGTTTGAAGGTGATGCCAAGTTAGTGTTGATGTTATGGAGGGCATTAAGGCCCTGCAAAAGATCTGTACAAGCTGGATCAAGGTCAACACCAATTGCATCACATTCATTATGGCCAAGTGTCATATCTTTCACTTGGGTCACAACAAACTTGTCAAGTGTTACAGGTTTGGGACAAAACACCTTGAAAGCTGCCCAGCAGTAAAGAATCTGAGACTGATCATGATCCAGCATGTATCCAGGTGGCCAAGAAGGCAAACAGAATCCTGGCCATAAATATGGCCATTGGTACTGACAGTGATGATGCTCTTGGACTCGGCACTGGTGAGGCTGCACCTCCAATCCTGTGTCCAGTTTTGGCCCCCTCACTACAAGAATGGTATTGAGGTGTTAGAGTGTGTCCAAAGAATGGGAATAGAGCTGCTGAGGGAACTGGGAGTATTTAGTCTGGAGAAAAGGAGGGTCAGGGATCACCTCATGACTCTATACACCTACCTGAAAGGAGGTGTAGAAAGGTAGGAGTTTCTTCTTCCAAGTAAAAATTGTTGTGTCAGGGGATGTTTAGATGGAATATAGGGGAAATTTTTTTCCCCAAAAAGGTTGTTAAGCATTGGAAGAGGCTGCTCAGAGAGCTTGTGGTGTCAGCATCCTGGGACATATATAAAAATGTGTTGATGTGGTGGTAGATGGGTGTTTAAGGACATGGTTTAGTGGTGGACTTGGCAGTGCTGTTTTGGACTCAATGATCTTACAGGTCTTTTCTAATCTAAATGATTCTCTGATTCTAGATGCCACCATAATAAGCATGATCAAACATGTACTTCTTTTCCCCTCCTTACTACCATCCGTATTAATGCATTATCTTTCACCATCATGTGCCAATTAATTTACAGTCTTGAAAGGCTTTTGTAAAGGACTTTATCTTAAGCTTTTCAGGCATTCAGATAAGTCATACTTGCTCTTTCTCCACTGTGACTCTATTTTGAAGACTGCCATCTCCAAACACAATTTTTCTGTCTTCTTTTTTTTTTTTTTTTTTTTTACTGTCCAGATTGTGCTCTTCTGAATGTCATGACTTTCATTGTTTTTTATCAGTTTTCCAACACCCAGTGTATGAATGGCCCTTTAGCTACCAGTTTTTCTTAGTAACCTTGTTAAAATTATAGCACTATCTAATTCATTGCATCTTACATGTCTTTCGAATGTCATTTGGAAAAAAAAAAAAAAATAGCAATCTTATTGTAAAAGAAACAAACTAAATAACATATGGTTTTTGTTTTCTTTTCCTGAAGGCAGAAGAGTGGAGTGAGGTGCATGAAAGTTACCCAATAAGCATTTTTTGAGTAGAGGTCTTCCAAACCTAATGTAAATGTTCTACTTGCTAATCAAGTCTCTACGCAGCCAGACTGTGTAGGACTGCAACACAGGCAGTTCTGCTGTCTTGTTCTAAATGCATTTAGCTTCAATAATAGAACAAATATAATGAATTTTTCTGCATAATAAAGGAGGAAAAATGATAGTGACAGGAAAGAAAAGCACATCTGATTTGGAAGTGCTTTGTGATTTTGCAGGTAGAAATTATCTTCTTTCCTTTCTCTTGGAGAATTTCTAATGAGTCATTTATAGCTGTTTGAAGGGCAGTGAACTTTATATATATCATTGTGTATAGCTGTAGTATCTCTTCTTCTCTGTTTTTTATTTTTTTTCCTAAGGCAAGGCGGCAATAGTTACCTTAGTTCAAAGTCAATGTTGCTATGTCATATGTTATCAGTTAGGTCTGATCCTTATGAATTATTAATAATGATCTATGAAGTCCTTTGTCTTAACCTTTTATATAAATGTTTTGCCATATAGAATCCCAAGGAACATGAAGTTAGAGAAAATTAAAGCGAAAACTGACCAGGGATGTCATAATTTGCAAACCCAGCTCAGTGTATATCTTTAAGAGTTCTTTCATCTCTCTTGAGCTCATTAGCTGTAATAATCTTCCTGATTCTGGGTCAGTCATTGAAGTGTAAAACTCTCAGGGATATGATTATATTTACCTGTTGTTAAGACAATTTTTTTTTGACATCCAAGGACTGATGAGAAGGGTAGCTGTAGCTAATGCTTCTCCCTTATTCCTTAGGCATTATTTCGGAAATCTTTTAACTCAGCCAGATGGAATATTCCAGTATGTCTTTCGACATTATTTCAATGTCACCTTCCCCTGTAGCAGGTAATGCAAGCCAAAGAAAGGTTAGTAGCTTAACTAGGCAATAAACTCCCATAAAATGAAGTTTAAAAGGCAGATTAAGAGATGTTTTCTCTCATTATATATTTTAAAAGAATTGCTGTTGATAATCATTAATGGTTTTTATGTAATTCCTAAAACTATCTCTTATCTCTCCTTCATTTTAACAGTAATATGAAGATTAGAGAAATAGTATTTTAAAAAATTGTCCAAAAATGCAGCATGCAATTTATTAAAATGAAGACTTGTTTAAGCAAAGAATTAATGCAAAAGCTAGAAGAAAATACTGAAAAATATTTGATTAGTTAATTGCAAAAAATATGTGAAACAAAATAAAGTAGTAAATATAAAAACATAGTTTTACCAAGATGTTAAAATATTGTCCATCGTACACTGATACAAATATAGCAATCTTTACAATTTTTCCTTGTATGGGAATTTTAGTATTTGGTGTCCTAAACTAAATCAGTTATAAAACATAAGGATATATATATAATTAGTCAATAAGTAATATAATTTTTTTTCTGATATTGTTCATAGTAGATTAAGGTTACTGGAAGAGAATATTTGTACTTAAATGGTCATTAAAGAAATGCATTTCATGGATGGCACAAATTGGGTGCTGTGTTATTTAAAAAATAAAGATGTATTTCGTACAGGGCTTAACACTTAGAAGGAAATCAGTTAAGCAGGCTAGAATTACCTGGTATTTTTTCCAAAGCGTGGGTTTAGTATAATATTAGAGCTGTCAATGTCTCTTTATAAAACCAGAATCTTTAATTGCTTGTGAATTGCAAGAAACAAGTTGATTTGATTTATTCCTGCTCACATGAAAAAAAATCAGTTCAGAATTTCATAGAAGCATGAAAAATTTTAAATATATTATTTCAATTATTCTTGCTGTTTATTAGTTTGCATGGGGTCATTAATCCTATGAACATTTAGGATTACAGACTTACACAAGGAAAATATTAATCAAATCTAGAGGCAAAGCCGACTAGAATGTCTCATGCTGAGAGTTTGCATAATTGTTTTGCTGAACAGGACCATCTAGCAAGGTGTTATCCATAATTATTGATATATTGTTTTTGACAAAGCATTGTTAATAAGAATAAATACAAATTTTTTCAGTGGTATTGATAAGGTACAAAGAAAGACAGAAAGTTAAAACTTCAGATTTTCTCGATGCTGAGTATAATTTTCAAATATACCTCAGTGTTGTTAAACTGAATGATTTATTCGATGGATAGGGTTTTAAAATTCCCACTGAACTACTGGGGGTTTTGAGCCAAGTGAGGTTGTGTCTTGAACAGAATCACAAAGTATAAAAAGGATCTAGACAACATGTCCCACACTTACTAAATGTAATATAAAAATACATTGACTTTTTCTTATAAATAAATAGTTCTATTCTTATCAGGAACAGCCTTATTCCCAGCATTTCTGAGTATTTGGTATCTACATTTTTGGTATCTAATCTTCTATTTCAAATTAAAGCTAATGGGTTAGTTTCATTTGGTGGCTAATATGCTGTCCAGTGGCACTGAAAAAAATTAAATCACAATTAAAATTGATTTTGTTCCCTCCTTTTGTTCTTATAACATTTATCAGACAAAGACAGATGCAATGCACTCTAGCATTATTATTTTCAAAGGTAACAACTTGGAATGGTGATTTGTTTTGCTTTTGAAGTACTGAGAGGTCCTCTCTGAAGTTCCTTATTGCACATATGATGAAATTTTAGAGAGCTTTAATGAACTTTCATGCTTTGAAAAAAGTTGCAGAATCTGTGCATGAAGATATCTGTCCTGTAAATGGAGACCCTCTCAGCTTTCTGGTGAGTTCTAAGAGTTACTCCATTAATCAGCTCAAATCAGCAGTTCATATTACATATTCGAAAAGCCTTTCCACTATTAGTGATCACATTCTCTTAGTAGGACACAATATTTTTTATAGCCTAGCAATCTGGACTTTTGAATGCACTGAGCAGCAGTTGTATTCCCATCCCAGCAGCATCAATCATATGCAGTTTGCCACCATAATTCAACAAAGTCAATGTATCCTTTACACCCAAGAACTAAGTGCTATTTTTTAGTAGTTGTTGGGTTCACTGTGCATTCACTCCAGCTTATTACAGTGTGTTAATACCCTAGTCACATCCCTCAAATTACAACAAAGTAATTAAGAGAAACATAAAAATATAATTATGTTTTGTTTGAAAATTCTGTAATTTCCATGCAGACTGGGTAAATTATTCATACTGGATGTGAATTTCATTTTTGCTTTATTGCACTGATAGCATAATCACATGGTCCTAATTATAGAGATAGTAAAAAACAAAGAAAAGAATATACCACCTCTTACTCCTAAAAAAAAATTTATACTGGCACACTAAGGACTAATTAAAATTTAATATAGCATCATATTTTGCACCAATGCAGGAGTTTTGTAACAAAAGCCTGTGTGGGAAGGAAGGAGTCAGAGAGTTACTGCTAGGACGTTTTTCAGTGAGTACTTTCTTTCTCTCTAGCTCTTGTTCAAATGCTTCAGATTGTTCCCACAAAGCTGTTGCTGTTGGTCACTGGTGTAATGTGAACTGGAGCACTCTCAAAAACCAGTGTGGAGCATTCATTTGCAATGCCTGCAGAGCTAATACAATTTTCAGTTTCTCTTGAAGAGCTGGTTAAGCTGTATTGCTATGACGCACTGTTGTCTTCACTGCCGTGTCTCCATCAACTCCACCTTGCACACAGATCTGATTTAGGATTTGAGACAGAGAGCAGTTGAGCAGCCTACTTACCTTCTGCACTTCTTGGATCTGGGGGAGAAACTGTTACACAGAGTTGAAACAAGCAGCTTGATGGTCCTGCCATTTCTGAGATGTGATGGATTCAACTATTACTGTTGGAACATGCTGACAAATTTAGCCTTGCTGTGCTGGCCATGTTGCATTCTCTGCACATACTACAGTGATGGCACCAATGATGGAAGCTCTGTGTTGTAATGTGAATGTAGGAAATGGAGACCAGACACTGAGTGTGCACCGCTCAGGTACCTGGCCCTCCTTCAGAAAAGGCAGAGGAAAACACTGTGAACCTTAAAGTCAAAATTACAATACCGAGGTATAAAAGCAATTGTCCACTTTTCCGTGAATTTACTCCGGTCTTTGTCTTGCTTGAGAATAAAAAAAGGCAATAATATAATAATTGGAAAGGACTAAGCTATAGATGTATCTTTAGTAAGATTCTTTCCCTTGATCTTAGGCCCCTGTGGAACAAGTGTCTGAGTTGACCTAGATATTTAAATTTCTGTTATAGCCAACAGGATGGAATCAGTCTATTTAATTGCAGTCTGATACACAGGACTAAGCATCACTGAATCTGTTGTCCAGGACTTGACTGATAATAACAGGAGCCTTGCTGTTAGGACATTGTAAACACCCACATTTAATCAAATTGTGCTCTTTATATCTCATTTGTAAGCAGATGAGAGAAGAATAAATGTCAGTATTGGAACATAAAGATGACTTAAGCCCCTGGACTGCATTCAGTAGCTAGAGGACTTGGGACACACCAGCAGAAAAGTTACTGGACATGCAGTTAAGGCTGAAAAATAAATCTGCTTTTACAGAAACACAATTCGCAAATTTGGATTTGATCCTAAGAAACAAATTTAATGAAAACTAAGACTCCCTAGAAGATACGAGCATGAAGCTGACTTGCAATTAACCTGTGTCAAATACTCTGTGGGACACATAAATTGGGAGAACACAGGGATCGAGGACTTGAAATTGAGTTTAGTATAGCCCAGTAATTACTGTGAACAGATAGCTATTACATGGGATGCCACTCTTAGTTAGACTAAAAGTTCATGTTGGCACTGAGAAACCCTAATAAAAATGCATTTGGATATAGATTCAAAGAGGATTTGATTTAACAAATTTTTATTATGTGGAAGGGAAAAAAAGAGATAAATAGTTATACTCAAACATTCGAATAAATTTTGTTTCAACTGCAACATCACTGAAGAGAGTGCCACACAAGGTGGTCACATCTCCTCTGAGACAGGTACTTTGATACAATCAAAGCTTTTTCACTCTGGTGCAGTCTTTTACTATGCCCCACTTTTCTGGTATTTTTTTACCAAGACTCAATCCAAATTCCACTCCTACACCATATGCAGGGTGAGACTGAGCATTTCCTCATTGCAAGGATCATTACGGGCTATTAAAAAGGATATTTAATTTCCTAGGGAAGTATCGTTATATGTGTTTCCTGTCCATCTGTCTGTCTGTCTATCTATCTTCACACACATGCATATATACAGAAATCAAATATTTTAAAAAAATGTTTCCCATGAAAAAGTCTGTCTCTCTATTCATATTTGCTGTCTTATAAGCAGATCTTTGCCTTTGCTGCAAAGAAGTAGAGAATCAGTAACTAAAATTAATATATCTTTGTTTTAGGGAAAGAAAATAGCATAAAAAAGAGGTGAGGACCCAAATATCTATGCCAAGGGGATCCAATGCTTATTTTTTTAACACCAAAATATAAATCAAAGTAAAAAAAAAGTGTCTTCCTCCTGAAAATTTTGTTAGGTAAGACACTGCTACCATCTCATATTTATTTAAAAAAAAAAGACCTGAGAAAGACACAAAGGTTTCTCTCCTCCATGTTTTCAATTGAACAAGCTTTAATACTCTATTGAGATTCTTTACTACTGGGGATATTTCAGTGCAGTACAATTTGTTTCAAAGTAATAGCTTTCCTGTTAGAGCTAGTTTGTCATGTCAGAGGGGATGATTATTCATGATAAGCCACTGGCAATATTACCAGCAATTTTTTAAAAATGTAGGGTACTGATTAATTTCAGAAATATTAGCTACTGAAAGCAGACATCAGTACTGCAGAATGGATGAGACACTTGGAGTAACAGTTGCCAAAAGGTGAAATAAGCTAAAACCTGGGAACACATCAATTACAGATATAAAGTCACCCGATTTAATAGAAAATTACGTGTTTTGCTTTCTTGATCAGAAATAACACTCGACCCTGCTGAGTATTAATGATTCAGTGGGAGGAACTGAATGTCCAAGACTATTACATAACAAGCTGAGTCTCAAGGAATAATTAGCACTCTCTGTCTCTCTTTTTTCCCCATTTTTTTTTTTTTTTTTTTTTTTTGTGCTGATATAAGCTGAAATCCAAGAAGAAAGACTGAGTCTAGACATCTGCATTTTTTCCATGCATAAATTGTTGGGAGTAGTTATGATAAAATAGTATGCAAAAGGCATTAGTGAATACACAATACCTAGCACATTCGTAAAATATATCCAAAATCTTATCAGCAGATATGGAGATATGGCAGAAAGTAACATGCCAGATTCCTTTTTCCCATACAAATGAACATGAAGAGATTTTGCTATCAATATCTCGATATTTACAAGAATAATTTTTTAAAATAAAATGGTATAACTATCCTCTAAAACAATTTTACAGAATTTTACATTCCAAGTATGCTATTGCTATCCAAGTCAGAACTACTTACCTAAATATTTTTTCTTCTTGTTTCTGTTACTTCAGTACTGCACATTTTTTTTTTTTTTTTTTTTTTTTTTTAATCCATTCTTAAACATTTTCATATGACTTTTCACATTTCACATAACTTTTTTGTCTAACTTTGCTCTGCATCCCCAGTTCAGGTGATCCAGCATTTTTGGGCAGAAGATGTTGTTGGCAGGAATATGGAATATGGAAAAGGGTGAAAGGGTGACTGGTCAGATCAAATGGGTTTTTCTTTGATGCTGAACTGGTGTGGTTGGGTTTTTTTTGTTTCTCTGTTTGCTATTTTCAACAGAGCAGGGAAAAGAAGACATCAACGATGCCATTAAATATTTATCCCTCTTTCTGCAAACGGTCACAGTGTAGCTTAAAGTTTTAACAAAATGAGTAGAGAGATAATTATTCTTTTCTTGATAGTGATGACCCTGCATGGGGAGGTTTATCTCACATGGTAGACTGGAAACATCAGCTAGGGTGGATGAATTGGTTCATGTTGTCTTTCTGTACCTCAAAGTCAGTAAGGGAAGCTGGCCAGGGTACTTCTCATCAGCAGGTGTTTAAAACCTCTCTGTTAACATCAGCTCCTTGCATTTTGCCATAATATGGAGATTTCCTCCTTAGCAACTCAGGGTATGAAGTTCAGGTGTCTGCCTCTCTAGTGGAGCAGGTTATCTCTGGAAAGGACCAGAATAAATATATAGAATAAAAGTAACAGCTTCAATAGTCCTGTGACAACTGGGACCAAAATAAAATCTGAAAGAACACTTGTTTGTATTGCTTGGCTTTATAACATTTTAGCATTCTTATCTCTACTAAGTAGTGTAAAAAATCAAGAAGCTATCAGTGCCACAGAGTTGAACACATTTATACACCTTAGAACAGTTTTAATACCTTTTCTAGAAATTTTTTCATGACTTTGCAGTGCTTTCCATGGTATGGAGAAATAAATCTCTGATTTACATTTTAGAAAATTATTTTATTTGTTAAATACTTCATATTTTAAAGTCAAAGTCTCCAGTGATTATGTTTGCTTTTTAAATAGAAATAATGGGAATGTGTATATACATATAAATAATATATATTAGATGATTAGTAACATAAATAATTAGATAATATAGATTATATAAACAGTATTGATAATACTAAATTAATTTTTTTCATTCTATGAATAAATTAGGTACCATTAAAATCTTACAAGTTCAGATATAACAGTAACTAACAGCAGTCTTTATCTTTTAGTCTTTCCTTAGGCTAAACTGCCTCAAAGACTACTGAAATTTCGATTTTTGCTTATGATAAAAAAAACAAAGTATTTATGGCACATAAAAGTACATGATAAAGATATTTATCCTTTGACCTTCTGTAAATTCAGAAATGTACAATGTGAATAAATTCAAAGTTAAAAATTGAGCAGAACTGGTAATATATGAAAAATTACTTTTGGATTCTGATACCTGAAACCACTGAAGAAAATCATAGCAGTCTGTAGATTTTTAGATGAGAAGAATTAATTTTAGTATATTAAAAGGCCGCTTCAATAAAAAATTACCTTTTGTAGAAATTTTAAGTGTAAAAGAGGGAATTAATTTCTGTATATAAAAGGTGTTTAATTTTTTCTGAAATGTTTAAATTGTGCTCCCTTCATTTTTAAGAACTGACAGAAACTTTCCCATAATGTCAAATTCTTCATGGGAAGTTTTCCTGATCTCCCAACATTCAGTTGACCCTTATGCAGTCTGTGTCTCTTTGAAGTGGTTTTGGGTTTCTTTTTCACTATTATGTGATCTAGAAAATGAAACGCAGAAAATCCCCTGGAGTCTGGAGTATATCAAAGACTATAGCTGGATTTTCATGCTGCTGCTTTCTTTAATTCTCAACACAAATTTAATTCTGCTACCCTCGGATAGTTAGGTTATTGTAGAGTGCATTTGGTACAATGATCCAAATCCTACAGTAATGGTAGAGTAGCATACAGTAGGTACAGTAGCAGCAGAGCAGCTATTGACATCAAGTTCTATATGTCTCACTGAGAAAGCTGACATTTCACTGGAGAAGGTAGAGTTTCAGAGGCATGAAACACTAGTTAGGTAATTATTTCTTCTCAAGTTTATAGGTGGGTCTCAAAGGTCTGAATTTCCATATGATCTAAAGTAGGAATGTTTTTATTTTATTTTTTTTTTTAATTTTAATGTTTTTAAGATCATCTTTGTGAGTGAATGAGAACTTTTAGGCTGTTTATATCTGAAGTAATCTGAGCTGCCATAGAAGTCTTTTACTTTTTGGAAGAAGGAAATGGAGTATAGGAAGACTGTCTGTGGTAGTGCTCAATAAATATTGTTCAATTTCCATTGGCAGAAACTGTAAACAGAGCCTTATTTTTGTTCTGATTTTCCAAGCATTGAGTCTTCAAAATCTTTTCTGGTCTTGCTGAAGTCACTTTAAACCAGCACTGTATTTATTTCACAGTGCTTATTTCCTATCTGAATGCTAAAAATTTTATCCTTATTCTTACTTTTTTACCCCTTCTCCCCACTCCCTTTTTGAGTTTGACTAAATCTATGATGTTTTAGAAGGTTTATGGGTACTGTTTCTTTATTTCTCTAAAGCTATATATGAATTTCAGCAGATTACTTTGATTTACAATAATCTTTTCTGTCACTTACATGAAACTGCTGCAGGATGTCCAACACCAGAGTGCCCTTCCCTTCCCTTCCCTTCCCTTCCCTTCCTTCCCTTCCCTTCCTTCCCTTCCTTCCCTTCCTTCCCTTCCCTTCCCTTCCCTTCCCTTCCCTTCCCTTCCCTTCCCTTCCCTTCCCTTCCCTTCCCTTCCCTTCCCTTCCCTTCCCTTCCCTTCCCTTCCCTTCATTATGTCTCTGTGTAAATCTCTTTACAGTGGTCCATATCCAAGATCTGAGATTTTAATGAACCAGGTATATAATGGCAGAGGTTTACTGTGCATGCCAATGAGCTTTAAATTTAGAGAATTCAGCTCAGCATTATATTGTCAGTTTTCCTGACACATTACAATTAATTTGAAAACTAATTAATGCCATTGGATATTTGAATTTTAAAAGTGTAGTTCTACATCTATCTTAATTTTCTCAAAAGTTACTTTTGTTTCAAACATTATTTTGTAGAGGGTATTTCCTTATATACCACTACTGCCAAGAGCAAAGACTCTTCAAACATCTTATTAAGTGACTGTTTCCCTTAACTAAGAATTTTCTTATTTACCAATTTTACAGTATTTTTAACCAATTATTCTGATATGGAAAACTCCATTTACTCTTTATATTTTTGTAAATAGAATTTCCCAAGCCCTGTTATCTATGTATATCTTAGAGACCCAAAGACCTGTACTTTAAAACAAAGTAAATTATAAATTGTTTTAGAAGCTATAGTTTGACCTGATACTGCAGTGGTTGTAACTTAGAACTGTCTTCAGGAAGTTCTCATGAAAAGAATTGGCTACTTGTCAGAATGTTTCAATAGAATGAAAATTTTACTCTAATGGATTTTATTTAAAAATCAGTTATTAAATCTCTGCAAGTTAAGATTTTATTTCTATAAGAACATAGTACTTCAAAATATTGTTGCCTGTACATAGTATTCTATGAGTGGTCTTCCCTGTCATTTCAACTTGCTGGGAGATGGTTCTAAGCTAACTTTACAAATATCATGATTTAATTATGAAATTAACAGTTTCTCAGATCTCATATCTGAATTAAAAAAAACCAGCAAATAAACAGCATTAAAAAATCTTTGTACATGTGGTTAGCTTTGCAGAGAAAGGAACAGTGAAAAAGAAACTAAAACAAATATAGTTCTTTCAACAATTTATCTTTGCAATGGAATCTCTGTTCCTCTCTTCTCCACAGAGTAAATTTCCTATGTTATCAAACACAAAATTTGCATTGAATAATTTTCAGATGTGCCTTTGATATGCTGTTCTCTTAGGGCTGCTGGAAAGATTCCTGATACAATTTCTAATTGTATGATGGTTACGTTCCACTTTTGAAGTGAAAGAATTGCAGGAAGAACAGGTAGATGAACAAAGAGGGCAAGCTCAGAATACTAATGAAGACACTTTTCACAATTAATTCTCAAATTAAATTTCACAATTTAATTCAAAAATGAGGAAGTCATAGCTGAAAATGTTTATTCTTAAACATGGAAGTGAGAAGCAGGATGGCCAAATGCCACTGAGACAAGAAATTTGATTATTTGAACCCCAAATTAAAGAAAGAAACCCTTCAAAACCCTTTAATATCTATCTACACCCTCCCCAAGTATAAAAATGTGATTGCCCTGCAATTCTGTAGTGTTCACATGTATGAGAGGTATTAAATATGGCAGGATTTCAATCCCAGAGAGTATTTGTAATTTGTTCTGTGATGAGATTCCAAATGTCCTCTCTTGTTTTTATGTCTAGTTCTATTGCCCAGATGCTTGTCACATCTGAGAGATTACCCTTATCTGGCTGCATGAGCAAGGAGACAGTTGTTTTGGAACAGATGATCCCTTGTCTACAAGGCATTGAGATATTATGTGAGGAATAGCAGAGAAGTATTGAAATATCCTTAGAAGAAAAGTTAATTACATGCTGGGGATAAAATCCTGGGTGTATTTCAGCTGACTCTGTTGAAACCAGACTTTCATCTGTAGTTGTACTAGTAATGCTTTTAAAATAGAAGCAGAAGATGATTCTGCATCATAGTTATGTATAAACCAAAGCAATTATGCCTAAAGGTCAGTTTAAACCCCCTATTTTCCTGTGAAGTGACTTAGAGGTTTCTAGATTTATGTTTCATCTTTTAAAAAATTCCTCAAAGACTGACAACACTATTGAAGTTAAACCCTCTTTGTTTTCAGTTATACAAAATGACAAACAGTTTTCTGTTGTAGAACAAGAAATATAAACAATGACAATAAATTATTATTTCAATACATGTAATAAAAATGATATGGGAACATTTGTTACATAAGATCCAGTTTCTTATTTTGTCACCTTTCCAGTTTAAGCCTCCTGATGCTCAGAATGCATTCCATGTGAACATGACTAGTCCTACTGTTTTTTAGACCTTATACTTTTTCAAAGAAGTATCACACACAAGGTTGACAGGAAAGAACATAAACTTTTGTCCTTCTAGTAGTTTTCACAAGTTAGACAAGTAGAAGACAAGACTAAAAAATATTTCTAAACCTCTTTCAGAAAATGTGTCTGTAACAGAGATAAGAAATTAGTCTCTGGAGGAAAAACGGTACCTCCAGGAAGTGTTTAAAATGTGATAATATACGGTGATTGTTTCTTTTTGACTGGTATTCTGTGCCAGTTCCACTGATTGAGTTATAGAGTTTCCAGTCAACTCTACCAAAAGATTGGAAAAATCATTTTGGTACCTTGCTACAGCTTATGCAAGGGCAAGACAATCTGTCTTACTCAGTTTTTTACCAAAAAGTATAACCATCTTTTCTCATAGCCTTAAAATGATGTCAAACACAGCTAAAAGTTAAATTTCTTTTGAAAACTTTATGGTGTCTAAACTTCATAATGTCTCAATTTCTGGTAAGTTGTGCAGAGAACAGACATCAGAATATATTTTTTGAGAAAGCAAATGCTTTTAATAACAAATTGAAATAAAATGGCAATTTACTTAAGAAATCCCCAATTACTTGGAACTTCTAAGAGTTGATTTTCAGAGAGGTCCTTCAATGTTCTTTATGCGCTTCACAAACACAACATTTTTTTTTGTTTTCTTTGGTAATAAGGCTTTACTAGGCGGGTCTGAGATTTCCTTGGGCTAAAGAAAAGAGTCCTAAATCAAGGAAATTTGCATTATATGTCAAAAACCCCAAGAACTATTTACAAAAATAGAAGGTAAAAAAAAAAAAAAAAAAAAAAAAAAAAAAAGAAAACAGAGATATTACCAAGACAGAAGAAGTTGTCACTGTGAGATTTGGAAAAGTATAGGTTCCAGGAACACCTTGCAGAAATCTTCCAGTACCTACAGGAAGTCTACAAGAAAACTGGAGCAGGGTTTTTTAGTAGGATGTATATGGAGAGCCAGGCTGAAAGGGTAGTGCAGGGGGGCATCTTTCTCAATGACTTGCAGCTGTACTGATTACCAAGGAGTGGAAACACCTGTGTCTGCCCAATCAGTTTGGGGGATATAAAAGTGGGTTAGCTGGCCACTCTTCACAGGCACTTTGTAGTTTGAGTTCTAGCATGAGACTGAAGTAAGAGAAGGAAGCTGCTGTCTGTGCTGTGAGGAAGTAAGGGACATGTGGTCACAAGGGACAGATGTGGTGAGCAGATGTTGTGTGAGGGACAGTCAGGGTTAGGTGGCTGGGATAGGGACAGCTTGGGGTCAGCCAGTCATGCGGAATGAAAGAAGGAGTCAGTGCTGTGTGGAGCTGCCTGTAAGACAAGGAATCAGTCCTGGGTGAAGCTACCTATAAGAAAAGGAGTCAGAGTTGCATATGAGAGAGGTCTGTAAGAAAGGAGTAAGAGTTGCTTGAAAGAAGTTCATTAAGCAAAGAAGGCATGTGGAGTTTGCAATTAAAAGGGATACCAGCCATGCCTGTCTCCATACATTAATTACAACAGATATATAGTAATAGTACAAAGGGAAAAGGCTTTAAACTGACAAAAGATTAGATTTTAGGAAGGAATTCTTTGCTGTGAGGGTGGTGAGATACTGGAACAGGATCCCCCAACTCATGGATTTTCCATCATTGTAGAGTTTAAGGCCAGGTTGGGAAATCTGGTCGAAAGGAAGGTGTCCCTGCCCACAGCCAGGGTTTGGAAATTTAGGATTGTTAAGGTCCCTTCCAACCTAGACTATCTTATGATTCCAAGTTTTCATTACTTTGGGAAATTAAAACACAAGACAGTAACTATTATGTGTGGTCAGGTAAAATATTAAATGAAGATTTTTCTCATCTCTTCAAAAGTTCATTGTAAAAGCTGCTGTTGGAGCTGAGATGGAGGTGAGAATTATTTGAAGTACAGAATGTTGAATTAAACAGATATAGAGGTCTATAGGATAGTATTTTCTGAAATAGCAGATGCTGTAAGGCCTTGTGGCTGGCATGGATTCCTACTCCACTGTGAACTGCTACCAAGATGCCGTGTCTTTCTGTCCTGGTGTGCCGTGGTGCAGAGCTGCTGCTTGCATGTACACCTCCCATGCCAGTGCAGGGAAAACAGGAGACTGGTGAAGGAAGAGTTGGCTATCATGTTCTGGTGGGGCTATAGTTAATGTTCTGGTAGGAAGGGACACCAGTGAGTGTCCTAAGGTGTCTCAAACAATTAACAGTTTTTTCGTATGAAAACACAGTAGAATAAGAAAGAAGCTTGCAAGCTGCTGGACACATGGGGTAGGAAGACAAATAGTGGAGAGTAAAAAGGAACTAAGTCCAGTACATTAGGGGAGATTATTTCCTTTCATATTTGTACTCATGTGAAAGTCAATAAAACTTTGTTTTATTGGAAATTAAAGTTAGTGAAAGGAGGCTTGTTTTATGCAGAAAAGAGACACAGTAGGAATGGAAAAGCATAAATTAAAGGGAATTAAGATATGATAGAAATTATAAAAAGGTAAATTTCAAACACACTTCAAAGTAAAATGCAGTAATCACATCTGATGAGAGCATCCTGTTTTCAGTTTTCTAAGTGGACTTAAAGATTTGGGGGTGAGGCATGTCAGGACAATTAAAGCCAAGATAGAAATAAATATTAGAAACAAATATTGAGAATATATTTTACAAAACTTGATAGGTTTGATAGCAGAAGAATAAGGTAAGATTGATAGCATAGAGATGGGTTCACATAACTATGAAATCTGTCTCTGAGCTCCAGTAGGTTCTTCGAAGTGATAACAAAAATGATGAGCATAAAGGAGCCATAAAAACTAAGGTGATGATAATACAATTGAACAGAAAGAGAACCCAGCAAAACAGAAAAGAATCAGCTGTTCTGATTTATGGTCAGCATGAAAAATAACTGCTCTTGGCTGCCAAATACAAGTCAGGTGATCAAAGACCACAAACAGAAAAAGGTGTTGCAGAAACATGCAATGAGAAGAGACAAATGAATAAAGTAGATGTACTCTAAATGGAAGAGAACAACCATTTAGAGGGACAAGAATAATTTTGCAAGTAGGTATATTGGTCAAAATAAAGGGACATGAACATGGATGACATGGTTAAGGAATACTTTAAGATAGGATTGACTATGTTTTAAAATAGATGCGAGTGAAAGAAATGAAAGATCATGTTATCAGAAAAGATCATGAAGAAAAATGCAGCATATGTACAAATTATCTTCCATTTCCTTGGTTTTCTCTTAAAATAAAAGAAGGTATGAAAAACTTAATTAAAAGGAAATACACAAGCAACCTAGAAATGTACAAGTGTGTTAATCAATGCAGACTCAGTATAATTATCTTATGGTAATGACTGCTATTAAAGAATACGCTCAACAAGGGAGATAAGATTAAATGAAAGGTGTGGAGTACTTGGAAGGTGAAAAGTGTGGAAATATGTTATTAAACAGTATAATTGAATGGTCAGGAGGAAGAGGAAAAGCCAAAGACAATATTGTTGAACATTGAATGAGTGTAATTATGGGACATTCAAGGGCAAGGGGTATGGACATGATGTAAAAATTACTTGCTTTGTTAGAAGGCAATAAAAGTTGAATAAATGGATTAAGAACTGCTGTTACTGATGCACACAATCTCACAATGAATCAAAGGATGACTGAAATCAGGAAGCGGAGCTATGTTTTTCTGATTTAAAGAAGCATTTATTCATGTAAAATTGATGAGAATTAAACATCTGAATTTTAAAATTTGGTAGAAAACAATGCAACAAACTTTGAATCTTACCAGCTATTAACAGAATCTCATGAGTGGTGTTGTTCATCTTCATACTTATTTCAACAAGAATTTTTCTTTCCTAGTCTAACTTCAAGCTTGTCAAAATTCTTTATTGTGTGCTATGAATAAAACTTTCCCTTTAATGAAAACAGTTTGCAAGTAAATTCTGCTTGGAATGCTGGTTCTGAAAACTAAATGAGGAAGATCACAGTATATGCTACTAGTTATTTCAGCATGAATTTTACTTCTTGAAAATAGATGCCATGTTTTCCACATTTGATCAGACTAGTCAGTTAATGCACACTGTCTATTTTGATCATACCTAAGTTGGACTGGCAAGGTGAAGAGCATCTCAGAATGTATTAACATATGAAAGCAGAGATTAAAGTGCACGTTGTGCACATGAATTCTGTTGGCATGATTTTGTATTTTACAGACTAAAAGAGCACACCTATCAAAATCAAACTTCACTGTTGGTTCATTTGGGTTTTTTTTTCATTCTTGGAATTAAAAGTGTGTCTTTTGACACGTGCATAGCTTTGCTACATTCTGCTAGTCTCTGAAAAACATCCAAGTTATATCATCTTGCAGTATATGAATAATTCTCTTTTGTTACAGTTTGAATACGAAATAAAAGGAGTAATTGGAACTCTTATATGTCATGGATATTTACATTCATATCTAGGTATGAACAGGACTAATTACACTCCTCAATAAGTAGCATTTTATCTCGCAAGGCTCTGTTCCCTCATAGTTGTGGCTCTGGGTTTTTTGATTGATGGAGTTTTTTTGTTTTGTTTAAATATAATTTTATAGTAGACCTATTATAAATGAGCTTTTCTTTGTAGTTTGTATTGAATTAACAGACTAGTCCATAAGTAATTGAAAGTTTCATGGAGTAAGTATAGGAAAAAAGATTCTGAATTATGGGGCTGTATCATGATCTTGAGTCAAAGTTTATACTCTGCTTTCCATACTTGGTCTGGAGAGATGGATGCAAATTAATAGTGCATGCCATTTAATTTTCAAGTCTCTCTAAATTTTATCTCTAATTCTATTGAAGTAGGCCTCAGCAAGAGATTTCTAGGAAAAACTGGATTGATAAATACATTCACACAGCCATGATTGTGTTTGATAGGAAGAGTTAAAGTTCTAGAATGTAGATCTTATGAGTAAATAGTTTGATTTTTCTAAAGTGTCTTGTGCAAAAAACTGTATCCAAAAGATTTTTAAAATGCTAAATAAAACAGCTGAGCTTAAATAAATAATAACACATAAAGAGGATTTAAAAATAGTTCAAGTATATGAGCCAGATGCAGAAAGAGATAAATAAAACAGACTGCTAACAATGAAGGTTGTGCAGGAACCGATATGAGAATGAATTCTCTTAGGCAACTTGCAGTAGAAGGTAAAATTTGCTATACATGTCAGATGAGGTAAAAAAATCCTAATTACTTTTTGGGTATATTCCCTTCCCTTTTTGCCCTATATATCTATGATTCACTAATAATTGTATTAAAAAGCAGTCATACTTCATAAGAGGCATCTTTTTTTCCACCATTGTAAATATATATGAAAGAGCAGAGGAAAAAATATTGTATATTCTGTTGTTCTGTTGTCAAGAAAAGTTACTTTACAGCACAGCAATATGAAGTGTAAAATCTCCAGAGAGTTCTGCTTAGTATTCCAGGGAAAAAGGGGTCTCTGTACATTTAAATGTTCAATGTGAAGACAAGCTTGTGAATGTGTCATGAAGACAATTCAACGAGCTCAAATATATACGTGTGTGCATAATTTAAGAGTTGGTGTCTGTTTGTAGTTTGTTATGAAATGTGCATCATGTTTCTGTGAAAGAGCAACTCAGTGCTTTGTGCTTTCTGTCAGATGAAATCCCTCCACTAGGAGAGGGGCTTGCTCTGAGCATTTTTGGGGAAGAGAAGCTTCAGGGGTTCAAAAGGCAAAGTAGGAGAGCTGATCTAATATTTAAGGGATAAGAGAGCAGAAAGCTCAGAGAGGGATGTAGACTTACATTCAGACTACAAAGCTGGTGGAAAATAAAAAATACCCTGAAGTCCCAAAAGAGTTAAGAACTGCCATAACTGAGCATTAAAACTTGAAACAAAAGTATAGAAAAGGAGTTGCCCTGCCAGTGCACAATGACTTGGGAGAGACTTTTTATAATTATTCTTGTTCTCATCTCAGGAAATTGATTTTCTATTTAAAAAAGGAATTTTTTATAGCTCAAGAAAAATTAGGGTTTGAATGTAAGGGGAATTTCTGACATTTAAAGATGTTGATTTTGAAAATGATCTATCAGCAAAACAACCTTTTAGCTTTGACCCACTGTCCTGGATTTTGGGCTGGAATAGACTTAATTTTCTTTATGGTAAATCCTATGGTCTTATTTTTAAGATTTGTGACCAAAACAATGCTGAGCGTTATATCAGTGCCTACACACCATCCAGGTTTCCTCTGCTTCTCCTACTTCTGGGGATGGGCAAGAGAGTGGAATGGGACACAGATGGGACATAGATGACCCCAACCAATAAAAGGGTTTTCTAGAACATATGGCTGCATGCTCAGTAATTGAAGCTGATGTAAAGAAGGAGGAAGGGACCACGTTCACGGTTGTGATGTTTGTCTTCCATGAAACCATTTGGCTTGATGTAGGCCTGCTTTCCTGGAGGTGGCTGAACCTCCACCTGCCAAAGGAGCCAATGAATTCTTTCATCTGCTTTGCCTGCATGCACAGCTTTTGCTGTACCTATTAAACTCTGTGTCTCAACCCACAAGCTTTCTCGCTGTTACTCTTCTTTTTCTCCTCCATCCCACTGTGAGGGAAGGGAGGGGTATGTGGGTGTGGTGTGTGAAGGAACAGCTCTGGGGCCCTACCTGATCACTGCAGGTAAATGACATCCACATGGGGTCAGTCAAAACATGTCAACTGTTAATATTTACATGAGATAACATGATAATGCAACAGATGGCTAGTTCAGATTGAGCTCTTAAATACAGAGCTTTCATAACCCAGAATTATTGATTGGGAAAAGCTTGTTCATAATAAATAGACTTTCAGTCTTTTCCAGAGCCAAAATGCATGGAGGAAAAGCACGAGGTTAATAGTTTTTAACCTGTATCAGACCGTATTGAAAGAAACTTATTTACTCTTCCCTTTGACAAAAAAAGGGAATTGATGTGAATACTTTGCTTCATAAACAAATTTAGTCATAGATGTTGTTATGTATATTTATTTTCAAAGGTGCTACCATATGTCTTTAGATAAACAGTATGGAAAACACATTTGTTAGGTAGGTGGGATAGTTTGGCATTAAGTGGCCAGCATTTCCATAAAAAAATGAGCTTTACCTTTCTAAGTGCAGTAGCTGCTCAGAAACATTTTGATGTGTTTTCAGAAATCATTAATTCTAGTGATGTGTTCTATCGAGGGTGGATATAAAAATGGATTACTAACTTTTATTTCTTTATTTTTTTTTTTTTAGGATTTATTTATACCTGTGGTGGAACCTTAAAAGGACTTAATGGCACTATAGAAAGCCCTGGCTTCCCATATGGATATCCAAATGGTGCAAACTGTACCTGGGTTATAATAGCAGAAGAAAGAAACAGAATACAGATCGTCTTTCAGTCTTTTGCTCTAGAAGAAGAATATGATTATTTGTCATTATATGATGGGCATCCTCACCCTGCAAACTTTAGGACAAGGTAAAGAATAATATTATTAAAATCTCATTGTAGTAATAAATTAAAAACATATGATAAAGTAGTTAAAGCTAATGTTTTAAAATTATGGATTCTTTCTTATTTAGTCTTCAAGGTGTGCTTCCTCTAATTAATCATAGGTGTCAAAATGTATATCGTACTTTAATTTTAAAGTAACTGCTGAAATTAATCTAGCCCTCATAAAATTGGTCTCAATGAAACATAATTAATTAAGAAACATATGAGCATGGATAAAATGAAGTGAATATGAGATTGTAGAGGTCTCGGTTTGCATGATGTAGTAGCAGTGGAACTTTTGTCATCTTTGCAACAGGGGGCTTTTTACAGAGATCAGGAGATTTTAATTAAGGTAGACTAGAAAAATTTTTTGTGTGTGTTTTTATATGAGCACCTTTCTAACAAAAAGGGTTTACAAAAGTGAAAAAAATCCATTTGAGATATCAAGAGTGTTGTGTGCCCCAAAACTTTTTCTGTCAGAGTCTACTTCAGTCTTAGCCCAGATGTTCAGTTCTGGAAGGATGCAGCTTATGGAATACGTAATAATTCTTCAATACCAATATATACATTTGCTAGTTATCTTTGCTGTCATCTACCTTGACTTCTGGAAGTCAATTTGTCATCTACATAGACTTCTGTAAGGCCTTTGGCAGGGCCACACAACATCCTTGTTGTTAAATGGGAGATATTTGTATTTTATTTGGTGCACTGTTTGATGAATAACACAGTGGCCACACCCAAAATGTTGTAGTCAACCACTTTAAGTCCAAATAGAAATCAGTAACAAGTGATGTCCCTCAGGAGGTCTGCATTCAGATAAACACTATTCAACATCTCTGCTAATGATGTGGCCAGAGGAACTGAGTTTGCAGATGCACCAAGATGAGTGGTGCAGCTGATTGGCTTGAGGGGAGGGATGCTGTCCAGGGTGACATCAGCAGGCTGGAGGAGTGGGCCAGTGAGATGAGGACAAGTGTAACATCCAGGTCAGTTCTCAGTATCAACATTGACTAGTGGATCAATGAATTTGAAACAGTCCTGCAGAGAAAGACTTGTGGATATTGGTAGATGAAAAACTGGACATGAACCAGTAACAGATGAGGACTGGAGCACCTCCCCAATGAAGCAGGCTGAGAAAGTGGGGGCTGTTCACCCTGGAGAAGGGAAGGTTTTGTGGAGACTTGCAACCTCCCAGGACCTGAAGGGGACCTACTGGAAAGCTGGAGAAGGACACTTCATCAGGAACTGCAGTGATAGGTCAAGGGGGAATGAGTGCAAATTGAAAGAGGGGAAATTCAGGTTAGATATTAGGAAGAAATTTTTCACGATGGGGATGGTTAAACACTGAAACAGGCTGTGGAAACTCCAACCCTGGCAGTATTTAAAGATAGTTGGATAGGGCCTTGAGCAACCTGGTCTACTGGGAGGTGTCCCTGTGGGGGGTGGGACTAAGTGATCCTCAAAGTCATTCTAGCCTCTTAAGATTCTATGGATCTACGATTAACGTTGGATATGAGGAAGAAATTCTGTTCAAAGAATGCAGTAAGATACTGGAATAAGTTGCCCAGAAAAGCCGTGGCTTTGTGTAACCTGAAAGATGTCCCTTCCCATGGCAGTGGGGTTGGAACTAGGTGGTCTTCCAAATCAGGTCTTCCAAACCAAGCCATTCCATGATTTTATCCTGTAATAAAGAATGTAATACCTGTTCTTAATTAGGGAACATCCAGTTTCAATTTATTTTGCATAACCCTGCTCAATGAAAGGGATGTTTTTTTATAATATTTTATGGTAAGTGTTGATACACTGGTAATGTTTTTTTTTAAGCTCTTGTGTAACAGTCTGGCATCTGATTGCTAAAAAGAATATGTAAAGGAATATGTATTTCCTTGGTACTACGAGGGAACTAGAAGAGTAAAATTCCACATCTCAAATTTGTGCAGGATATAAATTCTCTTGAATGGTTAACAGACAGCAGATGTGGAGAAATGCATCTCTAATGAAATTGTTTTTCTTTGTACTTCCACATTTTCATTTCTATTTCCTGTTTCATAAGTACTTGAATGCAATTCTGATATCAACTGCAGGAAAGAGGAACTCACAGGTAAAAGATTTGAGATTTGAGAGTTGACTTCCACAACAAGTTTTTCTCCTTTCTATTCAGTCCTCAAAAGATAAAACTGAGAGTTTCTCAAATGTAGGAGCCTGAAAGGGTCCTCACTGTCAATCAAAACTTCGATTGGTGAATCTACTCTAAACTACAATCTCAAGAAGTATTTGAACAATATTCTCCACAGATGCAAAGAATAAAATTTTGATTCCCATTAGGAAAAAAATGGTTCTTAATGAGTTACAGTTTAAATAAGCATCAGGGGAAACAGGTGAAGATAGCTATCAGACAAAAAAGATGAAAATATTATCTTGTAAAGACAGAATTATTTTTCTTTGTCTTGTTCAAGCTGCTGAAAATGTTTATATATATATTTGTGTGTACCTGTACATTCATATATATGTGTCTGGATAAATATATAGATAACCAATATGCATTTATAGATATGTGTGCAAGATTCTTTTAAAATTATACTAATTTTTCAATGTTGGAGCTTTAAAATATGTTTTTTCAAAAGGTCAGTATCTTAGAAGAAAGTTTAGGAAACCTGTCATACTTAAATGTTTCAATATTGTGTATTTAGGATGTCATTAGATTCTGGTGAAGAATAGTGTAAGTTATGTGAAAGAGAAAAGAATCAGTCATTACTTAAAAAGGAAAAGATTATTAAGCCTCAATATAGGGCTTGAAATAGACTACATTTGCAAGACTTAAAAGATCTTTCCAGAGTGTGGGTGTGTAAGAATAGTACACATTTGTGTGAGTGGAGAATTGGCTTTAAAATTAAGAAAGCATGGTAGTGAAATTATGCAAGCCTTACTAAATCTCTCATGGTGACATTAGTTTCTGAGATTGCTGTAGTAATTAGTGAGATGATGTTTCCTTGAGTTTTCCTTTTCACAAATAAGCAAAGTTTTACTGAGGTATAGTTGCTTGTGGAAACAATCCTAGCATGATGATGTATTTTGACATTTTACTTAGTGGCATTACTGAAAGTGTAATCAGATTACACTTTTCACCCTCCTTTAATTTTGTAACAGGCAAAAATATTTTCAGGGGACTACATGTGTATTTGAAAGAAGTACATAACTGGACAGCTAAAAAAATTGTCTTGGATAGTCAAGGTCACTACATCTAGTTTTTTACTTTAATAATGTGGATTAACTTTCTGTATGAATTAAATGATTTTGCAGTTCAACTATTTGTGAAGCTCCTCATCTTTGACTCACACCTCATCTAGTTTTGTACTTCATCTAATTGGTTTTCTCAGAATTAAATCTTATTGAAATTTATAGTCATTGTATGTCTTCAGTGAATGTTCAACAGCTTTTAACTAATTTACCTGGCACTTAAATGGCAGCTAAACAATAATAAATGGAAAGTGTAGTCAGTATTTCACTTGCATCTTTGTGTTACTGTGTATGCTTGATTTAGTATATTTTACATTATAATCTTTGTTTCAAATTATAAATATGGAATAACTTTAAACTAAACTTTATTGAAAAACTTTTTTTTTCATAAATCGTATTTATAATCACCTACAAAAAATGTTTATTTGCAGAAAGTGCTGCTTCTTGTATTTGAACCAAGCTTTTAGCAAAATGTCATAGTTGGGAGTATTTCTGGGTCATGTCACTGTCTGTTTTTAGAGCTTTCTTGTTGCCCCCTCAATGTTTATTTGTGATTTTTTTGTGTACCCTTTTTTTCACATTTATACAACTAGTCCGCTCAAGAAAAAAGAAAACAAAACAAACAAAACAGATCAAAACCCCAACCAAACAAAAACAGTTTGATTTTCTATGATTGCTTTTAAAAACATTGTCTAGACATTATTTTGGTAAGTAGCTAATACAACTCCTACTTAGGATAAAAGTGTTGCATTTCCAGATTAAACCTCCTGTTCCATTTTTTCCAAATTTCTTTCTCATTATTTTTGTATGGTAAAAGATGAATCATTTCAGCTAAGCTTATAATACATTTTCAATTTTGAGTGCCCAGCTTGACAAAAAAAGGGTTTTGTTTGCACTAAAGATAAGAAATCCCATGATTTAATGAAGTTAGGAGAAGGTATGCTTGAAACAATAAAACATCACATAAATCAACTGCTTTGCAAAGCCAGTTTGAGTCATCTGATGATACCTTTTGCATGTTACGAGAGTAGTCTTTAGTGCAACTTGTAAATAATTTACTGGACTAGCCTTGTCTTAGGGAGCAGCAGGAAATGAGCTGCTCCACCCAGGGACAGGGCAGGAGCCAAGGAGAGGCAGCTCAGGCTGTGCTCTTGGGCAGGGCTGAGCACAGAGAGCAGAGCTGGGGCTCTCACAGGGTCCAGCCCTGCTCCTGGACCAGGGCAGGCTCCCTGCAGCCTGCACACCTGGGAGCAAGAGCAAACAGGGCCAGCTGAGCTCTGCACAGAGCAGGGCTGAGAGGCTCCTGCAGGAGGCAGGGACAGGCACAGAGCTGCAGCTGAGGAGGTTCAGGGTGGTTCAGAGCCCCAGGGACCATGGACAGCAGGGGCTGGCAGTGCCACCAGCTGAGGCTTCTCAGGGCTGGCAAGGGTTAATGCTTTCCTCAGAGTCCTGACTCTGCATAGAAGAACCCAGGAGAAAATCATTTAATACTTGCCTGTAAAGCAAAACTTAACTATATGAGTTCTTCATTGTGTACTTTTCTTGTCAGTCCTTGAAAAATCACATGGAAGCCATAATTAGTTTTAAACCACACTCTTTGTGGCAGTGATATGGTGCATATGTAGGTGGATGACTGAATGGCAATATGAACCCTGACATTTCCTTGCAATTATTTTACTTTGCAACTTGGATAATACCTTGTTTTCTTCTTTCTTCTTGAAAGAAATTGCTGAGCATAAGACATAATATACTGTCAGTAAATATCAAAAAAAGCATGTTGGTAATTTTCTTTTTTTTTAAATTAAGGAGTTAAGTGCTTAGAATTGAATACTAATTTGAAAAGAGGTGTACTCAGTAGTTGTCTAAAACCTTTTTCTCTAATTAGCTACTCCAACTTGCAGCGTATTCAAAATAGCTTTAAATATTTGAATAATAATATGACTATGTATCCAATTGCTGTTCACAGTTCCAAGGAAATATATTTCCAAATTTACTAGTACTTAACCAGTTAATTAATTTAACCAGTGAATGTAATTGCCAGTTAAATATTCATGACAAAATTAACATTGCATTGAAATCAATGAAGTAAATTCAGATCTATTTTAGACAGAAATAAAATGTGCATCTCTTCTGCAACTGTATTTGACTAATTTGAAGCATTTAATCCAGTATATTTGTCTCTTTATGTTGACTAAAATAATATTTCATATATTTATTCTCAGAAAGTAATTTTTAGTAGCTGAAACTATGTTTTACAAAGTTAAAAACAAATTATTTAGAAAATTATTAGCCTACCATAATGTTCTGGTAAAAGTCATAAAATTTTATCATGTGTGTCTTCATGGTATGGAAGTTTGGAAAGCTCTACTGTTATAAATATGGTATAATAATTTGTGACAGTTAATAATTTTTTTTGCATAAGTGAAAAAAACTATAATTATGTTTATTTTAAAAAAGTGGATTTGTAAGAAACTGCCACAAAATGGAATTTTTGATCACTGAATAAATATCACGAATTCAGAGCATGCAAGATCAGCAAATATATTTTTAAAGGTTGATAACATCACCATGTCCAAAGATTTAATTATATTAAAATCCTTTCTCTTGTGACTTGTGGTTAATTTTCTCTAAGGAACTTTAATGGAAGGAAGCTTTAAACAAAGGGTTTAAAAGGGGAGTTAATACTCATAGTTTTTAATCTCTTGTATTTAAGCAAGATAAATCATCCTTTCATCTCCACTTCCTGCTGAGGCCACCAAGTATTAAATGTTCAGGTTACCTGATCAGTGCTGCTGAGCTGAATAGGAGAAATTAACTGAAATTACTGGAGACTTCTGTTATCTTTTCTCTGTTGGTGAATTGCTCTCCTAAAACATCTAACTCTAAACAGCTACATGACTCCATGATTATGCCTACATTTTTAACATTTACCCCCTTAGAGAGGAAAAACAACATTTTCAGTGGATTAATAAGTAGATCTTTAAAATTTCAGCATGCTCTTAGTGTTAAATATAATTTTGTATTTGGTCCCTTACTCAAGTACTTCCAAAGGTTTGAATTTGGTACTTAACCTACAGACTCTTACTGACTATAAAATTAAATTAATTTTTTTGGTCTGACTTTGATAAAGCAGAGAATAAAATGACTGAAAATAGCTAAAATTACAATTAATACTTAATATTCATTCATATTAAATACTGTTACAATTGCTGGTAGGTGAATTGTCTCTTTACATGGCTCTGGGGTAAGGCTATGGTAACTCAAGGGCATGGAAAACCATCAAACCTGCCAGAACAAGGAGCCAAACTGGCTTGTCTGACCATGCATAGGATTTAGACCTGTCTCAGTGGTCTGCAGGACCACACAAGGAGCAGAACCAGTGCTTTCTCAGGTGGTGATGAAACATCACACAGGGTGAGCTGAGCACTCCACCAGTGCCTGCTCCTGGCCTGAAAACCTTCTCAGATGTCTCTCCATAATAAATGTGCTAGGTATTACTCACAACATAAGCAAGTACTGGTTTTTAGCTCAAAACCAATCACAAATCAAAGGTATATTTTATCTAAATAATTCACTTTTTAATTATTACTTTAGAGCTTTGAAATCACAGAATTATCCATCTTTTCCTCTGCATTTAAATTTTTATTGAAAACCATTCAGGATATTGGATAAACAAAACAAACAACAAAATCCAAAGCAAAATCAAGAATACTTTACAAATTTTAGGTTCTTACTAAAAAAATAAACAGCACTGAGTAAAATTCTAGCAATGCCCAATTTTAAAAGGGGAAAAATATATTCGGGAAAACTAGATTTTGCCTCTAAAACTTTCTATTTTTAAAGTGAAAGACTTATAATTTACATCTTTAGTGTGCTAAATTGTAAAATTTATCTTACAAAACTTTTATGAAGAAAGGCTAGCAAAAAAAATAAGTGTTGGCACTAGCAGAAATTTCCAGTGCCCTCATTTAATAATTCTGATTGCTTTTGCATTTCTTATTCTGACGCATGTGTGTTTCTCCTTCTGATAGATATCAGTCTGTGTCAAACAGGCAGCCAATTAGGCCATTAGTTGTTCTGCCAACTAATACCATCCTGGTAGCTCCCTAAGCTTTTTTCTTTTTTTCTCTGACTCAGACCCTTTCCAATCCCTGGTCCTTAGAAATGTATCCATATTTCATTATGAACATTTATATGTATCTTAAATCCTTTACTATCTCTCCTTACCTCATGGTTTTTTTGGGAAACTATTATGCTATTATGTATTTTTATATATACACTATATATTATTATTGGAGCAAGTGTTCCACTCTTATATTGATTCTCATCAAAACCAGAAGTTAAAAATGCCCCATATTTTTGCCTTGTTTTTTTTTTGCCTCCTGCTTCCTCAATTTCTGTTGTGTCAGGGTTTCCACTTAGAGAATTTCCTGACTTTAATACTTGTTTTACTTTCTCTGTTTTTTCCCACTTCCTCTCCCTTTAGGTGATCTACAGTACTACAAGGTGCAGTGCAGGGTGCCCAGAGCTAGTGTCAATGTCATATCTGGGCAAAATACCATGAGGGTGTGTTGATTCTCCTTCCTGAATCCAAATTTTGTTGTACGTAGGTTTATTTTATTTCATATATGTTACATTTTTTTCCCTTGTAAGTTGTTTCTCATGTGAACAATTCCTTCTTAAACCATATAAAGACCCTTTCAGAGTATTTTATCCGTTCATTTAGATTATTCCCCTTTCAAACCGCAGTTAGAGTATCTAACTCCAAGTTAATTCTGTACCTTTCATCTACTAGTAGAACAGTTGCTCAAGCTAGCAGACTAACAATAAAATAAAAATGTCAGCTCTGTGAAATTCTAGATGCAATCTGACAGAGACAAGGTCCCTCTGACTGTTGATTATTAGGGCTTTAAGACATGTCAGAGTGGAATATTTGCAGTCATCATTCACAACTAACCTTGACAATTGAATATTACAAAGTTTTCTTTTTCACTTTCCTGTTTATATCTTTTTGGATATTGATGTAGACCAGGACTTATTGATAGGGAGTCCATGAATCATTTACTGTATCTCAAAAATTTTCATCATCCACTGTAGCTCTGAATTTTTTCAGCTCGTGCTGTTTGTTATGCCCTAAGAATACACATTTTTCTTCTTTCATCACTGTTCACTTCCTGTCCACATTCTCAACCAGAGTAGATATTGTGAGCTGATTAGGATCAAATTAGGGATTCTCCACTTTGGAAAGAACTTCAAGTCTCTTATCACTGATTTCTATTTTAGCTGCTCCATGGTTCTTTAGATTTTTCCATTATTTGCCTGGAAAGAGATGAGAGAAAGGAATTTATTTTGAGAATTTAGGAACTAGTGAACAAAACCAACTGGATTATACTCTCCCTTCAGAAAGAAAGAGAAGATAAAAAAAGGTATAAGTCCTAGACAAAGACCAATGAGTAGATAAGGATACAGAAAGCAACAGGAATGTATACCAAAGTAGGTGAAGGAGAGAAAACAAAGGCATTTTAGAAAAGAAAGAAGGAACCAGCAACCCGAGTGGAAAACTATAAGATAGGTAACAGAACTGAGTAGTTCTTACTGGGAAAATTTTCACTACACAAACAACCAAAATAAATACTGCAAAGGTGTGAACAGAAGATATGTAGAATCTTGAACTCAAAATTGGTAGGGACACAACAATAAATACAGCAAAACTTGTAGAGAAGAGAAAGAGATAATTGAAAGAAATGTAACAGAATGAAATGTATTTGTAAACAGATATGCAGCTCTAAGATGTATTCTGAGTAGCCAAAACATTTAAACAGATTTTTTTTAATCTGAAAAGTTTGCTTTATGCAAAAATACATTGAAGCAATAAAAATATTTGATACTGTGCCTATAAATGCAAAGCTGAAAGAACATATCAATTTTTCTATACTCTTAGGAATATTTTTATATGATGTTAAAAGTCTAAACACTGAGAGAGAAAGGTAGATTATTAAAACTGATAAAAGAATCCGCTTGCCAGGACAAGGTGCCACTTGTCTCTTGAATTTATGCTTAAATTTCTGCAAAGAAGCCAAGGGTTTTTTTAGGTTTAGAACAAATAGTTAACATGAAAGGAAATCTAAAGTTAAGTGGTAGGGATTTGAAAACCAAACCCAAAACCAAACCAAGCCAAACTAAATAAAACCCAAGCAATCGGCTAAAATTTTGGTTATATTTGAAGGTGGAGGTAACTTTCTAGTAACTGACCTTAGGAAGAGACTTTCCCATTATCAGCTTTCCATAGGATATCTTTCTCTGAACTGGATGGCCAGTTTGGCTGCTTTGAATTAGCTGATGGACATTGGACTTGCTTGTTAACTACTCATGTAATGCAGAAAAAAACCTCTTTTACAGTCTCTGAGATTTATTATCTATCTTTGGATAAACTGGTAACTAGTTTAAACTGGTAACCATCTATATGTGAAGAGTGCCCTTGCCAGTTTTATAGTGAGATGAGTATAGTAATTTCTGAGAAACAAAAATTTTACTTATTCACTTTTCTTTGTGTTGCTAAATTGCTTAATGGTATTTGAAACAACCTAAGAAGAAAAGCTGATTTTTATTGTGGAGGCAATTTATAACACAGCATGCCGGTGTTATCTGTGGCCATTAGTTTTCCATCTATGCTTCAGTTATAAAAAGGAAAAGAATGATCACTATAGTAGTCTTGTTCCAGGAAGTTATAATCTTTGAGAAAGTATCATGCTATTACAGGGTTATCAAACTGTTAGACCTGTTTCCATGGCAGAAAGGTAAGTCTTAAACCAGCTGTTAAATTGTACTGTTGCAATTAACAGTATCAATAAAAATACTTTATAAAGTTGATAATTGAATCAGAATATATCTGGAACAACCGTATATTGTTACTAAACTAAACTATGAATGATTGGTTCCTGTATGAATAGACAATTTATATTATTTTTGAAGAAAGGCATGATCCTTTTATTTTAACTGGTATGTCTCCAGAAAACCAAAAGAATCTTTTGAGGTTTTGTGTAAATATATATTTGTGTGTGTATTGACATATACACTAATTAGAACACTCCTGCAGATTATATTACATTGCACAGTTGGAAGTGAATATTTTATCATTCAAATTGTTTTGATGCCTGGAACTTAAGAACAAATTAATGTCAATATAGTGGAAATCCCTGAATATGTTGATATGGGCAAGTGACTTTGTCTACCAAAAAACCTCAAAAAAAACCCAAAAAAACCCTGAAAAACAAAAACGCACACACAAAAGAAATAAACATCCAGCACCAAAACAAACAAACAAAACCACCAATACAAGCCAAAAAGCAAAAAACCCAAAAAGCCCTAGGGATCCTTTCTAAGGGTTAGTAGCATCAAAAATTATCTCCAAATCTGATGTCACTTCTTCTCTAGTCAAAACAAGTCTTTAGAACCTAAATGTAGCAGCACTGATAGTTATGCAGAAGTGTCTATTTCATTAGGATTTAAAAATTCAGCCATGAAATTATACACTTTTCTTATGCATCTATTTTATATCTCATTTTATATACATCTATTTTGCATTGTAAAACATAAATCCTACACAGCTTATTTTCAAGTTGTATAAAAAAATTTGCTTCTATGCATTTGTAGTATATCTACAAAGGACTGAGATAGTTTTGCTCATTAAATGATGTTGACTTATAATATGAAACAATCTGTGCACACAAATGAATGTATATTTTATCTAGTTTTAAACAATATTTGAAGTTCCTTTAAAGTAGATTTGCTTTTCTTGCTGACACCTTCCATATCTGCCATACTAAAATTATATTAGCAGACTAAGTTTAACTGATATTTTCTAATATTGTAAAAGATGAATATTTTCTTGGACAAAGGCTGTTCATTCTTAACTGTGGTTTGAAAGAAACCAATGAAGACTGCTATTGCTCAAGTCTGCAGGTGGACATTTCTTTAACAGCTTTTTATAAGGTGATTAAAGTTGTTGATGAGAGAGCTTATCTAGAATAACCAGCATCTATATAAAATAGAGTTTGCATATTTGGGTGTAATATCGGGTACTGGTAAAAGCAGAATTAAGAGGGCCTCGTGTCATGGTCTAACTAGCAAAATATACATACAAAATTGAGGAATGTTTGGAGAGATAGTATGTAAGTGAGAATGGGAGGAATGAGAGGAGATGCTGTAACAGGCATAGCAGACCTATGTACTCCTAAAGCACCAAAATGTCAACATCATGAGTGGTGACAACAGCTGTATTTTTGGCTATTTCTGTACTGTAAATTTTCGTATATTGAAGTATTTCTGTTGTAATTTAGAAAGTAATTGTCCATAATTCAAAAAGATTAATACAGTTTGAAGGAAACAATAAATGCTAAAGGTCACAATTTTCAAATAGAAACATCTGACACATGTTTTCTACCATGGCAAAATCTGGAATTAAATCAAAGTAATGGTTGGGTTTTTTCCCTAATTTGAAGCTAAGTAATTTCTTAGGTAACTGCCTTCATCACATGCCACTTGATAATCCACCTCTATAAATAGAATCTGGATGAAAAAAGCACAAGGACATGCTAATCAAGGTAATTTATTTCATAGCCAATTGAATATTGCTAAGTGTAAAAATATTTTTTGCCTAGTTTCATTGTAGTCATATTATACCAGACCATGTGAAAAAGAATCATGGCTGTAATAGTTTTTATCAATTATTTTTATTTCTTCTGTGATTTCAAATGAATATTGGAAATAAAAATATATCTAAATATAGAATTGAAAAAATACTTAAAAAGTCCTCCATGCCCACAAACACACACACACGAAAATCAATTGAACATCTTGACTGTCCAAAATATGAAGAAATATGAAAAGTAATATTATCCATTATGCAAATCAGTTAAAGCTTTTTCCTCAAATGAAAGACTATAGTAAGTATTACAAAAAAGAACTGTGTTCCCACATATAAATACTGTGGACAAGTGTCATTATCTGGATATATGTTAAAAATTCTACATTTGTTGTTGTAGGGAAGGAAAAAAAAATAAAATGGAGATATTTTGCTTTTCTGAAGTTAAAATGAAAAACAATGGATTTGACTATGATTTTGCATGAAAAATCAGTACTGAATGTATTTGTAACTTCATCTTTTCATGATAATACTTTCACAATTAAACTCTTTTCTACAATTTATCTCTTATTCTATTGCACACTCCTCTGTTAAATTGTTTTATACATTTCTATCTTACTTTTCTAAGACCACCTTAATTAATCATTGCCACACAATTTTCTTTTTTGACAATCATTTCCCATTTGCAGTTTTATCTATGAATAATTTTTTTTACCATCCCTTTCTTTTTCAGGATTTTCAGCTACTAAAATTACAAAATTAAAAAAATCCTCCAAGTAAACTCTAGACCCAGTTTTTCTTTCTTTCATAGTATTTGCACCTGTAATTAACAATATGCTGGTAGCCTTTCAGCTTTGGGTGTATTGAAATTTGTAATTGAATTTGACATGGTTTGACAATTTTATGTAGAGATTTTAAACCTTTTCTCTTGCCCTATGTCTTGGGTGAAGTAGATTTAATCCTGTTGCATCTAAGGTTTTCTTGATGGTTGCCTAGGGAAATTAAGTCTTGTTTGTTTGGATTTTTTCCCAGTCTGTTATTTGACATAGGTTTTTTGTCTAAGCATTTTGCTATATAGAAATGCACTAAGTTATTGATCAACATGCTGTAGCACCAGGTTTCATTATTGTGCTAATGTGTTCCAGATATATATGAAAGTGGCTTTTAACACTGTTATGAAGTGCAGCTGTAAGAAATTTTTAACTGATAGAAAGCCATGAAGAACTCAAATCAAAAACGAGTTACTTTTTTAAAAAAAATATATTATAACCTTCACCACACAAACAAATTTATTTATCTTGCTTTATGTTTGGTTGAGGCTTTTTGGTAAAAAATGTGTTTTCTGAAACGAAATATTTTTTTTCAGATGGATATTCAGAGTAGTGGCCAGTTATTCTTGATATTGAATTAAAAGGTAAAATTTCAAGAAATGTTCACAGCAAGACCAACTTCGAATGTCCTAAAAAACCCTATTTACTTTGTCTTGTGTTTGAAGAATTATTTTGAACTGATAGCTCACTTTGTATTATGTGATGTAGTGGTTTGAAGAACTTAATATTTAATGTTTTTGTAAAGCATATATCCATAAAATAGAAGGGAAATGGAAGAGTTTTAAACTCTCTACTTAGGCTTGTCTTTGTCAGTTACAGTACTAAAAAGTAACAAATGTAGCTCTTTATTTTGGTATGAAATATGGGTAGCCAACTCATCTTTGTGAGATATCCTGTTTGCAGTAACAATTGTTTCCTTTCAATTGTTTTGTTTACTCCACTATCTGATTCTGTTAATGTCAGTTAACATGGCCCTGACAAGAAATAAAGATAACACAGATAACCTATCCTTTGATGGTTGCAAAATAGATCAGCCGAGTGCACTCACATTTCTGTCGTAACTTTACTTTTATTCAAACGCATTTAATAAAAGACAAATGCTAGTTGCAGACATGGCAGTCCCTTAACCATTTACAGATGTGAATTTTATGTGCCCATAGCTATTGTCCAATCCTAAATACAAACACTAGCTGCAATTTTTTTATCCAATTTCAGCAAAAGTAACAGAATCTTTTAAAATCTCTTTTCTGAAATTATTGTGGTATTTCTTTGTTCCTTTTGGAAGTATTTAATCTTTGTTCAATCAGTTTTTAGAAGATTATTAAAAAGTTGGTTAGAATAAGGTACTTGAAACATTTTGGTTATGTTATCTATGTTTTCCAAGTCCAAATTTTTAATTTAATTTTTTCTCCTTTGGAAGTGGAACCTTATTTTCTGCTTTGAACTCAGGTATCCTTTTCTTAAAAAATGCTTTCATTTTCCTGCTAGAAGTTTTTCTATGGTAATTCACATGTAGTATAGAATTAATAATTTACCTTCTAAGAGAGTGAAAAATGTGGTTTTATTATTTGCGTTTATCTAGAATATTAATTGTACTTATGCAATAGATACATTAATTTAGAATACTTTATTTCACTGCACATGTAAAAATCATTATAGATCACAGTTCTGGTTTGATAGGATAGAAAAAACCACAAGTGCTGCAACCATTTTTCCTAGATCTGTCTTTACCAACGTTTTAGACATGGAAATGTGAAATATTTTCCATTATAACCTGTTTTTTTTATCTTCCAATTTGTATTTAATTTGGTTGTCTGTTTTTTTGCTCTTTTACCTACTCCAGCTCAAGGGCATTGCAGAGAAATCCAGAGTTTAATTTCTTGCTGCAGTGGTCAAAAATAAAGACTTTATTTCTACTTATTTTTTCACTGCAATGGATTCAGGCTCTGCCTTGAAACACCATATGCACCAGACCTCTGAGTATAAAGATAGACATATCCAGTGTTGGAGTAGAGAAACCTTTACTCTAGCATCCTCTCTTCCCTCTCTTGCTCTTTCTGGCATACTCTGCTTATATGTTCTCCTTTGAAGTGAACAGGGGCCTGTGAGAAAGTCAAGTTGTTCCTGACTAAGTGAAAGTTTTCTGGAAGAAAATGAATTTTAAAAAAATCTATGGAGTTTTTTGTTTGTTTGGTTTTTTTTTGGTATTGCAGCTAATTTAGCTGATGAATCGGGTGGTTTTATTCTATTTGTTGCCATTACTCAGTTTTGAAAGACTGAATTTTTCATATTAAAAGCATAGATTCTGAAATACATGCATGTCGTTTGTCCTCTTTTACATGGCCTGCTACTACATATTTATCTCTATACCAGAACAGGAATAAAGAGTGTGGTGACACTGTCACAAGCCTTTTGCTCATGGATGAATTCCAAAATGGTACAGAATATTTAGTATAAGTTGAAGCTCTTCTGGAAGTTCCTGGCACTTGCAATGGTGAGAAGCAAAATATGGCATCTCTCCTTTCCATATTGTGCTATTTTCACACATTAAGGCAAAGTTACAAAAGATAGTCCAACTCATCTAAGAGCTTGTTGTCACTCATAGAAGCAAACCCGTCTTCCATGTTCCTCTGACTTTGGCTCTGTGATCCTTCTCTTTTTTCCTTTGGCTCTGACACTTACCAGGCATACCACTTTGAGGATATGCTTCCCTTTGCTAACTGAATTCACTCAGGTTTATTTTTAAAGCAACAGTTCTTCAAAGGGGTGGTTAAATAAATTCAGAGAGAAGGATGCAAATGACTAGAACCAGTGTGAAGTCAGTGTTAGAACTCTGGGAAAATTGGAAGGAGCAGGTTCCTCTCCTTTGGTACTTTGAAAGCTCCAAGATCTGCTAAAATGTACCATAGATCTTTACCCAGCTTTAAGATGAGGACAATAAACTATATTGTCCTAACATTCCAGCTGCTCAAATTTAAAAATATGTACTGTTTGCTTAATTTGTTTTTTTTTTTTGTTTGTTTCTTTAATTCTAGTTAAGGACCTTTAAGGACCTAGGACACTTTCAAATTTTCTAAAGGCTATTGTTTTGATATGTTTTGTTCTAATCAGTTCTCCTTTCCAAGAAACAGGTAAATCCACATCCTATAAATTTTTAAAACCTATTTGTGCAGTAGTGCAATATCTAGTTCTTCTTACTTCTTTGAAGTTCTTCTTGATAGTTTTATGTCTTAAAACAAATTTACTGCTTTAGAAAAGATATTTATAAAATCTGCTTCATTTCTGATGATAGAAAAAAAGTGGAGCGTTGTATAATAAAAGCTTTACACTGATAATGGATTGTGGCAGTTTTTAGAAACAAGTTTTGTACAGAATATAATGATCATACCAAAACCTGATGAGTACTTTATTGTTTAGTTCAAAGCAGCTCCTCAATTAACAGTGCTCAGCCTTGACCTATGACCATTATTTTAAAATAATAGATTGCATGAGCAATTTTGCATTTTGACAGAGAAAAATTATCATTTGACAAAAAATAGATTAGTTCATAAATCATATGTCCATTTGTTAATGACTTGTTGAACAAAGTATATTTTTTAGTATTTTCAGCAAGAGTAAAACTTGAATCTAGTTGGCCGCTTCTGCTCGGGTTTGCTGTTTTATAGATTATTAAATTCTGTTTATTTATTTTAAACCAATTGGATAGACATGTAAAAATTCTAGGAGTTTCCTATTCATATTTTAATTGGAACACTCTTAAGAATGCCTTTACATTTCTTATTTTCTTCCTGATTCAATGGGCAAGTAACTGTTTCTTTAGAAAGAAATTTGAAATGCCAGAGATAAGCTGTATTTTACCAGGATGTTGAAGTTCAGTCTTGCAATACTCTCAACTGCAATTCAACACCGTTATTAACTTCTCAACATGTACAAATGAATGCACTCAAGCACATTCGAAAACATAAACCCTAAAGAGAATTGACCTTAATTGTCTATTACTCAGTAGATAAGTGTTATCTTTTTCTAAAGCACTCCTGAGATTTAAAAGATGTTTGTTCTGAATTGGTGTGTAAGAAAAGACATTAGAGGCTGTGTTGGGTTGACTTTGGCTGGCTGCCAGATGCCCATCAGCCATTCCATCACTCTCCCTCAACAGCAAGACAGCAAGAGAAAATAAGATGAAAAAACTCATGGGTCAAGACAAACATGAGGAGATCTCACCTTTACACTAGAGTCCAATGTACACATGAAATTTACAAATTACAGAGCCTTAGTTTAATTCACTGCCTAAAAATTGATTGATTTCCTAAATAATGGGATTTTCATATCCCGTGAATTGCTTTAGCAATTCTATCAGAGATATATTGATGAACTCTGATTTTACTTGCTACTTAAATGTCCAATACATTTGTGAATACTTTTGAACCTTTGGGTTAATTGAACAACTTGTTCAACAAGGTCATTGAACTTCATCTTACCAGTTTAGTTTGACACTTTTCAGTTCAATTAAGTGTGAGTATATAAAAAGTGAGTGATTGAAAACCACGAGTGATTGTGTGATCCAAATCATCAGAATTCTTTTGGAGTTTATTTGATCTTCACTTGGATTAGCTACTTTTGTTTGCTGTCTTTTTAGCCCTTCTGAGTCTTTGAACTTGCTATTAGGATATGGACTTTTCTGCTCAAAGCTCAAGAAGGCATGGTTGCATAGGTGGGTGCATAAAACATGGATGTGGGAAAAGGCCAAGGCATAGAAGTGTAAATGGGAGATTAGTTTTACTCTGGCAGTTAGAAGAGTCATCACAAAGATATAATCATGGAAATATTGTTGATGTTATCCATTAGATTAGATACAGCATTCTGAAATCTTCAGAAACTTAAATTCATATATAAGATGTAAGCAGTGTTATTTTGCTCTAAGAAATATTGTGGTGTACTAATATTAAAATATTGGCTTTTTCAAAAAAATGTATAACTTCTTTTCATTCTTCTATCTAGACAATTAAAAAAAAGAAAAAAAAGGCAAATGAGAAAATCCACCCCAAACATATACTATAAACTAAGGGAAGTAGGATGCTTTTGTGTGCAAGTAGAATCTTAGATGCTCTCTCTAATAGCTTTATATCCTTCCTATCCTTTTTTCTTTGTGATCCCCAAAACTGCACATGGTACTCAAGTTGAGGCTACATCAATGCAGAATAATGTGGGATAATCTACTCCCTCAACTGGCAATTAATGCAGTACTTGATGCACTTTGTATATCTACTTGGTGTAGAAATACACTTGTAAAATTCATATAATAAATAAACAGTGGTAGTACTAACAAAGACTTGGGATTTTTCCCCTCCCCTCAGATAGAGGTTGCAGGGACACCTTATTGTGGTCTTTCAGTACTTAAGGGGGGCTTTTAAAAAAGACAGGAACAGGCTCTCAGTAGAACCTGCAGTGATAGGAAAAAGGTTAATGGTTTTAAACTAAAGGAAGTTAGATTCAGACTAGATATAATGATGAAATTTTTTTCAGTGAGGGTGGTGAAACAGTGAGCCAGATTGCCTGGAGAAGTGGTAGATGTCACATCCTTGGAAATATTCAAGGTAAGGTTGGATGAGGCTCTGAGCAGCATCATCTAGTTGAATATGTCCCTATTTATCTCAAAGGACTTGGACTAGATGGTCCTTGAAGGTGCCTTACAACCCAGAGATTTCTGTGCTTCTATGACTTAATTTATCATAAGGACTGTGAAAAAGAACACTTTACAGAGATTAGGGCTTTTAAAACAAGCCTGAATCCTGGTATCTAATGCTTTGTACCTGTTCAATAAGTGGAAGAACATCACTTTCTGGCTTTGGTGTGTGTTATGAGTCTAAGCATGTTAGAATTGCAAGGCTCTCTCTCCTGTGATATTTGTGATCACTTAGGTCTATTACTTAGATCAGGTGACAGAGGCTATTATCACACAGAATAATTTGAATCTGATATAGTGTGTCTCTTGAACAGTTAAGGACTGGATCTGACTGCCCAGTAATCTGAGACACCTCCTTTCTTGAAGGTTTTCACGACTTAACTATATAAAGCCCTGAACAACCTGTTTTGACCTCAGACCTGCCCTTACTTTGTTTGATATCCTCTTATCTAGTGATGGGAAATGAATAATTTTTTGTATCCAAGCAGTCTTTTTACAGTAAGTTTCACATGTATTTTTCATATGATCAATATGAAAATTTTTTATTTATATAAAAAATTTTTTTATAAAAATATATTTTTATAAAATGTGTATAAATTTTATATTGGAATTATTAATGTAATGTTGGTAACCTGCAAGGGAAAACCTTAATAGGAGTGAAAAAAGTCTGCTTTCTTTTGTGGCATTCATGCTACTTTACAGTGGATATGAGACAGTAAAAGAAGTCCTAAAATCATTAGAGCTGCCTCTCAAGAACCAGGCTGTGGAACTTGATATAGGAATCCAATATCATGAGATGTACTTCAAACTGAATGATCTGTATGCTTTTGTGTGTGGAATATGGATTAAGTTTCTGAGAAGGAGGAGAAGCATATGTTCTGGACCACTTTAAAAGATTTATTCAAAAGCAAAGATATTTGCAGTTAACAGTTGCAGGTAGCTTTACTTTCGAAAGTAATATATTTGGTTACTCTTTCATATACTTAAAAATATTGTTGATATTTAAATAACGTTTTTAATGGCATAGAAGATATTTTGTTTCATCATTTTTTGGTAGTGAAATGCATAACTTAATTTTTAAAAGCATATTACCTTGCTTTTCCTAGCTTTTTTTGTGACTACCATTTATGGCTGACTGCTATTGCTCCTTAAATAGTTTTCAGAGCTTTTGAAACTTTCTGCTGGTAGATGCTCATTTTGCTGTTTAGAGATCAGAGAGGCTGTTGTGGCTTAACCCCAGCTGGCAGCTAAGCATCACACAGCCACTCCACTCCCTCACCAGTGGGAAGAGGAAGAGAAATGGAAGAGTAAAAGTGATAAAACTTGTAGACTGAGACAGACAGTTTTATAGGAAAGACAAAGCCACACACACAAGTAAGGCAAAACAAGGACTTAATTCACCCCTTCCTGCAGGCAGGCATTCAGCCACCTCCAGGAGAGCAGGGTTCCATGAGGAGTAATGGTGACTTGGGAAGACAAACACCATCATTCCAAACATCTCTCCTTCCTTCTTCCCCAGCTCCATATAATGAGGAGGACACCATGTGGTATGGGATATCCTTTGGGTTGTTTGGAGTCAACTATTCCTCTGTTTGGTCCCAGCTTCCCATTCACCTCCAGCCCGCTCACCAGCATGACAGTACTGGAAACAGCAAAGGCACTGCCCAGCAAGAGCAAAAATATCCTTGTATTGCCACACTGTTTTCAGCACAAATATAAAACATAGCCCATATTAATCAATGTGAAGAGAATTAACTCTACCCCAGTCAAAATCGGCACAGATGCTTACGTGTCTGATGAATTATTATGGAAGTGACAGAGAAAAAATAAAAAACACAGAACAGACTGAAAGAGAAACAGATGCTAGATTTTGCATTCCCATGAAAGAGGGCAGCCAAAAATATGAAAAACCAATATATGGGATGTCAAATTGGATACAATTAACATTTAAATCCATGCTTTATTAAGTAATCATATCTTTTCTTTAATATCTTGGTATTCAAAATAAGAAAATGCCACAACATGTAGAAATAAGGGGATATGGCCATCAGAACCAAATATTTGATTAGTATAAGATGAAAACAAATTGCATCTAGAAAAAAATACTGAAGAATATTTTTATTTTAGTTGAGTAGATGCCACAGAAAATGCAGCAGCAAATTGGGTGAGAAGACCATGCTTTTATCTTAGAAAATGCAAATAAGCAAAGCCTTCTGTTGAGGGTTTTGTTTTTTTGTGTTTTTTTTATAATAATTAGAGCTAGTGGGAAAATGTTAAACAAGTATCCGGCAGGCAAAAGATCTCACTACATTTGGAATTGAATCAGTGTAGCATCAGGCTAGTCAGATGTTAAATCTAATCATCTGCTACTTAGAAAATTAATAGAAGTGTGTATGAATACAAAACTACACAGACAGGACTCCAGCAGCTAATAATGGATTCATCAACATGTGGTCCAACAAAACCAAGCCTCAACAGTACCTTACTAAATTCAAGATGTAGTTGTTTGCTAAGTATTGACTGGTACTGTCTGCATAAATAACAGATAGCAAACTACTGGGCATACCAGCAAATAAAATCACTTCTAGAAGGACTAGAGCTAGCTTAATGGGAAAAATCCACTGGTGATGAAGCTTCATTTGTATACATGCTATGGATTTTAAGAATAATATTATCTGAAGATTAGCAACTTACATATGTATCATTAAGACCAAAATTTCATAGTGGAAGGAAAAGTAAAGTCAAGTGTTTTTAAAAGAAAAGTTGATGTAAAATTAAAAAAAAAAAAAAAAAAAAGACAAAAACAAAACACTAAAATATTTTATCTCTTATTTGAAAATATCAGGTATTTGTTTCCTATAAACTAATAAAGATAGAATAAAATACCATTTATTTTGTCTTCAGAAAGTTTGCCTTTACTTCTGGGGAAGATTCTCAATGAAGTTATGCAGAAGTTTGTTTTACCTACTTTTCTTTTATACTTGGCACTTTGCTTATTATGCATATTCTTTTTCAGAATCTATCTTCTTTTTACTAGAATAAACAGTTATTTGGAGAATTAACTAAAAGTGAGAATGTACAGGCTTTGATACTCTTTTTAATTTTACAATCAAAGTTACAAAAACTTTGCATGTTAACATGTTTTCCGTATTTTCTTTGGAAATTACTAACCCACAGTAGAAAAGCTAGAATATTGTGAACCTGAAAAGAAAGCAAAACAATACAAAGAGCTGTTAACATACAAATTTAAAAATTACCTATTTAAAAACATAATCAATGTCAAACATAAAATATCTAAGACACAAGCGAAGAGGAAATAGTAATTTATCACATCACAGTCTCAAGTAAACAGTTTATGTAGGAGCACTTTTGCATGACTAATCAAGATTTCTTTCCATAATTTTAACTTTGCAATTATGAAATGATTGCTCTATTTAGATCCTGAAGCTGGGAGCCAGTCTTCCTTGAGGGCTGATGAGTTTAAAGTTCAGTATGCAGCTTAAAGTGATGTATGATTTAAATTTTATCACAGGGACCACAGTAAAAGCAGAAAACAAATGATTGATCAAGCTGCAAAAATTTCCAATCAGAACTCTAAAGGCTTGGAAACCACAAATTTAAGATGATTTGTCACTTTAAAATTGTCATATGTGATGGAAAAAAGATTGTGCGAGAGATTAAAATAGATTATAATTACTCTTGGAGTAGTAGTATTTTAAAATATACTTAGAAAATGAAAACAGACATTCAACTGTTTAATATAGGTGTCTTCTTTTTTTGAATATGTAGCTTGTGACAGAATATAGTAACCTACGGGAGGAAGAGACATGGGGACAGACTCTGTAAATGACATAGTTGAAAGAAAATAATTATATCATTTTCAATCATTTACAGTGTCAAAACATAGGACTAAAATTTTTCATATAGGTTCAAACATTATCACAACTACTTAGAATTTATTTATTATATTTTAATTAATGGTGATAGAATATTTAGAAATTCCTGTGTACATAAGACAATGTTTTGTTTCAGACTTCATTTGACTTTTTCCATGACTGAAAAAATAAATAAGGATGAAGTGAGAAGACACATAAGACACAGATTCCTTCAAAGCTAGTTTCACCTGGAAAAAGGCATCCTTTAGTCATTTTATTTTTACATCAAGAAAGTTTATGCACTTGCACCCTAAGTACTTAGAGACATCTGAGGACTCAAAATCTGTCTTATTTCACCAAGAAGTTTTAACAAATAAAAATATAGCAGTGACTATAGTTACTAATTTGCCTACAATATTACTAAGACTCATAGTCAATGACTTATGTAAAATATGCAGTTAAAACTGTACAGAATCCTCCTAGAATCTACCTCTTTTCTCTGATAGTGTTCTGTGGTGCTCTTGGTGTTCGTTTGGATCCTCAGCCACTTTTGTTTTCCTTGGGAAGATAAAGATGGCACCATGGGATAGCTATGGCAAAAAAACAGCAAGATTTTAAATCTTTGTCAAAGAGAATGATGGCGATGATTTTCTTCTCCTCAGTCTTGGGTCTACATGGAGTAATTTAAGCACGTATCTCTCATATGTCCTTTTCTCTAGTTCCAAGGCAATGTGTGTTTCTGTTTTCCATTCTTATACGCTGAGATGATTGTAAAAACATTTCCCGATTCATGTTACTGAAACTACATAGAATTATAGTTTTGCATGCAAGTAATGTATAGATACTGAATAAATATTATGTCTTCAAATGATATCTTTAATTTCACCATATTTACTACTAGAGTTTTAGAACTTCTATATACAATACATTTTCAGGATGAGCACCTGGTCTTCCTGACATGGAAAAGTTGAATAATTAAAAATACCTCTTAACCTTTTCTAAGCTCCAGAAACATCTGGAGTCTTGCACTACATACATAATGTGTTTATTCCCTGTGGGTGTTAGGTGCCTGGCAAGCTGGTTAGGCACACTACAAAGAAAAAAGCAAATATATATATTCATGTGCAGTGTATTCATTTACAAATTTGTATCACTGTTCTGTGTTTGATAACGCTCTGTAGCTAACCAGCATCATCAAAATCAAATTCTCAAGTAGAATGTCACAATTTCAAGTTTGGGTTTTTAAGAGTTGAAACAGAAAACCTCTGTAGACATTGTCGTTTAATTTCCATGGTTTCCCATGGCTACCCAAGCCAGTATCAGGTACTTATGGCATCTCTTAATGAGATCAGAAAATACTTCCAAAATCAAAAAGGGAATGAAGAAAAGGAACAAATAATCCCACCAAAAAAAAAAAATTAAAAAAATTTAAAAAATTAAAAAAAGTGCATTCGTAATGTAAATTTTTTTTCTGTCAAAGTGGTAGACTATAAAGGAATGATTGAAGAGTCTGGCAAAAGATGTACACATGTCCTGCCTGGCCTCCATCTCTCCAGAAGCACATGGATCTCATGGTGGTACAATGTCATGCTTACCAACTCTGTGCTGATGTTTAGAATATCTCACAATATCTAAAACAGCAATAGAGAGTCACCTGAATAACTCCATCAAGTATTTTAAATTTGAAAAAAATTGATACAAATGGAATGAGATATGCAAATGGAATGTAAGATGGAAAATTGCTGAAGATAAAAAAACCTCAGCTACTAGAGGAAATTTAAATTTTAAATGTGTTTAATATGCATATGATATCTGCTTAATGAGATGACTGCTTATTTTACATAATTTTTCCTCCTGAAGTTTCACTTTTACCAGGGCACTCAGACATTTAGTTGTCTAACATTTAGTTGGACATTTAGACTGATCTGAATAAGTTACAATCAGATCTATGCACACACATTATGTTACAGATATTTTGCTGCTTACCTGCCATCTCTTTCCTGCAGTTATGATGTGCTTGCTATGTTTCATTTTAAATGGCAATGAAAACTATTCTAGATAACACTTATGATAGTTTGTAGAGTTTAACATACAAATAAGACTTAAGCTCTGAGGTCAGTATCCTTTTGTACCTAATGAATAATATTCAAGTATATAGATTATTTCAATAGAATTAATTACATTACAGTTCTTTTTAAAAACCTGAAGTATTTTACTGAGTCATATTTGCACGTTGAATTTTTACTTATTAAAATTTTTGATTCATTTTGTATCCACTAAACCAAAAATATTACCTCTGAATTTCTTTATATCAATTGAAGTGTAGAAACCAAATTAGAGAAACAAGCTTATCCTTTTTGACTAAACACAACATAATGATGGTTATAAAAGGCCCACTGCTGAAAGCTAAATGGTATCCAACGGCTCTTATAATGATCTGTTTAGCATCAGGAGCTGTAATGTTTACTATGCTAGTAACACGTGTTCATTTAAAAAATCCACTACCCATCTAAGCTGTGTCTATGTTCCACACATAAAATTAAATATTTTGGGATAGCTGGGTACTTCTTTTCTGCTGGATATATGTTTATCATATATATGTAAATCATTCTCTGCATAAATAGATAAACCTACTGTGAGATGCAAGTTAAAGTTTTATTAAAATTATTGGTTTGGTTTAACATTAGGCCAGTTTATTTTAAAATGTTGATACTTATCAATGAATTAATTTCTTTATGTGTTGATGACCAAGCTATTGGAAAAAATGCACTGATATTGACTAATTGAAAAAATTAATCATATGCCTGTTTGAGAGATGTAAGCATTTTATTACCTTTTTTGTGTTAATAGAACAAAAAGATACCTTCCTAATCAAATAAAAAATGCATTTCCTAAATCATAAATATTCTATCTAATTCTCCATCTTTTCATATTAACATAAATTCTTTAGTCTTGTTTTAATGATATTATTCATAAAGATTCCAATGACAAAACAAAGAAAAGCTTTGTAAATACACCCTCTGAAGACTTGCTACATAAATAAATAAATACATAAATAAATATGTGAATATTTACCTCTTTAGGGGCCTTTGCTTCCTGTTTTTCATATTTCTGGTTATATGATGTGAGTACTATTACCATTTGGCTTTCATTTCCACCATGACTGTAACCAATAGCATAAATTGGCTATTGTATTGAGAGAGAACGTTTTTCTTTATTTTCTTTTTTATTTTTTTTTAATTTTGTTTTGTTTTGTTTTAGAAAGATTGCTTAGAAAAAGCATCTATATAGTACCCATTTATTTACAATATCTGTTAAGCATACCAAATACCTAGAGATCCAAAAAAAATATAAAACTTTTTATGATTCCCATGAAGCAAATAAGCTTCATGGTAAATTACTAATACACTATATGGAATACATCTGAAGGTATCTTAAGCTAAAAATAAGTGAAACATTAAATAAATGTTAATATTGCAATTAAAGTATTTTTTAGCAAATCATTTCCTGACCTTTTGAATTCTAGGCTTCTCATCACTCTATATCCTTCCCTCAGATGAGACTAGAAATGCTGATAATGGAGGACATAACTTATCAGTTAATTTGTGATTTCAGAAGACTGAGACTGAATTTCAGAATAAGCAGCAGTAAATATAATAAGACAGCAGTAAATACCATTAGTGTTTTTTTCCTACATCAAGTAAAATTAAAAATATATATCATCTCTTCCCGTAAAATTATCAGAGTTTGTGTATTTCTTAAAGCATGTTAGAGACCATCCTACATAGCTGTATACACATCTGCATTAAAAAAAACCAAAACAAAAAACTAAACCAAACACAAAAAAAAGGTAGCAAACAAAAAATCACAGTGAATTTGTTCTAACAATGAAATGGGAAAATTTAAGTCTTGAGCAACCTAGACTAACTCTCACTTTTAGCCTACTTTGAACAGTAGGTTGGACAATGTGGCCTCTACAGGCCCCTTTTGACCTAAATTTTTCTGTCATTCTAAATTCAAAGTAAAATGTAACATAAGGGCCTATCTAGAAACACATGAAAATAATTTCAGTCTCAGTCATTAATAAAATATGTCATCTTATCTGCTGCATAATTCACCACACATGACTAACTGGGTTCCAGAGGTATGTCTGACTTCACTGGTGTGTGTACACAGCTAAATTCATCAACTGGTTCTTTATGCATTTTTGGCAGTTAAATATTGTGGGCTTTGTTGGTCTGATATGAACCCTGATGAGGTTATTCTCCTAAAACTGAGGAAGATAAGTGTTGTCATATGTACATCAAGTGAATATGTAGAAGTGGGTATCAGCAGAGCTTATCAGCAGTGCTGAGTACACAAAAATATTTCTTTCATTTGTGTCTCAAACACAGTGATTTTAATAAAACAAAACAAAACTAAGCATACAAACAACAAAAAACCACACAAACCTTAATGACCCTGTAATTCCTTTTAGGAGAGATTTTTGTACGGATTTGTTATTTCACAATGATGCTATTCTTCAAGTTAAAATCAGAAATTTCTTCTTTGAGGCTAAAGTGCACAGTTTACATAATACTAAATTCCCTCATTAAAGTGAATCATGGTCCTTTTCTTTCATTATATTCCTGTGGAAAAATTCAACTACTACAAATTTTAGAAGAAGCCTGTGTAAGATATATAGTGCAATACATTTTTGAACATAACTTTAAGGAGTCTAAATTGTCTTGTGTATTGTGATTTCTTTGGTTGTTTCACTTTTTCAGCTACTGATAATCTGAACTGTTTAAAGTCCTGTTTCTATGTCTTACTATAATCTATAATAAATATAGGGTCCATAAAAGAGAGTCAAATTTTCTATTAATTCCTCATTTACTATTTAAAATGATTTTTTCAAGTAATGCAGGCTACAAACTTTTAAGGCAGTTTCCTTTCCATGATAAATTATTATTTGGAACAGCCATCTGTCACACACAGTTCTATTTACCAAACAATTAAACATGAATTGTGCTTTTTTGTTTCTTAGGTTAACAGGATTTCATCTTCCTCCACCTGTGACAAGTACAAAATCTGTATTTTCACTGCGCTTGACAAGTGACTTTGCAGTTAGTGCTCATGGGTTTAAAGTTTACTATGAAGGTAAGACATTCTTAACAAAATATTCTGTTTTTTTGTCCTCTGATCTCTATGCATAAAAGAGCCTTAAGCATCCCACAGAAATATACAAAAATACACATATAACCTTATCTAAGTTACAATATTTGCTTTTCATGTAATCACTCACAGATGCATAGAGTCATATCTCAAAACAAAATAAACTCTGCAATCTATAGTCCCATCCAGACAAAAATATTTTTTGATCTCTAATAATGGCAAGTTCTTTTAATTCTGAAAAATTTAATTGTTATTGTTCTGGTCCTTCTTACATATGCTTATTCAAATTAATGTCAAGACATTACTAGTTAGTTTTGAATTTCACTGGATAATGGCATCTGCAAGTTTTATGGATGGATTCCTTCTCATATGTTTGCAAAGGAGAAATGCTGACTCAGTTCTCTGAATTGACATAAAGCTATTTCTCCATAGCAATTTTCACAATTGTCTGTTGTTTTCACACAGATACTGAAGTTAATGAGCTGGAACATGTATTCCTGAAGTCCAGAAGTTCATAGTATTGTATATGTATGTTCCAGAAAGGATCTTGTTCATGATCAACTTCAGTATAGTAGTGTTTGAAGAGTTGGTTTATATCATTAATTCATTTTTAAACCCATTTCTTGGTACCAGGGACTATGAACTCTAAAAAGTTTTTGTAGGACATAAAAAGAAAATATTTTTCTTGTTTTATTTGTTATAGTGTTTTGTGATTTGTTTTTTTCCTTTTTGTATTTTCCCCCCTCTTTTTTAAAAACACTTGGTGTTAAGATATTTGATTTTTCTGTTTCCATGAAGTGTCTCTGTCAACAAAGCTGGAGCTATAGTAAACTGCCTAGAGAAGTTCTGAGGTCATTGTTGTACCCTACTTGGTCCCATCTGCAATAGAGGCTAATCTCTGAGAAAATAACTAGCTAAATAGCACTTTGATAGCTAGGAAACTATTCAAAAATGAGTAATGCAATGAAGGACTGCCATAGAAATACAGTCCAAAATCACTCTGGAGTAAAATGTCTTCAGCCGCTGGTATAGTTTACCTTCAGGTATGATGCATTAGAATTCTACTTAATATAGAAATTCCCTCCTATATATAAAAACATGAAATGAAAAACATAAAACAATTTTTAGGCCCTTCTTGTGTTATAGAGAAAATAGCTGAAATGATTACACACTGTCTTTTTTTGGTTGGGAGGGTTCACATAAAAACGATATAATTTAGGAAAGAGAAAATCAGACTATATGTAACTGGTTTTGTCTAGATTATAGATACTCTGCAGTCTGTTAATTTTTCAAGCATTTGGTAACTGTTCAGCAGCAACATTATTAAAAATGTTATATTAAAATGCACTATGCAATTCCTAGGATTTTTAACTATGCAAAATATAATGTATGCTTCTCATGCATGAATTGAATTCATTATGTAGAGTATCATCTGTCCTTCTCATAAACATTTTACAGAAAGATTTTGCATTGCTAATGCTTACAGACAACATACTATGCTTCTCAGTTATGATCGAGAATGATTAAAACTAAAATGGAAGATTAGCTATAGACTTCAGCTTGCACATATGACTGACTCCTCACATAGTTCATTTCCAGGTGAAAATAACATGCTGATTAATAGAACACAAACTCCTATCTCAGTCTGAGGAAATTTTACCTTCAATCACAGAAATTAGCATTTTAGAGCAAAACATAAACTTGAACTTCGATACTCATCTTTTTTGAAACTGATGTTTCATTTTGTGAAATTAAGAATTTTCAAAAAATTTAGGCTGGATACCAGAGTTTTAGTGGAATGGAGTTTCCCTTACCACAGCCAGATCTACTGTTTTAAGACCTGAATCAAGGTAACTTCATTTTGTCAGAGAATTTTTCTTTCAATATCTGTTTTTTTCTGACTTCATGTGAAGCTATCCTCTTTATACTCAGATAGCAAAGAAATGAAAACTCATTACATTACAGTGCATTCTTTAATGCCTCTTTCCTTGATGGGAGAAAATAGATGTATTTAAATGATAATCACATCAGGGCAATTTCCATTTCTGGTCTTTTTCTATTCTTTGTGAACATGTATAACCCTGCAATCAACATTTTAAGATCTGGTTCTGCCAGTTTTCAAAAATTTTGATTGCCCAGTAGCTCCTTCTTAGCTTCTTGATTAAATATCTGCATATTTAGTACCCTTAAATATCTGGCCTCATAATTTAAAGCTTCATTATGGATATGTAATTTGAAATTTAAGATAGAAATTATTAGCAACCTATCATTGCAATAAAGCAAAATGATAGAGGTGGCATGAGAGGATAGGGTGAGAAGTAGTGACATATATCTGCAGGGATTAGATCCAGTTGTAGTTTGAAAAAGAAGAAACATACTTTTCATAATCTGAAATAATTTAAAACAATTTCTTCTGAAATGTTTTGAAATAGATGGTATAGGTAGATGGTTACATGGAATCTTTTATTGTTCACTATTTTAAAAAAGCAAACAACAAAAAAATCCCTAAAGCCTCTAAACATCTATTTTTCTGACTTCTCAATCTCTTGACAAGTTTGCAGGTGAGCTGAAAGTTGACAAGAAACTCCAGAGTACCCAACAGAATCTATGGGAGATATGAATCTGTGGTGGACTTCCTTGATCATAAAGCACAGGAACATACTCATTTTCTGATCTCCTCAGAACAAAAATGTTTATGAAAAGATATAAAATTATATTTTTAATAGAAAGACTATGCTGAGCCACCATATGTAAGCCACTGCAATTGCATTCAGTCAAACCAAGTGCACTACAGACCACAAAATATCGACTCTGGCCTGCTAAACATTAATATCATAAGCCTCAGTCTGCAATCTGTGTCCCTACATTCTTCTCTCCTCTTCTTCTTTCTTTTCTCACCCCCTTTCTTTCTTCTATGTCAAATGGCATATTTGAGTTATCTTTGGTACTGTTATGCACAAACTTCTTCATGTTCAGCTTCTTTATTATGCAGAAAAGAACACATCCGATAAACATACCTCTCTATATAGCACAATATCCCTCTAGAAAAATTATTTAATGAGAGAAAACAGGAACAGATTACTCAAAAGTAATAGACTTCACTTATAGTGACAACAGAAAATGGTGAGGTGCACTAAAAATTAAGGAGGGATTTTAAAAATACCCTGGAGCTAATTTTATCACTGTCTAGTGACACAGCATTGCTGGTTGGAGTGAGAAAAGGTGAAGTTCTAAGTCTGATTCTGTGCCTGTTTTGTTTGTTTGTTTTTTTCTGGAGAGCTTTCTGTGGAGGTTTTTTAGTAGCTTTCAGGCTCTCTACAACATGTATAGGTATTAATATCTGGAGAAGGAATGCTATACTTAATCTCATATTTGATAATTTAGGCTAAGTATCATGTATCTGTACCCTTTTATTTTATTTCTGGTGGGATAATTTGGTTTTGGAATAGAAGAATTCGATGCACTTTTCCATTTCCTGTTGTCCTAAGATACATAAGGAGCTTTATTCATTGAGAGTACAGGAGGAGAAATACAGCTGCTGAGAAAGAAAGCAACATAGCAGCTTGGCTACACAGCAAAGGGGATTCAGTAGCCATAGTCCTGCTTTGAACAATGCTTCCTTCTGTTCTCACTGTGTTACTTTACAGCTGTTAAACAGGTAGCTGACATTGCTAAAATCATTGACTTCATTAAGAAATGTACTGCTAGAATTTATGGCAATCTTTATTCAAGTTAAATATGATAGACATTTTTGTGTTATCCTATTGGCCATGGCAAAGAATAAAAAATATTTAATATGTAGATTACTTTTTAGTGAAAACTCTGAATGCCCAGGAGGTAAATTGTAAATATTTATAACAGTGGTATAAAATATAACTTTATCTGGTTTGTACTGCTGCACATAATTTTAAAGCTGAGTTATAAAACTGAATTATTAGACACTGTATAGGTAATGAAATGGTCTTAATGTTTGAACTGGAGTGCTGCTATGGAGTTCAGCAATTCTGCTGAAATGTTTTTGAGAGGGATTTGAGAGCAATGTTAAAAATTTCAAGAATGATCACAGCTTTATGAATAATGGGAGATGGGGAAGCAAAGAAGGAAGCAGATGGTGTTTATTAACAGAATAGGATTTTCATCTAGTGACTTCTGTGGACTCATCATGCTTTTTTTTTCAGCAATATTAAGAAAAAACTGGTAGCTGATGTACAGCATTATTGAAGCATGTAGATAAGAAGTACTAGTAGGACTTAAATATGCCAGGATGTGGATGCTAAAAATAATTTTGGCAGTTAGTATAAAGTTGCGAATGTGAACAAATAGGATAAACTATTTTTAGCTCTGTGCATATCAGAATTCAGGAATGTGGCTACACATAATCTAAATCTTGGATTCAGGTAAGGTTCATGAAGTCCTAGCTATATAAAACTAATAATATCATTGCTAGCTTAATATAAAACTTAAAGGAGTACTAATTAATTATTGTTTATTATTGGAGTGCTCTCTACAAGAAATCCACTGAAAAATTGTTTGCCAGGTTGGAGTTGTAAACGCCACAGAATTTAAGCTGGAAATTTGTCACTAAGCTTGCTACCTGATGGATACTACAGGCTTTTTGTTGTTGCTCTTCACATCTTGCCATCACCACTGTGGATATGCCTGGTCATTACATTGCTTCAACAAGAAAGGAAAGGAAAGGAAAGGAAAGGAAAGGAAAGGAAAGGAAAGGAAAGGAAAGGAAAGGAAAGGAAAGGAAAGGAAAGGAAAGGAAAGGAAAGGAAAGGAAAGGAAAGGAAAGGAAAGGAAAGGAAAGGAAAGGAAAGGAAAGGAAAGGAAAGGAAAGGAAAGGAAAGGAAAGGAAAGGAAAGGAAAGGAAAGGAAAGGAAAGGAAAGGAAAGGAAAGGAAAGGAAAGGAAAGGAAAGGAAAGGAAAGGAAAGGAAAGGAAAGGAAAGGAAAGGAAAGGAAAGGAAAGGAAAGGAAAGGAATTATTAAATTGCATAAATAGATACATTTAAAAGAAACATACTAAATCTAACAAAGTAACGTGTTAGACATAAGTCGATATATATTGTCTATTTTTACTTCTATTCAACATGTTGGATAACAAGAAGAAAAAAATTGTACTGGAGTTTCTGTATTTTGTCTGAATGTACGAATATCTGCCAAATTGTCTAGGAAGTCCCAGAAAATTACCTAAGAAATCCTTTTTGTCCTGGAATACTAGCTTGGATGGAAAACATCCCACTAATGCCTCTTCATGGACTTGTATCTACGACAGACTTTTATGCCATTCCTAATGTCAGATGCATAGTAAAGGTGTAGCACGAAGACAATCAATCCCTTATGAAATTTTGCCATGGTGCTTCTACATATTTTACCTATATGCTGTACTGGTTGCACTATTCCTGTATAAGCCCAGAGGAAGTAGAGAGAAAAATAGCTCCATGGACTTAATTTTCAAAGCATTTCACACTATTTTTATGATACCACAACCACTGATTTGACTAAAGAATAACTTCTGGAAACAAAGTTAGCTCTTGAAGACATGAAGCTTTAAGAAACTTTCTTTGATCTCACTGATCACTCTGCCTGACTTAGAAGTAAGACTTTTTAATTTTGATTTTTTGAACTTCCAGCCACTGGCTTTTGTTCTGCTTTTATCTGCTAAATTATAGAGCCTTTATTATTAGCATCTGTGAGTTCTTATGGAGATTCTTAAGCACTGCAGTAAAATCTCAGGCTTCAGAGTACTCTTTCTCTTTAATATGGGCTTTTGATGGGCTTTTGAAGCATTAACATAAACTAATTTTCCAAATAATGAATTATTTTCTGTCATTCCTCTGCATTTTCATCATTTTATGACAGCTGTGTGAAAAAGGGCTCTAATCAGTACACTTGTCTGACTGAGGCCTGCACTTGATCACCATAACCTGTCCTATTTTATTAGATCTTTTTTTTAGCTTTCAGAGCAACCTCTCTGTGTCCTGCATGTGTGAGGGTTTAAAGGCTGAGTGCCAGCAACTGGAGCCAGGCTGGGGGTGTTGGTCACCCTGGTCTGGTGTCAGCTGCTGGAGAGCCTGGGGTGAGGAGTGGGTGAGGGTCTCAGCTGCTGCTCACTGGGGTGGCAATGTTGTGTGTCCCTAAAAACAGCTCTCAGGAGGAGCTTGTGGGAGTGAAGCAAGTGAGGGGCTCAGTGCCAGTGTTTGAGGAAGCCGTGTGAAGGTGCTGAGGCACCATGATGACAACTTCAATCTTCAGCTTCTCCATACTGGGAGTGCTTGGTCATTCACCTGCACACTTCCACCTGGACTAACCAGCAGAAAGGAAGTTCTGGGTCTAGGGTGAGGTATCAGGAGGATGGGGACTCCATGCTGGAGAAGTGGACCAGTACTGCATGTTTGCTAGTAAGCATCAAGCTGGACCAGCCAGTGATGAGGGCACCCCTGGGGCCAGTAAGGGGGCCTGGAATCTGTGTGGGATTGCCAGTCAGGCAGAGGGATCATGCTGGTACTTGTGGGACCTGTGAATGTAGGTGTGCTCATGAAGCCAGGTAATTCTGAGTGTGTTCCTGCAGGAATGACCCCCTGTGTCTGTTGGACAAAGAGAGGGTTTGGCCACTGGTGCTCATGTTCAGGGGGTGCTGTCAAAGCAGTGTCCTGCCTGTGGCAGTCTGTAGCCCATCCTGTCAGTGTCTTGTGTGTGTTGGTGTGTTTCTCTTGGATACTTGCCCAGCTGTGAAACTGGTAAAATCTACAAACGGGGAAGCAGTAAGAAAGTCCATTGGCTTGAGCCACATCCCAGGCTCTGTGCCCAGGCAAGAAAATGTCCAGGTTTCAGAACTGCTGGAGGCAGTGGCCAGTTGCTGCTGGGAGCAGTGGCCACTTATTATATCCTTTCAGATGCCTAAATGTCATTTGGGTTCACCAAGCATAGTTTGCCCTTGGTAAGTCTGTGCTAACTACTCCAAATTAGCGTCATCCTTCAGGGGATGAAAAATGGATTACAAAAATGTGCTCTTTAGGCTACTTCCAGAAATTGAGGGAAGGAGTATTAGTTTATAGTGCCTGTAGTGATCCCTCTTGCTTTCATTAGGACAAGTGTATCACTAATCTGTCCAATCATGAAGGACTACAGCTGATTGCTATAATTTTCCATGGATTATGGGCAATAGCTTTTCAGTCAGGGTCGGACAGCTCTTCTGGTGAATCTGTGAATTGAATATATCCAACTTTTTGATGTAAACCCAGAACTAATTACCTCTCTCCTTCCCAGCTGGACTGATACATGAACAGGTTACTCATTATGAAAAAAGATGAACGCAAGACATGGAGTTCTTTGGTCTTTCCATATTGAATATTATTGTCTTTGTCACCTGGTGAATCTGCAATCTTCCACATCCTTTTTTTGCCACTAGCATATTTTTAAAATCCCTTTGTACAATCCGTGAAACACTTCCTTGGCCTTTGACCTGAGTTTTGTTACTAAGCACCATTTCTGTACGCCTTTCTTGCTGTCCATCCTTTCCCCCACTTTTTTTTTTTTCTCTGTACTTCTTTGCATTTTAGTTCATTAAGAAGCTCCCTTGTTAGCCTCATGAGTCATTTGCTTAAGTTCACTTCCCCTTAAAATAGTTGGGATGTCATTTAAAACAATCAGCCATCTCTCTGACTGCACTTCCTCCCCATAATTGCTTCCCAGGAGATTCTGCCTAACAATTCCCCAAATAAATCCAAATATGATGTCTTAAAGTCTAGTGTCCCGATTTTAGTACCTACTTCTCATCCTTCTTTCTAAATCTGGGCTCAATTTTCTTGTACTCTGTAGTTAGGTCCCTGTTCCCTGAAAAGAGTATTTTTAAAGGCCCTCCTTCTGAGTTTAAAATGTCTAAATGCGATTACATTCTTATTTGCATTGATCAGGTAGTTTCATTTCTTCCCAGCAGTCCTACTTGTCTTCTGATGAAGTACAATGATTATGAAGCCCAAATCCTTGGAGACAGCTGTGTAACTAAGCATTGGTCTGCTGGATACACTTGCAGCCAGAGCTTTTCTCCTAGTCAGAAGGATTGAAAGGGATACCAACACCTCAAGGGATCACATGCTCCTCATTCTTCCTCTTAGAATCCCATATCAGCTTAGATCAGCTTAAGATTTCCCTTGGCCATTTTATTACCACTCAGATGAGTGAATAGCCTAAAGTGAGGCTGAAAAAAGCGCAATTGCTCTGTAAAATTATTGCCTGAGCTCCAGGCAAGAAGTACACAGTCCAAGACTGGAGGTCTGTCTTACAGGCAGGGGACTGTGCCATGCAGGAGGGATTATCTGAACACTAGAACCTCTCAAAAGCTCATTATGGATGGCTGTGTCACTTTAACTGTACTTTAGCATAGTGATAATAAAGATTGTTTCTGCTGCCAAATATTTGTCATCCTATTTTTAGGAGAATATGTGATGAATTCATCTAAATAGACTTGTCATTCTCTTCCCTGTTCTTTCATTTGAAAAATAACATGTAATTTTTAGGAAAAAAGCTCATGCACATGTGCTTGATTATAGATCTAGTGTTTTATTCTACCATAATTAGCAGTTAGACTTTTGTGGTTGTTGAGTGCTAAATTTTCTTTGATAAATCTTTTTAAAAAAAGAAATAATTTGATTGATTAGAGAGCCACAGAACACGCATAATTTTGTTCCAGACAAAATGAATGGAAATATATTTATTTGCTTTAACATTTGCAAAAAAAGTCATTGTTTGAAAGTTAAAAACCAATGAACAGCTTATCATTTCTTCTGCCTTGAGAAAAACTTAATTATTGGGGAAAAAAAGATGTCTCTCTCTCTAGTCTGGTAAAAATCCACTTACTATCTCAATGTTCTGTTTAATTTATTTCTTTCAGAATAATGTTGTTAAATAAGCCATATTTGTCAACTTATGGTGCTGCAATTTATCATTTTGATACATGCCTCATATTGAAGCTTAACTAAGACAGTGATTAATTTGAAATCTTAATTATATGTCAGCCTTACTTTAGATTTTTTTTTCTTATATTTTCAATGTCATTTTTCATTTAAAGAATAGTTGAATATATACTGCAAGCCTTGAAAGAAATTTCCCAAGAGATTCTAAGGTTTTCTTGGTGAACTTACATTCTGCAGCTACTGGACTGTCATATTGTTAAGTACAGTACCCTGACCAAAAAAAAAAAAAAAAAAAAAAAAAAATCATAAGGCAATCTAATTTAAGATTCACATTTTGATCCCATGTCTAGACAAGCAGTGATAACTGTAATCCAGTATAGCTGAAATAGTATTCTGCAGGAACCAGTATATACTTCTCACTAAAATACCTAATTAAATGCAGCTCCATGTTTATAAGCAGGTGCTTTCTTCCAGTTTTAAGTAACAGCTCAATGAAATTTTGAAATAGTCATTCACAGTAGCAGACTTTGAAATATCCATACGATTCATAGAAATGAAACTGCTGATAAGTACCACTTACACATCTAGAACTACATGGCTTAATCCTTCAATCTGCCTGTGGGTTTTTGATAGCATTTTGGCTTTGATTTGTGATAGCTTTGACAGAACTTCTTAGTAATAATTTCAAAATATAGAGATCTGCAAGAACAGGTTCAGTATGCCAGCATGTAATCTTAAAAATGCTTCAAAGACAGGAACTCTGCAGATGGAGAAATTTATTTATGAAGAGAACATAATAGAGCATAATACAGAGCAGTAACCTAAAAGACTCATTTGTCATCTTAACAGATTTTCAAAATTTGCAAGTTTTTCACATTAGTTAAATTTATAGTTTGTATTTGGACACTTAGATCTATAAAAGGTAGTCATACTGTTGAGCACAAATTATGTGCCATGTAAAATGCTTGGAAATAGGAGAACTGTAAACATCCAGTTATGTCAGTGACTAACATTATCCTGAACAGTACCAGTATAATCATTTAGTGGTGATTATGACAATGTTTTATTTAAAGAGAAAATCAATTGCTTACTCTGGACTGGAATTCTCAGCCTATTAAAATAAAATGAAATTTGTCAGAAGTGTATTTTGAAAGATATTTACTTTTTTGAACAGCTCTTAGAAGAGAATTTCTCAATAGACTATGAGGCCATACAAGCAAAACTCAGTGCAAATGTAGAGAGCTTTGAGAAGGATGGATAATAATATTGTGGAACTAGACGGTCAGTCAAGTGCCTTTCAATTTGAAAAAAATAGTTTAAACAATTGAAAGTAACTTATAATTAAATTATATTATATAGATATGAAATAATTGAATAAAAGTCAATATTAATCTTCTCACTGGAAGAGACATTCTCCTTTGAATATCTGAACATCATAAAGAAAAATTCATTCCTTTGCCAGGTGACAATAGGCCACTAACATTTCATGGACCACCAGTGGCATGCTACAGCTAAAAATTATTTAGTTAAGCTGCTTACCTAAGATGAATAGTACAGATGTATTTACTTTTTAAATTACAAAATCTTTATTTTTATTTGAATTTAGCAAAATGTTGTTCTACCCTTATTCTTCTGTCTGTGTGCTCCCAAGCCATGTGTTCATAGTTCTTTTAGGATCAGATACCGTTGCCACTTGCAGCATTCAATTCCCAGTCTCTCTAAAGATATAATCAACGTTGATGCACTTCGTGCCAGTTGTAGAGCTGATTTTGTGGTGAAATATGCATCCTGTGGGAAATGATTTGAAATCACAGGGTAAGAAAATGCTCTTAAATGATGGCTTCTCAACATGAAGTCCAGGTCTGAACTGATGATATAGATATAAAATCTGTGTTAAATGCTTATTCTTCTCAGCACCCTGTCACTCCAGATTACTAGTTAATAGTAAGCAGACAGATGACAAGAATAAGATGTTTATAGGCAAATATTGTTGTTAAATAACAATGTGCTGTGTCATCTTTAATTACAGCGTAGCATTGCTCAGTTCTGCACTTGTCACAAGAGCTCATACTGCAAGCAATAAGAATGTGTTATTCTGGGCATGAAGCATCTTCCTTTGGAAAAACTTTCTTCTTCCACCCACAATTCTGCAACTGTCACAGCTAAAATACATTACAGCTTCACATATTGTTGAGATGCAATGAAGTACAGATACCTCATCTGGTTCCAATCCCCAGCCATGGGCAGGGGCACCTTCTACTAGACTAGGCTCGTCAGAGCTCCATCCAGCCTTACTAGACTAGGCTTGTCAGAGCTCCATCCAGCCTTACTAGACTAGGCTTGTCAGAGCTCCATCCAACCTTACTAGACTGGGCTTGTTAGAGCTCCCTCCAGCCTTACTAGACAGGCTTGTCAGAGCTCCATCCAACCTGAACTTGAACACTTCCAGGGATGTGTGGTATTCAGTTGTCTGGTCAGCCTGTTCCAGTGCCTCATCACCCTCACAGCAAAGAATTTTTCACAGAAAAACAGACTACTCTGGGTTGGAAAGGACCAACAAGGAATATTGAGTCCTACTGTTAAGTGAATGGCTCATGCCAAGATCAATCCTGAGACTTTGGCATTATTAGCATTGTGCTCTTTTTCATACAGTCTAATCCACCATTTGAGTCACTTCTTCTTTATCATTTAAATACATCTTTATCATTTAAATATATTTTATTTATTTACTATTCATAGGATATTTCATAAGTACAGCATAAAATAACATTTAATAAAATCAAGAAAAATTGCTCAAAACTAAGGAAAATAAATCAAAGGAATAAGCTCTTGAAAGATTAAAATGCAAAAGGAGACAGAACCTAAGCATTGATGAAACATTTAATTATATGTGCAAAACAATAGGAAGACTCTTATAACATGAGTTCCTCACATTAGTGTTGGTGAGCAATGCATTTCAATTTTGACCCATGGACCAAGACAAGTAAGCACAGTACTAGAGAAGTTTTCAGGGAGTTACCTGAAAACTTGGTGTGATTAAGTCAGAAAGAGAGCAGGAAAAGGAATTGAAAAAGCAGTGAAGAGAAAATTATTTTAATTTGATTATTTAATATCTCTATTACTTTTGGGGTCTTACAGACTTCATCTGTATCCTATTGTCATGTTCCTTTCTTCCTCTCTTGTCAGCACTCACCTGGTTATGTAGGGAGCAATATCATGGAAATAATACAGATGAAAACAATTTTTTTTGCATCTGTGTTATTCCCTCATCCCCCATCCTCATTCCAGGTCCAGCCAGCTGTATAACTCAAAAACACCAACAGGAACCCAAGCAACCAAACTCATAAATGATATAAACACAACTGATGGTGTGAGAAAACATAGCTCCATTACAACAGCACATTTATTTTAATTTAAAACGTTTATTAAACTACATCTTGATGCACCACATTTAATGCAGAGTGACAATAGGAGGTTATAGCAGTCTTAGAGTTGTAAATCGACTCACTAAATATCTGCATTTCAATGCTTAAAACCTGCTGACAGATTTACTCACATAAAACTGATGCTTGGTGCTTAGAAGAAAATGGAATGTATTTTGGATTCCCATGATAGTTTTGAGCTGCAAAGGCTCCAAGAAGCAAGTTTGTCATGTTTGGTTCTGGGTCTTTTATGACAGGATTACACAGCATGTCTGTTATATTCACTTGAATCCAGTTTAATCAGTATACAGACTTGAAATGATAGACTAAAAATGAAAAAATAAAGTCCTAAGATGAAATTTGTATTGTAGATTGAAAATAGTTACAAAAGAGAAACTTAAGAATTTGAAATCTTTAAACTGATTTTTCTTCTGAACTCTTTCAATTTCCCTTGAGGTGGAGATCTCTTTTTTCCAGCTTCTCATCTGGAATGCCTTTTGTTTTAAGTTTGGCCTTTCTGTGTGAGATATTTCAGAGTATCCTTTCACTGCTCACTTCTAAGAGATGGAGTTCTTTTCTCTTCTTCTGTCTCTATATTTGAAAACTTAAATCAAGTTTATTTATTTGACACACAGAATGTTCTGAATTGTCCATGAAAATCACGATATGCATCAGCCTTCACTGCCAGTACTACCTATGGTAAAAATGCAAAAGAAGGAAAAAAGGAATTTTTCCTTCCTGGTTTTCTGTGATTGGTTTCCTTTCTTAGGAGTTTTTTTTAACTTTCATTTTAATGGCATTGTTTCTATAGCTCTCTCCTTTAATCCCAGTATATTATCTTGTAAGTGGCATTTTTGGACTCCTACATCTGCTTGTAACTCCTGTCACGTGTGAGGGATTAGGTGGTCAGGACTCACTACACAAGTCTTCCAATACACAATACAATGCTGATGTCAATATTCTGTATTGTCATTGCAGACATCCTGTACAGTAGAGGGTAGAGGTAAACAATTCCAGAGTACTACTCCATTTTTGTCCTTACTACTGGCTATAAAATAAGCATAAATAACTAGGACTTGTAGGTGTATAGGTAAGTCATATCTGGCCACACTGCAACACAGTTTTTTATCTTCGTTCCCATGACTGTACATATTTGAGTATTAATATTTTTCACCCATTCCCCAGAAATCTTAATCAGGTTTACACAGTTCTTACATAAGTGCATGTGACATGGTGAAAAACATAAGAACTTGTGGCATTACTGCTGTTCCTGCCTTTGGGGTACAGATGAGCATTACATTGACTCCTGGGGCAGTTGGGACTTTCAACTCATGAGAATACTGAAAGGCTACAACAGTATTTCAATTAAACTCATCCTCTCCTCATCAGAGCACTAACAAGTCAAAATCTCTTCCATAGTGCTACCGTCAACCAGCTTGTCTGATCATTTACCTGTTATTTGCTGGTAGGTTTATTTTATGATTTTTTGCCTATGCAACAAAGGCAAGAGTAGCTTTCAGTCTCTTTCTGAATTTGTCTGCTTCTTTGATAGACTAAAACTAGGAAATTTACAGAATTTACTTAGATTTGCTCTATATTTAATTATATGGTCTACAGATCTGGCCTAAATATGTTTCCATTCCTGATCAAAATTAGAACTTCATTACAGTTCATCTGATCTGTTGACTCTTTTTTGTCTTTGAGACTAAATTAATTAATAATTATGTAAATTAATTTTGTTCATAGATCTTCTATGAGCAGGAATAATTGAAAAAATCAATACATTGGTGCAAAGCCGAATTGAATTTCCGGTTTACTTTTCTTTTTTGGTAATGAATATTGCTAATTGTGCTCACACCATTTGAAGAATAAAAATTTAAGATTTACATGTACATAATCTTCTAGTTTTAATCTGTGTAAGTTTAGCATAGGAAAACATCAACATTTCACTTATCTCAGAACCTGCACAGAATTCTTAGGATGGTTATCAACTAATTTTACTTTAGGAACAAAATGCATGAACTAGTCAGTTGTAACAGGGCATCAATTGAAAGTCACCTGTCTTATTCTGCGGCAACAATTCAGTCTGTTTATTTGTTATACAAAACAAACTTAAATATTCTTATGTATCCACATGTTAAAGAAGTAGATTTGTTAAAGGGCAATACCATTATGGTTTTGAAACAAATTAAAAGCTTTATTTGAAGGCTTGAGCTACAGACCTTTGTTTTTTGTGTAAATATTGTAACAGACATCTAGTGTTGATTTTCACATTACAGAGAAGTTCACCTTCAGGGAAAAAATAAACCAATAATAATAAATAAAAAATAAAACTTTCTGTGATTCCACTCAGACTGCTTTGAATATTTTTCTTTCTTTAGACACTCATAGATATGCTTACTCTTTTTAAAAAGAAAATTAATGTATCAGGAACACCTGTTCATGTCATTCTCAGGAACTCCAGTTCATGTCATTCATTTGGGCCTAAAATCATCTTGTCTTTACTGGGTTGTTTTGAGAAAACATAGAATGTAATAGAATATTATTTTATTAAGAATAGAATATTCTTTTCTTGTAACAGGATAAACGTAAGCTTCAACTACTTGTTGCATGATTCAACAGTATACCCAGGGAGCAATGAAAGTTAATAGCATGCTGTGCTGCATCAGTGCAAGTATAGTCAGTAAACCAGGGAAAGCAAATTTTCCCACAGCTTTTAAGTCTGGAATATGATATTCATTGTTGGATCCTCAGTGCAAGAAAGATGCTGATACAATGCAGCAAGTTCAGGGAACGGTCACCCCGGAGCACTCACCCTCCAAGCAGAGGTGAAGGGAAATGTGCTCCTTCAGCCTGGAGAAGAGTTTCTGGGGACAGGAAGGTGTCACAGCATCCTTCAAATACTTACATGGAGCTTAGAGAGAAGTGTCTTCATTGAAGTGAATGGAATGACAGACACACTTACCAAAAAGGTCTAGAGTGATTGTGGAATCTCCTCTTCAAGATCTCTTCTCCTAGTTGACCCTGTTTCGAGCAGGAGGTTGGACTAGAGCTCTCCTGAAATTTCTCCAACCTGAATTATTTTACGACTCTATACTAAGTAACCCGTAGAAAGCAACCAAGATCAATAATTTTAACTTTCTGGTTTAATATGAATGTCTAATGTGCGTTCCTGAAAGGATTATTTTCCTGCAGATACAGACAGATTTTGAAGTTGGATTGACGTAGATACAATTAAATGTAATTTTATTGTCAGAGAAAAGCAAAGGCTGGACAAAGAACCTGAAACTGAGGATCACTGGGTCGGTTTCACACAGGCTGTGCTCTCTTCAGTGGGACAGTCACACAGGGGCTCAACATGGGTAGCAGAGCCTGGGGCTGGGAACAGGATGAGGGCCAGGCTGGAGATAAAGTACCAACATAGTGCTGAAAGTCCTTACAGAGCTAAGCTCACTACACAGGGCCAAAACATCTGTGCAGCAGACATCTGAAGACTGGCTGAAGGGAACTAATGGATCCAGACTGGGATGAAGTGAGACTCCTGGGTCCATAGGTAGAAATGTGTATCCCAGTTGATGCTGATCAAGTTCTATGGCTGCCTTCAGTGCCTTGATATTTAATCTGTCTCAGGTTATTGAAGATATTTTTACTTAGGGTCTATATGTTGTACTTTTTTTTTTTTTTTGAACATTGATATCTTCAATTGTGTAGATTCTGCAGTTCTTCTATGTATCTTGAAATCTGTAAATAAGCAGACATGCTCTCTTAATCTTTACTATATTACTAATTCTTTATATTTCTGAATTGACAAGTCAGAAATACCACCAAGTCAAGTTCCATAGGGCAACAATTTTAACATTTGTAACCAGGTGACTTCTACATTCAAAATAGCTCATAAGGCATGATGAAAGTGTTTACAGTGCTAAATTTATTTTATCTCAGATAATTTTTTTGGACTTTAAAATTATCCTCTGAAAAGGAGGTATTTTTTTCCCATTGATTTTCTGGAAAGCATTGTCTCTTAATTTTGAGAACCAAAATAAGAACCTAAAACCATGAAGATCTTAATAGAAAGAAGACTCCCCAGAGGGATCTGGGCAGGCTGGATTGATGGGCTGACACCAGTTATTTGATGCTTCACACTGGGGTCCTGCCTTTGGCTCACAACAACCCCCTGCACCACTACAGGTTTGGGGCAAAATGCCCAGAAAGCTGCTGGGTGGAAAAGGACTTGGAAGTGTTGGTCAACAGGCAGCTCAGCCTGAGCCAGCACGTGCCCAGATGGCCCAAGAGTCCAGTGACATCCTGACATGTGTCAGGACATGGACAGCATGGACAGCAGGACAGGGAAGTGAATATCTGATACTGAGCACAAACAAAACTAATCATTGATATTGACAGTGACTTTCCTTGATTTTCAAAATGTACCACTTTGTTATCTCATGAAATGAACTTAAGTGAATTATATTTTGGATATTTTTAAAGGGTCATAATTTATATGTTATATTTGAAAGCTGTGTAAAACACAGTTCCTACCCCTGAAAGGTTTGCAAGTTGAATGCTACAGATCATGCAATACAATACACAAGACAAAGGGCTGAGATAGTATATTTCTACTATAAGTTTATAAACTTTGATTAAAAGTCTAAATTACATTGCCAATACAGAATATGTTTTGAATGTTCATTCCTTCTGGACCATCATTAGAAAGTAAATTAATTAAATTGCATTAATTGAAGCTGCATAAACTCAACACAGCAAATTATTTTCATACTTTTTGGCTAATTTTTCTGGCCAACTACCAGCTCTGAAAAACATTAAATGTGGTTAAGTGGTTATCACTATCAATAAGGACTTGTGCCTTTTTCTATTTAAGCACTATTATCTCTACCCTGTGGCACATTAGCTCTTTAAATAGACAGCTCATTCCTTTAGCTTTTCTAGAAGCATTCATCTACTTCAACAAACCACTGAGAGCTTATTAGCAGAATTTATTTGTCTGTGACTTGTTTTGTAAACTGAAATTATTTAAAAAGTAAAAGAGAAAAAAAAGCAATAACAGTATATATTATGAAATAGTCCTAAAATTAAGGATTTTTTGTATTAATTTTTAAAATTTCTCTTCCTTCTTGTTTGTTTCCTTTAGTAATGGTCAAGCATTCTGTCATTTACTAGGAGTTATGTCATCATTGACTTATTTAAAAAAAAAAATCTCTGTAACTCATAGTACTATCATTAGAAATTCCACTGTAATATTAGACAGGCCTAATTTGCAAAAACGTGGCTTCACAGCCTGAACCAGAAAAGTAAAGAGGTTGACAAAAAGATTGAAATTTTGACAAAGGGAAGCAATCAATATCTGGCCTTATCAAAGAGCCTCAGGTAGGGAGGCAACGGATTGTCATTGAACTGAGACTTCGTGGAAAAATTGAGCAGTTCGAGAAAGAAAATTGGATTATCATGAACCTGAAAATGTGTTGAAAAGATAATAGGAATGGAAGTAGTTGACAGATTGTAGGAAAAAAAAAAAAACCAACTTCAGCTGATTTGTTGAAAATTTAAAAAAGAATAAAGGAATTTAAATCTTAAATGAGTAGCTCATCTTCCTAATAAGCCTCAATCTTACAGTAACATATGTAAAAGTCAAAATAGTTTCTAATATAGAAGAACAGATGCAGTAGATAAATAGCTTTGCAATATGAAAAAAGATTCCTGTCAGCAGGTTGGGAATTCCTTGTACTGATTAGAAAACCTCTTCTTAAAGAAAAGATCTAAATTTAAATTGCCACCCTGCTTGCAAATTTAGCTAAATTTGAAACGGGCGCTTATTCAAGGTCTGGACTCTGTGAACCTGTTCATTAACAGATAATCTGTAATGGTTGTCTCTCAGTCTAGATGGTTGCAGCTGTTCCATTAGTATGGACAATTAAGTATTTATTTCATCAGGGATTTCGATCTCTTTTATTCCAGGTGATTTCAAAGAAGCTGACTTTCTTTCTCAGCAAACTTGCATAACCCAGTAAAGATACTACTTTTCATATCTTCCTTTTCAGCTTTATTTTAAATGAGGAAAGTTTTTTCTCATTCAAAAATTTAGTATTAATAATATTATTTTTTGCACAAATTTTTTGAGTCTGTTCTTCTGACTTTGTTGTGAAGATCTCTAATAATTAAAAAATATCAAGGCAGAAAAGCATTAATTCATATAATCTGAATACAGAAGAATTAATATACTTCATATGTTTCAAACATTTAGGTAATCTTAGTAAGAAAATACTCTTTGCTACGTGAAAACCTTTTTTGTGGTGCAGTGAAAAACACAATTACATTGTAATAAAATCTTCTTGCCCAACTTAAGTATAATTCCTTAAAACAAAAACATTTCAAAATGTGGTCCTATTGGAGACTATATTAACAAAGGAAAATAAGAGATTATGCACAGCATGATAAATCATAGCGAGAGAGATGAAGATAAAGTTATAAAACTAAATATTCGCATTTATAACCTAATTCTGTTGCATTATTATCTATTGATTATGATTCTTTCCTGTATGGTTCACATTAGTGAAATACAAGTTTTATACTATTATATTGTTATATTGATGTATTTTTCCTTCATTCAAAGAAGCCAAGTGCCACTTTAAATATCCTGGCTTCTCATAGCAAAGGCAAGGCAAGAGTTTGTGTGAAGTCCCAGGCCTTATAAAGGAAAAAAAAAAAAATCTGGGTTAGTAGACTTGTTCTCATTTCCCATACAGTCTTACCAGTATGATTTGTGAGTAGGGGAAGGCCTGGTGGTGATTTCCAGAAAAGTTACTGGTCTATTAAGGAGCAACAAAACAGTAATGAAATTGAAGGCTTTTCTCATCCCCAGAACTCTACCAGCACCTTGCTAAATCTTCATCAGTACAAATGGCCCCTGATGATTTTTTATTCTTTCCATAAAGGAGCTCTATACAGTTTCATTGAAAAGTAAAAGAAAAAAAGAAATGGTGCTGTCTAATAAGCCATCATAAGATATTATTTGCAATTTGGAAGAAATATTAAACTAAACCAAGCTTAGTGTCTGACCAGTCTGGGGCTCATAAAACGTTAGCAGAGACTGGGATTTAATAGCAGCACAAAGTGGATTGGATCAGTGCTCACCACTGTTCAGGATTTAACTTTATCCTAACTTTAAACTGTTACAGGCAAACTAACAACTGCCAGAACTTCTGCCCAGTGCACTGTAACTTTCTCCCCACTTTTGTTATGAACATAACATTGTTGTGATGTCTTTAGCCAGCATACTGGGAAAACCTCCTAAATGCTACTATATCCTATTTTTTCAAGAACACAAGCAATATTGCATTTTAATTCTGCTATAAATGCAGTATTTAAATATTTTTAATCGAGACCGTAGTATTTTATTCAAGTAATTAATAAACCTATATTTGTATATGCTTTAGTTTAAATAAAATAATAGTTTTTTTCAGAGAATTACACCGTGGTGATAGAAATTGCTCTTTCATTGTCTTTGTAGGCATTCAATGAAGCTTGCAATGTTGAAGCAGTTTTTTATCAGCTAATGAAAGTAAACTTTATTAAAGCACCTTTTTTAAAATGGTATGCTTACTGCATTCTATGTTTACTATATTCAATTATTGCAAAATTCAATTAACCCTTTGTATGTTCTCTTTAATGTATTTATCTGTTTAAATTGAATTTTCCTCTCCTGGAATTTAGTGAATAAATAGGAAAAGCAAAACTGAACGAACAAATAACATTTGGCTGTACTGGCAAATGAAATGTTAAAAATGAGAAAATTAAATAATCACTAAGGCCTGTGTGAAAAGATCACTATTGAGGCTAAAAAATTGGTATGATTAGGAAAGAAAAAGGACTCAATATCTATACAGTCACCCTCACCCCATCCCAAGTCTGTAAAAGATCAAGAGAGATCCAGAACACCATAGGATTTCATTTTAGAAATAATGATATTTAAAAAAATTATCTCTGCAGGGTCCATAACTGCAGCATGTCTGTCATAGAAAATCTAGAGGATTCTAGGTCACTTTTCTGCTGTTAACTGTTGAACAAAAGCTTTGAATTAAAAATGCTTTTCGTCAGCATTTCTACTGCCTGCAACGTAATATGAACAGCAAAATTTATAAAATACTTTCTAAATTGTGAAGGAGAAACCAGTCAGGCTCTTTCAAGTTTCAAGTGCCAAGAGTCCCAGGCCTTCAGCTCCAGGGCAGAATGTTGTATTTTTAATTCTATAATCTGCTTGTGTGTATGGCAGACAATCTGTGATATCTGGGAGCATTTGCTCACGATTACAAACACCAAAATAAATGGTCTTGCAAAAGAGACAGGAGAGGGAGCTAGGAGTAGTCTTTAAAAATCTTACTTTTATCAACTTCTTTTTTAATTACCATTTTCTCTCCAGCTTGTACTTGACATGCACATGACACAAAAATGAAAAAGCAAATACTAACATGTAAAGTTAATGACAGCACTCACACCTCTTACCAGTTTGTTCTTGCCTAACTTCTATTTCTGTGAAAAGCAGGCTTTGAGCTGTGTCTGCCCTTCCTATCATTAGCACTGGCAGAGTCTGCTTTATATCACATGAAGGACTGGAAGTAGGAAATGAGATGCATCAACTAAAGCTTTCTAATACTGTAGCAAGGTAGAAATGTAAATATAGTCTGTGTACAAAGCAAACTTCCAGATAAGTGGTTTATTTTGGAAATGAATAGCTGGGATAATCTCTTTTTGAAGTGATTAGGAAGGAATTCTGCTTATAATAGACAGTGACAAAGATGGGCACTTTGATAGGACAGTATTAGTACAGTGCACCTTAGACAAAATGAGGAAGTGGTATTTGATATTTCAGTAGAAAAATATGTCAGATAAAGCTGAAACAAAAGTAGAAAAAAATGAAGAGTAAATAAACTGACATGCTGCTTATATTCTGTTTGCCCTGCTTCTGGATTGCAGGATTTTTTTGGTGTGTCTGGACATCATTAAAATTTGGACTGTGGGTTCCAGCATAGTTTCCCACAAAGTCTACCTGAAGGCGAAGATAAAATGTAGCATTTAATTTGAAATAAATGACCCCAAATTAAGATGACCAAATTATACTTTTTTTTTTTTTTTTTTGACAGAAAATTATGTCAGAATATTCAGCACTCAATATCATGGGAAAAAACCTTTGCTTCCATAATTTAAAATTTTGGTGCTTTCACAGAACACCAAAAGAAAGAAAATATCCACTAATAAAAATATGCAGTTTCACAGTGCTCCAAGGGACCACAGGACTTTTTGTCCTTGGTTTATTTGTACAGCTCCCTATTACATTAATGTGAATTGTATTGGTGAATTAAAGGCATGGTTATAATCTAATTATCCTGACATTTGCACTACATATGACTTCTGCTACACAGAAACCCCACCAATAAAGTTAGTTAAATGTGTTTTAAAAATAATAAATGCATACATAGAGTAAAAAGAGGTATTTTGCATTCAATTCTGCTCTTTACAGACAAGGGGATGAAAAACAAGCTAGATCACATTTCTTGCTTATTCCTGAACTCAGCTTCAAGGTTTTGTTCTTTAAATATAACAGAAATGAAGAATACTGCAAGGCAAATATTGCATTTTGTATGTTTCCACAGAAGTTTTCATTATTGGGTTGTTTTTTGTTTGTTTGTTTGTTTTGTTTTCCTCATAATGAATCAATAATTTCTTACTTTTGTATATGTTAAAAATTCATTGCTTGTGCACTGAAACCAAAAGGTTTTTTCCAGCTTCATTAAGAAGTTATGTCAAGGACCTATATTTATTTTGGCCTTTGAAGTCTCTTTTCATGTCATGATTCTTCATGTGTCTTTTGGTGTTTATAAATCCATTAAATATATTCTTCCTTCTAGACATCCAGCCTTGACCTCTCTGTCAAAAAATATAACTTAGAAAATGAATTTTTATACATGGCAAATAAAATCAACTTCCAATAGGTGTATCTAGTGAAGACAGAGACTGTATATCTATTTCTACAGGCCACAGTACAGCTGTTTTTAATTTATTGTAGATCAAACAATAGAAAATCCTATCTGCACTATCTGTTAGTAGTAGTTATAGTATATCTGTACTAGTTATTCTCACAGGTGAAGGATAGAGGAGGATATTGAATCTATTCTACTGTGTGTGTAGCTAGAGCAGTTTCTTTGACTTCACCTGTAAGGAATTTAAAACTTGCAGTATGTGCAGGAAAACTTAATGTGTAACTAAAAGTTTTACTTGTGGGAATAATGGACAAAATACCATGGACAAGACTTAATTTTTATATTCTAGTTAAGGTAAATTATATTAAGGACTGTTATTACAAAATTGCTTACCAGTTGAGTTAATCTTATTTATTCACAGTAGTTAAAAATATTGATGTCTGGAGGTGAGCTAATTATTGTTCTTTTTCTGTAAGTGACAGGAAGTAACGCATGAGCCACCCAACTTGGTATAATACTAATGCCATTCATTAAGCTGATTAACTATTCTTTAAAGATGCTGCTTACAACTGATATAAATGCAATGCAGATGGAACAATTCATAAGTAACTACACTATATATGTCTGCATTTATTATAATCATCTGGTATCCTGGAAAGTCTGTTTTTTGCATCCCGTTGCTGTATTTTGTTAGCTTTTCTTTATTTTGTTTTCACACAAAAGCAACATTTAGGCACTTCCCATCACAAAACAATGCTGACTGATGTATAGGACTATGGAGTAGGGGAAGATTTTTCATCTGTTGTGCTGTGTCTGTCTGCTGATCAGGACTACTATAAACTTTATTAATCATGACTTGGAAACAAACTTGAATTAAAGAGAATTCTTGTTGCATGGTCACCTTTGACTATGCTAAAACAATTTTATTTACCAACCTTTTAAAAGGGTTCTTCAGGTCTGGCCATGTTCCTCAAGTGGCTTGTTTATCTTCTCTGTAATTCAGGTCATGCTGGTGAAGTCAAGGTCCAGAAATGTAGCTGAACAAAAATATTCACAGTGGAAGAAATAAAAATTCTGAGAATGGATTTCACCTTCAAGTTTTTTAGCATTTAAATTATGGAAGATCTGTTTGGGTTACCATAACCACAGATAATAATTATAAATGATTCAAGCTTCTTCTGTAAAGAATATGCATATGTTAATGTTCACTGCACTGTGAGTTTTTCCAAATCTGATGCATTCTTTAGTGTTTCTCCTTCCTGCTATTTTCTGAGACTTGAAAGGATGCGTAGTTTGGTACTTGGAGGAAAGAAATAACAATTTGTTTATTTTAAACAAGTTGGTTTTTGGTCATGGGAAATCTTATTGTTTAACAGCCATTTTGTTTTTATTTCTTGGTCCAGTAAAACTGGTCCTTGAAACATTCTGGATTGTCTTAGGCTTTTAATGTTCTGAATTTCTATGTCAGGGGGTACAAGATTAAAAGAAATTTTTGTTTTATAGTTTTGATAGGTACAACTTTTTTCCGGTAATTTCTTTTTGTAATTTTTTATTAAATAGAGGATCTGGATATAAATGTTTATGTAATTTAGAAAATTAAAATTCAGCAAAGCATCTTGAATTTATATGTTGAATAAATAGTTGGGAAAGAGCAATCAGTGTTTTAATTCAAATTTTAAAATATCCAAAACCAACAAAACAAGTACTAAGTCAGAAAATTTTATGTTTATTTAATCTGAGGAAGAAAATGCCCAATTCCATACTTTTTTCTATTTCAATTGTCTGAAAATTATGTAGAAACTTAAATGGTCTGATTAGATTCTAATGAAACAGATAAATACAATGTCACCTAACTTAAGACATTTATGGCATACACATGACCTAGACACTGCATGCTTCTTTTTTGAGCTGGAAGAAAAAAGACATGTGCTTCAAAAATGCAATTTATCTGGTCTCAGTACTTTTATCTTACATTAGGAAAGCAAAGTCCTCCCCAGCATCTTTCATCAGCCCTAGCAGCACCATTGCTGCCACACAGATTTTTTTCCCATCCAAATGGTGTCAACACAAATAAATACAAGTACGTATTCCCTCCATATGGAGTGCTTGCCCCCCCAAATTTCCATTATTCTGGAAATTTAATTTCAAATTTTTTCTATAGGGAACTGTCTTCTGCTTAATACTGCTATTAACAGTGATTCCCAGAACCTCCTACATAGAGCTCTTGCTCAGGGAATGCATTTCCTTCATCCACATCACGTCTGCCACTTGCAACTGCATCAAAATTAAAGATAAAACAATGATCCCAGCTTGAGCTTTGGAAGAATAGTTCCACGGTTTTAATTAACAAGGAACCTGATTAGAGCAGATGGAAAGACATTTATGCAGCACTGGCTGAATCTCTGCAGTTGTAAATATGCTAGTAAACCAAATGTCTCTAAGATCAGTCTAGACCAACCCTAGTAGGTGATCATCTCTGCTATTAAATTGTAAAAAAACAATAATTCCCTAGCATTTTTTTACATTTCTATAAATTAACACCCTGATACAATTCCCAGGCAGGAATTAGGAGATTGCATGTGTGGATGAGGCTGTCATGGTTTGGGAAAATATGACAACATAAAGATTTTCACCATGGCTTTCCACTGGTTCTCAGGGGTTAAGAATGGTTGCTGACCTATTTCTTTACTAGCATATATGAAGCCTCAACCTCCCACTTGACAAATGTATAAAAAGCACTTGCTTTGCATAGTTTTAGCAGCTACCAAATTCTGTATATTCCCATGGTCAATGCTCATATCTAGGAACTATCTTTCCTTGGTAATCACTTTTTCATTGTGTAAGACATGGACCTAAGACATGGAATGCAACTTTTTAGATTTTTACCTTGGAAGATGGGCATTCAAAATCTAGATAAAGAAACAAAGGATTTGGCAACTTTTTTAGATCATCACTGGATTTATTCTCAAGACCAAATCAAAACTAATTGGTTAATGAGTTCAAAATTATTGCAAGAAAAAGGGATAGCCACTTTTATCATGGTTTGGTTGCATTGAAATAAGCAATCAGTCCAAGGCACATATTTTTTGGAGATTAAATAAAGTATCTTAAGATGAAGGGCTTTTATGAATTACTTTCATAAGTAATTTAGGAATAGTCCTCAAGCAGCTAGGAAAGGTGCATCTTTATGCTAGAAAAAGGGAGTAGGTACATGTCCAGCTGAGAAACAGTTATTAAAAAAAAAAAAAAAAAAAAATCAGGTGTGTGGTAGTCTGGCTTCCATATTGATGATATAAATTAATTAATATGCTTCTAGGTCATTAGAAACTTTGCTTTGTCTGTAAAGTTTCATATGCTATACATCAAACATGAGAGAACAAACAATTGCTGGTATAGTATCGCAAATCAATTGAATGCTGCTTAACAATTTTCATTTCATGCAAATCACCACTACTAGTAAATGAATTGTATTAAGATAGCCATCATTGTTTAATAAATAAATGCTTTAATTTCAAAAATTGTGTTGTTATATATAAAGCTGCCAGATGGCATCTTAAAATATATCTAACTCTGTTGATCTGAGGTTTCAAAACCCCAAGTTTTAGGATGTTCGTGACATGTCACTTCTAACCTTAGACTGATTTCTCAAGTCATTCAAGAGATGATTGTTCTGGCAGACATATAAAAAGAAACAAACTAAAAAACATAAAGAGAGAAATGAATGGGATGAGGGCAAATTATATGCTAACTGCAGAGAAATAACTCAATATTATATTAAGCTACTAGCTTATTTTAGTCTATAAAATATATCAGGCTAAATCTGGTTTAATTTGAAATTGATATAAATGCAAAATACTTTACAAGTTGGTGATGCTGTTGATACTAATTTAACTTATGCCTTGGGGCAATTGTCCCAGTTTGAAATCAGTGCATCTGCATAATTTCAAATTTACGGCAGCATTGATGAGATCTTTGTTTTGCTGTTCAACATTATGAATAATATGAATATTATGAAGCATATAGCAATCAATATCCTGAAATATATTATGATCTGCATGATCACTAATATTGCAAATCTCTGGCATTGCAGAAAATGAAAGAGGAAAAAAAAAGAAGAAGGAAGTTTGCACATTAGGACACCATGGCTCCATTACCAAAGTTATATTTCATCATGAAAACATCACAAAATACCAACAAATATAAGCAATTTATTATCCTTCCACTGCTTCCTGTGGTAAAGAGGACATTGTCACTCCTCTCATGCCTACATTTAGAGAAACTAGGCCCTGACTGCCACTTTCCTGCACATGAGAGTACTTTAACAACTTCCTGTGTAGTAGAACTAACTGATAGTTAAAAAAAGAGAATAATGCTAATTAACATCAAAGTAAAAATACAGGAAGACAGACATACAGGTAATAGTGATAAAGAAATTTTCAGTTCTGCTGCTCCTGTAACAGACACTCTTCTGTTTTGATTGTATTTTACATCCCATTTACCATGCTTGGAACATGGAAGTATGTGCATTTTATAATTGAAATAGTCCCTACATTAAAAAAAGCCAAACATTTTGTGCCCTCAGAATCTCTTGCTGTCTCCTGTGGAAGCTTCATGTCTGTGGCAGCAGGACGGGCAGCAAGTGGAATGAACAGCATGGCCTGATGATAATGAGAGAGCTACAGCAAGCCTTTGGATGTCTCAATTTATATGCAAAATCTCTATATTCTCTAGATTGCTGCTCAAAAACCCATTTGCAATAGTTCTCCTCAGCTGTAATTTTTCCTTAGAGATAGCGCTAAATTATGGGATTGCTAAATTAGTGTTATAATGAGAAAAATAGAAGTAGAATACAGATTCCAAGGAAACCTTTAAAAATGTCATGATACCTTCATGCCAATACCAATATTAAGTCCTTTATCCCTGCCAATTACAGTATGAGTAATTCATTCTGCTGAACTGTCTTGAAATAAAAGGTATTTTCAAACCCAAGACACAATGCCCTGAAAATGTTCTTAATTTTAAATATTTGTTTTATCTATGATTTCAAGATATCACCCTTAGTAAAGACATTTTGGCAACAGACAAGTGAGGGGAAAATGGGATTTATCAGCTTCATAAAAAATCATTTAGGAAATTACTTAATCCAAAACAGTGTATAGGTAGTGTGCCATATGCTATAATGTGTTTTCAAATGAGAAATTGAATTCTATTTCCAGAATGACAAGGCAGTTGGTTTTGACCAGGAAAGGTTGCTGAAACAAGACTGTTGAAACAAAATGCAAATAGACTAAACAGCAAGTAAACTCTAAATTGAGGAAAAAGTAACTGAATTCTAGGAAGACGTAATATAAATACAAATACCACAGAACCTTTAGCAAACTAAAAGCTAATTAATTTCACCAGATAAACATTATTCAAATTAAAACCATCTCAAAATAGTGTGACTTCAATGAAATAGTAATCTCTTTAAGAAATGGTCAAGGACAGAATAAGAAGTATTTTGTGCAATGAAAACATTTGAGGTAATGATGAAGTTATTTAACAATACAGCTCTTATCTAAATATGTTTTTTGCGTATGATATATTTAAGTGATTTAATGAATCTACTTGTCATAGGGCACCATGTTTATAACACAACTTCATGGAATGCCTCTTCAGAACTGAGTTTTAGCGTGAATCTTTTAAAAATTGTGGCCAGATTATTTATAGTATCTATATGTAACATTTAGCTTTAGAAACAGCTTTCCTTTGTAATACTTTGGAGTGGATTACTTATCATTATGTAGATGTATTTAATAAAGAGGTGTCATGTTTAACATAAATTTTATGTTAAAATTTATGTTTAAAGTGAATTTTTCTCATTTTCCAAATTTTAATTTCTGGGAGGAAGATTTTTCTTCCTGCCTGAAAACCTTGAAATGTTTTGTAAGTTTTCTACATTCAAGATGATCTTGAAACTTTAACAAGGTAAACTTTGTATGTTTTGTTACCTTGTCTAATTACGGCTATCACGCAGAAAAACTGTAGAGGCCAAGTTCAGTGGGAATGTTTAGGCAACCTCTCAGGGACTGTGGTTATGAAAAAAACAATTACCAGAAAGGTTTTCAAACCTCTGGAATGCAATTTTTGTACTTCGGTGATAAAGGCTTCTCACTGCTTCCTCAAGCTCAGACAGACAAAACACTGAGAGTGAGATGAGGAGCCTCCCTCTCCTCTGGTCCCACGGATTCTGCTGCTGACACCAAGGACACGTGAGACACTGCAAGGCCTATGCCTCTTCTAAATGTTAGGAGGTACTTCTGGATTGAAGGAGGATCCAATTGAAGAAACTCCTTGTTCTCTCTTACTAAAACTGGAAGATGATCAGCATAATAAGAAAGAATGAATAAGTTTCTTTTGACAGATTTTTTTAAAGTATATTTTTATAGGCAATCACAACCTCTTTGTGGTTCACATATCTTAAAAATAATTTCTCCTTTCATAATTTTCTTTCCTTGAAAATGGTGTAATGTATGCCTAATGTCTAACATTTATAACTGAATAAAAATGTCACTTCCAGTAATTTTGCTTTTCAGCTATAAAATCATTAGATTTTACAGCAGAGTTTCAAAAGCATGTGGGTAATATCTGTTAACTACTTATAGTGTGATTAGCACTACAGTTCTTAACTAGTCATTAAGTTAGCAGCATCATTCTTGGGCAACTAAAATACAAAAGGTCTTGTAGGAAAAAATCCACTATGTGAGTCCTCTAGACATTCTGGTAATTGTGACACCATTGTCTACTGTTTATTTTGGAAACTGTTGACTCAGATGATTTAAAACCTTCTAAAATGACCTGAGGCCAGTGTGGTTTTGACACGGAAAACAGATAACCAAAAAGAATAATTACAGAAAGAGCTGATATGAGCATACAGATATATGGATTTATTCATAAATTAGGGGATTTTTTAATTGTTATTCTTACAGAGGTTATCTTTTCAGAAAAAAGTTCTAGATGGTTCATGTTCAAAAGGAAAGCTTGTGTTGTGAAGTATGTCTTACATATTCCACATGCCAGGTACATACTTGTTAAGTATAGGGAAATATTTAAATGAAAACACTATTTCTTAAACTGGAAGCAATCAGGATCCTCTGAATTAAAGAATTTTAATGTGTAGAAATTTGAAAAAATATATCAATTTCACTGTCAAGTGAAGATTATGTAATTTTCATAGTTCATTCAATAGGATCCAGGATTAGTTAAGACTAAAATGTATAGAATGGATCCATTATTGATAGAAATGGATGGCACTTAGGAAAGGATTTCACCAGGAACTCAGGTGATATATTTTGATTTCTTGAATTCAATATATGGATTGATATGTATTTGAAGTTGCCTTGACATTTCTAAACCCTTGTAAAAAAATTACCCTTTATTCCAATGCTGTGGTGAAAAAGGCCACTTCAGTGTTGTGTGATACTGTGGCATGTACAAACTGAAAATAGTTGTAGTTATAAACAATAACTGACATTTCTGGACACTGCTGAATCTTGGAATTTGAGTTTTGGCTATGAGCCAAAGGACTGCAATGCTGAAAACAGCACTGATTTTTGAAGAGCAAGCAAGAATATTTGATGTCGCAGTCAAACTCTTGAGGTGTTCTGGGGATTGTTTTCCTTTCATACCACCATGACCAGACTGATCTCAGTAAAGACTGAAGTAGAAAGCAGTGAAGAGAGACGAATGTACTTTTCCAAGGAAAGATATTGTACTAGTTTGGATTTGCATAACTCAAAGTACACTTGACCTATCTATTTTCAGGAGCAAACTATGTCTGAGACATTTTCTCTTACCTTTACCATTTAAATAAGTTTCTAAATACAATCCCTGTAAACACATACATAGAAATATAGAAAATAATAAAAAGTTTTATTTCTTTATTCAACTATAATAATTTTCATCACCAAGCACAGTAAATCCTTTTTCATTTGGAGCTTGGCATCTAATCATGTATTTAAGCTTTTGTTCAAACCCAACTAAATAACTTAACAGCTTTAATTTCTAAATAGTCCCATAAATTGTAATTTTGTTCAAAAATTACTTATATCAACTATGTAGCAATGCAATGAAACAGCTGTTTAAGGAAAGTTTGTAATTCTGATTTTATTAAATCACTTTTTTCCAAGTATCTTTTATTTCACAAAAGCAAATGAAAAATTTTAAACAAATAGGAAGTTTTATTCTTTATTCTCAATCTAATTTTTGAGGTTACAGAACTAATGCACCAGAGTTACCACTGAAACTTTTTAAACTTTATATAAAAAAATGCTCCTTAAAACTGTGAATGAGGGAGGAACACAGTATATATTTGATATGCTAATCTACAATTTATCTCCAGTTTGTAGATATGATTAATTTAGGTATTATTATCTTTTGAAAATAGGACTATTGACTACAGCAGTAGTCAACTCTACCACAACTATAGACTTTATACTTCAATCCTCTTGTAAATCTGACATAAGAAAGCAGAAATACACAGACTCATTGCAGTTGAGATTATACATTTTTGTTTATGTCTCAGCATATTCCTATATCTTTTTGCAAAAGTTGCTAATGTAAGAGAAGGAAGAGCATTACTTTAAAGAAGTGAGAAATTTAAATTGGAATAAACTGGAAAAAAAAAAGAAAAGACACACAAAAGTATATCAAAAGTTTCAGCTTATATATATGTACAGATCTCTTATTAGAAGAGTTAATAACTCAATTTTTTTAATATAAACTCTATGTAGAGGAAAGAAAATATGTTACAATGAAGCCTTGCTTGATTTTCCTTGAAATAAGATAGATACTACAGAAATCACATCAACACTGTAGTACTGCCTATGTGGTGTCATGTGTCTTTTAGTAAATATTTGATTAATTGATAAAGAATAAATGTTTTTCCCCAGATAGCAAACTTATTGCAGCAAAACTTAGTACAGCAGGATGTTCGACTGAGCATTCAGGGTGCTGAGACATAAATAAGAAGTCCAGATGTCTGTAAACTTCCTTGTTCCTGACTTAATTTTTTTTTTTCTTTTTAAATTTTCCTTACAGTCTTCTGTCTACATTTGGTCAATACATGAATTCAGATAACATCTGATAACCAAGTTAATGTTATTTGCAAAAGTGCTTCAGTTGTTACAAATGTGTCTGATGAAAATAGATTTTTATTTCCTGAATGAAAACACATCTTTCTAAACTTGTTGAGAAAAGATTTAAAAACTGATTTTTTCTTCTCATTTTTTTCTGCTCACCTTTATTTTACAGGGGAAAAGGAGGAAAAACCTGAAATGTTCATCAGTTTGGTAGTGTTTGTCCAACAAAAAAGGATAATTAACCTGAAAATAGGGGGTATTTCTCTGTCAGTTGAAACTGGCAACATTTTCCCTCCTTATACATTAATGTAGAACTCTATATCACATGATTGAGCATGTCAGAGGTAGACCAGAGGATAGATTTCTGTGTATTCTCTACCATTTCACACTGTGTTAACAGCCTACTTGTATAACATATCTTTCTTTGACGCTGTTTAGCTCTTCTAACGCACCAATCTGTCACTCTTTAAAGAAGTTTTGCAAAGATCTCTATAAGATATATGATCTTTCAGTGAGTTAGCACCACAATGAACACTTCATAAGCTCTGTCAAACAGTGATTTGTGCTGTACTGCAGCAGGTTTTTCCTAGGACATTTTTCTTTTTCTCAATAAAAGCAGAGACTATTGAAAGTATTTAAAAGTAGAAGCTGACAGGGTGTTGTTCAAGCCATTTTTCAATACAGAAATACCAGCAAGTTCAGAGACATGACTGTCACAGCTGTTTCTGTATTAACCTGTCATGTAGAGATAGCCAGAGAAATGGTGGCTTACACAAATGTTTATTGTGAAGTTAATGTAAATCTTGAGTTATTTTAATGATAATCCTTTCTCTCCTCTCAAATTATGACAACTTCTATTCAATCCAATAACAAATTAGTCAAGAGAGGAATGACCCACAGAAGGTAACATGAAGGGATAGGAATAAAAGCAGTTCTTATCCTGGCTGCCAATATGAAGGCTGTTTATGTTAATTCTACCTTATATTATTTACAAAAGGAGCCTTTGAAGAAAGAAAGTTTATATGTCTACATCACATGAATTACTCGGCAGTTGCTCTCCATCATTACATCTATAAAATAAGATTAAATGCCTTTTACTACTTACGTCTCAGACCACTTATTTTAAAGCAGGAAAAGAAAAGCAAATTGTTTGATCTCTGATCCTACAAGACTCAGACTAGAAACTGCAAATAGCACTTTTTGGTATTAAAGTGTCTGGGGAAAAAAATATTATACTCATAATAGTCCATAGCCCAGAATCAATAGTGTCCTGAATCATGCACATTGATATGTTACTTTTTCACTGTTAAAAAGAGAAAAAAATTGTTGATTAAACATTTTTCCTCAAGATCCACAAAGGATAACATATAAATCAGTGCATACTATGCCAAGTGGTACTTGCTTATGGAAGAATGTTGGTACATCAATCAGCTTGAGAGTTCATTCTTTATTCAGACATTTGAAATTATTTCTGTATAACAAAATAATTTTTCATCAAACAATGCACTATTTTCACTCTCCCATGCTTCAGAATTCTGAAAATATTTCTCCAAATGTGTCAGGGGACTTGGGAACTTGCCTCCAGCATAAGGCAAAGCATACAAATTTTGAAACTTGAGAGATGTTCTCTAAGAACTGCACAAGCCCATGCACCGAAGGTGATAATAGAATGCTGAACACCAAGACAAGGAAGAATTTCTTTACTGTGAGGGTGGTGAGGCACTGAAACAGGTTACCTAGAGAAATTATGGATGACCCAATCTTGGCAGAGCTCAGAGCCAAGGTTGAATGGGGTTTTGAGCAGCCTGGTCTACTGGAAGGTGTCCCTACCCATGCTAGGGGAGTTGGAACTCAATGAACTTTATAAAGTCCAGTCAAATCAGTCTCTGATTCTGTGATTCTAATGCTAATTCTTGCAATAGGAAAATGATAGCATAATGCTGAAATAAAATAACAATTACATTTGATTGCTTCTCAAGTGAAGGACATCTGGATATTCTTACCATAAGAGAAATGGTAATTTGGAATAGGTAGGAAAAACAGATTTCAATTTTTCATATTTGCACAATAAAGTACCTTTTATTCCATGGGGAATGATGACTTTTGGAAGGTACAATATTGTGGGTGCACATCTCAGCACTGATTCATAAAACAAAATTTTTATGGAATGTAAGTTATTCAAAGGTTTTGTGCTTGATCTTGATGAGTGGCCTGTGGCAGATGTTTATTCACATTGCTGTCCATTAATTTGATCACACCGTCTTTGGCTAATGAATCATCATGAAAGTAATTTGGACAAGATCAGTAATGTTCTATTATTTCACCTTACGAAATGGAGTCAATAAGCCATAATGCATTTTAGCCCTGTGAAATTATCAGAGTAATTACCATGCAGAATAATGCAAATATGCTTGATCTAGTATTTTTAAATGTTCTCTCATCTGGACATTTGTAATGAAAAATTCATATTATACTTGAGATGAGCACTAACCAGAGAGACCTTTTCTCATAAATAAGACTGCATTAGGTGGCCGTCTGCTTCAGACCTTGTGTTGGTTCTGGGATATTTTTTTCTCTTATCTTATATTTACATCTATATATACACATACAAACAACAGGTTGTGTCTGCCAGAGCAACTGTCTCAAAGCCCTTATTCCAGCCTCATTTTACAGCAAGGGAGATGGAAATAGCTTCACCCACTTAAAACAGCAGACAAGTTGTTCTTAGCTGCATGGTCTTTTAGAAGTTTTTTAGCCAATAGGATAATATTAAAAGTTGACAAGCATTTGCTCCAGCCAATTTGTATACTTACACATATCTCTTCCTTCCAACAATACTTACTTGTAGTGGTTTAAAACAATGCATAAAGCTTCACTATTAAGCTTACATAATTCTACTATCTTGCTTAACAAATTTTCTAAGGCCTATCTCTACACAGCACATAGCTCTATTATTTCCCGACCTTGCATCTCCAACTTCCTTACATTTCTTCACACTGAGATTTGTTTTTCCACAGCTTTCTGAGAGTCTTGTACATTTTCTATTTCTCACTACCTTGGATATATGATTGCATTGAAAAAATGACTCAGAGAATAGCACTTTATTATGCAAGGTTTTGAATGTATTTCTGAGTTGTATCATAAACATTTGAAAAAATAATTAAAATAAAGGTGCTTTACTGCTATTAGTTGTACGCTTTTAACCATAAATTTTCTCTTGCGTAATGCAACAACTCTGTTTTCAGCTATATTCTGAATACACAATCTTTGATACAGTCTGATGTAAGCAAAAGAGATTACATATTCATCCTAATCTATAGTGGAAATTTTATTTCAGTATTTTAATAATCAGTAAAACATGTTGTACTTTAGAATGAAAAATTTTTAGCTCACAGTTTTTCTACATTACCACAAATTTGCATTTTTCAGACTAAATATACTAATAAACTAATATTAGTTAATAATAAACTAAACTAAATAAATATAAATATTTTTCAGAATAAATACATGGCAGATATACAATGTAATAAAACAAGTCTAACTGAATAAACTGTATGACAGACATATATAGCCTGAAAGATATGCTGGTGCATGAAACATTCACAAAAATACTTTAAATAGAAGCTTGGAGTAAGGGTTTTAAAATTTCATTTGTTGTTCTGAGACCTGAACAGATAAAAGGACAAAGAGTTTGTGTCTTCTAAAGAGATGATTTGTTGTAAAAATAAGAACATTCAGAAAATTTATCTAGTATTGGCTCAACAAAAGGCACCACCCAACCACTATGTATCCTACCTACTGAGCAATATTCTTAACCCACCAGCTGAGATTCACTATGGAATATAAAAAAGACCTCTGAAGAGTTGGGTAATGTCCTCATGACACCCCATAAAACTGATTATGACCCTTTGCATTGAAATACAGTAAGGATATTAATTCTGTCAAGAAATGGTGTGCTGCAAAGATAACTCTGATACAGATTTTGGAGAGAACAATGATTTAATCTTCTAAGGAAAACTCTAAACCATAAGACTTTCTAAATTAAAACTAAATTACAGAACTAAAGTCATCTTTCTTTTCTCAATTTTTTTTCTTTTTCTTTCTCTTCTCAACCAGAAGCATTTAGAACATAAGCACAAGAATCTTGGTCTAAATTTGTTAACATGTTTCCTGTAACCAGTGTTGCTACATGTTTTTCATACCAGCAGTAATGGTGGAAGCCAGACTGAAATTTCACTGTAAGAGACAAAATGGCCTTTGAGTAACAAGGAAACAGGTAGTCAATGAAGTTCTCCAATTGCCCCAAACAGTTGGACTTCTAATAGGGCACTAGAGTGTCTCCTAATAGTAATTCTACACATAAGCATATATACAACAACAGATATATACAAAGTATATGGAATAGATTTGAAAAATTGAAATATTCTGACCTCTGAGATATGTACAGAAGGAAATGTTTGTTGCTCTGCCAGGTCATACAATAGCTCTGAATGTTTCAGGTGCCACCTACTGCCCAGTTCTCATGTGTCAAAGTTCCCTTCAGGAGAAAACTGGTTTTCTTTGTGCCCTTTTATGTCACTGTCCAACAACATGTCTATGACATGCCATATCCACATCTTATGCTTTAAACTCCATTTTTAAACTATGAGTGATTCACAGCAGTAGAAATAACTTTCTTATTTTTTCTCTTTCTATTTTAAAACAAGTTGAAAAGTTCAACATACAATAAGTTCTGCCTTCATGACACACAATTCACACTGTTTGTGAAGAAAGCCTGTAGCAGGGAAACCTTGGCTAATAAGTCAGACATGAAGCATGCTTGATTAGCCATGTTTGTATCCTCAGACTACACAATGGTCAGTTCAGATCACCTTGACAGCAGGGAGGTCAAGAGAAGTTACATTCTTCTTGAGGCTATCCAGTCTCTATAATTTATAATAATTTAAAACATAAATCTTTCCAATTATCCTTTGTAACAGCTGAAGAGTCAATGCATTAAATAGCAATGCCTATTAGTGCTCACTGAAACTTCTCTTATATTTCTTCTTTTTTTCCTTTGGAAGTCCCAGTACTTTTAAATTAAATATGCTATTTTATTCTGTTCTCTAATTTAAGAAATTCTATCATCTTGAATATAAAAACTACGCATCTCCTAGCTTTTTTTTACAACTTGGAACAAAAAATTGAGCCCTAATTTCAGTAGGAAACTAGATGGGATAGTACATCAAATATATAAAATTCATTACATGTATTTGACATATGTATCTATTATTGTTTGTAAAATTTGTGTGGAGATGCCGTCTATATAATATCACACAATTTTTTTGTGCTATGGCATCCTCCTTCAGTGACTAAACAGATTTCTTTCTTAATTCGTTAGCTTTTTACATGTTTGGTTAATGTTAATTCTTCAGGTAAGAACAATGTAAACAATGCAAATTTATATTACCTAGCATGTGGTAAAATCAGATGAGGCATTGAGACTAAGGTGGAATGAAAAGAGTGATATAATAGTTTTTGCATAATATTTCAGAAATTTAAAATTGAATTCTTTTATACAACTCTAAAAATCTAGTAAGAAATATATATTGCAGAAGGATTATCAATAAAGTATAAATTCTACGATTATTTTTACTTTAGGTTATCCTGAGCTCTGAAATAAGCTTTTCTTGGTAATTCCAACAGCCTTTTCCCAGCTGTCTCAAGAATACAGCCATATTTTAAAAGCACTCAGAAAACACTGCAATCTAAATAGAACAATCCCCTTTTGACACATACATTGGCATATCTTCACAGCCTTTGCATGGCAGGCAGGTGCATCTGTCTGGACTTCATCCACCTGAGAAAATGAACAACCATCACATGAGGCAGATATAGCACCTCAGGCTGTATTAATCTGATTAAATTAATCTGATTTGGTTGAATAATTTCATAATAGCGTGGGTGCAGCAATCTCTGTGATGCTTGCAACTCTACACACGGGCCAAAACTTCATGATGTTTCCAGTGGTCTTCCTTGGTCCATGCACTGTGTACATTTACCTTCCAGCCATACTCAGGATTTAATTGGGGCCCTTAACAGCTGTGCAGGAATTAACTGTAGCTAAAGCTCAGTTCAAGTGGAATTTGGTAAAGGCAAGTAAGCGTGGCTGCTGCTGCTAACTGTATAGCTTTGCTAGCTATCTGGTATTTGCCTGTCTGTCACTCCCTTCAGGTAGAACTTCAGAAGTGTGCCTGATGGGGAAATAGCAGATTTAACCATATCTACTGATCACCCTTCTGTTGGTCTCACTTGGCTCCTGGTTAAGCTGCCCTGTGGTTAAACTAGTGGCTGCCATTATTTTTTTTTTTTCACTGTCCTTCAGCTCTAGTGCTCTAGTGCTGTTTGGCATCTGCAGCGGATTTAAACAGATATCCTGAACACTGTATTATGTGAAGGGACTACATTGCCAAACCTGGACATTTTTCATGCTCACTGTATTAATGTGACTACAATATTATAATTATCCCTCGTTTCCCTAACATACCCTGGAGGTTTTTTCTGTACTTCTTGCTATTCTCCTGCTTGTAGAAGAATTATGTTAATGCAGTTCTAACTTAATGCTGAAACAAGTTTGTTCCTATTAAAATAGCATATGACTTTATGCTATAAATAGAAACGTTCTTGTCTTACTGGCAAAGACAAATCCAGAGATTGTTTCAATATACTTAGAAACACAATCAAATTCAGTAAAAAAATCTACATTGAAAGTTTCCTCAAGACAGGGTCTTCAGTCATTTTTTGACATGAAAATAATATCTCAAAAGGAAGAAAAAAGCAAAATTATGTCATTCATTAAAAAATATGTAGGAAATGGCAATGTAATTAGCTGTATTATCTTTAGTGAAGAGTAGAGACCCTCAGTGAGGTAACTATTGCAGATATATTAATCAAGAAAAAGCAATTAGAACAGGAAAAAAACATTCTTTTCCTATGGACAAAAAAAAAAATTCAAAACTTCTCACACTCTCTTGCTTGATTATTTATAGTTAGACACTAGAATATGAGAGTCTCTTTTGACTGATCCACAAAAAATGCAGAAATTAAAAGAAAAACTTCAGAGGAGTTTAGATTCTAGACAAACAGTTTCTGTCACTGTTGTAAACAAAAGTGAATTTCAGAATAGTGACTCTTCATCCTGCACTTGCATCTTAAGGTGACAGGTTTGTTGGAATCAAGGAATAACCATTTTTGTTGTCGAACTTGTACGGAGGAAAGACCTGGATTTTGGGGGAGGGAGTTTCTAAATTTCAGTAACTGTCTTAATATATCTGTGTTGTTTATGATAGATTTTTCAAAGCATTCATTTATAATGTGTCTTTACTCTTTGAATCTTACATTTTTGTGTGGATAAATTGACATTTTGATATTTACTTTTTCATTTTTTCCTTCACTGTACTTATATTGCTTACTCCAAATTTTTCTTGTGGTTTCCTTCACTCTGTAATCTCAAGTGAAATGTATATTTCAACCTGTGTATAGAAAGACAATATTATCCTATACTCATCAGTTTATTCTTCTAGTCCAGATTAGATTTGAATGTAGACAATGCTTACTCATATAGTTAGAGCAATATGAAGGAAGAAATAAAAGAAAATGGGCAAAATATAAGTTTTGAGAAAAAAGGCAAAATATTATGAGTTAGAAGCTATGTATTTAAGTTACTTTTTTTTAGTTCATAGAATCTTTGGAACACAGTGCACAACTAAAAAAACCATCATAAGATCCAATACAGATGAATTTTGAACAAGTGAATTTCAGGCTACTTGTTATTTTTACAAAGAAATCACCTGTCCTAGTATTTGGGGCCTTTAGAATGTACAGCTCTCCCTACAGCCACACACACACTACATGCAGCACTTCTGAAATCAGCCTTGAGTCTCAAATACCAAAGCATTCTTGCATGTCAGTAAGTCAAAGTACATAGGCATGGCTTCCATGGGATATCCATGTATAGACATGTTCTAATATTTCCAGTACACCATGTCTTGTCCCAAATGACAGCCGGAGTGATCCCTGGAATAACATATTCATATTGCATGGCAGAGGAATCACTGTGTGGAGTAGTAGCCACAAGTGAACAGTCTAGGGCAGGTACAATGCAGTAATAGGGGGAGATATCCAAACCGGGAGTGTGGGGATACCAGGAGAATTTAATTTCAAAAGTACTGCATGAAACAAGTATTAGCCTGTATTGGGATTTTACATAGGTCTTTCAGAAAGTGAATTCTTATGAAGATGTACATATAGAAAGTATTTCTAACTTTATTTTGGGAAAAATGGAGTCATAATGATTTGTAATGTCTGCAAAAAAAAAAGTATGAAAATATATGGATCAACCCTTTAAAAAAATAAAAGATATTTATATTCCAAATGTTATAATAAAATATTCATAACTAAGCTTAATGGAACACAATGCTATGACAAATGCCTTTATTACTGGAATATGTGAAAATAATTGTTTTGTATATTTAGACATCAAAATATAAATTTCACATTTAAACATTTTAGGGAGGATAGTGCTACTCTTTATTTCATAAATATCATAACAGAAAAAAACCCCATAACATCCATGACTTAAAATCTGAATAAAAAGCAAGTAAATTTGAAATTTCCATATCTGGTTCTGATTTGTTTCCTCCTGAGTGAATGCTGACAAAGAGAGTCTAAATTTCTGCTAGTCTTGTTTTTTGAAAAAGATTGTCAGAAATAAATTATATTTAATGTTATTTATTTGGAATATCTTATTAATTAGTATATATAAAGAGCTGAATTTCTGCTAATTAAAGTCTTTAAACGAGTGGGTCCACTCCTGCTAAGCAGAACTCTCCCAGGTACATTTTACACACTGCTTTTTAACAGAATTTATATTGGCATTAGTAAGAATTAATTCAATAGAAACTTATTGAACTGCATTGAAGGATATTTTAAGCTTCATGTTTTAACATTATGTGTTTATGTAAAAAACAAAGAGGACAAATATGTTCATACATACCTTGTTTACAAAATTAAATCTAGGACAAAGACAATTCCTGCTTGGAGAGAGATTGAAACAATTGGGGCAGCTTGCTTTGAAAAGGAGACGAGAAATAATACACAAAAATTTTTAAAAAGTGGGAAGGTGTAAAAACTCAATTATACTTATTTTCAGACTTCATGAACAAGTAGAAGTTCATCTAAACTACAAGATGGCAAGTTTAAAAGGAAATACTTTTCCACCCTTCATATCATTAGTGATTATCAAACTGTCACTGAAGTCAAGAATCTGTGCAGAGTTGAATAAAAATTACAATCTAGTTTGGCAATTCCTGTGTTCCCTGACAGATGACAATCTTAGGGTAACAACCCGCACCTTTAAATGTCAGGGAGTTGGTAGTACAGTGTCACATTCAGTTTGAAAAAAATACTACCTATCAAAGAAGACAAATGTAGTTACTTCGTAAATTATCTCCCTCTCATCCCCAAATAAAGCACTTGTAGAGGTTCAAAATGAAAATACTCACAGAATAAATTAATGTACTTTAAAGTGTACAATTTATTTTTTCTCCTTTCTTATCTAGAATCGGGAACAAAATGGCTCAAAGGGTTAGAAGTAGTAACATACTCCCAGGCCACTTTCATAAAGTTAGAAAGTTAATGCCAAGAATTCCTTTTAGATGAGTCATGTAGTATTGCAACTGGAAAATTAGTTTTATTTTAGAAGGAGGTTGATTTTTAATTAGTGCTTTAAAATATAATGTAATTTCACAAGAATAAATTGCCTTCTGTGGGTAATTCTTGGTGAGACAGCAGTAAAAGTAAAGGAAGCAATTTTAGGTAGTGACACTGCTAATCTTTATATTTTTTATTTCAAAGGACAGGAAAACTTTCTGCGACCTTTTTACAAAGCCCTAAGAGATACAGGCTTCTGAAAGACTTCATTTTCTGGGGGAAGCTGAAAATGAAAACACTGTGTACAGATCAAGTTTTTGAGTTAATACAATATGATTCATATGGTAGCCAAAATCCACAGGATGATATTCTTACCTTCATTTTGACATGCTGTGATGGTAAATAACAAATTGAATGGCCTTGACAACTGTTAGAGGATTTAAAATAAATTCTTTTGCACAAATATGCAGGAGTAGCTGTAGCATTGCCTTTGTAGATCTTGCAAGCAGATTTGAGGGCAGAGAAATGTTTCAGCCCAGGACACTTCAGTAAAGCAGTGGTAAAAATATCAATCCTTTAGATGAGCTTTGAAGTGACCAAGGTGAGATAGGCTACTTTCTTCTGTGTTGTGTCATAGTGCGAGGTAATGAAAGCCAAATCCAAACCCTCAGTTTATTATGTAAGAGAAAGCAGGAAATAGCAGCAACAACATCAGCAACAAATATGCATATTTAACATAGTCACATCAAAATATGATTGGTAAATATGATCTTGCAACTTAACTCCTTAGCATATATTTTATATATAGAGTTTATATATGGATATATAGGACATATGGACCATATATGGAATGTATTTATTATTATAGTGGATTCTACCTTTTAATAACTGTTACATAGTTTTGTTTCATGGCTGGAATCAGAAATCTAGTAGTATTCTAGAAAGATTCTTGGTAGTTCTGGACATTGAAGTTTGAGAATGTAATGAATGTTGGGAGAACGTACTGATTGTTTTAATAAGCGGTTATATCTTTTTTCTTTAATTGAAACCTATAACAGCTTAGGCATTTCAATATGTTGTGCACATGCTCATGAACAAATCAAGGCTTCTGAAGAATGTTTTAATCACATGGAATTCAGGAAAATAAATTAAAACAATACATACATAACCCTCTCTTCTTCCATGATTTTCCTTTCAAGTTTAGGGGAATTTGGAATGAATCCAATACAGGTTTACCTGATTTGCCTCTTCCCCAATAGCATGATAAGTATACTTGATACAAGCTTTGAAGAGCTCAGGATGAGATTATGAAGCATATTTTGTTCACACTTGCACAAAATCTATATTTTAAAGTCCATTAACTAAAGAACTTCGGTACTAAATGACTGAAAATGTTGTAATCAAGCTATTTATGATGCTCAAACACCAGTCAAAAGGGTACATGGTTGAAGTGTGAGTACCAACTACAGAAACTGAACTCTAATTAATGGCCCCAGAGATCAGACTAAGAGTGGTCATGAGTCATTTTGGATTCTCAGTGGTGTAAAGCTCTGTATTATGGAAGAAGTTACCAGACCTGTGGTATTTATATACATGATGATATCCATGATTAAATTAATTAACTCTGCTCAGAAACTAGTTACCACAGTATCTCATCCATTTTCCTCGTTGTCTAAAATCTATCTAAATAGTTTCCTGATCATGCTCAGGCTTATGCTGGTTAAAATTATCTCTTGCTTTGATTAAGTTTAATTTTTCTTCCAAATTTTGTTCAATTTGAATTTGATGTTCTTTCACATTTGTATTACAGTTTTGTTTTGCATCTATATAACTTAAAAGTCAGAAATATATCAAGTTATTTAATTTTCTGTTTGTATATAATGATTTCTTTTGTATCAATTTAATTTAAAAATTACCTGAATATATCGATAGCTGGAGCTAAAGGAAAACTTCATGTTTTATTTTTATCTGCCTTTGAATTAATTGTGGGTACCTAAGCAAATGTAAAATACACTACATCAGCGGTGGATTTTCAGTGCTGAGAGTTCTATAAAATCTGTGAGATTTCTATAATATCTGTGAAAACAAACTATCTGTCCAAAGCTGCCTCAATTTGTGTTCTATATTCTGAATCAAAATGAAACATTTATTTATAACATTTTAAGTACAAAAACATTTTAAGTCATAAATACATATCTTTTCCAGAATTACAGAGTAGTTCCTGCGGCAATCCAGGAGTTCCACCAAAGGGTGTTTTGTATGGTACAAGATTTGATGTTGGTGACAAAATCCGATACAGCTGTGTAACTGGATATATTTTGGATGGACACCCACAGCTTACTTGCATAGCCAACTCTGTCAGTACAGCATCGTGGGACTTCCCTGTTCCTATCTGTAGAGGTAAGAAAAATCCTACAGTAATGTTCTTCAATATATACATTAGTATTAACAATTTTTAATCTCTGTATTAATAATTAAGTTTTAAACTATGATTAAAGAACATCTCTTTTGAATATTTTGATCTCTTGCTCACAGATATTATGTATCTCAGTATATATACCTACTAATTTTTAGGTCAAGATTCTGCTAAAATTGAGGTTATTTATTTTAAAGTAGGTTATGTAAAAAGAACTAGAAAACTAGTAATAAGTATAACACAAATGTCTGTGCACAACATTCTTGCAACTGTGGGAATGTATATTTGGAATCTATTAGTGCTTCCTAAGAACTGACTTTTTCTCTAGTAGTAACTTGGCTGTTGAGCAAACAGAAATATGAAACTGCAAAAACAATTGACTTACAGGATCTTACCTCATTGATAGTCAGGTTTGATTACCTTAAGGTTTCTATACAGGATATTCCTTGTACTCTAACAAATATTGTAGGTCAAATCCTTTTCCCTTCCTCATATTAGAAATATAGCCACAGTAGGGAACCCTGTATTACACAAAAATCTTATTTCCTGAAAGAAATATTGTTAAAGGTGAATAATGCTTTCAGAGCAGCAAATGGAGGTTATCCTGATAAAATGAAGGTGCTATCACTGCTATACGAAACCAAAGACAATATGTCAGGTAACCTTGGGATCACTTTCTAGATTCACAGGTTAGTTTTGCAAAATGCAACCTTTATATTTGTCTAAAAATATTGATGAAGTATTGCAGAGGCTACAAAAACATTTCAACTGAACTTACCATTCTAATAAATACAGATTGGTTAAAACATGGTTAACCAGCACTGCTAGAAATTAATTATGTATGAGAAAAGTGTGCCATTGGAAATACCATACTTTCATTTCCTATTCCTGGCTTAGAAGTATTTAATAAGCTTATCCATGGTCTTAAAAAAATTATAAACTTATTTTTAATAATACTTTTTCCAGTAAAAATATTTATAACTTCTCAATCTTCCACTCCTGCTTCCTAGAAAAATGCTAGCTAATAATGAAGGAGATATAAAATCAGGCACATATCCAAATTTTGTTTCTGGAGATGAGAATGTAAAAGATATTATGAGAATATGTTAACTTGCAAAAGACCTACATTTGTAACAAAATCGAAGTCTAATTGGCCCCATTGCTCAAATTCTCAATCTGTCAATTTTGAAATGAATGGCATAAAAAATTCTTGAATGAGTTACACATTCCTCTTTTTGATATAACAATTTTCAGGAGATCTTTGGATATATTTTTGGTTTTGCTCCAAGGGGAGATGAAAATATACTGTGTAAATTTGAACTGGAATGATAAACTCCCAAAATAGGCCTGTGGTTAGACATTATTAGTTTGTAATAAGACTAATATATGAAAATATGAAAACCATTTTTTTAAACTCATAATTAGGGAGGTCATTATTTGCACAGTGTTATTTCTTAAGGCAAAAAAAAGTCAACAAATTGGAAAGGATTCAGAAAGATGGGAAACAAGTTCTGTTAGTTTTCAAAATTGTCATTTTGTCCAGAGACTGAAGGACTCAAACTTTTCTGTACATGTGAAAGAGGATTAAGACAACAGCTTGATTTACTGCAGAAACTCATGCAGAAAGAAAACTTTTTTTTTGAGAAGACAATTTTTCAATCAATAGCAGTGAGGAACTTAAGGGGTAAAAATTTGATAAACAAAAATTAAAAAAAAAACCCCAAGGTACATATTTTAATAGTGATGGTTTACAAATTACCGAAACATAACCTAAGAATGTCGCAGATTCTTGATTTAAGTCCTAACATAATGGCTTCAAGCCTTAGTGCACAAATTGCTGTTAAGGTATTTTTGGGCCATGTCCAATAAAAGAAAAATAAGCAATTATTTTCAAGAGTGCCTTCTATGAGACAATGTTTTATGCCAGAAACATCTAACTTTACATATAAAATGGACCCTTGTGATTCTATTCAAATGAATCTCTCCTAATTTTGCCTAATACAATTATCTAACACAGAATTCTGCAAAAGGTTGCTAAAGATGATTACAGACTAATGAGCTTCTTATGTCTTTCTCACTGTTTGCCATGGAGACTCTTTGATTAAACACTCATCCTTAAAGATTTCCTGTGATAAATGGCTTATTGTTCCCTACCAATGGTCATTACATCTCACACAGAGGATCCTGACACAAGCAAGAAAAACACCAAGAACAGAAGTATATTTATTCAATATTAATCTGAGTATTATTTGTTTGCTGATTTGTTTTTACATTTCAGAAAAAAAAAAATTGAATTTGAGGCACACTTAGAAGTCAGCAGACTTAAGATCATGGATGTCTGTAGACCAGTTGTGTGTAAATATCATTGTCATCTGCCTCTTGTAATTCAGAACAAATAAATTTGAGGATTTTTTTCCTTATTATTTTAGATCATTCCTATTACATTGCCTTCACTTTAAGTGAAGAGATGAGGAAGAGGTCATGCTTCTGCTTTAGCAATGTAATTATTATGGATTGATGTTTCAGAATGCAGCATTTCATTGGAAACAACAGTGTTTCATAATGTCACAAGCATATATACAGGACACCCTACTAAATGTTTTAATTTTTAATGTGTTAAATTATACCAGTATTTGCATATTTTTTATGTTATGTATTTTTGGGACAGATTTTATTCATAAAGAAAAGAGTTATTAATCAAATAGCTTCTTATTCCTTTACTTTTCTCCGTAGGAATTTATTGAAAAATCAGAAGACATATTTAATGATTGCTTTATTTCATTTCCTCTTTCTAACTGAACATTGTCTGAATGCAAAAGATTTTCACCTGTATGTTTTGGTATTCTTTAAAATATTTTTACTTTATTGGATTTATTAGACGTGTAAAGAGATAAATGATATCTATTTTTTGTGGTGGAGTTGCTCTCTATATGAGACAACACTTGACATATCCTGACATCTGCCTTGGGATGGATGATGAACGAGTTGAGAGTTTATGGGCTCAGATCAAAGAAAGAGCAGATTAATAAAGGTGCTGTGGGTGCTTACTACAGACTGCCTGATCAGGTGAAGGAGGAGGATGAGGCTTTCTCCAGGCAGCTTGAGGCAGCCTCAAAGTCACAGGCACTAGTTCTTGTGAGGGACTTTATCTACCCTGCCATCTGCTGGAGAAGCAACACAACAAAGCACAAATAGTCTGCGGGGTTCCTTTGAAAACACTGATGACAATTTCCTGTCACAGGTAGTAGAGGATCCCACAAAGAATGGTGAACTGCTCAACTTCATATTAACAGCATCTCGTTTTTGGAGATGTGAAGGTTGCATGGCAGCCTTGGCTGCAGTGACCATGACAATTAGGAGCTATATATCAGGAAAAGAGGAAGCAGGGCAGCAACTAAGACTACAACCATGAACTTCAGGAGAGCTAATGTTAGCCTCTTCAGGGATGTTCATGGAAGAATCCTGTGAAAACACGCTGTGCAGGGAAGGGGGGTCCAAGAGAGCTAGTTGATTCCAAATATGACTTCCTCCAGAACCAATAATGATGCATATCAATGAGCAAAAATCAAACAAAGGGGGAGAGACATCTGCATGGATGAATAAAGAACTGTCATTTCTCAAGCATTAGCAGGAAATACACAGGAGTTAGAAGCAACATCAAGCCGGATGGAATGTACATACAGAGTTTGTCAGAATAAGCAGAAATGAGACCAGGAAGGCCAAGGCCCACCCACAATTAAATCTGGCCAAAAGATGTCCAGGACAACAAGAAGAGCTTCTCAAAATACATCAAGAACAGAAGAAAAACAAAAGGATAGCATGAGTCCATTAGTAAACAGAGGGGGACCCTGGTAACAGAGGACACTGAGAAAGCAGAATTACCAAATTCCTTCTTTGCATCAATCTTCACTGACATGATCAGCCCTCAGAGTTCTCTGATACAGGTCAGAGTAAAGGAGTCTTGGAAGGAAGATTTTCCTTTGGTGAAGGAGGATTGGCTTAGATAACAGCTGAGCAAACTTGACATCCACAAGTCCATGGGCTCTGGCAGGATGTGAACATGAGAGAGCTTCTGGACACCGTAGTGAGGTCACTCACAGTCACCTTTGCAAGGTCATGGTGATCAGGAGAGGTGCCTGGGGGCTGGAAAAAAGCAAATTTCATCCTGGTTTCAAAAAGGGTGAGATGGAGGACATGGGGAGCTATTGGCCAGTCAGACTCATTTGAATCCCTGGAAAGGTGATGGAGCAGCTCATTCTGAAGGCCATCTGTATCTATATGGATGACAAGAAGTATTAGATTAGGAGTATTCAGCATGGATTTGCTCAAAGTAAATCGGGTTTGACCAAACAGATTGCCTTCTACAATGAAACAACTACCTGGGTCCATGGGGAGAGAGCAGTGGAAATTGTCTACCTGGGCTTCAGCAAGGCTTTTGATGCTGTCTCTCACAAAATCCGGATAGAGAAAATAAGGAACTGTTGACTGTATGAGTGGACAGACATCAATTAAAATCTGGCTGAATAGCAGGGTTGTAATCAGTGGCATGGGGTCTGGTTGGAGGTTTGTCACTAGAGGTGCCCTCCAAGGTTCCATACTGGGCCCACTATAGTTTAACTTATTCATCAATGGCTTGAACAAGAGGGCAGATGCCTCATCAACAGGTTCACTGATGACACAAAGTTGGGAGGAGAGGCCAATACCTGAGTGCTGTGCAATCTTAGAAAGACCTTGACAGCTGGAAAGATGGATGGGAAGAACTGTCTGAAATTCAACAAAGGCAGGTGCAGAGTCCTGCACCTGGGGAAGAATAACCCCAAGGACCAGTAAAGGCTGGGGGCTGATCTGGAAAAGAGCTCTGTGGAGAAAGGCCTGGGGGTCCTGATGGATGCAATCCTGAGCCACATACTCTAGCTTACCCTGCTTGAGCAGCAAATTTGGACAAGACCACCCACTGTGTTGTCTTCCAAACTTACCGGTTCTTTGATTCTTTGAATTAAACTGTGCACAATCCATGACTAGTTTTTAAATGAAGCCTTCTCCCCTGAAAAATTAATTTTGATAAGGTTGTTTTTAATCATGAAATGTGACAGAAGCTTAATTATATCACCTATTCCTGAGCTAATGTTGCAGCTTGCAGTTTCTCCATAATGCAGTGAGCTGGAAACAATTTACTTAGGGTAATAAATAATGCTACATTTATATATAGTATTTTCATTATATAAAGGTTATAAGAATTAGACACTTCCATAATCAAGGAAGTATCCTGACTTTTATGTTTTCTAAAAATTTCTTATACTATGCTAAAACAGGTGTAGTAAAAGTCACCATTCTAAAATCCTGAGTTTTTAAGAATTCAGAAATTTCAAGTGAAGAATACAGTTGTATTTGTATTCCTAGAACCTCTAATGAAATATTTTCACTATTTCCTGTACATATAGCTACAAAATATTTGTCAATATAAAAATTCTCCTTGTATTTTCAACAAGAGACTTTTTTTTCTACTTGTCTAAATAAATCTGTATTTTGATCAGAGAAGTGCACAACCCACTAATTGGATTAATTTTTTCAATTGAAAAAATGAATTTCTTCTTTTTTTTACTATTTATCTGTATGGACATTGAGTTATTTCTTGCATATATTGTCATGGTAGGTAAAAGGCAGAAGAGGTTCACACTAAATTCCAAGTCTGGGAATTCTGTAATTCCCTTGCAATTTCTACGTGTGTATGTACTTATAAAGATATATTTATTTTTACCTATCTTTGTAGATGTATACTTAATTCCTTCCTCTTCTGCCGTGGATTCTTTCCCAAATAAACTGAATTGAAATAATTATGATTTCTTATTTTTAAAAGTGATCTAATAGGTGTCAAATTGAATCAGAATATTCAGGTCACTATTCAAATATTTTGCCATTTGCTTTATGCAGAACTCACTGGACTAAAAAAATTGTTATTGCAAGTTAATTGCAATATACAATATTGCAATATGGTATAATTGTGTACAGATCTATGATTATATATGTTTCAAATCCATGAGGTAAGTTTTAGGTCAGATACAACAGCGAGTAGCTTAAAATTAAATGAAAGTGCCTTGTGGACCTTCTAATACACTGCTCTTTAATGGTTGTATTTGTTTATATGTGGGATAATCATAAAGCAGTGTAAGCATTTCATAGACAGATATATTTGGTTGCAGATGGATTTATGATTTTATAAAATCATGTCAAATAGAACCTAGTAATATAAGCAGTAAAATAAGATGACTGCCTTTGCATCTTTGTTATAAGCTGGTCTTTGTAGGCTGTGGAAAGAACAAAGCAGGACATAAAGTCAAAGCACTTCACTTGATGCCATGTAATGCATTAACTACTGGAACTGACAATATACACAGAAGAAAATAGAGTGCACTAACTTAAAAGCAGGAATAAATTACATCTCCTGGGGAACGAGCAGTTTTCTGCCTGAAGCTAGCTCTTATATACAAATAGTTATTCTTGCTTATTTTTGGGAAAAGCCCCAGTAGAGCTATGTGAGTCTGGATAAGAAGCATGTTGGATTATTTGAGAAATTGAAGAAAAAAAAAAGTTACAGAATGATGTATTTATATATAAGAAATTATATATGAACAATTTTTCAGAGCTTGTTCCACAGATCCTTTTTGGGACATAACTAATCAATGGCTTAGAATGGTTAACACTCTTATGGTTGATAGTTAAAAAAATATAAATGGTCTACAAATGCCAATGCTGGTCCCTAGAATTAGAGACATTAACTAAGATTCTCGTGGTGGTGGAAATGATGAAAAAGATCTACTATTTTATTGAAATAGTAGAATAATGGTTGAGTGTTTTCAAGTACTATGCTGTGTGGTTTCAAGCAGGGCAGAAGAAGATCTACAAAATAATATCCAGAATGACTTTTTGAGTAATGAAATAGACAATACCTTTTGTTGTTTTGAATTTTTAGAATAAAAGAGCTTTGTGAGTTCGTTATTTTAGCCATCTTTAAAATATGTATTTTTTTATACCAATAGAATCAAAATTTCCATCTATGAGAAGAATTGAAATTGCTCACTACTGTACCCTACCACACTTGTATTTTCTTTTATATTAGTGTTATTTTCAGGATAGTACTTGATATTCACTATCAGGGGCATAAATGCACAATCTGTTGTGTGAAAAAAAAACAAAAACCAAAAAAACAAAAAACTGAGCCTGAAAAATAGTCAATCTTCATGTGAATTTTAATGTGTGACTGAAACCACAGATTTCTTACCATTGTAAATAGTGGTAAAACTTTGCTGAATTATGTGAAGCTATTTTAAATCATTATTGATGTGTTATAAATCAGGAAATTGATAAACAAATATAAATGTTTACCATATTGGAATTACCATATATTCCCAACACTAGTGCTAAAATATACTAGTTTTACTGTATTATTCATAAAAAAAAATTAGCATTACTGATATATATAGTGTCTGTTAAATGCATTCCTAACTCACTGAAAATATACCAGCAATAATGATGATCTAACACTGTACATGCTCCTTAAGCAAGCAACACTATTCATGAGAGCTCCAACTTGCTTTTATATAATCAATTCATGTCTAGAACCAGTGCTTCTTCATTTTTGATAATGGTGCTCAAAAAACTAAGTTCTTAGGATGGATGGAGAGCTGGTCCCATGTGAAAATTTATGGCATGCAATGATTTGCTACTGTTGTAGTGATGATACATGAAAAAAACCTAAAATTTTTAAAAGCAATCTATGAAAACTTTTCTAACAGAAAATAATTCATTTTATTAGCTTCATTTTTTAATCAGTATTTACATTTTCAGAACTTTGAATATCTTAAAATGTTGTTCTTACTTTCCTTTCTTTAAAAGTGTATATCTCCACATCAGAACATTAATCAGAATATCAGAGTCATACTTCCATTTGGTTTACATAGTTTGACTTTGCACATCTTTATGTGATTTTGTTAATTCCTATTAGTTGTGGAGGGAGTTCTCCTAAGATCCATTAGTATTTTATATTAGCAGTGGTCTAACCCTCAGATGGTGTGATTTAGTCCAGAATGAAAAGTTATATGCATCAAAATAATTTAAACTCATCAGTGCAGTAACCATGCTAATTTGGAAAACAGGCCTCTTACACTATATTTCCAAACAGTATACAGAGGACTGGGGAAAGAAACAGAAATTAACTCTTTCTAAATAAATTGAGTTCTGCTTAAAGAAGAAAAAAAATATATGTAATTAATCCAGGAAGAGAACATTTCGGAAAAGTTGTAGTTCACACCAAAGTAAAGAAATGACAGACATGGCAACATCTTATCTTGCTACTTTTCACAGAAAAAAAGTATCAATAAGATCAAATTTAATTACAAAAGATTGTTATAGCAATTGATAAAGGCAATGAAAAGGAAATAAAAAAAGATCAGATTTTAAATTAAAGAAATCTAACTCAATACTGAACACAATAAAACTTCTTGAATACCAAAATCTTTTATCCCACCATTTTAAAGGTGGGAATTAGGACTTAAACAAGTGGGTGAAAGTCAGTTGGGTGGTTTATGAAAATCTTGAAACACTGTTTTTTTCTCCTTTTTCTTAATTTTTTTTCTTAACAAAGGACAAAAGACATAGTAGTTGTGCCAGTTGTTAATGTTAACATGGGCTTTTGAAATTATGTTGCAAGATTTTCACCCAGGACAACATAACAGTGAATTATATCTGAAACTGAAAGGGATAAAGATTACTCCTAGCAATCAAGATGAGTGACTGAGAAGGAACCTGGAAAAGTAAAATATTGGTTTAACGATGCTTATCATTAAAGCACAGTACTAGAATTGTCAGTTACAGCAAAGACTCTTTCATATCTGATTTAAAACTAATTTCTTTATTTGTTAAAAAACTTCAAGACTATTTTAGGAGGATGAATGTTAAATGTATAACTAGCTTAATCCCTGTTTGGGCTGGCAAATTCTGCTTTTGCGGGGTTATTGTTTCCCATTAACATCCTTCTGTTCTTCTAAGGTTCATTTTCTATATGGCATTCTTGGATAAATCCTTCATAGTTATCAATTAGCAGAAATAATATTTGTAAAATAATTTAAGATACTTTGAAAGTAATTTCTGGTATATCCCAGGTTCATTAACTCAATGTACTGAGCTGCTTAATCCAAAACCTTTGGCTGCCACAGGCTGCTAAGTAGACTAGAATATTTTCCTAACATTATTGAAATTATGGCTTGATAAACCTTTCAATATCTTTCAGTTTCTGCCTAAAATGAGAATTTACCTGGATATGAATGGAAATTGTGAAAATATAGTTGAGTATTTTGGTATCACTATGCAAATCCTGATTTATAACTCAGTTTTAATTACATCCGGAAGACAGAAGGCATAGCAAAATGGTTTTCTGGGGAGTATTTTAAGCCCTTCAAATATTTTCTCAAGAGAGTAACTGATTGCCAATAGTGGTTTTTTGCAGGTGGAAGATTTCATTGCTAAAATTCTAGCATGACATTTTAGCATTCTTCAACACTACATCTGTTTAAGACTGCATCTTTCTTAGCCTAAAGATTGATTCACCTACAGAACATGAATCTTCATCTTAAGTATTAATTAGTCTTCTTGTTCTCTAAATTAGTGGAAGTGTTGCTGGTTTATTTAAATATTAACACATCACTTTTGGTGTCTTGTGGGATGGTTTTCAAAACCATAGCTTAAATTCCAATATTTATAATTGCACACTGATGAAGGCGTCTGAAGATGATGCAGCTATGTTACTAAAATAAATTTGGAATTCCACAAAATTAATTCATCTTTTCATTCAGTTCTGCAAAGTCAGAGGCTAAAACCAATTGGCCTTAAATTATCTTGATGTAGCAGTTTTGCTGCATGCATCAGCAAAGATTTAATTTCTCACCAAACTGACTGTAATGAACATATAGATAAACAGTCTGTTATGTTTATTTATTCATCTTGTATGATGGCCTTCTGAGTTTAGTTCAGGATGAAACCTCTGATGGTGGATCTGTACAAGTGTAGCATGTACATTTCTTTTCATTTCTGTCAATCAGTGGAGGTGATCTTAGCTGCACAAAACAGTTCATGGGTAAAAGTTCTCTTTGCAGTACATCATCAAATTAATTCTGCATTCTTTTGAGGCACACTGAGAGGAGCTCAGAAACTTTAATTGTGAGAGTTTAGGATCACTAACTACTTAATCAGTTTAACCTTCCTAATCCAAATGCTCTTAACATTGGCTGGAATTTTACACTTCAGAGAAAGAAACTTCCTGGTGGGCAGTTATGCATCAATTCTCTCCATGTCACTGTTCCCGCTTGTTTTTAATTTTGAAGATTTTATATCATATCAAACATTATATAATTTCACATAATCGCGACATCATCAAGGTTGGAAGAGACCTTCAAGATTATCTAGTCCAACCATCAGCCAAGGACCACCATAACCACCCCTAAACCTTATCCCCAGGTGCCACATCCAGATGTCTCTTGAACACTTCCTGAGATGGTGACTCCATCACCTGCCTAGGAAATTTGTTCAAATGCCTAACCACTCTTTCAGCAAAGTTCATTTTCCTAATATCTAATCTGCGCCTCCTCTGGGACAACTTGATGCCATTTCCTGTTGAGACATGACAGAATAGACAGACTCTCATATTTCATACTCTTATGATTCAATTCTAAGCATGTATGTTTAAAACTTTTGCATACATCTTAGAACCTGTAAAAACTGTGTAACTAACAGTGAAAAGTCTTTGATTTTGATGCCTACTAGTTCCCAGTTCTGTCCTCTTTAGAGAACCATGAGGAAAACAGATATTTTTCAGTATCAATACTTACACAATCAAGATGAATGGAAAATAATTTTAAACTAAGATCCATAGGAAACAGACATTTTGACCCATATTTAAGTCAGATAGCAATGGACAGGGTTCATAAACAAATGATGCAGAATGATGGGCACATGGGTGACATCAGAAATGATAAGGCAAGGTGAAAGCAAACCTGACACAGGTCAGCCTGGGACACAAGCAGGAGTCACAGAAGAACAATATTGTTGGAAAAACAAAGATAGTAGAACAGCTCACATGGCTGGAGTGTAACAAAGGATGAGTGCAAATTTCTCAGAAGAGAGATGCAGAATGGGCTGGTCGAGGGATTGTGGAACAGGATCAGAGAACACTGGAACAACCAAGGAACTCATATTGTCAGTCTTTTACACACTGGTAGATAAGGGTGAGGAAGGGTCTGAAATGTTCCTTAAAGAGCTCAAGAGAGTCTCTAATTCACACACTTTAGTTTTCATCCACTTTAACCTTCCTGTTTCTTGTTCAAAAGGCAGTAGGGCAGGATGAAAACTGTAAAGATTTCAGAAGATCTTAAAGAATCCATACCTGCATTCCACTGCAAGGTTTATTCCCACTCAGTAATTGCCAGATAGTTTTTAAAAATCTTCCCATTTTCCAAAGGCAGTGGTTTTCTATATTTTGTATGCAATATTATTAGAAAGAACTTTTATAATTTATTCCACATGTATTTTTCCCACCAAAATTTAAACCATTTAGCTTCTACCTCCCCCCAACACCCTGTATACGCTTTAGCACCTATGCAAATTAGAACTCAATTATTTTCTTTCTCTGCAATTTCCTTTTACATATTTAGTTTTGGTCTTCTTTAACTGCTATAATACTAATGCTATCTTACTTCACAACTCATGAGACCACTAGTAATGTTTGCTAATTTTCTCTTGATTTTCTTCACTTTATTCATGCTTTCTTTTGAAGCATTGGGCCCCAGTTAGCAAAGACTAGTTAAGAATTTTTGTGTTTCATGGATCACAGCTCATAATCAAGGCATACTCTTTCTGGTCGCTGGATGTGTCCAGTTATTAATCTGTGAGGATTAGTTTAATTCTTGTCCTATTTTTTAAATAATGTTCTGATTTTTAAGTAACATTTTTAATGAAAAATAATTTGGTTTTAGTTTTCTTGTTGTTTGGTTGGCTGGTTGATTTGGCTTGTTTGGTTTTATTTTTTCAAAACATTAATTGTTCAATTCCAGGTAGATAGGCAAGCCTTTTATCCTTCTGTATTGTCCATGGAATAAAGCACTTTTGGCAGAAATTTAAGGGCTTCAGTAGATAAATTTGGCCTAAGTCCCAGAATAATATGGTGCTTATTTACTGCAATCTATTAATCTCTAGCTGGCCAAAAATGTGGTGTCAAATTCCAATTTTCTAACTATGTGAAGTAAAAAGCAAAGTGCATGCATCTATAGGGAAAATGCTGTGGTTTAACTCTTCATTTACTCATATTTCATTTAATATAAATACTGAAAAAGCAGTATTTGGAAATTCAGTCCTCCTGAATCTTTGAGCACCAAATGAAAATGCTGAGGTTGTGGTTACTTCATGTCAATCTGAAAGAACTATGAAAATTATTTTTTATCTTTGTTTATCTGAACATGATTTAAAATGCAGAGGTTTTTTAGTAACAATAATAATTGTAACTTCATGTGCAAAAGTTCTGGAATTTTGTTCTAATTGTAGATGAAATCTCAAAAGGTTTTCATCATTTATCCAAGTCATGTGGGTGTTATCCATACACCAAGGATTTATAAAGTGTTCAGCTTCCTCTTCCATCACCTGAGTAAATCAAATTAAAATGACTGATACTCACTGAGCTAGGTTTTTCACCTGTGATTGGTACAGCAAATGGATTAAGAGCACTCCTTCACTCCTAAGGGGAGAAAGCAGATGAATGGACAGCACAATAATCAATAGCTGGCTCTCTGGGTTCTCAAGTACAATAATAAAAGAAGTTTCTCTCTTTCCCAGTTTCCTGACAGGGAAGTCAGTTCTTTCCAGATAATGTGCAGTTAAGCATTAGTCACAGTATAAGATTAATAACTCCAGGGTGCTGTCATCTTCCTTGTTTAATTACAAAGCAGCATTTTAAATACAGCTAAGTCAGCAAAGTGACTTGCCAACCATTTGCTCTTTCTAAATGTTCCAGGCAGCCACAGTAGGTCCAGTAATTCTCTATGTCTAGGTGCATGGTGACTCCATAATCCTCTTTTGAAGGTAACTGTAGCTGCTCAAGTAAGCCTGAATTGTGCAAGAAAAAGTAGTATATATAGCATCTATATGTGTGTCTGTAGAAAAATTCCTACTATTTAAAGAGACCTCTTAAAAGAGACTTTGATCTCCCATTTTTCAAATTTATGACTTGCTTTCTGAGTCTGTAAACTCTTGCCCTAAATTAAAGGCAGTCTCATATGTTTCACACTGAGCCACAGTTTAATGGCACTTTTGGGAGCTCTTTTTCATGTTATCACAGTGTTGGGCAGATTTTTTTTTGTTTCGTCTTTCTTTTTTAATAAATAAAAATGTAGTCAACTATAGTCAGAAAATAAAATATAGATTCAACATATGGTAAACATGTTCATGGTTGCTTTCACTTATTTTTCCTTCTGACAATCCTATGTCAGTAGAATGAGGTCCTCCCTTTTTGATCCTATTTCATCTGGAGCTGTCTGGAAGAGTGGCTGGATATTCCAGCCATGTATAGTTGACACACTAAGGCGTGTTTCATTTCACTTTATAACAGCCTTATAATTATCTGATTAAAGATATGATAAATTAGATATTTTCATTAAACATGTGGCACATAACCTGATTACTATAATTCTGTTCTTTTTACTTCTGTAGTTACCAATTAAAAGGCATTTCTTTGTGCTAAGGATACTTCTCTTAAATTTAAACCAAAAAAGTTCCTCCCAAATTCCTTTACTGATGCAGCTGTTTGAACACCATATACTCAGTTCATTGACAAAGTAGATAAAAACACCAACCATCTTGATGATTTTTATTTTATTTTTCTCTATTCCAAATAGCGACACATTTTTCTGTTTGTCCAGAAGCTTTGGTAAACCAGGTGTTTCTTTTCACATATGTAGTAATTTTTAGAACTGTAGTTATCAAAGAGACTAGAGTACATTCCATGCTTCTTGGACTGAATTTCAAACATTTCAGGATGACAATTTAACCATTCATTTTGTGTAAGAATAAAAAAACTTCATCTGAGACTGAGATCTACACTCTGAAAAGTCTATTATAGTTTTCAATAACGTTTCTGTGGTGAACATATCCATTCATAATTTCCTAAAAGTATAGGTGCTTAGGACATTTGTAAAGAAGTTATTTCTATTTGTCAGTAAGAATTTTTCCTTAGTTACTTGTATTTGGAAATCAAACTACAGTATTACATTAAAACAATGTAGTGGGTAAGTGTAGGAATTTAGATTTCCACAAAGTTTAATTGTGCAAGCAGTTTCCTTGGAGAGACATTGAGTTTAGTATCTGTTCTAGTAGCATTAAAAAGTTAGAAAGAAACTGAGGAAATAGGTTTCATATATCTTAGAGTCTAAGAACCATAGCAGGAATGTATTTTTTCACCAAACATTTTCTACATTTCCATAAGGATTTTTGGATTTTTTCAAATGAAGGTGATGCTAAAAACCTTGAACACTCAATGAAAATATTTTCTTTCATTTGTACAACAAGTAAAAATATAGTTAGCTTAGTGATGTTTAATGAATTTACATTGTAAAAATATATTAATGGACTTCTAGATTATAACTGCCATATTTTAGAGCATTTGCTGAAGCAGATGAATTTTTTTAGGGGGTTTGGAGGTTTCCATATTAGTCAGGCTATCCACTGACTATGCTGCTTACTAAGTTATATTTAGCTGGTCTTTCAGTGTTCTGTTACTGCTAAAAACAGCATTAGCATGTTTTATCACATCAAACAAGATATCTGACTTTTCCTCTGAATTGTGACTCTCCTTAAAGGAATCATATAGTTATGTAAGGGAATATTCATGTTCTTGCCATGTCAAGCTTCCTGATGATTGATTTTAGTTATGACTGTTAATTCTTTCTGCAACATTATTTACCAAACATCTTTTAAATAGTACATAAGCTACCGGGACATTATGTAAAAACCTGCAGTTACATATCAGTTTAGAACAGCATAAGGTGAAATTTCCATGTAACATGGGTGTGTTGAGAGGGTAAAGGAGATTATTCAGAATGTAATTTTCTTTGCCTCAATACATTGACACAGTATTTGGAGCAGAGATTTATCCTTCTGACCTATTCTGAAAGAAACTTCTACCAGTACTGTATTGTAAAAACTTGCTGTCTGTGCCCCTCTACCACCTCCCTGGAAAGCTTATTCCAAAGCTTGACAACCTCTTACATGAAGAAATTTTTCCAAATAGCCAAACTAAACCTCCTCCAGTGCAATTTGACACAATTTCCTCGTCCTATCTCTTGTTACCTGGGAGAAGAGACCAGCAGCCACCTCTCCACAACTTTCTTTCAGGCAGCTGCAGAGAATGATGTCTCCCTGAGCTTCCTTTTCTCAGGCTAAACACCTCCAGCTCCCTCAGCTGCTCGTCATCAGACTTGTGCTCCCTTCACAGCCCTTCTCTGGATGCAATCCAACCCCTCAAAGTCTTTATTGTAGAGCCCCAGACCTTAACACAGGGTCCAAGGTGTGGTCTCACCAGAGCTAAGTGCAGAGATAAAATCACTGCCCTGGTCCTGCTGACCACACAATTGCTGACACAGGCCAGAGTGTCATTGACCTTCTTGGCCGCCTGGATTCACTCCTAGAATATGTCCAACCAGCACTCCCAGGTCCTTTTCCACCAGGAGCCTTTACAGACACTTCCCTGGGTTCCAGTGAGCTAAATGATGATGGTAAGAGGCAAAAAAAAATAACAGAGGAAGTGGGTAAGATAAAGCGATTCACAGGATTATACTACAACAGAGCTACTGTGCTCCTGGGAAGGGTGATGTATACGTTATTTTGGTAAACAAAGATTTTATCCAGGAATTTCACTACTCGCCTTTCCTTTTAGTACAAATCTATATTGATTTTGTATGTTGGATCCATAGTCCCTTTTTCCGTCCTACCTTTTAGAGAACTCCTAAGATGATTCTGAAAAAGTGTACGTAAATCCAGGATGATATGCATCTACACACAAATCTTTCAGAAGTGTAGTTTTTCAAGCATTCATTCCATCAAATTTCAGCCTCTCTACTCTGGAGGTATCCACAAGGAATGTAAAAAATTGCTTTAATTTTCATAAACTAATGTTACTTTACAAAAAAAATTTCTTCAACAGCAGTAATCTAGTTCTTAAGATTACAGATATAATTTCTAAGTTTTTCATTGAGGGAAATTATTTTACAGTTTTTCCAGGCTCTGTTTACTTGAAAAGCTACAAGGTAATCTGGTTTTGCAGTTTCTTCTTCAGTTCTGTGATACCTTGCTGTTTCCATGACTTCTTTCTCCATTATGAATACTACCTCACCACCTAGAACCTTAGATAAACTGCTTGACCAAAGGTTCATGTGGGTTTAGAAGAGGCAGACAAATGTGTCACATATAATGAGCTGCTTAGTCTGACACTGCACGTTAATTCTGTTTTGTGCTGTTACATGTAGGCTTGCAACCATTCTAATTTCAATTATCTTTGGATTATATGTGTTTGTGTCTCATGTCTACCCTGCTATTTGTAAGACTACCTGCCATTTTGAACAAGGGTGTTATAATGATCTTGCTATTAGCCAAATAATTTCCTCTCAGACATAAATTCCATTGCTTCATATTATCCTCTTTGTGCCAGCACTCTGGAAATGGTTTACAGACAATAGTGATTTTGTAGCCCTCTAGTCCTTGAATAAATTAATGCATAATCTGCACAATGTCAGCACAGGAATTGGCAGGCTTAGTAGATTGTGGTGCATTTCAGCCATTTTCTGGCTAGGGTAGTACATAGAAGGTCCAATTAAGAGATTTTCTAAATGTGTACAAATAATTACACTAACAGCTCCTTTTTACATCATCCCCAGTATTTCACTCTTCCAATCTTTCTAAAGATCCAACTTTTATTCTTAATTTTTGTACAATCATTTGCCTAACAGTCTGAAAGATCTATGGTCCAAATTAAGAAACTGCTAGCAAAGATCTTTGCCATTGATATGTAGATACATTTAAAGAATAGCTTGAAATTCATAAGCAACTCCAGCATGCTAAGAAAACCCACTTATTTCTGGACACTGATCAGATATCTCTGTTTGGTAAATGTTTTCAGTTTGCGGATAAATTTTACATACTTAAAAAAAAAAGTGTAAAAATTGAAGATATAAATATAATCATTAAGATCCTACAAACAAACAAACAAACAAACCTCATGAAGTTAATGATGTCTGTCATATTACTCACACATTTAGGAAAGAATATGGAATTCTGGGACAAAAATGCATTTGCTCCTCTCCCTGTCATCTATTTGTTTAGGGAGTTCTGAAGATAAACTGTTCATGTCTAATTATAACATTTGTCATAGGTTCTTCCAAAGATTTTGTGTTGTTAAATGACCATTTCATCTTTGTACCAAAATCTAAAGCAAACCTAAAGAGCAAATGAAGATAAATGAACTGATTAAGTCACAGACACTTCTAGTAGGTATGTAAACAGTCAACACATAATTTAAAGGTCTCTAACAGCCCCTGCCCAGAGACTGCAAAGCTCAATGAAATTTATTTTGTAACTATAGATTAGAAACTCTGAAAACAATTGACAGTATTTAATGTGAGCAAATATTTGACAAGAATTAGGCCTATGAAAACTGAATCCTTATGGAGAATCTGAAAATGAGGAGCCTGTAAAGACTGTTTTGCAGAGCTGGCTAATGAGGACAAGTATGTAAATTCATCTAAGAATAAGACTGAAGCACAGGCTTCCCCAAAGAAAGAAAGAAAGAAAGGAACCAGAACAGCCCTATCTCAAGGCATAGGCCTCAGTCATCTATTTGTAAATGCCTGGAGAGGTGGTATGTGCTGTATTTCAGACTCAAATCCACTGACAGTGATTTTAGGTTCAGTGTGCATAATGCAGTATTTTTCACACGGGAAGGAAATCTAACATTTTGTACATATATATGTGTATATGCAAATTATTTCTTCTACCAAATATTCAGACAGATGAATGAGAGTATTCTCACTGAAGTTCTATTTTTAAAAAAGCTGCAGTGTTTGCATAGATTGTCTTGATATCAAGTGTGTCAGATGGCTGGATGCAACTCAGCTTGAATAGATTTAGGAGGTTTTTACAGGGTCACTTGGAACACTTTATATTCTATTGCTTCTTAAAACTTGGATTGCTTTCTGTATATATGACTTAATTTATTTTTAATATACTTAAATATATTTTTATGTATTTAAAATGGGAAGCAATAGAGTTGGTGTTAGGCAACCTAAAACATTATCTTGTCCTTCTATTCTTCATGTTGTGCTGTTCTTCTTTTCATGAAATTTATCCTGTGTCCATCTTTGGCCATATATGTGTGGTATTAAGTGAAGATACATACTTGAAAAATAAAACAGGTTATTATTAAACAATTAGGAAGCATTATGTGATCACCAGTTCCCTAGAGGATTCTATCAAGCACACTGGCAGGGTTTCCATGGAAACAAGAACGTTATTAAAGTCTCCAAAAAGTCCTATCTTTCTCAGGTTTGTCCCCTTTCCTTTCTTATAGGTAGTTTGTGTTGTGCATAAGCATTTCATTTCAAATCATGAAATAAATGAAAGGATTTAATCCCCTCACTAAATGGAATATATTCCTTTCTATCATAAGCTCTGGAATTCTGTGGATCTTGAACTGCTGTCCTAATTTTAGGCAGTTTTACATTAAGAGGATATGACTATTCATTTACTGAGAGTGAATAAGAAATGTGACCTAGACTGCTATTTTTCTGTCATGCTTATTTTTTCTAGTAGCTTTAAGAAAAAAAGAAAAAGAAAAGAAAGAAGAATGTGGTATGGGCATGTGACTTTCATCAGCCTACTAACTTGCTTCCTCCATATCTGAATTTCCATAGTTCTTAAAGAATACCAACAGCTATAGTGTGGGATTTCTTTCTTGGGTTGAAATGTTTGTAGTTAGACATTGCCTCTGGGCTGGGAACTGTGTATGCAATTGAGATGTTTGTTGACAACTGCAGAAAAATCATACTTGTAAAAATACAATGTTTAGCTGAGAAAACACTTTAATGAAAGATTAATTCAACAGGACAACAGTAAATATGTTGTTAAATCTATCTTTGTAATGGAAATGAAACTGTGTTATCTTACTAATAGAAGTATCATGTTCTGTTCTGGGATCTTTGAAAAATAGAGCTTAAGACTGGTTTGGGTTTTTTTCCATTTCTCAAATGTCCCTTTCTTCTCATGGTAATTCATTTTCATATTATATGACTAATTTACATTAAAACCACATAACATTTTTACTTCATTTTAAAGCAGTTCTCAAAATTTTTATTATTTAGGAATATTGTTAGATGACCAGAGAGTTAAAAAGCCTTCTGTACTATCAACTTAAGTTATGAAGCAAAATATGTTTAGCTGGATTTGGAATAGACAGGATGAGAAGGATTCCTCCAAGCATCTTCAATGTAGAAGTCTACATGTTCACTACATTTCTATATTTTTAAGACCGGAACAGAGAATAAAGCACTTATGGTCCATCTTATGTTTTCTGCTAAGATGAATCATAGATTTGTGATATCATGTAGGTTGGAAGGAGCCTCAGAAGGCCTTCTGTCCACAGCAAGGTCAACTACAGTAATTTTCTTGGGCCCATGTCTATTTTCAGCATCTTCAAAGATGGAGATTCTGTCTCTAGAGACTGTCTCTGAGCCCTTGTTCCAATGCCTGACTTCAATCATGGAAAATTTATTTTTCCTTACATTGAATCTGAATTTCATGTTTCAGTTTATGTTCATTCTCACTTGTCTTTCACTATTTACCTTTTAGAAGAAACTGGCTTAACATTCTCTGTACTTTCCCATTAGGTAGTTGAAGACAATAGTAAGGTGGCCTATATATCTTCTTTTCTCCAACCTGAAAATACCCATTTTTTCCAGCTTCTACTCTATTCAAATGCTCCAAGTCCCAAATCACTGTGGAAACTTTCAAGTTGACTCAGTCCAGTATACCTTTGTCTTTCCTCTTGTGATGGGCTGACCTTGTCTGGATGCCAGGTGCTCACCAAGCTGCACTATCACTCTCCCTTCTCAGCTGGGCAGCTGAGTGGAAATCTAACAAAAATCTTATGGATTCAGATAAGAACAGGGAGAGATCACACAGGATTACTGTCACTGGCAAAACAGACTCAGTTCGGGAAAATTAGTTTATTACCAATGAAATCTGAGTAAGATTTCTGAGTAGGATAATGAGAAATGAAATCAAATACTAAAACACTTTCCCCCCACCTATCCTATCTTCCCAGCCCGTATTTTACTCATGATTTTCTCTACCTCCTCCACCAAAACAGTGGAGGGATGACACAGACTGGGCTTCGATGCCAGTTCATTGTCTCTGCCATTCCTTCCTCCTCATGGGCAGGACTACTCAGACTCTCCCTTTGCTCCAGGGTGAGGTCCTTCCCATGGGACAGAGTCCTCTAAAAACTTCTGCAGACTCAATCATTCACACAGGCTGAAGTTCTTCCTGAGCTGCTCCATCACAGGTCTTTTCCATGGGGTGCAGTTTTCAGGAACAGACTGCTCCAGTGTGGGATATCCCATGGGCTCACAAGTCCTAATAGCAAATCTTCTCCATCATGGGCTTCTCTCTCTTGGGGCCACAGGTTCTGCCAGGAGCCTACTTCAGTACAGGGTTCCCATGGGGCCAAGTTTCCTTCAGGTGCATCCACCTGCTCCAGGGACTGCAGGTGAATATCTGTGCCATCACGGACCTCCATGAGGTCCAGCCTGCCTGATCATGGTCTTCACCACAGATTGCAGGGGAGAACTGCTGTGGTGTCTGAAGCACTTTCTCCCCCTCCTTTTTCACTCACCTTGGTGTGTGCAGGACTGTTTCTCTAATAGTCTCATGCCTCTCTCCAGCTAAAACTTCAGTTTTTATGCCTTTCTTGAATACATTATTCCAAAGGTGCTATCACTGTCACTGATGGGCTCATCCTTGGCCAGCTGTGGGTCTGTCTTGGAGCCAGCAGGCATGGGCTCTGTCAGATACAGGGGAACTTCCAGGAGCTTCTCACCCCTGTAGCCACTCCTGTAGCCCACCTTGTTCTAAAACCTTGTCATTCAGACCCTTTACACTCATACTGGACTTTTAATATGGTGTACTGTAAAAATGTGTATTTCTCATAAATGATTATGAAAGAGCTAGATGACTAGCTCAAATACAGAAGTCTAGTGTATATGTATATGGAAAGTTAGGTGAATTTCCAGTTCCATATGTTAAGTGGATCCTGGAAATGCAGAGTGAAAGAAATTGCTGGAAAAACCTATCTTGAAGTACCAGACTATGAATAAGAAGTACGAGAGAAGACAAGACAGCAGGAAAGAGGATTCTGAGAAATGGAACAGGCAATTTTGAAACTGTTAATGGGGTAAAAAAATTGCCACAATTCAAAGATGGGACAGAAGATAAAAAAATAAATAAAAAAAAATACAGTGATTATAGGGTATTGTTAAAGGACCAAAGGAGAAGATCAAACCTGGGGGAATGGAGAGGGTACACAGAGGGATAAAAATATATAAACTGAAAACAAAATTTTCCAGGGCAAAAACAAGTTGTATGTTTCCTTGAATGTATATGAATCTGTTTAAAAAAAAAAACAAAAACAAAAACAAAAACAAAAAAAAAAAAAAAAAAAAAAACCAACCCAACTTTTGAACATGAACTAGTCTGTATTTTATTTTCTCTCTTTTCTTTCCTTGTCAAACAGCATGTGATCATATTTAGAGACTGCTGCTCTTTATTTATCAATAATCACTGCACTGTATTCTGCTGAAAATGGTACATTTATCTCTGCTGAATTGAGATGAAAATTTTTACTATGTCAGGAAAACAAACATGAACATTATCTTGACCACAAATTAACAGACTGAATGGCAAGTAATCTAATTGCACCAAAGAGGCAAGGGAAAAAATAATTTATTATAACATAACATTTTCTCAAAAAGAAACAAAAAAAAATATCCAAAAAGATAAACTTCATAAATCTACTTCATTTTTAATGAATATTATATCTTTGCTAAAAAATCTAGCAATAGTATAATACATTTTTCATATGTGTACTTCAAATAATATTCATAAAGATATTAGTACTGAGTACATTATTTATACATATTATGAAAACACATTTATTAATAAAGTACATAAATATACATTTATATAAACACTATAATGAAGTGACCTGCTATATGTATCTATGGTCCTGTGATATTATTTTTGAATTAATTTACTTTAGTTATATTTTTGAAATTGTATACCACAGACTGAGAACTGTACTTTTGATTTCCTACAAGTTTTAATATTTTATAATTGTAACTTTATGATCTTAATTTTTAATAATTTCTACAGAAGTGTAGAATTTTCTGCATTAGAGAGTAGAGTAGGAAGTAAATAGAACATGGCTTCAAAAGTAATTTTGTAGACACCCAGTACCTAGAAGGAGACTACTAAAAGAAAGATAGAGACCTTCCAAAAGGGAGAGTAGTGGTAGTACAAGAGGGGATGGCATTAAACTGAAGGAGGATAGGCTTAGATGACAAATTAGGAACAAATCCTTTACTGTGGGTGTAATGAGACACTGCAACAGGTTGCTCAGAGAAGCTGTGGATGTCCCATCCCTGGAGGTGTACAAGCCCAGGTTGGATGGGGCCCTGAGTAACCTGGTCTAGTGGAAGCTGTGCCTGTTCATGGCAGGGAGATTGGAACTAGATTATCTTTAAGATCTCTTCAAAGCCAACCACTCTATGATTCTATGATTGATCATCATTTAGCTAAGGTTATTGTAGATGCAGAGAAATAAAATCACTTGTGGAATACATTCCAGTCTATAATATATGAAAAAAGTAATTAATAGAGTCAGAAGTATCAAGGGTTTTTTTAGTATTTGAAATTCAAGGTTAAGAAAAGTACTTAGCTATTTTCAGACTCTTATCTAGTTCTTCAAAAACAAGCAAAGGAGAAAAAAAACCTAGGTCAAAGTACTTATTTTCTATGGTTATCGGCTGTAACAAAAATATGGGCTTTCTAGTGTTTTCTGTGAATTTTCATTGTCTAATAGTATGATTGTATTTACTCTCCAAGGTGTGAATTCTGCAATGGGATTAGTAATTTACATCTATCTAATTGCCTATTTTAATGAGAATTTTAGCAGTGCTTTTCAGAATGTGCCATTACTGCTAAATTGGCTAAAAGCTCAGCTATAGATTCAAGAGGTGCTAGAGAAAGAAGAAGACAAACTGAAATTCTTAGCAACTGTATAGTCAATTCAGCATCAAGTTTCAACAGTGCAGTTCGGGGCTTCTTTTGCATTTTGCTATACAAGTAATCATATGCTCTGTGTTCTCCTAAGCATAATGTTTAATTTATGCAACAGTAAGTTATGCTGTTGTTGAATTATTTAACTTTCAGGTAGTCTATGCTATAATGTAAGGAATGTGTTTTTCTTTGATTCTAACTGTTACACTGTCATCATGATGAAAATAGCAAGTTATGCATTTTATTACTGTATTATTACATTGTGTGCTTTGAGAATTGTCACTTGATGCAAATACTTTGGCAGCCAATTAATTGTATAAGGTTCCTCAGCCAATTTGTATTTTCTTGTTGATTTTCTTTGCTGTTCCTTCACTGAAGGTGCCCAGACACATAAACGCTATTTGTGTTGTGCCAGTATGACATTAAAAGCCAATTCATTTTAGAATTAATCTCTTAAAATTGTTTTGATAGAAATTTAGTCTGCTGAACACAGTTTTTTTTCCTCATGTGTCTCTAAATACCTTCCTTTACTGAGTAAAAATATTGCTTTAGTAAATCCTGTGTAATGCCATTGGTCCAGATGGAATTGCAAATCTATCCATCAGTGCACATACAATTGCACCATCTTCATAAACAATGTGATCTACCAAGTATTGTATGAGAGATGTTACAACAATATAAATATGTTCACATGCATTTATCAGGGTGTTGGGTCTTGAAAACATATCCTTGACAGCCATTTTCATATAATGGGCAGGATAGTAGTTAGTACTTACTGGTGTTTATCTTACCTTACAAGTTTTTTACGTGGATGTCTCCTGTGTGCACCTGCAAACGTCGTTATCTCTTTGGTGAATCAGTCACATACTTCTCAAAGCCCCTTGTGTGTTGTTTCTCTCTGTGGCAATACATCATAAAAGTGCTTAGGTACTACTGGTTATGCTGTTACATTGGCTACACAGTTCCAGTGCACTTATTTTGGGAGTCAAGGTAAGCAAATATTAATTGTGTCTTGATTAATGCACTTTAATTAATGCACATAAGAGTCAATGAAGGAGTTGATATTGAATAGATGTTCATACTGATGCTATGATATTTATTTCCTGCATTTATCTGATCCACTGTGCACTTTTTTTATTTCAAATCTATCAATAAACTTATCATATTTCAACATGCATATCATTTAATTCTTTACAAAGATTTCAGAAGCAATTGTATTCCTTTTAACATTATTAAGACATATGTTTCAAGAATTTTAAACAAATGCTCAGCTTGTTTTAAAGAATTCCCTGACCTAGAGATGTTTGTCACTAGATGATTAATTAAGGCCCTCCAACAAGTATGGGTTTATCTGTAGAGTTAATGGGGATAACAAGCAATAGGAACTTTATAATCAGAATTCTGATTCAGAATTCGATTTCGGAAAAAGATACAAAAAAAGAGGCTGTCATCAGGACCATTCTGATTTCAAATGCAAGTTCTTCTCAAAGTACCTGCTTCAATCAGCTTTGCATTTGGGTTTAATTCTGTAATAGTCGTAGTATTTGGATCATGTTTCCAATCACCTTTTAAATTTGAAGTAGTAAAATGGACACCAACCTGAGATTTTAAGTTGACTGTTAGACATGCATTGTGATTTTCCAGGAAAAAAATCTGTAATTCCTTCTGGCATGCATCTTTAATGCTTTGGATTTCTTTCATAAGCCAGAATGGCTCTGAAGATGACATGTCTACCTTTTGACTCATTTTGGGAAATAAGAAGGATGTATATTTTAGGCCTCAGTAGCTCTAAAGGCAAGGCTTTTGAAAAGAACTGTTCTGTATAAATTTTTTGTTAATGTTGAAGGGGCAAAAAGCACAGATATCAAAAAATATGGCTGTGGATGTGGATGTATTCACTGTGAAATTTGTCATGGGAGGAAAGGAATACCGAAAAATGTACTTGCCAGAACTCAATATTTTAAGTAGAAGATCAGAGGAAATAGATGTGTCAGGGTAAAGCGTTTACCTTACTCACACTGATGTACACTGTGGTCTCCACTCCCGAGTGGGTGTTGCATACATCCACAGAAGTTAATGCTCATTCCAACCACTCTCAGTGCTGGTGTTCATGCAGTGGTTGGGCTTCAGCACACAGCAGTTCCACTGTGGGCACTTTGCTTCTATGTGATTTCATGTGGCTGTATTAAAACCTTTCCAGCAGATCTCTACCGGCAAGGGTCTTTGTAGGAAATCAGATCAGTCCACAACAACCCACATTATGCACCTTTTCACTATTTTCTGGTATGTTCTGACAGCTGCTGATCTGTGGCTAGTGTCAAGACTCGTGACACTCAATTTGTGTTTAGAGTATCCTGGTTTCCATGGCTTTCCACAGTCTGCACTGTCTCAGTTCTTCACCTAGGAGAGGGCACAATAGTCCCAGAATCAGAGAAACAGACAGTATCTGAGTCTGGAAGGCACCTCTGAATATAATCTAGTTCAAGTCCCCCCACCCTGAGAGCAAGGACACTTGGAGTGGGGTGATCAGAGCCATGTCCAGTTGAGTTTTGAGTATCTGCAGGTTAGAGACCCCACAAACTCCCTGAACAACCGGTTTGAATGTTCAATCAACCTTATAGTGGGAAAAAATATTTTTGAACTGTATTCTATTTCCATTTGCGCCAAATTTTCTCATTATTACTCTTGGTACCATTGAGAAGAGCCTGTCTCCATCTTCTTTACTTCTCTGTCAAGTATTTATAAGCACTGATGATTCCCCTTGAACCTTCTCTACCCCAGGCTGAACATGCACTCTCTCAGACTCCCTGGTATGTCTGCAGCTCCAGTCCCTGAATAACTTGTGACTCTTTGTTGGACTCTGTCTGTGTCTCTCATACTAGGGAGCCATCACTGGACACAGTACTACAGGTGTGAGGGAGCTGGTCTCTGTCTGGACTTGATGCTGCTTCTTGCATTTCACCACCTTTCATGCATTTCACCTCCCAGCTCTTCAGTCACTTTTCAACACACATCAGACTCTTCATCTACCCCTTACTTTATCAGTTTGTCTGCGAGTGTTACTGGCTAAGGTGAAAAAGATATTCAACTTCTACTTGGAAAACTTTGTTCATCCCTCAAGCCCCTATTTCTAAATGCTTCTGTGGTATAAAAATCTTTTCCTTCTAGTTCTGATTTTAGTTTTCAAAATTTGAATATCTCTGTGAACTTTTCAAATGCAGGCAGACTTAATTTAAGTTTGATAAATTTTGGCAAATAAGGTAACAGAGCTGCCAAAGCAGTCATAAATTGGCTGAGAAAATGTCTTCAGAAGAGGTTAAGTCCTGCTCCTCTCTTCTGGTGAAGCAGTAGTCACATTTCACATTCAGGAGTACTGAATTCTAAAGTCTCTGCATATTTAAGCAACTACAGAAATCTTGACTCTCAGATCTTGAAAACATTTTGTCATCATTTAGGCATTTTGTGATGCAATAAAACATAAATTCTTGTAGAAATGTAACATTACAGAAGTAAAGAGATCAAAAATATGCCACAGAAATTGTGCTGCTTCATTTGCACAGTGCTTAGTAAGAATACACCCTGCTGTTTAGAGGTTTTACAAAAATAAGCATATGGAATTGCACATTTTAGGAAGAAATTTGATGAACAATTGCATTTTTCTTCAGCTCATGAAAGTAAATTATTTTAGGCTGCATGCTCCTTGTAATCCACCTGTCACTAGGACAGAAGGTTCAAAGGACTAGACAATGAAAGTTATGATACCCTCTTATGCCTCTAAAGTCCTATACTGAACATAATATAGAAAATTAATATGAAATTTTGCTTGGTGGTTTAGACACTGAAGTGGTCTCATTCCAACAGTTTTAAAGCCAAGATAAAAATAACTGAAGATGTACGCATTGAAATCTATTCTTCATTGAATGGTGCAAAATTTAAAGCAGTACTACTGTTCTGAAAAAAAAAAAACAAGCAAACAAAACTTTTAATCAGGTCAAAATAGTTGAAAATAAACCAATGGAAGTATTCTCTTTCCCCTGATCTTGTTCTAGGTGTTCTACTAGATCATGTGCAGGAAAATTTAAAAAAATAGTAAGTGAATTTGAACAACTTTTCTTCACTGCTTTTGTTTTTCAATTTACTTGGAGGCTATTTTTCTTTTCTACCTCTAGATCTCTATTTCTATCATAGGAGAACTATGTTGAATGATAGAAGAACTTATCTGGGGACCACAAGAGGTTATCAAATCCAACACACTCTCAAGTCTGACTTTAAAGGCAGTTTTAGGTCTTATGTGGCTCACTTTTGAAAATTTCCAAGGCTGTAAGTTCCACAGCCTCTCCAGGCAAACATAAGTTCCCAGGACATAACCTACATCACCATGGTCTTCTTCACCAGCTACAGGGGAACTTCTGCACCTGTAGCCTATAGTACCTTCTTCTTCTTCACTGGACTTGGTGTCTTCAGGTTTGCATCTCTCATTTTTCTTACACCTCCCTCTCTCTCCCAGTCTCTCCCCCCAGTCTTTCTGCTGTTGCACAGCATTTTCACCTCTTCTTAAATATGTTACCATAGAGGTGCCATCAATATTGCTAATTGCCTCAGCTTTAGTCACTGGTGGAGCTCCATCTTGGAGCATCCTGGAGCTGCTCCATGGGGGCAGCCCCTGACATCTACAGAAGCCACTCCTGCAGCCCCCAATACCAACACCTTGCCACACTAATCCAGCACAATCTTCATTTGTGTAAACTTTTTTCTTGGTGGCTTTCACATCCTACCTGCTACACTCTTCTCCTGAGAAGGTCCTTCAAACTAAGAGGTGTAAACTGATCCCAAAGGAAGTGCCAACTCTTCCTCTCTGCAGGCAGTGTCTGTCAGATGACACTGGGTGCTCTGGTTAGGATTCAGTCTTCTTCCTGACTCTACCACCAAGAGATTTTCACTGAACAGAAACAAACTTCTTTTATACAGTAAAATAACAAAGATAAGTACAACAAGTGCCACTTTGAATACTTGCTTGTTTGGAGTGAGTGGATGTGTGGTGTTTTGTAGCCAGCTGGGTTAGAACACAAAATTGCCATTATTTTATACATTTCCATAAATGTTTGTTATTTATAGAACAGTGTCTCCATTACAATAATTCAATTCTAATTTATTTGTAGTTCAGAGGCAAAACTGAAAAACCAGGTGTAAAAGTCAGACACTGCCAAATTCATACTTTGATGTAATTTCTCTCTTGAAAAATAAAAACAAAAAACAAAAACAAAATCCACAAGATCTCTAGTAATTTCTAAAATCTCAAGTATTATGTTATTTATCATCTTTCACATTTTTCATGCTTGGTTAAAGACAAGACAAATTTTAAAGACAAAATTGCATTTATAAATCACAATAAAAACAATTCTTCCTTGTAGGTATTAAAAATAATGAGAAAGAAAAAATAGTTAAATTTCAAGTTGATTAATTGATATATTTACTTCTAGGTTGTTTTTTTTTCCCCTTTCCTTTGTTGAAGAAATCAATTTAAGTATTGTCTACTTTCCTCTGTATTCCATTTGCAATGAATTTACTCATGCCTTCTGCCCCTCAGCAACTCAAACAGTAAATATCAGGGTTGAGAACCATGAAATCTAAATGAGTATCTTAACACTACAGAACTTCTATGCTTTATTGTTTCACAAAGCAATGGAAACAGTTTGATCATCAAAAAATCTTTATATATTTTTCTGTTGTGCCTATATTCATACAAGGCCTGTCTAAATATTTTAAGTTATCTTTGTTTGTAAGCAATAAAAGCACTAATCCTTTCCTAAAATTCATTTTTTGTGAGAAAAAGATGCATTTTTCTTGTTATTGTTGGAAGACAGCAGTAAAGGCATTGTTGATGATATATAGACTGGTTGTTTTTGTTAAAAAAAATATTGTGAGTCAACTCATGAATTTCAAGTCCTGGACTACTAAAACAGAAAATTAAAAAAAAAAAAACAAAACAAAACAAACAGCATTATCTATCTACCTTTAACAATAGCTTTCTTATCAGTCTGAGGTCAACTCTCCTGGTAGCCCACACATGATGCTTCCTGGAGAAAAGGGCGTCTGGCACTGACTTATTTATTGCCGGTGTCAATGGATTCAGATTTGTGGGACAACTTTGCACGAGATTCCCTGCCTTCCTGGGCTCGATCCTCTCCTGCCCTTGGTGTCCGTCCTGCCCCACTGAGCCTCTCCCTGCCCTCCTGGTGCCCATTTAGCCCCCCTGAGCCTTCTCTCCCCTGCCCTTGGTGTCCATCCAGCCCCCCTGAGCCTCTCCCCCTGCCCTTGGTGCCCATTTAGCCCCTGAGCCCTCCCTGCCCTGGTGCCCATCCAGCCCCCTGAGCTTCTCCCCTGCCCTGGTGTCCGTCCTGCCCCACTGAGCCTCTCTCCCTGCCCTTGGTGCCCATCCAGCCCTGAGCCTCTCTCCCTGCCCTTGGTGCCCATTTAGCCCCCTGAGCCTCTCTCCCCTGCCCTTGGTGCCCATCCAGCCCCTCTGAGCCTCTCCCTGCCCCTCACCTTTAGCTGGACATCAAAGGGGGCAAGGGGACAGTGCTCACAGCTGCTCTTTGTCCCTCATCTTTGCTGTGTCCTCACCTTTTTGCGTCCTCTCTTGTTGCCCTTCATGCCCACCTGGCCCCACTGAGCCTTCCCTGCTGCCCTTGGTGCCCATCCAGCCCCACTGAGCCTCTCCCCTGCCCTTGGTGCCCATCCAGCCCCCTGAGCCTCTCCCCCTGCCCTTGGTGCCAATTTAGCCCCACTGAGCCTCTCCCCCTGCCCTTGGTGCCCATCCAGCCCCCCTGAGCCTCTCCCCCTGCCCTTGGTGCCCATCCAGCCCCCACTGAGCCTCTCCCCCTGCCCTTGGTGCCCATCCTGCCCCCCTGAGCCTCTCCCCCTGCCCTTGGTGCCCATCCAGCCCCCCTGAGCCTCTCCCCCTGCCCTTGGTGTCCATCCAGCCCCCCTGAGCCTCTCCCCCTGCCCTTGGTGCCCATCCAGCCCCCCTGAGCCTCTCTCCCTGCCCTTGGTGCCCATTTAGCCCCCTGAGCCTCTCCCCTGCCCTTGGTGCCCATCCAGCCCCCCTGAGCCTCTCCCCCTGCCCTTGGTGCCCATCCAGCCCCCCTGAGCCTCAGCGCATCCAGCCCGCGGCGCTGGCCGGGCTGTGCCAGGCACGGGCAGTGTGGGGCCGCCTTCCTCACGGGTCACCCCATGCTGCCCTGCCCAAAACAGGCCTCCAGGCAGGCACAGGCTGTGTGGGCACTGTAGTGTTTTCCCCTGGCTTAGGTAGTTTCTGTGGTTCTATCTCAAAGGCGGTGGGTGGGAAGGCAATTTATTCCATTTAATTTACGTTCAAGCACCATTTAATCTCCTCACCTCTAGATACAGATGCATTACTTGATTTTTAAATTTTTTGCTGGCTGTCAAATCTGTATAAATTTAACTGATATACAGCACTAGAGTGCAAAGTGAGAGATTTGAGGATGTGAATCATGTCAATTTTAGTCATCACTGGGTTTATTTGGAATTTAAAATCTGTGCGTTTTACAAATCAATACAGAAAATAAGATTTCCATTTGTCCTCAAGAATAGGTTTATGTCCCTCTACTCAAAAACTGGATGAACTTCATGTACGTCAAAGATGAAAAATCTTCTGCAAAACTATCCTGAAAGTTTTTCAGTTGATAGATGTTTCACAATCTTTATATTTCAATTTCTGAAATCTGTAAGGTTATTCTTGTACATAAATTATGAGGAAAAGTTGAAATTTTTTCATTGCTATAGATTTGTAAAAAAAAGTCAACATGTTAATGTTTCTCAGATATTACATATTTATATATCTATCTTGCGTTATATTTAGAGTTTTTAGAATGTATCAGACTGTCATATAAAATAAATATTATATGCATTGCACTACAGATTATACTCTATTCTTTATACTGTGCAGACCCATTCTTTTATCCTCTGACTCTGAACATTACATTACTGAGACTAAATCAAAGAGCTAGTTTTTATTTAGTGGAGCAATATCTTGCTAACCTTACAAGAAAGTCTTTGACCCAGGTCTATTGGGTTTTTGTGGTTGGTTACCAAAGTTTGAAGGTTTATTGAGGAACAGAGAATTGGGCCGAGTACACACAGAACAGACTGCGAGGGATTTTCTTGCTCTCTCTTTGATGAAGTGGGGTGACCAGAAACAGCTCTCACATGTCAATGTGCAGGCAAATTGGGCATGGGAAGCCCAAGAATTGCAACTTCACCTGTGATCAGAGATCAATGACATTATTAAAATCACAGAGCCATATCACAACAGTTGGCCCTGCTCAAGTTCCACGATAGACATGTACAGACTCTCCAAGAAAAGTGATCAGGAAACAAAAGGAATGTCTCGGTTTTAAAGACAGGTGTCTGCTGGGGATGGCAGGAGCCTCCCTTGGATTGGAAAATGTAAACCCTCTTCCTATGAATTATTATAATATTGAAATTATGGGCCTGTCAGGCAAAGACATGAGGATAGGATAGGAGTTCTTTACTAGTACGTATAACAAGGCAAACAAAAACAGCAACTATGGAATCAATAACAAACAGAACGAGGGACTCCATGACAGCCTTCTTGGCCAAGGCGGGAAAGGATGGAGGAGGGGTTTTGCTTCACAAAGCCCCTGAGGCAGTCAATTATGGTGCCCCTACAGGACTCTGAAGGCCATTGATCTGGAGCCACAGGAAATAGTTAAAGACCTCAGGCTGGTGGACAAGATGTATCAGAAACTCCACGGCTGTAGCTGGAACTGCTGGATGATCCAACAAGGCAGACAGTGCAGGGCTACAGGGCAGAGAAACCCAGAGCAGCACTGAAGGAGGGGCAAGGATGGGGCAGCCATGGCTGGCTCCAAGCAGGGCAGGAGAAGTGGGCTCAGAATTCCCAGGAACATGAGCAGATGGGGGTAGGTCCCTCTTTTAGTGAGGTAGGTGTTAATAAGGTCCCAGGTCAGTGGCTGCTCTCTCAGTGGCTGCTTTCACTAGCAGAGACTCAGCCTACAGAAGAAGAAGAAGGAGAAGGAGAAGGAGAAGGAGAAGGAGAAGGAGAAGGAGAAGGAGAAGGAGAAGGAGAAAAGAAAGAAGAAAAAGAAAAAGAAAAAGAAAAAGAAAAGAAAAAAGAAAAAAGAAAAAGAAAATGAAAAAAGAAGAAGGAAAAAAAGAAAAAGAAAAAGAAGAAAAAAAAAAAAGACAAAGAAAAAGAAGAAGAAGAAGAAGAAAAAGAAAAGAAGAAGAAGAAGAAGAAAAAGAAGAAGAAGAAAAGGAAGAAGAAAAAGAAGAAGAAAAAAAAGAAGGAAAAGAAAAAGAAAAAGAAAAAGAAAAAAAAAAAGAAAAAGAAAAAGAAAAAGAAAAAGAAAAAGAAAAAGAAAAAGAAAAAGAAAAAGAAAAAGAAAAAGAAAAAGAAAAAGAAAAAGAAAAAGAAAAAGAAAAAGGAACTCCACACTGGGTTATGGTGAATTCCTTTACTCGAGCAACAGCAGCCCTGATCATCCTTCCCTGAAGCTGCAGAGTGAGGGAGGTAGCAGCCCTCCTTTTACCCGGCCCCAGCCAACCCTTTGTTTTCTCAATAGCAGCCAGCGTATCCCAGCAACTCATGGGAAAAATTCTATGGGTAGGAAGGAACAAAAGAAAAGAAACCTAGCCCCAGCAAGGAGTAAGTGTTGTTTGTGCAAAGGAGGAAACAGAGGGAACTGGTATTGCCTATGGAGCTTCCTACAGATATTTTTGTGCCTATGTAATCTATTGCTGTGCCCATTAGCAAGTTTCACAATCAGACTATAATACTAAAGACTTCTAAAACTAGTTTAACTTTTTCAGGTGCTTTTCACTTCAGCCTGCATAGTTTCTATTCTAATTCTATGCTGATTGTAGCACAGCCAATGAGGAAACAGAATAAGAGACTAAATTGTAGTTGGGTGAAGGCAGCATAGGATGGGCAGAAAATTTAACTGTTTAGTTCTATAAATGTCTAGATAGTTCTATAAATATCTAGATAGATAAGATGATGAGATACATTATGTACCAGATTGAAGCTCTTTCTACCATGCAATCTCATTGAATTCTCAATGAAATCCACAAATTTGCATGTCCTATAGATCACTGATGACATTGCCTGTCTTTGATAACCCATTTAATTGAAATTTGCAGTTCAATATTTATGTAACATAACTATGAATGTCATAGAAAAATACAAGAATAAGCTGAAAATTAAATAAGACATAACTAGAGAAATATATTTTCAAAATTTATTGTGAAAAAATGAGCAGTGAATAACAAACCAGGAAGAAAAAAAAAAAAGATAAAATTGCATGAAATCAGATTTCACTAGATTACTTGAACATGTACACATTTCTTTTTTTTATTGGGCATTTACTCATAAGATTGTAAATGGAAAAAAGAAGAGAGAGAAAATCTCCAGGTATCTATGAACATAAATAGAAACAATCTATGCCCACAAAAAGAAAAACAGAAACCAAACCCCCAAAACATTACTTTCATAATCATCACTCATCATAATAATATCAGTGATACTCCCTCTGCACAAGAGCCCTTATGCATATTCAAACAGATATCTTAATTTGAATTCATAATACCTTGAAAAGCTTTTTAAAGCCAAGTCCCCTCTTGCATATCACTTTGAAAAATCTTCCCCTTTCAGCATATGGTTAAGATCAGAGAAATATGTTAAGAAAAATGACATCTTGGCAGTAAGTGTATTTTTTGCATTTATGCCTTCATATCACATTTGCAAGATTATTATTGGATAAAACTTCCCAGTACGTGACAAAATCAATTTAATTTTAAAGTATGGAGTATGAATTTTAAAAATAGATTTAAAAATATATCAGTATTGACTTTGTATTTGTAATTGAACAATGTCAGATTCTATCAAGTCTTAACTGTTGTCTTCTTACAATTTCTCTCAATGTTTTTCTTCATATTTGATAACTGGAAATTAAAAGAATAGAGATGCACACAATTCTTTCAAGGCATCTAGGTGCTTAACCACTGTTTAGCTACTACATTTGAATGCAGTGATTGTTGTGTGTATTGTGTGGGGGAACATGCAGCACACACACATACAACCTAAACTACATCCTTAAATTTTCTTGGTAACCAACAAACAGATAAATATGTTCTCATTAACTACTATCCTCCATCCTTTCACAGACAGATATTTTCCCATTTCATGGACTTCATCCACCCCTCCAGATGTTCAAAAATAGACTGTGATTTGGGATCCATTCATCAGAATGGATGCCTATGGCAAATCTTATTTTTCCTCTCTTCCTTGTTCACATCTCCTTACTGGGCTTGTTGCACATTGATGAAGATCAATCACTGTTACTCTTCTTAAATGTTCCCACATCAGTTATTCTTTTATTTGCAACATTTCATAGCTGACATCTAAGAAATGATGCTGCTTCAATTGTGATAGAAATAGGCGTGCTAAAAGCAGGTTGCACAAGATACAATTACTACATTTTCTTTTATTTGTCAGGGTCTTGTGCATTATGAAGTTAGTGGTAGAACTCATGTCAACAGTGTTTGTCAATTTAGTTGAAGATTAAATCTTTTTTTACACTGTCTTCACAACTTAAGGCACCAAACATTTGCATAGGCATAATGTTTTTCAGTCTTCTCACAGATGGGAGATTTTACCTATGGAGATCTGATTGCAAGACTTGAACCAAGCAAATGATATTGTAGGTGGAGGAAAATAAGATCAGAGTATAGTGATTCTGTTATTTTTGTTCTAATGCAGTACACTAAGATGATATCCAGTGTGCTTTTTGTAATATATGCAGCACTCAAATGTAGATAATATTAATTGTATTTGTAGCAAATTTGCTACATGAATCAGAATAAAAACCATGATGATTTTTTGGGGCCATTTTGCTGATGGTAGCAAAATCACACTTTGGAAAAGTCTCTAAACAGCTCTGGCTCAGAATAAAGGGAACACTCATTGACACTGCTTATATTTTTAAACAGTGACACTCTAATTTTTAAAGTTTTGCTGTACTATAACAACATTGCTAGCAACAGTTTGTTATACTTCTAGGAACTAAGATATGTTTCTCTGTAATTCATTTGTTAAGAGCAAAGCATGAGTTCTGCAATACAGTAGGAAAGTTTTCTACTGTAAACTAGCAATTTTAAATTACTTTTCTGAATGTCTGTAATGCATGAAAACAATATATTCATATTATGTTTAGATATGTATTTATTATTCCTTTCACAGTATGGGGCCAGAACCTGTGATCTGATAAGGCTTCTTAGTTTTATTATATTTAGTGGATTCAAAATGTTCTGGTTAATTAGCAAGAATAAATTTAATATGCGTTTTTACTTTGGGGTTGGTTTTTTTGTTTGTCTGGTTTTTTGTTTGTTTAGGGTTTTTTTTATCTGGCCATGACATAATTTAGTAGAATTTTTAAGAGAGAAAACCTGGTATTTTAAACTCCTAAACTGCTGAAAGAAAGATTCACAATTTTTTTTCTTTTTGTTAGAAGTGAGCAATTATGTGTGTCAGAGTTCTTTAAACTTTTTGTTCTGTGATCCTATCCTCCTTAAAGTTGCTTTTTTTTTTTTTTTTTTTTCTATCCTTATCATTAATTTTTCATCAGTATTGACTGGGTTTTCAGACTCTGGGGCAAGTTTTAGTCATGCTAGCATTCTAATAGAGCAGAAACAAAAATTGCTTTTCAAATATGCTTCAAACTTTTAGGTAATAAACTGAATAAGTAATGAAATATGGTATTTCCATGCAAGTTATTTGAAAGATATTTCCATTTTTGAAAGAAAAAGCACTGAATTTCCAACTAATTTTATTAGCTCACAGAAATAATTTTAAGATCCTCAAAAATGATTTTTGAGTTATTAGGCACATACGTATACTATTAATAAAGAAGATACAGAGCATCAGTCATTTGAGAATTGTTTTATCATAGAAAAAGATCTTTTAGAACTGATATTGTGAATATCCAATGTTTGCCTTACATATCCAGCATAAGATCACATGCTAAAAAATAGAGTAATTTTGGTTTCAGAGTCACCATTAGAAAAGAAAAAAATCATTGTGATAACTGATCAAACAGTTTCACAGTTATTAATATGACATGAACAATATTTTCCTGTGGGAAAATTGTAAATGTTTGATCTATTAAAACTCATTTCTCTGGTGTACACATCTTAAATATGAAAGCATCTTGCATTTGACACTAAGAAATCACTCTTGAATGGCTTTGGTTGGAAAACTGATCACCTATTAAAAGTGATTTCTCAAAAATAACCCTAATGACTAGATACTCATTAAAATAAAATATGGCAGTACAATTAGTGTATCATGGGTAAGATTCTCATGCTTTTCAATATAATGTGACTGCTGCACATCACATATCAGGCTGTTTATGGTAGGGACTAAACTCAACTTCATCTATGAAAAATTTTTGGTGAAGCCAGAAGAGGAAATAATGACATTTTGTATGCTATTATACACATTGACTAAAACAATGTTAATCTAGATTTATAACTATTAATAAATAGTAGATTATAAAAATATTTGCTGGCACAAGTATAATAGTCCTTAAGTAATTGTTACTTAAAGCAATTACTTTTTTCACACCTTAATTTTGGAGCAGCATTCCAACTCAAACATATTAAAAAGTCTAAAGCAATTGTTCACCTAAACAGTAATGAATTTCTATTCTCAGAGAGAAAGTATGCATTTTTAAAAGGTTATTTTAATTTGGGGTGTGTTTTATTTACAGCTGAGGATGCTTGTGGAGGAACGATGAGAGGATCAAGTGGAATCATCTCGAGCCCCAACTTTCCTAATGAATATCATAATAATGCAGATTGCACATGGACAATTGTGGCAGAGCCTGGTGATACTATTTCACTCATATTTACAGATTTCCAAATGGAAGAAAAATATGATTATTTGGAAATAGAAGGTTCTGAACCACCTACAATAGGGTAAGTCAAATATTGCAATTTTAATGTGATTTAAAAAAATGATGAAATGGGAAAATACTACTTCTTGTTACTTTTCCTTTTGTGAATATGTAGTCTTGCTAAAAAAAAAAAAAAACCCTCACAATAATAATTGTGACCGCAGCATAAATGTTAATATTCCAATGGCAATTATTAAATGTTTTTTTAATATATTCTGGAGATGTAGCATCAAGATGAAGGGGACTGTAGACTCATTTCCTTCATTGTCTTTGTGTCTGACAATTAACCATTATGAATATACTTAGAAATAGAAGAATGGAATGGAATGGACTGTTGTACTGGTAAGGATTGGTGAAACCTTCTGAGAGTATCATAATGTCAGAAAGTGAATGTCATGGAGGCTTTCAGCACAGAGCTGGGGCAATTAACATTGGCCACACCTGTTGGTCATGGATTGTCTCTGGAGGAGTTTCTGTACAGAAGACTGTATGCATGATCTCTAAAAAATATGAGTATGGTTGGGGATACACTTAGTTAGAAATATCCATCCTGATCTGTGAGATAAAAAACCCTGAGCTGAGCAGTCACAGTACTTTTTAGCTCTGGTTTTACTCCAAGTATAGCACCTTTAAGGAGAGTTTATGACTGTTTGTTTGTTTGCTAACTTAGCAGTAGTAACAATATTTTTGCTAGTCTGACTTCTGCAATTCTTAATCTCAGTATAGATGTGTTATGTACGTGTTGTAACACAAGCATAAGAAATAAAATAGTAAATAACCTCTTTCTTTGATCTTTCAAGATCAGATTCACTTAAATGTGAAAAATAAATTACACATTCTGTAGTTTCTGGTCTGGTAGTTTTATGGTAACGCAGCATCACACTACTCAAAAAATATGTCAACGTGGCAAATCCTTGTGTTTGTTTTATTGGTTTAAATATGCTGTTGATTCACAGAAAAGAAGTTGTATTCAAACCCATAAATCACAGTTATGGTCTCCAGTAAAATCTCAATCTCTCAACTCACTCATAAAGCTTTATAGAAGTTCTGTATGACAGACAGAGGCATGTGAACAACATGTGATAGAAATGGCTGGCAAGATGCATTAAGGTCAGAAGAGTCTTGTTTTCTTTATATCAGTATAAACCCCCTCCAAATACAACATAGACCAAATAAAATTATTTTGATTTTATAATAAGATCTAAAATTAGATAATTATATTCTTTTAAAAGCTATCAGACTATGTCTCTATAAGTGTTGCTTATAAGTAATACATTTTTACTGCTTCAGGGTGTAATAAAAGTCTATACTCTATGTCTAAGCTTTAGCAAATAATGTTTTATAATTTGAGTTAATTTATACTGCCACCTACATAGTTAATTACCTGTATTAGAATATTACTTAATTGCCATTGAGTTTTGCAAGATCTTAAACTGAAATCTTTTGAACTAGCTGTCAGCTAAAATAAATTTTAAATAATAATTTATAATAATTAGTGAGGTAACACCAAAGACATACAGATGTTATGAATCACTTGAATAGCTAAATGTGCATTTGATTTTTCTTGAATGTGTTTCATTTATGAGTTTCAAATAATGATTTCATTTTTTGTTCTACAAATACAAGGCTGTATTAAAATGATATAATAAGATTACTTTATATGTGGAAATTCCCATTATCTATTTATAAAACATAAAAATTTACAATGCTAATTTAATAATTTCTCATGTAGAGAAACAGACTGAGAGCATATTCTTTTTTTAGCTTGTCATTTATATTCCCTAAATTGGACTGATGTGTTCAATTATGGAAAAGTATCCCCCCATATGTTGGGAAAAACAGCTTTGGAAAGCTCAATTAACAGCAATTTGTTAATTAGGTTTAGAGTGGTAATACTATATATGGTCTTAGACTATAGCTAATCTAAACCTAAACCCAGGTTCTTTATCTTTCATTTAGGAAAAAAAAACCTCACCTAATTTTCAAAATTACTAAAAACTTACTGGTTGATCTGGATAATATGCATTATAATAAAATAATTTCTTATAAAATTTGGTACTTTATATGACTATTATACCTATTGATTAAAAAAACCTAAAACTTTTTTTCTGCACATCTGCTGAAAGTAAATAGTATCTAGTGAAATGTTCCTTTTTGTCTACCAAAAACCAGGTCATGCCAAACCAATGCACTAGTTGACAGCTGTTCTGCCTCCGTATTTGGAGAGCTTAGTGGTTAATTAGCATTTCCTGACTCTTAATCCCATTTTACTAGCACTAAAAGAACAAAATGATAAATGGAACCAATAAGAAATATTAGTGAAGAATATACAAACTAGTGGTAATTAAAGTGAGGGTGAGTGGGCAGGTAATATCTATTATGGAAAAGGGTATTATCTGGGGTTAGGGTTGTTTTTGTGAGAAAGATGCAGTTATCCATGTTAGATATGTATGTGGTCACTCTTATTGCCAGTTCAGTTACAACAAAAATTAGCCCTTAGGAGGCATTTAAAAATTAAGTGTACTGATATGACAATTAACCTTCAACAGACACATGCATTAATAAAACAGATTCTCAATCATATCTTTTTACAAAGTGGTTATTTTATTTATCCAGTGCCTGAACAGGTTAGATTTATTTTCAGTCAATGAACTTGATTGAATAACGCTCGTATCAAAGGCTACAGAGTAAAATGTCTGCCTGAGGTAAATGTGGCAGCACAGGAATAGAAAATCATACCTCAATAGTACAAGTACCAATGAAAGCAATAATATGTTGAAGGAAAAAAAGCAAAACAGACAAAACAAGAAACAGAGGTTCTCATAAGAAGAGATTAAAATAGGAGGAAAAACTCCCACCTCAGGGCCAGCATTTATTTTCTAGAAAAATCACTTCAAATTAGAAAGTGACAAGTATAATAGTCTCTTTTTCAGTAATGAAGACTGTTGAAACTACTTCAGATAATTATTACCGTTTTCTCACTAATAAATAGTTTTTAAATCTGTGTTTAATGCTCAGAGAAAGGACTCAGAAAGGTAAGGTTTATGAGTAATAGGATTTTAATAATTATGCTACAAGCCTCAGATGAGAAAGTCTGTAATCTGATAACAGCTGAATTTAAATAATAGTAGTGATATTGATACTGCTTATCATAGGAAAAATAATTTCAGAAGAATGTTGTGGTTGTAGCCAAATAGCTAGAAAATTTTATTCAATTAACAGAGCAAACAAAGCACAGTCAAAAAAAAACCTCCTGTATTTGTTTACTGATAGTGGATGATTAATTTTTATGGGATTTAATTGCCCCCCAAAACAACAACAACAGCAACAACAACAGCAACAACAGCAACAACAACAGCAACAACAAACCCAAAGAAAAAACTCTCAAACAAATGAACAAAAAGAAAGTCACTGCAAAAAGCAGCCAAGTTTTGGGGTGCCTAAATACTTTTCTTCTAAAACAGTGAACAGAAAATTACAGAGATAATGCTTAACTGTGGAACAGGGAGAGCAGAAAATCAGGAATAGGAGGAATGCCAATGCTAAAAATATTGTCTGGTTTGAGCCTTTGATAATCCATCCATTGTGTGTTATCATTTTTATCTTTTTCTTAAGGACTGAAAACAAAAATGAAGTTCTTTGCTTTCTTGGAAGCAAAAGCTTTCCATAGAAACCAGGTATTTCTGTCCTTTGCTGTTTGCTTCTGTGATTTGATTTTTTGCTTGGTGATTCAGCATTTCACCTGTGGCATTTCTATGAGGTCTTTTGGAACCCTCCAAGAAGCACAATGCATTCTATAATGTGTAGGATTCAGGCACAGTGGTAGTGTTTAGGAGGGGGATTTGTTGCAGTGACTGTGGAAGTTAATGACATGTTTTTCATTGTTCTATTGTGTGATTCTATCTGGCAATCATCATCTGAAAAGGACTTTGAAACTGGCTTCACATCTGGTACTCTCAAAATTATTACTGAAACATGAGAAAGATTTGAATCTAAGAGAGGAATAAGATATCAAATCATGTGTTTAACAGTAGAGGCAGAGGCTTCTCTTATGTTATTTTGCACTCTTTGTTCTTGTATGTTTCTGAAGAAGTAGAAGGCTGTTCCATAGTGAGAACCCTGTTTTAATGGGTTTTCTGCATTTGTTTCAAAGTGCAGTCACAAATGTGCCTCAAACTTTGCAGGCAGAATAGACACATATAAACATGAGTTACATGATGAAAATCTGTCACTTATGGGTAGAGACTGAGAAATCTATACTTCTTATAAGAGTTACTTTGTAGCATTTAGATTCAGTGTTTAGTAAAAGGAGAATGTGACGTCAATTAATTGTCAAATCAGTGAAAACACAAATTAACCACAGGTGTAAATCCAGAGTTTAATCCTGGAATTCAATATGTTATGTATGTGTCCACATAACCAGGTTGTAAGGAAACAAGACAGAATGCCAAAAGTTCTAAAGCAGGATAGTTCAGCATGGAAGGGAACTGAGGAGCTCACTTGTCCAATCTACTGCTGAAAGCAGACTCAGCTGTCAGGTGAGACAAGATTGTTCATGCCTTTATCCAAAAATGGGGTCTAAACACCCTATGTGGACAACCTTCTGTATGTCTTCACTGTTCTCATGGGAGGAAAAGCTTTTCCATTTTTTCCTAATTTATAAGTCATTGTCCTCAGTCATAATCAGTACACAAGATTTTATTATTATCAATTATCTGATTGAGGTCCAAACATTTGCTGTGTTCTCTTTCTTCCTTATGGGTAGGCAATGATATCACCTTTCTCCAGAGCAGGTTGGCTGATACAGCCAATCCTAGCTCATGAGTTGAAGATCTTCCTTCTTCAGGCTCAAGTTGTCCCATTCATCTTACAGAGATATGTACATGACCAGCAACATGATTTGTCCTGTCTTCCTCTAGAATACTAAATGCTAAAGCTAATTTGGCACATGTAATTTATAACTGTATAATGGAGACAAGCCTCATTGAGAAGACTATCCATTAAATTCCAGCATGTACTTGCATCAGACAGGGAGTCAGATGCAGCCACAGAATCCTCTTGGCTCATTGTGGTACAAATGAACACTTTACATGGCCACTGTGATGCTGTTTTTGAAAAAATAAACATGTTCCCACTTCTATTTCTGACCCATCCCCTACCTTGTGTTGGCTCAGGCATTTACCCAGTCACAAAGGAGTTGCACCAGGAACTGATATGAGTAAAAACCAAGCTTTTTTCTTCCTGTGTTAGTGAGCAGGAAATACAAGAGTTGAAGAGAACGGCAAGGCACACAGGGAGGGGAATATTGTTTCTTCAAGGAATAGAATAACTTTATTGTCAAAATAAAGCCTGATCTGTTGTCTTCTCAGGTGCTTTTATGTTGACTAACAGTACCTATGTAAAGATCTATGATTTTTTACCCTTCTACATTAAGTAAATTGAAAGACAGAAACTTCACAGAGTTATTTGATTTCCTTTATATTTTTTATACTGTATCCTTAATTTAACGCATTCTAATGAAAGTATGAATTATTCTATTTTGATTAATATACACAATGCCAGGAAGACAGTATTTGGTTGCTGTTGTTGCAAAAAGTGGTTAAAAGCACTTGTTTTGAGGAAGCTTTTATGAAGGTACTCCTTATTTCTTCCTTTTTCTATGTTCAGAAGTACTGCAAAAGGAAACATTTGTAAGCCTTTTCTGAAATTGCATGTTTTCACTATTCTGTAGCACTTTTTAATATGCATGAAGTTATTCTCATCTGGAGTCAAACAGATATTCACCAGAGGTTATCAAATGAGAAGTTGTACATTGGACGAGCTTTTTACATATATTTTTCTCAACAAAGATAGGATTATATTATTTCACAAAGTCTTATCAACATTCAGAAACAAACTGAAAAACGGTTCTCTGGAATCTTGATATGCAAGAACAGTATTCTGGTTTTCCCACTTCGCTCTTAAACAAAGATTTACTGACTGCTACTTTTGTCCTTCCATGGGTCACCTGAATCCTCCTTTGATGAAACCACCCAGAGTGCTTCCAGGGTGGCTTATTTGTAACTCTGCTTTGTAGAAACTTTAGCTGAACTTTGTAGAAAATTTAGGTAAATAATACTCTAAACCTCGGGGATTTTTGTTAATGAATACTTAAACACTGTAACAAAAAGAAACAAAAGTAGCAAAGAAAATCCAAAGTCTCTTAGAGCAGATTTGGGGAATAAAATGGAGGTAGGAAGATGGCTTGATGATTTAACAGGGAGCACTTTCAGTGTGCTTACTCCAGCAGAATACTGCACTTGTTTTGATGTGGTCATTCACCATGGTCTCAGGATGGCAATTGTTGGAGTAGTAAGGGAGACATTGCTCTTGACTGAAATACCAGTGACTGAACTCGTAAATTTTATGCTGTGTGAGCTGTATGGTGGGGGAAAGTGTATTAGGATAGCATAAATCTCAAAACAAGGCAGGGAAGAAATATCACAACCAACCCAAACCCCAAAGAACAACTAAACTGTAAAACATAATTTTTCATTTGTCTTTCCAGAGTAATTAAAACTTCACATTTTCTTCTCATATGCTCTGAGTCCTTGCCATGTTTACTGTATCTGGCAAAGTAAGTGGTATGTTGTGGGAGAACAGTGATTCCATATTAAAGAGATAATCCCAAATCACTCTCATTTCTAGATTCTGAATTAAAAATTTCAGTATATTTTGTACATTGAGTAAACTACACACATTCATAATTCCATCTTTTATGTCTCAGGCTACAACAGCTAAAAGAATAATATTTTGAATACATGAGTGAAATTCTTTGCATTCATTAATGAATTCTGACAAATTAAATATTATTTCTAGGGAACCTACAGGCTAATCATAACTTCACAAACAGATGCTTCTTTTTGTGATTGTCCATCTGTTTTATGTGTGAATATCCTATCAGGATATTTAGGGTACAAATTCACTTGTAAAATGAACCAGTGACTAAACCAAACAATTAAACATCCTTTGAATCTGCTAATGCAATTGTATTATAACAGGTATCAACACAATGTCCAACTGGTGTCAGAACAATTTTTTATAAGTATGTGCCATCCAATATGCAGGTGACTTGTGACAATCCACAACTTTCTGGCCATGACCTAACAGTCAGTAAAAAATGAAACTAAACCAGTCATGTACATTTACTGTATGTTTATTTCTTCTGCATACAGTAGGTCATGCAAAATTCCACTGCTAGGGTGATCATGCATTGGGATAGGTTGTCCCAGGAGGTGGTGGAGTCCCCATTACAGCTGGTGTTTAAGAGATGTCTGATCTGGCACTGGGTGATATAATTTAGTGGTTATGGGGTTAGAGTGGTAGCGTTGGATAAATGGTTGAACCAGGTTTCCCAACCTTGATCTGATTAAATGATTTCATCTGACGCTATCTAATGCTTAATCATAATGAATGATAAGATGTAAACCATACTTTCAATGCAGCTTTATTTAGTTGTTTTATGAAGCTTCTTGGTAGTTGACTACTTTTCTATCCTCTATAAAAAGCATATTAATGAAGATACATCTAAATTAAGTAAACTCCACTCTTCTTTCTTTTCTAAGTAGACTTTTTGGTTATTTGGTAAGAGTCCATAAGTAAGTTGTTGGCAGCTTTTCATCTCCCCATCAGCCTTTTCAGTATCCAGGCTAGTGTCTTTGAATCTGCAGAAAAATTACCTACTGCCATAGTGCATACTCTTCCTGAAGCATATAACACAGGTTTTGACATCTTTCATGTGGATATATTGCACTGCTGCAGAAATTCTTTTCCCCATTTTTTTTTTTATGTCAGAGGAAAAACTTAAACCATCATCACCATTTTCTGAGCAAGAATGTGCTGTCCTGAATGTCCTAAGGGAAGTTAAGGGAAAGGCGAAGGACTGAATAAGGCTTATTTTCTTTTAGTAACTGACACTATGCCTTTCAACAAAAAGAATCAAAACAATTCTGAACTGAAGCTTCTAAGCTTTTAACTAAACTTTCTAATCCTGTATAATTTATAGAATCTGAGATTCAATCCCAAAATGCATGCATCTTTGCTTCTTTGTGTTTTGGTTATTTTTGAGGTATGTCTTTTCCAGAGAGTTAATTATACAAGGGGAATTCTGTCATGAGGTGGAATTAAGGAAGTGCTACAGTGTTGAATGCAATTTAAACCAGAGTTCAGCTCCTATGGGAGAGAAATGAGAGATGACTATGGCAGAAGCAAAGGCCAACAGTCCTTAGAGTATTATTTTTTCATTTAGTTTTGAATTACAGTGAATCTACTAGCAAGACCTTCCATCAACTGCTAATAGATTTAAAGTAGGTAGCTGAAAGTTAGCTACCTATGAAGCTACAGCTTTGCTAGATGTGCTGGAAATTATTTTTATTACTGTACTCTGTGCATCAGACATGTCCAGACATAATCTGAAGCGGTACAGAAATGTTGCCATTCCATGTGATTTTGGTGATTTTGAGTACAGGTTCCCCAGAACTGTGAAATAGGGCAGCACATTTTATTACTCGTTTCTGTAAACATTCCAATGAAATAAAGCTTAAGTTGTTAAACTTGTAATTTCAAGTATGTGTTGCTGTTTAAAAGTGATGGATGTTGATTTAAATAGAAGTCTGATTCATTTAATGTTTTTTCCTCTTGGTTTGTCCAAAGCTTGCTATTGATGCAGGAAAAGGGTAAAAAATGAACCTGGTGTTTCAAGAGCCTAGTTCAGTTTGCACAGTGAAGTCTAGATTACTCTGCAACATATTCTTTATTAATGATCTCTGATTTTTCCTTTGAGTTCACCTGGAAACATGGGACATAAACTTTAGTGGCTCAGAATTCATGGCAGGGTTATCTGTTGTGATGCTTAGAGGAAAATAATTTCATACAACCAACTGGGTTATTTAAGAGAATATATATGTGTTTTCCAATGAAAAAAAATCTACGTACAAACTCTGTGAACTGAAGTTTATAACTAAATCTGAGAGAAATCAGAGTTCAGAGTAAGATGCCATTGGGGAGAATAATATTCAACCAGCTAAATCATTGGTATTTCTTGGGTACTAAATCAAATAGACAAAAAGGAAAGTACTGTATAAAATATAAATATATATATATATTTGTATATATGTATATGTATTTGTTTTAATTGAGCTAAGCAAAACTAAAAATTATATAATATATCCTTCGGTATTATATTTTAATATATATCTGAATTTAAAAAAAAATAAGACAAAGACTAGTGCTGCCAACATTGAATGTTGAAGTAGAAGAATAAGGCATTCTTTGCATTCTGAAAAACTGAAAAATAGATGCATGTAAAAGACTATTTGATAAAAAGGAGGATTTGATTTATGTGGAAGTTCGTTGAAAGAGAAGAATGGCATTATATAGGCACACTAAGATGTTTCTTTTTTATGCAAAAAAAGTATTTTTCTAAAAATATGAAGGATTAAGGCAGTTTGAATGGAATTTTATTCCTGTTTATGGATAAATGGACATCAATACTAAGGAAAAGGACATTACCTTACCAAAACAACTTTAAAGAAGAAGGGGTTAATATAATCCACAGGAGATCTGGCAGTAAGTGGAAGTGAATATATCAAGTACATACTAACAGGCTATCCTATTTCAAAAGAAAGATATAGATCATAGTAAGAGACCTTTAAAGCTCCCGGTGCAGTCATAAAGATATACAGAGCAGAAAGAAATTTTGCAAAAGGTGAGAAAGGAGCCACATGACAAATGAATAAAAGCATAAAATACTAAGAAGCTTTTAGAATACAGTAAGAAAGGTTATCACAGTTGCTGAATTACAATTACCAAAGGTTATAAAAGACAATGATGGAGAGAGGTTGTAGCTACATTAAAGGGAAAGAGAAAACAAGAAAAATTGGTTCCTCAGTGAAAAAAGACAACAGAGGGGGGAAAAAAAAAAAGGGACACCTGGGAAATTGTAATAGAGACAGCCCTGAACCATGCATAAATAATGGAGTAAGTGATGAAAAATTACTGAATGAAAAAATTTAATTATTTTTACTAAACAATATTTTTATTAAAAACTAGCAGAAAAATGCCTCAATGTCTGTAAATATGTGTTGCACTTGGGAAAAGGCACAAAAAGAATAGTTACTAGTTAGTCTCTGTAAGTCATGTTGTGTTGCATCTTAAATGGATGAGATCTAGGCCTGATAATGTTAAATACTTTTGCAATATCTCTGATAGTGGAAGAAGAATTATACATGAATATCAGTAATGACAATTTGGAGGGTTACAGGCTTTTTAAAGGACAGCAACATGCTTCATAATAATGCTGATAAATCCGAGTGAACTTGAACATGTGAAATTTACTTCAGAGAAGTACAAAATGCTGCAGGCTAAATAAAGAAGGCATAGGAGTAGATATCAAATAAGGAATAAAGGCCCAGTAAGATGACTAATACTGATTAAATACATCAAGAGAACACAAAACAAATAAACATTCATTTAAAAAATTATTGAACAGTGTGTCCTTGTGTGCACATGCTTTTATGCGTGCAAAAGTTAAATTGTTTTTATGGTATATGTCCTGTATTTATAAAGGTACACAACTTTCAAAAGTTGCAGATAGGATTAATAAAGATGCTGGAAAGGACTGAATTCTTAATTAGCTGAAAAATTTTTGCACTGACATTCATTTACAAATATAAATGATATTTGTTATTTATACAGCCCTTAAAACTGCATTAGCAGTTAACACAAAACTTTTCATGTTTCCTAATGAGGTATTTCCTAGTATATCTTGGTAAAATGAATTTAAAAAAGAAAACCAAAAAACCAATACTAAATCATCATGTGGTGTTGTTCCTCAATAGGCCCAACCCTTGTTTAGTGTGTCATGCTAGAATGGGTATTAAGGGTTGGGACTAAAGAATACTGGTGCAGTTGTGGAGCCTAAGCTTGCTTTTATCTGGTCATGTCTGTTTAACTTTCTAATAATTACATTCTGATAAGCCAATACTTTAAAGGTCAGTTTTAATTTATAGTATGTGAATTAGTGACCTACTATCTTTTATCAGTTATTAGGTCTGAGTTTTTGCAATCTTTTCAACTCATATTTTTCAGGAGAGTTGCTCAGGGTGCTCAGATAACATTAGCTCATTACCACTAATATCAGTAAAGGCATCATATAGGAAATTAATAGATTATGGACTCTGATATAAGATATTTTAAAACTGATATTGTCTTTTTACTGCATAATTTAGAATATATCACTTTCCAGTCAAATGTCATGAAAAAAGTTTTATTTTGGCAACTTCAGATTTTGCACTAATACTTTATTTATGTGGTAAAGTAAATAAAAATCATTATTTTAAGGCAAACTTACTTAAAATATGCTCCAGTCTGGAAAATCTGCATAATAAGCTGGCTGTTCAACTAGGGTGCCAGAATTTCCTAGAGTAGTAAGATATTTCATTCTAAAACCACAGAATATTGGTAAATTTTATAAAATTTGTTTTTGATCTCTGCCAATGTGTATTAGTCAATATATTAAGCAATTTAATTAATTTTAAATTAATGGAATTGCTTAAGAGATTGACTAATATTGAAATAAAATAATTTAAATTTTACAATAAATATTTTTTGTTTTATGTAAAAGTCAGCATTATTAAGCTGGTCTACTTGGTTCATTTTTTGTGGCAGAGGGAGAGGCAAAGACGTGAGGATTAAGAACAAGTCATATTTGTTCACAGAACAAAGAGAATACTACTTTTACTTTCTAAGGAACAAATTTTTATTTTAAATGGGTTTTATGTCTTTTTCAGCTGTAAATGGAAGACTTTTGAATCCAAGGAGTTTCTCAAGTAACACAGATTGTTATCACAAAATCAATTTGAAGTATTTCCAATTATCATTCACCTTTTGTTTTTTAATAATATTAATTATCCTCAATTAAAAAGTAGACCATGAGACTTTATAGTATTGTGGAGAATCTTATACATTCTTCTTATTTAATAATTTCTTGTTGCATCATATTTTTAGACATTTATTGCTCTTAAATCTTCAGTACAGCCTCTGTTAATGGAGAATGTGATGTCTTTTTTTGAAAAGTTAAATAACAAATGTTCGTTTTGGAAACTTGGTGTCAAATCATGGACAGATGAGAATGCTGTGTCATAGCATGTTCACTGACTGATTTACTGGGAACAGCAGGTGGATAGCAGTCAGACCCATGCAGTATCTCAAATCGTATTCTCATCTCTGAGAGCAGCATTTAGTTTTGAAAAAAAATATATATATAAATTATGATTTTACACATACTTATGTATTAAGAATTAACATTATACTTTCTTATGCTTCAACTTACAAATCAAAAATTTCTGGTCTCATTTTCCATAAGATTTGGCACGAATGTTGCTTTTTATAACACTTCTTTTTCCAAAATATATTAGACACACTGAAAAACTATGTCCTTGTTTCTTCCAAATATCTTAGCATAGGTAAACTCAATAATCAATAGTATATCAATACTAAAGTTTGGTGAATCTTTTCCAACATGATCTGTTGTAAATCAGTAGAGTTTGGCCCGCGTTTTCTTTCTGCACACATCAGTTGATGTTTATCTACAGGGTTTAGTTCAGTGTCATACCAGCCTAGGTCTAGAATTGGAAGCAGTTCAGCTCTAACAATAGGAATCTTTGCTCAGTGCAGGTATTCATGCTTTAGAGTGCATGTTTTTTCAATTTGAAACACAGGAGTGTTAACACTGTAAGTTAATTATGTGGCACAAAGGGGAAGGGCTGTGGTGCTCATTAATTTGGTATCTGATATCCTCTGATATCCACCTTGTGTGGTCTCCAGTGGTTCAAACTGTAAGGCAGATGTGTGATGTCCAAAACTGAGATTTAATGAGGTGCTTGGTGCTGACTTGAATATCTCAGAGGTGTTGCTCTGGATTGTCTAGATATGCCAGCAATCTACAGAATATACACAGAATAGAAGAGGTCGTTGGTTCATAATAAAGAACAGAAGAGAGAATTTCAGTTACTAGTCTCAGGCGTATTGTTTTTGAAAGAGAGAAACAGCTCTTCTAATTTTTAAGAGTCTATATGTGTTTCACAGATACAGGGTTTAGTGCCAGAAAGAACCCCTCCTGTAAAAATAGGGGAAAAATACGCTTCGTATATGTCTATCATTGACTTCAGCTGCTGGTATTTTCATGTCTTTATCAGGTTATAGAAAGAGATCTTCAGTATTTTTTACATTACTTTTCTCTGGACAGCCTGCCTCCCTAATTGTCTTCACACAAACTGCAGGGGGAACTTCTCCAAAACCCAGGGCACCAGCCCTCCTTCAGTGCCTTGGTGTCTGCAGAACTGTTTTGCTGTATTCTCACTTCACTCTTCCAACTGTTGCTGTGCAGCAGTTTTTCCCTCTTCTAAATATGTTATCCTAGTAGTGTTACCACTGTTGCTGGTGGACTCGTTCTTGGCCCTCAGTGGATCCATCTTGCAGCCAGCTGGCATGTGTTCTGGTGGACACAGGACAAGCTCCTAGCACTTCTCACAGAAGCCAGATCTTCTACCAAAATGCTGCTACTCAAACCCAATACAATCCTCCAAGTTTCACAATTTCTGATACAAGAGCCTCCTTTGACAAGATCCCCAAAATATATATATATATATATATATATATATATATATATATATATATATAATGTGTTCATGTAATGGTTCACTTTGAAAGTTTTTTTTTTTATTAGAAGCCATCAAACAATGAAATAGAGCCTAAAATCTTATAAAGTATAAAGTAATTTCTCTCAAAATGAAGTGTTTTGCATGCATGCTAATACTACTTGCTCAATCCCCTTCTTCCTTTTTAATTCTTATCTAACAGGCCTAAATGTAAACTATTACATCCCTTATTACTCAGATAATTTCAAAGCTTTCGTCCCTAGTTTAAAAGGCATTTTGTTGCTTATATTTCTGTGAAGCAAAAGTGATGGAGGGGTGTTATATCCACATATAATTTTATCACGACATCTTAAAAATTCTCCATACAAGAAAAGGGGGAAATGTTTCTCTAAATACAGCTAGAGAACTTTAGAATATGAATGTTACAAATAGAGTGAAGAGAAATATGATGAAGTACATATGATGAAGTAAATTCATAGGGTTGTTTAAAGGACATAAATTGTCATAGAAAGCAGTTTTAATGATTAGACCAGTTTAATTGGGAGATTTGAAATCTGTATCTGGAGCTAATAGGGGCAAGGCAGGGACAACTGGGAGCCAAGGGGGACTCTACACAGGCCACATTTCCTGTTCACTCACCTATAATATGCAGTGCTCCAGAGGCTGAATGCAGGGACTTCGAGTCAATTAACAGCCTCCAAGGTGGTGACTAAACAGGTCCAGGATCTCTCCAGGACCCTAGACAAATAGAGATGATCAAGGAAAGAACTGGAGCAGTTTTAGGCTGAGCTGGAATGGGGTTCCTGGGTCCAAGGCAGAGGCCTAACAGAATCTCCATGCAGACCTAGTCAAGGTCAGGAAGGTGCCCTTACAGACCAGGTGGTTTCTGATTTTTTCTTAGATTTTTGTGGTGGAGAACAAAATATTGCCTTTGTGTTGGAAATTTAGAAATTATTATTATTATCATCATTATCATTATATAAAGAATGGTACAGTTTCTTGTTAATTGCCAAACACTTTGAAATGAAAGTTGTATAAAATTATCGAGTAAGAAACTTCTTATCTTACAGATATATTGGAGAAGAGGGAAAAGTCATTACCGATACATGTAATCAATCTAAAAATTTAAATGTCTAATGTGATAAATCCAGTAGAATTAGAAAGATGCACAATGTTGGATACATAGAAGAAAGTTCTTGCACAATATATCACTAAACAAAATATTCATCTGCCTTCCGTAGAAGGTGGAAACTAAGGTGAATGTTTCAGTGAGTAATCTGCATGGATTCCTTGACTGCAATTATATTTAAATTATGCAGTAAAATTAGCCTTTCCTGGCAGATTTCAGTATCTACCTTGATACATTTTCAAAGGGAAGAAACAGGAAGAAGTGAAGTCTCAGAAAAAATCACTTATACTTTGAATTGAAATGTTTAACATTTATCTTCGTACTTGTATTGATGAGTTGTCCTTTAAAGGCATATCAGGACTGTCACCCTTAAAAGATTAAATACCACAACTGACTCAGACTTAAATGATAGCATTTCAATTTTTTATTCTAATGTTAAGGAACAACTCTTGTAAGATATATTTGCATTTTGATGTCATATCTAAATATGAGCAACTAGAGTGGCAGATACTCAGGAAAAATCAGTCTAGAAGTACTTTCTCTTATAAGACCCATGGGGTTCTTAATTTTGCTGCAGAGTGGGAGTAATTTCACTTATATTTTAAACTATGTCTCTATCCAGAGCTTCATGCCAATTTCCCTTCATACACTACAGAAAATACAATTAGTCTTTTACCAGTTTGACCACCGCAAACATATATGAGGTTTTTATTTTAACTACCTAGTTGCATGAAATACTAAGGAATATGGGAAGAAGTTAAATGAGAATTGGCTTCATGGATAAATACTCTTTGCTTCCTATTTCTAGTGCCTCCAAGTTTCTTTAGTGTGCATCTGGCCATATTGAGAGCAACTGATAAGTCAGTAAATATGACTTTTGTCTTATTACTGGGAAGTGGCCACAGGCCTTGTACGGCCATTGATCTGACTGCTGGATTCTCTTAGGACTCTTCTGAAGTGTCTTGACCTGGACTGTTTTTATCTTTTCTTTGTCTACTGGTCAAGTGACTATATGACGATCATGTATACCAAAGGTTTGAGAACTTAAGCAGCTCCTGTACAACACATGTTGGACCTCTATGACAATTGAGTCTTGAGAAGGCTGGGAAGTAATGAGAAAGAACAAAGATTCTGTTTAGGAAGCATTCTGTTTAGATAGCCCAAGGATGACTCAAGACGGAGGAAGGACAGTTGTATCATGATGATCTCAAGATACTGGTCATACAATCATAGTGGTGTGGGTAGCAAGCAGCCTAAAGATGATCTAGTTCCAATCTCTCTGTTGTGGGCAGGAACATCATCCACTAGACCAGGTTACTTGCATCCCCATCCAGCCTGGCTGTGAGCACTCCCAGGGAAGAGGTACCCACAGCTTCTGGTAACACGGTCCAGTGCTTCACCATTCCTGCAGTAAAAATTTCTTCCTAAAGTCTTATCTAAACCCACTCTCTTTTAGTTTAAAGCCACTTTCCTTGTCCTGTCACTAAACGATCTTGTCAAAATTCCTTTCAAGCTTTCTTGCAGGCTCCCCTCAGGTACTGAAATACAACAGTTAAGTCTCCCTGGAGTTTTTCCTTCTCTAGGCTGAGAAATACCAATTCTCTTGGCCATTCTTCATGCCTCAAATAATTTTCATGGACCCTCTCTGTACTTCAATTTATGTCCTTCTTGTGCTGGGCAATCCAGATCTGGATTCAGTACCTCAGGTGGGGCCTCACCAGAGCAGATTAAGGCAGAATGATTCACAATAAAAAATTTTCCCTTCTATTTGAGAAAAAATGAAGTGCAGATCTCAGGATGCAGAGGGACACTGAAAATTTGAACATAACACCTGAGAAAACAACTAGATATTAGAATTTTTTTTTTAAATGAAAGAAGTTACTGGTAGTATTAATGAGACTTTTCAATATTTAGACTGTTATTCTGTTAAAGTATTAATTGGAATAATAATAATTTTGACATGGGGCTATTCTTTTCTATCCCAACAAGATTCTGTGTGTAACAAATACTATAGCAGGATGTCAAATTGTAGGGCAAGTGTAATATTTTTGAGTTTTTAGTTTGGTTCATTTATTGACACTTACCAGAAGGAATCAAGAACAAGCTTCCTTCCCCTATTCAGGCAACACTTATAAGTATAAAAATTTGTTCTATAGAATTGAAAAGAAAACAGCCAGTTCAGAAATTGAATATGGCAACATTTTAAGAGAGGTAAATTATATAAGCCTCTCATAGGTAATGGTGCCAGTTATTCAGTTTGACTGTTGCCCAAAGAAGATTTAGTTTTATTTAGATTAGCTGTGAAAGTAGGGGGAAGACATGTGTAGGGTTCCATGTAAAGCACTCAGATAGTCCCATTCATCTTTATACCTGTCCATGGTCCTCCACTCTTCAGCCAAGGTCCTCAGATTTGGGATTCTTGAGAGATATTTTGATTTAGCATGTGCAGGGAAAAAAAAAAAAAAAAAAGTCCTAGGGCAGTTCTTGGTGTCTACTTTGTTACAGCTTCTGGGAGAGCAGGATCAGTGCCTTTATGGGGGCCCTAAGCTGCACAGACTGCACCAGATGCAGGTGTATCTTCTCAGTGGTGCATCCAGACTCGTCTGCCTCTGCTCTTTGTTGACTGCCCTGAGCTTGGTCTCAACAATTACACCAAGGAGCTGCTTGTGCAACTCATCAGAGCTTGTGTGGTAGAAGGACCCATGCACTAACCAGCACGTGCAGCCCAGGTGAAGTTAATATGCATTTAAATTGTTTCTATGATCTGCTCAGGGAAATTGAATTGTAAGTGCAAAGTCACTTTGTATATAAGGTATTTGCATCACATTTATGAAAAATGACTCCTTCTAAGACCCTGACTTTTATATGAAAATGAGAAGCTTGTACTAGGCCTATAGGCAATTAGGACACACCACTGTCCACCAGTGTTATTTACTTATGTCACAAAGACAAGATTACATGTATCATGAGCTAACAATTGTGTATTTAGAAGGTTCCTTTCCTCATACTTTATTATCCTGTCAAGTCAAGAGATTAATTGGAAAACTTTGACATAGAAACATCTGGCTTTATAGGATGCAATCAACTTCTGAATTTACTAACTATTTCTTAATCTTGATACTTTTCAACATTTCATATCCACACTACCATAAACTTTCATTAATCATCACTTGGACCTTTATTTGGTCCTTAATGATCATACACAGACTTCTCATGGAGTTGCTTTGTATGACAGTAACTCTACTCTAAAATATAGCTTTTTCCAGCATTGCAAAGGCAAGACAAAACTTTCATAGATTTCAACACTGACATTTTAAAACAAAGACTTTTTTTTTTTTCCATCTTTCAGACATCATAATATACTTGACAAAAAAAGTCAAAGGGTGAATTGTTTTTTATCCATCTAGATGAATAACTCTAAAATTAATCAGTAGATTATTAAAGTACTTTACAGAGCAAGCACTTTTTTCAAGGTTAAATAATGTAGAACTTTTTTTCCTCCTCTTCCCAAACATTTGCTTATTTGTTTCTTTTTTTTTCCTTTAATTTTTGTTACAAATCAGAAATAAGTGATTGCAGTGAAGTTTCAATCGAAACCCTTACTTTAGTTCTAAATAGCTCATGAGTCTGAATTTGAAGAGTGGTAATTTACTGGTCTAAAAATAAAAACCTGTTTTTTGTCATTAATTTGGCTGCAGTTCTGAGATATGAAAACAACAATTAATACAATATCAGACTTGTGAGTCTCCTCATTCTCAGATACTTAAAATGCTCAGTCCTGCTATAAATATTACAGGGACTGACCGTAAGAATTAGGTCTTTTACTAACTATATAACCACTTAAAACTTTGGTCATATATGACCCTCAAAATTCTGATGGAATGTTAGCATTTTTCTTTGATTTTCTAATGAATATTTACCATTCAGAAGGAGCTTGCTTTAGGAAGAGACTTTTTCTTCTTTCCTCTTTAAAAACTGAATTTTAACCATTTAATTTTAATTTGTTGGAATGATGTGTTCTGTCTTTCCTTGTGACTGGACATTGGACTATGGAAATGCAGAATAGCTCAATCCTCTTCTTCTTTTTTTTTTTTTTCCCCTTTAATTACATGCTTGTTTTATTTCCAAGTTAATCTTTCTTTTCTCATGTTATTTCTGCTTTCATAATTTGAAGTCTCATCTGGGAAACTGCTTATTTTGATATTGTAACTTCAAATTAGTCTATTTTCTGAAGCCAATCTATTTCACAAGATGGACAATTCCTTAACCATGCAGGTAATTAATGACTTGAGTGTACTGACTGCACACACAACAGCAGCCCTGATGCAACCCACCATGTGTTTGAGTTTCACACATACAATTAAATGAAAAACTCAACTTACCATAAAGTTCTGTAGCTTCTGTCACAGAGATGTCTTATTTAGTCTTTTTCTGAAATTCAGATACACAAATATTATAAATGTTAGTGCTGCATAAACTGCTACAATTAAAATTCTAGGGAAAGCAGAGCTCTTAAAACACTTATTTTATGTTGGAAATACTTCAAGAAACAAAATTTACAGGCAATTATCCATTTTGTTGACCTTTGTTGTTATCCAAAGATAACTGAAAATGCCTATTAGCACTTAATACTTATGTGATATCTTCAAAAAAATTTAAATCCTGAGTTATCAGTTCAGACAGCAATAGATTTTCTAAGAAACATAAGAAGTTGGTGGAGCTTTTTTGCTATTTGACAATATAGGTCAGAGCAGTGTCCTTGCTCTGAAATGATTTAATGTAATTTGGATAGAACATTTCCAGGAAAAAAAAAAAGGCCAGTAACAAAAGCTGTCATGCAAAAGACACTCACATATATAATGAATGCCATTAAGATCCATTAAACTCATCAGTGAAATTGGAACATTAAAAAATATTGATATACTTAGTCCTACAAAATACTTACTCTTTAGTGCTTGACCAAAGAAGTAAGTCAGGTTAGTGTCTGAACTTCAGTGTAAAAATCATACAAACTGAGTTGATGGAACAGGAGGGATGTATTAACTTAATAATTAGGTCCTTCAGGATCTTTCAAATCAAGTAATATATTAAATATTGAGTTGGTGACAGCTTTGCTCCTTTAGTATGCAACTAGTTGTTTCTAAACAGATCTGAATTTATTAAATGAGAGACCTAAGTTTTAATCTTGTGCCCTCAAATCTGCATTGTGGGGTGGATCCTTTGCAAAAGATGTTTATTATGAAGCTTGCTGCATGATATGTTGCTTTATGGGATCAAGGCAATCATGAAGAACAAAGGAAAAGATCACAGAAATCTTTGCTAATGAATATATGTTGTATACAAGTAACAGGAGACACAATAAGTTGTAAGTGCTTGCTACTTCAAAGTTGTATTTAATACAAGTACTGACTAATTTAAGCATAATCTAACCAAACAATATAGGTCATTGATCAGATAGTGTTCTATTGGGTACTGGGTCTGTCTTTCCTCTTCTTTCAAGGGACAGGTGGTTACTGTCTTTTTTAGTGTATTATGCTGTGTAAGTATTAAGCCCCAGTAGCACATATATGAACATGCAGAGGTTTTATCAAAACGTGTGATAATTTGCTCTTTTTAAATCAAAGCTTTTTGTACAGTAGTTTTATTTCAACATGCAAATAAAACCAATAAGAAAGAATCCACACACCTGCAGTTTGCATCAAAACAAGCACTTAGGATTTTGTAGTGCATATATATGAATAATGAGATCTATGTATGCACTTAGTCATGCTTGGATATAAGTCCTTGTTAGCTTAAGGCTTTGGTAGAATTAGGAGTTTCACCACTGTTTATCAGGTATCAACCTCAATTTTTTTTTTAAATTAATTCCATTTCTGTGAATCTGGCATATGAGGAAATGTAGAAACTATATGCTTAATTAAGAAGTTTTGGGAAAACTTTGCTGTATATTTTAAAAAAGGAAAACTTTTTTCTCTTTGGAACATTTTTGGACATATTCAGTGCCTAAATTAAGGCCTGCATTACATCATAATAATCAGTGCATTGACAATTGAGACATACAGTGACAATATTTGTAAAAACTGTAGTTTTAGCTGACTTTTAGAAATTAAAGCTAGGCTGGTACATGAACAAGAGAATAATGTCTAAATTACTTGTCAAGATTATAGCTGAGAGTGTACATTTCAAATGTTAATGTAAATGTATATTGTTCCTTTTCTGGAAGAAAAAGAGTATGTGCACTATGCCCTTAGAAAAAGAAGACACACCAACCTTGAATTCCACTTAGCAACATAAGGTGGGAATTATGTGTTAGAATTTGGAGGGCAAATAAAATACCATTTGACTTCCCTGAATCAGAATTAGCCTAAAGAACATGTTTTTTTTTTTTTTAAATTACTACCTAAATAGTGTATAAATGAAGGGAATGTAGGCATGTTGTAATGAAGTGCAAGACTAAAATTTTGATTCTCAAAAATGTTAGTCCCTTATTATTTTGTAAACTGTGATTTACACACAAATTAAGTGCATTGATGGAACTTCACTGACATCCACATGCACAATCTCACACTTCTACTAATTCCTTGTTTAGCAACAAAGGTACATTGTTTCAGTAAGCACTTCTTTTTTCAAATACATTTTGCAGTAGATAACAGCCAGTGCTGTTGACTACACATAGTAGTAAGATACTTTAAATCTCTGGTTCACAGCCAAGATTCTCCATGAACATTTCTAAGAGTTGATGAAAGACAGCTGCAGAAGGGAAGCCTACTCTCTGTTGACTGAAATTTACTCTGCAGGATTCTGTGCAGCTCGAGAGGGAGCTACATATTCTGAATTATAAAAGAACATAAGACAGCTGTGTTTCCTTTATGGAAGACATGGTGTTTTACTTTGAATTTTAGGAAAATATTGTAGATGATGCAGCATAACTATGCTTGGAATAGTAGCTGACACAGAAGTAGGTTGGGCTGCCAATGCGTTATTGTAAAGGTGAATAGCTTTATAATTTGCTGTGAAGATAAATTGACATGAGAAAAGGGGCAGTTATATCAACAGAATCAATTTTGTCAGTTTGCAAATCTACTTCCTGGGAAGAATCCCATAGAATCCATGAACTATAAAAATCAGATTGTAGAAGCTGTGAATTTAATTAGAAGTCAGCATAGATGTAGGATAGATGTATAAAGTACACCTATATTAATAAATACCTGATTTGATAGGTAAACTAGATTTTTAACTATTTTAGAAACAAAATTAATCTTTCACTCTGAACATATTTAAATGTTTAGGACAATATTTTCTCATGCCTTGGACAATAAACTTGCAATTTATTTTTCACATGGTTTTGTGATTATTGAAACCTTCTCATAGGCAGAATATATATGAGTCAAAATATGTGTTAGGAAATGTGTTTTACACCCTTATTTTATTTCAATTTTTTAGTAAGACATCTTCCAGTAATAGGTTTATTCTAAAATATGCAAGTAGTGAAAGGTTGTTGCCTATATTTCTATACTGCCTAGTAATTATTTAGAGTGAGAATTTAAATAAAAGAACTATTTCCTCTTGCATCATTGGTTAATATTATTATAGAGAGAAATAACTATACCAAAAAGGATAACTAATCTCTACATTCCAAAATACAAGTCTCAAATTAAAGTATACTTCTTACATCTGTAGCAAGAAATTTGAAGCAACTAAAGCCACTTTATGGCTGCTAGAAAGTGTGTTTCATTCTAAAATTCACCATGAAAATGCACAAATATTTGGTGTTTGCTAATTGAAAGATGTAGGCTTCTGCCTCTTACACTTTACACATATTTTAGTGCTGTTCTGACTCTTTGGTACAGTGCATTCACCACTGTAGCTGCCAGGGCTAGGGGTTCCTTGCCCCAGGCTGCCACAGCAGGCCCAGATAGGTGCTCTGAATAGGAAGGACTGGCTGCTTCAAGGCAGGAATCAGCTACAGAGTGCTTCAGTGTAAGCAAGGGCTAGGCTTAGGCCATCAGCTCTTTTGTGATCATTCCCCTTGCAGCACCCTCTTAGCCAGTGAGGTAAGCAGAGATCTGGGAGACCTGCACAGAGATTCTGCAGACACCTTTATTTCTACAGAGGGGTCCGTCAGCAAATACAAATACATAGAATATCAAGGGGGTTTTATAAGCGTTGAAGTGAGTCAAAAGCTGACCAGTAAAATTATAAGTTGAAAACTATCCAATTACTTTAAGGTTTTAGGCAAAGAAGTGACCAATCACTTGGGAAAGATAAAGAACAATAGGAACTCTAAAAGATTACAGGGGGTCTATGGGGGGGTGAACATTTCACTAGCATGAGTCATCCTAAGGAAGGATTTCTTATCTTAGGGGAGAAGGTTCCAAGGGGGCCCTAAAGGGGTATCTGAACCATCCACACACCACTTCTGTTGCAATCTATATTTTTGTTTGTTCGGTTGGGTTTTTTGTTTATCTTCATCATCTGGATTTCTTGGATGTAGAATTTGAAGTCCATTCCATAAGCTTAAAAAACTTAGATTCTATGTGTTGTTCACTGAAATGAATTGTGCGAGCTAATGTGTTTCCACAGTATAAAAACATTCCTTTGCAAGTAGGTGAAGGAGTTTTAATAGCCTGTGGAGTCAGTCAAGCTTTTGTAATTTATGACTCCCGGAGGGAACAAGGGTGCTGGTACAGTTTTAGAAATTTGGAAAGTTGTCTTAAACGTGTTTTGTTTTGAGGTAGAGTAGGTGGGAAAAGATGAAAAGAACACTACCTCTAAACGGTACTTATTTTAAAAGTCTTCCTCACAGAATAGTACCTATACAAACTTATTAATTATTTATTTAAGTAAGGTTTGGGATTTTATTTCACTTAAAAAAATCGCTTCAGAATCAATTGATTAATTATGAATAGAGCTTTTCTCAAAATAAAATAGGAATCCTTTATGTCTGAACATACAATGGCATACTTATTGGCTAGTATTTTATTTTAACTACAGGAAGAATTCTGTTTGTAACTTAATGAAAGGGCATAGGTAAATATTGTGATATTCTGAAGATGTGACTTATCTTTCTGTTTTTGGTGAGAAATATATATTGAATTGCTGGCTTGATGGAAGAATTTTCTATCTAAACTTTATTCTCCTTCTTTATAACATGACATCTCATTTTAAAATAAAATAACAAAAGAAAAACCCCGCAAAAAACCCTAAAGAAAAAAAAAAAAAAAAGAACTTTAATTCAGACTTTCCTAAAAAAATCCAGTCAAAGTGAAAGACTACTATAATAGGAGCAACATCCTTATGCTAAAAAGAGAAACAGAAAACCAAAACAATGAAAAATCCAGGTAATTTTGTATACTGGGTCTAATGGCTCATAGTTATTTTTTTTCATAGAAGCCCATAAGGTGATGTAGTTCGGATTTGTGTCTAAATCAGAGCTGATAGCACAACAATGTACTGGCTACTTCTGAGCCATGCTTGCACAGCATCAAGGCTTTCTTTCCCCACTCCTCAGTCCCCATAGTGAGTAGACCAGGCATAGGCAGGATACTAGGAATGAAAAAAAAACCCTAAGCAACAGACCCAAATTGATCAAAAGGATATTTCATACCATATAACTTCCTGGTCATTAATAAAAAAAATCAGAGGGGCTGGGATACAGCTGCTAATCATTGGGGACCATTTTGATTGATCTATTTGTGGAATGTGGTGAATGATTTCTTTGTAGCACTTGTTTTTTTCTCAACTCTTCACTTTTTAAACTGCCTTTTGAAGAGTCCTTCTTGCTTTTGCTCTTCCTGTTCTCTGCTCTTACCATTGTTTGGGTCAGGGAAGGGAGGGAGTGAGGAGCTGTGTGGTGCTTGTCTGCTAGCTGGGGTCAACCCACTAGGATTCCCTACTCCTCTTGTACATCTAATAACTTACTTTCAAATCCACACAAGTGATGGAATATTTATTTTATATTTATGCCCTGATTATAGAAAATTACTTACTCTTGAAAAGTAGATGTCTGTTTTATCATTTTAGATAGTGGTTTGCATAACCTAGGCTCTCCCATCTCTCGAATGTGAAAGTCACAATGTACAAACCATTCCCTGGCGCTCAGAGCAATGAACTTTCTAGCCCATTATCTGACATATGTAGGCACAAATTCTTTCTAGCCTGAGTGCCATGAATTTCCATCTTTACAGTGCTGTGCCTGACCAATAACATGGTTGTGTAGTTTCTGGCTTAGTACTGATTTGTATCCCATCACTTGGTCAGGCATAGTTTACAATTTTGTCTGTTCATGCTTGTTAAAGTGCTGCTAACCAATAAATAAAAAGTTCCCCAGAGGGCATGTCAGTGAATGCTGGTTTGAATATAAAAGTTTTCCTGATAATATTGAAATCTTTTATTAATATTTTTATTTATTTGTTTTATTTCAGGCTCTCTGGGATGAATATACCTCCTCCAGTTATAAGCAACAAAAACTGGCTCAGACTACATTTTGTAACAGACAGCAATCACCGATACCGTGGATTTAGTGCCCACTACCAAGGTACATTTAAAGAAATAAATTTTAATTGTGGCTGTATTTGTTAGAAAAAATCAGTGTCTTAAATTGTAGGAAATGGGAAGGGCCACTTAAAAAAACCCTCATAAAAGTACAGTTTATTTTTCAGCCTGCTATATAAAATTACAATCTGTTAGAATGGAGGCAGTGTATTGTCTAGTATATCTAAATTCAGTTACTAAAAAAATTACAGGAGAAACCTGCTTTACTCTAATCTGTGCAAGTACTTAGCTTTTAAAATGGTCCTAATATTCTGAAAAATATTGTGGAACAGTAACAGAGAGAATGTCTTTATCATTAAATTATAGGATTTACTCTATAGTTGTATAAGTCATATTTGTAAAGCAGTGAGTAAGTTTCTGTTTACTAAAGTAGCATTTACCCATGATTGCTTTTTGCTATGTTTTGGAATGCTTTGCATTATTATAGATTTAATTAACCAGAAAGATTCTTACCCACTGTTTTTATGAACAAGCATTTATTTTGAGTAAGAGAGAAAGCATCTGAAACATAATTTCGGGAATGTCACTGTTTGAAACAAGGTCATTCTAATGATGAAGTGCTAATGAAAACTAAATGTCAGTAGTGTACAGTAATACTGCAAATAATAATTTTCAATATCCACAGTGGATCAATGGATCTTCAGGGAACAGTAACCTTTTTTGGTGTTCTTGTTCGTTTTCCATTTATCTGATGAAAAAACTAATAATGACATTCCTATTAAAATCTAGTTCAGGAATTTCTTTTATAGTTTCTTATAGAACATCTAACAAGAGAATAGTTACATAAAGTTTTGAAGAATCTGATCAAATAAGTCAAGTAATGCAAAAATTGCAATTAACAAAAGCCTATGACTAATGTTTTAAATATGAACTTTGATAATAACAAATTTTACAGCTCCATGTGATTACCTCAGATAGCATATTCTATATAAGAACAGAAAAAACTGATTGCTCTTTTCAGCAGGTATTGTATATCTTTATTTGGACTTCCTGAGTTCATCGATGTTCTGGAATGTGTATTCTGAGTGAATTTATATGAAAGAAGCTTTCTTAATTAGCTTCAGGGCTGCCATAATGGTTTATAAAAAACACTGGCTCATTTTTTGCATAATATCTTTCATACTAAATATGATAAACCACACTCTTTACTAAGAAGTTGCTAGCTTGTGGGACTGTAGAAAGATAGAAAGTAGGAACTGTCTCTAATAAAACTACCCCACAATCGAGAAACCATGTGACAACTATGGTGGAACTAGTGGGAAAAGAAGAACAAGTCATGTTTCATGGTAAACATACATGCATTCCTGCCAAAAATGTGAGCTAATAGCTAGTGAAAGAGAACAGGCTTATGTTTATTTTTTAAATATGTTTTATCCAAGACCCATAAAATGTGTAAGTTAGTAGGTGTGGGAGATTTGAATATGCTGTGTGTCCTCTATTTCTCCTTACTGCCTAAGAATGTAGTGATTAAATAATGGTGTTTTTACTATTTTGGTTTGCTCATTTAATTTTTAATGTTGTATTGCTAAATGTATGTTAAAGTAGTCTAAATACTAAGTTGTCAAATGCTACAGCAGCCCACCATCCTTAAAATGAAGAAAATGTATTTTGCAACACTAAAATAAAAAAAAACAGTAAATAAAAGGACAGTAAAAATAATCAGCATATTAAGGAATCAAATGTGTGTACTCAAGCCTATATGATCAATAAAAGATAACCTTGATAGTGGAAAATAGAAAAACACATGATCAGATAATAGGGGTTGTGTAGTTTCTGGTAGGTTAATGGTAGACTAAAGGAGATTGTAAGGAAATTAGATAAATATCACAGAATCATAGAGTGGTTTAGGCTGGATGGGACCTTAAAGATCATCTGCTTCCAACCCCTGTGCCATGAGCAGGGAAACTTCCACTAGACCAGGCTGCTCAAACTCTGCCATGAACACTTCTAGGGATGGGACATATTAAAAAACCTTTCTACATTTAGAAAATGAACATTAAATGTATAGCACAAAATATTTCAGCTATTTGAGAACTGTAACCTTAAATTTTTCAGAGATTACTTTAAGCCTTTTTGTACTGACAATTTTCAAACTTTAGCCTCTTTTCTGACATGAGAGATCTGAAAACCAGAAAATTAATAAAAAATTTTAAAATATCGCAAAAAACCATGTAGTACAAGTGCCTTTTTTTTTCATTTTCAAGAGTTTATTTCTGCATTAATTTTGAGAGAGAATCTGTTAATTCTTTAAATAGCTTGTTTTATCAGAGTGCTACACAGTAATAACTGTTAAAACTTCAGTCCTTCCCCTGTTTAATTGATGAAGATTGACTGTAACTTCTTTCTGAGTTCCCTTCTTGAAACATAATATTAAGTACATAGTACCACTATAACCAGAGTTACTAATTTCTTAGTACTTTCTGTAGTTTAATTTTCTTTGGCCTGTTACATATTTTTAAGGACCTGGACTTCATTCAAATTCTGAACTTAAGAACACTGCATAATTTTAGTCTGTCACTGCGTGGCACTGCAGTACCCTTTTCAGCTAATCACTCCCTTGGTTTACTGCTTTTGTTTGCTCTAATGCATATTTTGTTAGTGTATTTGGGTCGTGGTTTAACTCTAAGTAACAATGAAGCCCTCTCACCACCACTAACTCACTCATTCATCAGAGTACAACAAGGCAGAAAATAGGAAGAACAAGACTGAAAAGTTTTATGGTTGAAATGAAGATGTGTCTGGACTACAGTCCTGGACAAAATGATCTTATTATGAAACCTTTCCTAACTGTTTTGGGTGTCAGAAAACAAAAACAAATCGTAAACAAATTATTAAAAACATCCTTACTCTCCTCTTTTGAAAGCTTAACTTCATTCCAAACACTACCCCTCCCTCTGTTCTACCACAGATTACTCTTTGTCTCTTTGGTGATGTGATAGTCAGTGCAGGAGGTTCAGGACAAAGTGTAGGAGTCAATTTCTGCTGTTCCTCATTTCTCACTCTTTTGCCCTTTCTTCCCTCTTGCTTGTTTCTTCTGCCTTGATGTGCATTGACCATGGGCCATAGTCTCTTAGGGGAAGAAGCTGCTCCAGTGTGGATTATCCATGGGCTGCAATCCCTTTGAGGGTATCACTAGCTCTGGAATGGAGCATGCATGCTCTGACCTTGTTCCTGTTTCTCAGTGTTTATTGTCTTATCTTAAATGCATCTTCATAGAAATGTCACAAATTCTACTGATGGTCTCTACACACTCAGTTGTGTCCTGTGGTGGGTCCATTGTGGAGCCAAATGTGGCCAGATGTGCCCAGCTGTGCCCAGCTGTGACAGCTCAGTGTCTGCTGAAGGCAGAGGTGATATGTTCAGCCCCATACCCCTCTGCTACTCAATTCCTGGCATTTATACTGATTACTGTCCTATTCCCTTCTGTTCTCTTAAGTTTATGAAAACTGTTTTTTTAAGATTCTTTTTCATAAGGCAGCCTCACGTGGCTGAGCTTCAGTGTAATACCTAAAGCTATTGTGGCCTAGACATTTGGAAAGAGGACCAAAAGTGATGCCTTGCAAAGTCAAAATATAGTTGCCTATGGGGAAAAAAAAAACCAAAAAAAACAACAATCCACAGAAACAAAAAAAACCCTAGGGTATTACATATTTTTTTGTAAAGACATTTTTAATGTAATTAAACATATTTTCCTAATTTTCGATTTAAGACTTTGCAAACAGGTATGGGCCTTTAAGGCTTTTTTCTGACTTATACAGAAAAAATGAAATCTGATGAGGTATATGAAATTGTGGGAAGCTCTCAGCTTCATTGAAGCACACAGAGGTGAATTATGTGTATTACTTTCTTCTGATAGACAATTTTATTAATGAAAGGTATTAATTTATATAATATTTAAAAGACATTGGTAATCAACAACCAATATGATTAGAAGAGAAATTTCAATTAGAAATTTCAATTAAAGGAGAATCAAAATGTTCCCCTACCTACGTTGTGGTGTTGTAACCCACTTATTCTTGCTTGTCTGGTCATCGGTGTTTCAGCACTTCTTTCTATTCACTGAGAGTTCCTTTCCTTGATGCTTTATCTTCTTGTTGCTTTGTTAAAACTCCCTTTGAGTCAGAAACTGTTGGCTGAAGTAGAACAAAAGCTGCTTTGGATCTTCTTGAAACAGCTGCTTCACTGTTTCTTGGCACTGATAATCCTCTTTTGCTGTTTCTAAAATTAGTTGTGCTTTTTTACTCCATCCATTTGCAAGTCCTTTTGGTTGCTGCTTTCTTTTGGTTACTTTTTACACTCCATCATTTATGTATGAAATCATAATATTATCTAGGTGGACAGAAGGGATTAAGCTAGCTTCATGGCATCTGGTCTTACTGGCTGGTATACACAAACTTCAATCTTCTTTATATCAGGCATACCCAGATTCAGAAAATGCTTTCAGAAAAAAAAAAAAAAAAACTTTATTTTTTGATAGTTAGACATTACTTTAAGCATCTATAACTTTGCTATCTCTTTAGATCCAGCATCCTTTTCCTCTCACTCTCTACCTTTATCCTCCCTTAAAACTCTGGAAGGTTTCAGCTGCAGCCCTACCTTTGCTAATCATTTCACTTGTGAAATCCATTTCTTAACTCATTTTGTTTCCGTCCCCTGTTTTTCCTCTGTTTAAGCTGTGTGCAAACTCATGCTTCCACTTTGAGCAAAATAGTATCAAATATGTAAATTGAGTGCACAAACACATTTGCCATCCATTAGGAATCTTTGCTTATAGAAAAATACAAAGGAAGCTATGAAATATATCCACAAGAATTTCCGAACGGAATAAATGTAATAAGTAAATAAATGTAAAGTAATAAATAAATAAATGTCCTGCTTCTATTTAGAAGCATCCAAATGGTTACTTTCCTTCATACTTGACAGCCAACTATATGGAGCTGAGGTTAGATAAATGTGAGCACCTTGAATGTGGATTAAATATGAAGAAAAAGATATTGAAAAACATATCTTCTTGCTCTGCTTGATTTTCTATTGTTACTTTCCTTTTCTTTCTGTCATTTTGTTTATGAATAGAAATGTATCTCCATTCATAAATTATTTATGAGGTTAGCTTTTCTTAATTTTTTTGGTTTTGCTTTCAGAAAGAATATAAATCAGGTAAAGAACAATAGTACTAAGCTGCCTTACAACATCATGGCTAGAGTTGCCAAAAGGGGAAAACTGTCTTTATCACTTTTTTCACAACATTAGGCAATTTAATCAGATTTTGTCATTCATTTCTTATCTCAAAAGCTATTGCAACAAACAGTACACTCTACTACTGCTGAAAGACTAGCAGCTGTAACAAAGACATAGGTAAGATTTTTCTTTAGACACCTATAGGTGTCTGCATACCCATTAAAGCTGGAAAGCTGTGAAGCACTATACCTGTATATGTTCACTGATGATACCCAAGTGGCAGAAGTGCAGAAGTTCTTTGGGCAGACAAACCAAGGTGTATGTTAATGTAGTGAAAAATTTCTCCAATTCAAATTATGTATAGGTAACTGAGCCTTCTCCATACCTTGTAATCCTGCCAGTGTGGATTGCAGTGATTCAGCTGACCACATGGTAGATATTGGGTAGAGGTGTTCTAGAGTAGAACTGACATCTGCATGGTGCTGGCAAATTAGAACTTCCAGGGTATCACATGGTGTGTTTAGCATGTCAGACACCTAAACACTGAGCAGACTTTGCTCTGGGTGAGACAGCAGAGTCAGAAAAACAGTAAAACTCATGGATTGGGATAAAGCCAATTTAATACCAGAGAAAAGGATGGGAAAGTAGTAATGATAAAAGAGTATACAAAACTAGGGGTACACAAAGCCCCTGCCAACCAATTTACTTCCAGTCCCTGAACAGCAGTTGCTACCTCCGAGACAAGTTGCCTCATCCCCTGTCCAGCATGATGTCATATGGTATGGAATATTCCTTTGGCCAGTTGGAGTCATCTGTCCTAGCTATGATCCTTTTCAGTTTCTTGTGCACCCTCAGTCTCCTTGCTGGCAGAGCAGCATGAGAAGCCAAAAACTCCTTGACTCATGGTGAACACTGCTCAGCAATAATTAAAACATCAGTGTGCTATTCTCATCCAAAATCCAAAACATGGCAGGCACTAAAACAGCAACTAGGAAGAAAAGTTACTCTATCCTAGCAAGAACCAGGACAGCATGCCATTCTGGCATAGAGACTGGAAGATGGGAAGGAAGAAACAGCATATAGGCACCTGTTACCTCCTGTCTTAGGTGTGTGCTTTAAAACTAAAACACTACATTGCACTCACTAAAATGACTAGATTTCCATTTAGTCTAGTAATCTGTATGCCTAGTGGAACTACAAACACACTGATATAGGGTTTTGATCTCAGTTTGCATTTACTAATCACTTACAGAAATGTTTTTTTTTTAATATCAGAACATTCAAGGCCTTGAGATTCCCTAGGAGAAAGAAAGGTACTGCATCACTTGAGTCACATTTGTAGAAGTCTGCTACTTTGACAAAGGCTGTATCTTCTGCTTAAGCCAGTGCAAAGAAGTTACTGCTTTCATTGATAATATATATGACAGATGACAGTTGACAGATGTTTACTTTTATTTTTTTTAAAGACACACAGTTATCAGAATTGTAAATCTGTGGCTTTGAAGACCTTGAGCTTCTTTTGTCAAAACATGACAGTGGCTACCTGATTTTGCAATGGATGGAGGAGAAAGGAATCCTTTCTTCATAAAGTGAAATTACCAGAGCTTCTCAGAAATTTGGTTTTTGTTTTGTTTTTGTTTTTTACCTCCAGGCATAACAAGAACCTCAATTGCATGCATCCTCATAAAAGTAAATGTTTTTAGTGGATTTTATACTCCCAGGTCTTTCAGCTCCACTTCATCTCATACTGACATATATTTTCTAAACAGTTTATTTTTCACCTTTGCACCTTGAGATGTCTTTTATTCACGATTATACACCCACACAATTACAGTGCACGAAATGACATTGACTTCGTTGTAGGCAAGTTGTAGAGGAGAAAAAATGTTGCATTTTGTTGACTGGATCCAAATTTAAAGAACTTACTTTTAGAATTCCCCCAACATGGGTTTTAATAACACCACTTTTGACAGTTAGTTCTGATACTGTGTACATATCCAGAGAGATTTAATTTTAACATTTGAATTCAATTTTTTTACTTCAAGATCATATTTCATTTTTTAAAAAGTCAATAGAACTAACATTAAATATTAAGACATGGTAGTCTGTGCTAATGTCTAATTTGATACATTGCAATTTACTTCTAGAATAAGCATTAAGTGATGCAGTAAAGAGCTGTCCTTTCCCTTTATAATGATTTAATGGATGCATCTTCTTAATTCGATACTTACCATACAGTAAATATGATATTTTAGTAGCATTCAAAAATTTTAATAGCATTCTGTTTCGTTTACTATTCTACATACTCCTCTTTCTTGTTTAAAAATGAGTAAATGCTAATACTTTAAGTATTATTGACTGCAAAAGACAAGAAAAAAGTACAGAATCACTCTTTATTTCTATTTAGGTAATGCTTAGAAAGCATTTTATTTACTTGGGTCACTTTGGTTGAAAGATCAGGAATTAATAAACTGAAATGAAATACAAGAGTTCAAACAAATAGGAAAAAAACCTAGGAAAATGTTATATTGAAACTATAAAATCCATAGTTCCCAGAAGGGAAAAGAATCATTCATACCTGAGTTTGGTTTTAGTGATCCTATTTTATACACACACACACACACACACACACACACACACACACAAATATAAAATAATATTTTAAAGATACAAATATTTATTATATTTAGATTTTTTACTTATATTAATGCATATCTGTAATATATGCCTATATATATGCATATATATATATAAATATATTTTTAATACATCTATTAAAATATTTCATCTAAGAAAATCCACTAAAATGTAAGGAATATTAACTAGGAAATAAAATTTTCTATGGCAGTTGAAAACTTCTATTAATAGTACATAAACTCTAGAGTGTTTAGGACCTTCAAAATACTTCATTTTGATTAGATCAAAATATTAGTATATTAATCTATACATCTATATGCTTCATAGCCACCAAATAGAGTTACATATTGCACTAACAATCTGTTCATGTCAGGATACTAAAACAACTGAAAGAAAAACTGGAATAAAACACCTGTTTGCATTCACAATATTTAATAATAAGATTAAATACTAGAACATTTTGTGTCCTCTTGGAAAGTTGTTGACATGCAAATATTCTCATAATATGCTTGGACTTTTTTATTAAATTTTTTCTATTTTTCAGCAGTGAAAATTATTTCTTATTAATTAGTGTAATAATTAATAGTAATTGAATGCAATAAGCCATTCAAATTAGTTTATAAATAGTTTTGACCATTATAAAGGTTATTGTACATTAAAGAAAACAAACCTGATATGTTCTAACTTTAGAAAGTAGATTTAGATGCTAAAATTAATAGTGTCACTGACATGAGATGCATTGGATTTATTTCTGCTGGAAGATTTATTCCCATTTCTTTCTCTTCCTCTTCCCTCATTCATCTTTTTCAGCTCTTTTTTTTTTTTTTTTTTTCCCCATTAGGAGGTAATTTTACATTTCAAAGGGGTGGTTTTCTATTATTAGGGGATATGCACACAAGGAAAGAAATAATTTTGATAAGAAAACAACAGGCAGGTGAAGACAACTAGGTAATGAAGTAACTGAAGTGGGTTTTTTTGTCTACCCTCTCATTCAAATTTTCCCATGTACTTTCTAATTAAATTACATAATTTTTTATGCAGAAATATCTTTTCTTTCTCTCTCTTTTTCTTCTCTTTAGCCTAAAATGTATCTTTTCTTTCTCTCTCTTTTTCTTCTCTTTAGCCTAAAATGTTTGTTTATTTAGTTACTGACAGCAGTTTTGTGAGAGACAGCATTTGTGAGAGAAAGCATATCCTCACGTCTTTGAGGTTTTAAAGGTGAAGTAATTATGTAGTTTTAAATTTCATTTTAAAATAGTGAACTGGATAGGTTTATATTGAGCCATAAAATATATGAAATACAGCTGTTGCATTCTTTAAATGTTTCTCCCTAGTCTATTATTTGTAAAACTTAGTCACACCATATGCATGAAGACTGAATGATATGCTGGATAACCTTCTGCCTAAAGATAGGAAAGTTATTCTTGTCCATTAGAAAAAATAAATCCAAAATTCTACTTTGGAATATGAATATGGAAGTGACCCATGCAAGATATTATGCCAGAAGTTATTTCACAGTGTTAAATGAGGTGCTACACTTTTTACTCTTTCCCAGTATAGATAAGGTTGAGGACATTCATATTACTCTTCAGAATTGAATCCAAGATTATCTAATTTCAGGAGTAAAAGTACCTTTTGCAAAGTATCCCCAAGTAAATAAGGAGTCAAGTCTATTGGATGAAGAGTTAATCTTTTGATGAATGCCATTTCAAGTAAGAAATTATATTTTCTGAACTACCTTTTTAATTCCATGTTACACTTTCTCCACTTTAGTTCTAGTCAATGGATCTCTTTATAATTTCAAACACTGGCTGCTTTATCTGTGTACTGTATCAGTAGCAGTATGAGAAAGCTGAAAGAATTACATTTATTTTTCTGCATTCACAAGTACCAGGAAATTATTAAACATACATCTCTGTTCAACAAAGTGTTTTCACTTAAATGCAGCTGAGGCAATAAACCTTGCATACTTGTGAATATTGTTTTATGGAATTTGTTAATATGCGAAATCACTAACTAGTACCAAAGAGATTCTCAGTCATGTAATTTCTTAGATTTTCTTTACATGAAATTTTAGTACCATTCATATTTAAAAGAAAATAGTAAAAGCCCCTTGAGAACCATGGTGGTCAAACCTTCTGTCTGAAAAACGTCAGAACAAATATAGAACAGCATTGTGAATACTAAAGTGTTTCTAACATTGATGTTTGTTGTTTTGTGTGTTTATTTCTGATGTACTTACTTGCTTTGTTTTATAGATACCAAAATTTATACTATTTTTGGTCTAGATCCTGGGTCAGTATGGACATTGTTAATACCTCTTCAGAAAATGAAGTTTTCTGAATATGTAGAATAAAGAGAAACATGTAAAGTGGTTAGAATGGAGAGTGAAGGATTGTGAAAGAAAGATTTAGGTGACAAGATGGGTGGTAATAAGGAGACTGAACTTGAAGGGATTCTGTTGAATAATTATGACTTCCTGTATAATACATACTCTGGTTGGAATCTAGTCCGTGCTAGTTGGATTAAGCAGACATCCAGGACAAATCTCTTTTCCAGGATGAACCAGCTGAATTCTCTCAACTTTTCTTCATAGGAGAGGTGCTCCGTCTATCTAATAATCTTCATGGCTCTCATCTGGACCTTCTGTAACAGGTCTATGTTCTTCTGTGCTGAGGCCCCCAGATCTGGATGCAGCACTCCTTATGGGATCTCACAAGGGCAGAGCAGAGGGGCGAAATCCCTTCCTATCCCTGCTGAAGATGCTGCTTTTGATGTAGCCCTGGATACAGTTGGCCTTCAGGGCTGCAAGTGCACATTGCTGGGTCATGTCCAGCCTCTCATCCATCAGCACATCCAGATCCTTGGCAGGGCTGCTCTCCATTCATCTTCCAGGCTGTATTGATCCCAGGGATTGCCCTGAGCCAGGTACAGCAACTTGCACTTGGCCTTATTCAATTTAATGGGGTTCTCATAGGCCATTTCTCAGGCTTGTCCAGGTCTCTATGAATGGCATTCCGTTGTTCTGACGTGTTAACAAAACACTTGGCTTCTTGTAGTCTTCAAACTGGCTGAGGGTGCACTCAGTGCCTCAGTTTATACCATTGATGAAAACACTAAATAATACTGATGCCAATATGGACCCCTGAGGGAAAACACTTTTCCATCACGTCTGTCAGAACGCTAAACTATCCAGAACATTACCCTCTGGACACAACTGTCTAAGCAATTCATCATCCATTGAACTGTTCACCCATAGAATCCATTTCTCCTCACTTTAGATAGAAGGATATTGTGGGGGACCATGTCCAAGGCTTTGCTGAACTTTAAATAGAAGATATATATGGCTCTTTGTTGATTGATGTAGCTGCTCCATTGTAGAAAGCCACTAGTTTGATTAAAGAGGACTTGTCCATGGTGAAGCTGTGCTACTGTTCTGAATCACCTCCCTGTCCTCCATAGGCCTCAGCACAGCTTCTAGGATTCTGTTCCACGGTTTTCCCAGGCACAGAGGTGATGCTGACAAGTTAGTTGTTCCAAGGGTCCTCCTCTCCCTTTTTAAAAATAGGTAAAATGTTTCCAGTTTTCCAGTCACCTGGGGCTTTGCCTGGCTGCCATGACTTTTCAAGTATTATGGACAGTGGCTTGGCAATAATATTAGCCAATTCCCTCAGGACTCTGGGGTGCAGCTCACCAGGTCTCATAGACTTATTTATGGTGGTCATGAACCTGAATTTCTATGACAGTGTAAAGGACTTTGATCTTGAAGCCTATCCACTTGAGAGGTGTGGGAAGAGGATTTGCCGATGAAGACTGAGGCAAAAAAATTTAAATAAAATTATGAGATCTGTTGGTCATTATTATTGTCATTAATATAAAAAAATTCTTTTGCCCTAATTTAGTCAGTATACTAAGAACACTCCATAGTTCTCAGGTCCTCAGGTCCTTACTTAAAATGCTTAAAAAAACACACCTTAGTGCTAAAACCTAAATACTAGGGAAAGAGTAGATGACAGAACAGAAAACATGTTGCTGTATAAATCAACCTTCATCTTGACTCCAGTTGTTGCTCTGGCCTCTGCATTTCCAAAGAATATAGTAAATTTGAAGAAAGTTCAGAGAAAGCAAAGATATCAAACATGTGGGTAAGTTTCTGATTGAAAAGTAATTCATCTACGTAGGACCCTGCAGCTTGGAAAATGAATATATCTGTGGGAGGAAAAGAGATATACAGACCGTAAAGTTATGAATCACAGGGATATTGGAAATATTTATTAGATCTCTTCTGGATGCCAGAATTGAGGCACATGCTGTGACTTAACACAAAATTACCAGAAGTTACCAGTGGAATGGGGCACTGGGTCTTTTGAGTCCTAATCCAGGGCAGCTGGAAGCTAGGTAACACCATTCTATTTTTCACAAAGCTGGCAGAATTGTTTAGATAATGCTGGCTTAGTTTATAGCACTGCCATGGTACTATAGAAAAATATGATATACAAAAACCCTACAAATTTGTGAAGAGAATCCTTGACTTGAAGGACATATATTTAAACTAAATCAGGCTGACTCAAATTCAAAAGGGAAGAGGTCTATTGAATTTGTGAAAGTAAAACAAACTGCTCCTTTTTCTATTTTTCTTCACCTGAGACTACTTTTCCTTCTCAGTTAATAGCAAATTTGGGATTAAAACTTAGTATTAATAACTTTCAATAACTTTTAATTCCTAATATATATGTATAATGTTTTAGTGTAACAATCAGACAGCATACACAGCTTTTTAATTGGAGATATAAGAAGAAAGGATTCTTCATTTGTACACAGCATCATGTTGGGTAGTTTGGCTTTTCATGAAAAATATATAAGGCTTACATATTCAAATAATATTTTCCCCTAGAAAGTTCTCAAACCTATAATTTAAACAAATTAATGATAATATTATAGTTTTGTAAGAAATTTCAATTAAGATCCAAATTTCAATTAGAATAAATTTACCTGTTTGTTGAAGCCATTTGAGCATACTTTTTGACGGAGAAAATCAGTCAGCAGTATTTAAGCCAAGAATCATTCAAATTCCCAATGACCCTAGTGGGAAATTATGAATATTAAACAATCTTCAAGAAACTGACAGAACCATAGAATGGATATCATAGAATTATGGAATCATAGAATGGTTTGGGTTTGAAGGAACATTAAAGCTCATCTTGTTCCAAACCCCTGACACGGGCAGGGACACCTTTCTCTTGGCCAGGTTGCTCAGAGCTGCATCCAGGCTGACCTTGTAATATTTGAAGGGACAACATTGGAGTCATCTGGCCCAATTGCCTGCACAAGCAGGATCCTCCTAGAGCACATTGCAGATGTGTCCAGATGATTCTTGGATATCATATATTTATCCTTATATGGCTTTTGAAGGCTATCACAGTCATTTTTGAGTGAATAATTAATATTTAAGTATCCCATGGTCTTTGTACAGAGGCAAAATGTCTCTTTTTTGTACTCAATTTTCTACTCAGTTTTTCTAGAATTAATGTGATTTTGGGGGAGGTTGTTGTTTTGGTTAGGGTTTTAGGGTTTTTTTGGGGTTTTTTGTTCTTTTTTGTTGTGGTTTTTTGATTGTTTGTTTTTTTTATTTTTGTTTGGTTTGGGTTTTTTTTTGTTGTTGTTGTTTATTTGTTGTTGGGATTTTTAATTTATTAATTCCTGCAGAAAAAAGTTACTGCTGAAAACTCTCATTCACTGCTGTCCAGCAACTTTTTCTTACATGTGAAAGAAGTTGCTTTGGAACTGTGGAATCTCTCAGAAACTCTTTCCTATGTACAAACGGTTATACCATTAGTTAAGGTAAAGTAAATATCAAGGAATGACTGTAAAACTGCTGACAGTTCTGAAAGTGGCCAAATTCTAAGATGCCTTTCAACTTCAACCATTCTGATAAAGTCTGAAATGTTCAGAAATGGTGAGAAACCAGTCATCTCAAAATTTGACATTTTTAAGTTCTACCAGTCAAGAAGTGTAAGAAGTTTTTAAAAACTGTTGCCATTTCTGAAAAATCACAGAATCACAGAGTTGTTATGGTTGGAAGGGACCTCTGGAGATCATCCAGTCCAACCCTTCTTCCAAAGCAGGGTCATTTAGAGCAGGTTACACAGGTGCACATCCAGGTGGGTTTTGTGTGTCTCCAGAGAGGGAAACTCCATGACCTCCTTGGGCAGCATGTCCCAGTGCTCTTCCACCCTCAACATGAAGTTCTTCCTCATATGTGGCCATTGGCCCTTGTGCCATCACTGGGCATCACCAAAAAGAGTCTGGCACCATCTTCTTGACATCCACCTTTGAGATGTTTTTATGTATTGGTGAGATTCCCTCCCAGTCTTGTCTAAACTAAACAATTCCAGCTCCCGCAGCATCTCCTCATAAGAGAAATGCTCCAGATCCATCATCTTTTTGCCCTTCACTGCACCCTCTTCAGTAGCTCCTTGTCTTTCTTGCACTGAGGAGCCCAGAGCTGGGTACTCCAGGTGTAGCTGCACCAGGGCCAAGTAGAGAGGGGGAGGATCACCTCTCTGGATCTGCTTATCACACACTTCCTATTGAATGGCAACATATCCTTCAGCTGTATCACCACTCCCTTCAGTTTCATATGATCAGCAAACTTGCTGAGGATACATTCAATCCCTTTATCTAGGTCATTGAAAAACAAGTTGAATAAGATTGGACTCAGTATTGATCCCTGGGAATCATCACTGAGCGCAGGCCTCCAACTGGATTCTTCTCAGCTGATCAGGACCCTGAGCTCTGCTATTCAGCCTGTTCTTGGTCCATCTCACTGCCCATTCATTTAACACACAAATGTATGTTACCTGAATTTACCTGCTGTTATGTAAGATAGTGTCAAATTACCATGTTTTTAGATGTGCCAATATATTTTTTCCTTTAGAAGTTGTATTTGTGAGCATTTCTCTGTGCAACATAAAAGTGAGGAAAGATACTTGCCATAACTGAGCTTTTATGGATATTAGGAACAATTTTGGCTATTGAACAAGAACATTATCCTTTTTATCATTGTATAGCAGTGCAAAATTGCCTGAAATGCTCACTAAAGCAATACATATGTAATTCTTAAAATTATTTTGAAATTTTAGTGTGTATGGATTTACCTTAGGACACCTTGAAATTGTTGTCTAATAGATCACTAGGGTCCTCTCACAGGGAAGATTTTCCTCAGGCAAAGCTCTTGTTTTGCACTGGATGCCACTTCATAGTTTAAAAGTTCACCTACTGCCCACTTGATGCTGACAGCACAAAATGTTCTGCAGGAATAGCTTTATCTCTGTAAACTCTAAGTGGATTTTGAATCAGTTTTTATACTGAAGAAACCTTTTCCCTTGCCAGAGAATTGTTTTCATCTCACTTAGGACCTGACCTTTCTTTAAAAGTATTAGTTTTTAGTCTGTCCTGACCTTTTTGATAAAACCAAAACATAAAAGATGGTGCAGTTTCATTTATAAATCATTCAACTTTGTTTTGCCTTATAATTAAGATTTATTGTCCTTAGACATTAACTTTATTTATTCTGAGTGAGAAGAGAAAAACAAAATTTCTTGTTAAATTTAATGTATTGCTTTGTTCATAGATGTATTTTCTTGTAGGCAAGTAAAAGATGTTATAAAACAAAGGCCTTATGAAATCAAGCCTTGCTCTGCTGAATTAGCAAGCTAGCCTGTCACTTCTTGTAAGTACAGCTTGCAAGTTCCCATGCAAAACAATCTTAGGTACAACAACAACCTATAACACAACAACCTATTCCTGGGGAGAAGAACAAGTTCACCTGTGTAAACAATACATATATTCCATGAGAATCCACAAAGGAAAAATGTAAACATCTGAATCTTAGCACATACACATAAATCACCTTCTGACCTATAAATGAAGTTTACTTCATTTTACTTCTTGGCTAGTTTACTACTAGCCAAGAAAACTACTAGCCAATTGGTTTTGCACATGAGGTCTGTGAAAACTGTATAAATATGTGAATTAAAGAATAGGCTTTTCCTGCATGAAGAAGATAAGAGTCTCAGCTGATTTATTACAACAGTATTTTTCACAGTGAATATGAGACAAGCACAGGCCAGCAGCTCTCTGAAGGCTGGCGAGCTCAGGGATCAGGGCTCATAGGCATGGGTGGGGAGAAGCCCCAGGAAGGCTGCCCAATCCTGTTTGGGGCCATTAGAGCCCTTAGAGTCCTGACAGTCGTTGGAGAGTACTTCAGTAGCAGAGGGTACAATAGAAAAATAGTGCATGTTTGGTTTATGAAACTTCAGACCAAAAGTTAGTTGGGTTGTAACACACTAATGTAATATTATGCTAGCCAGAGAATCTTGTCATAGCCAAGGGGAACACAACTTACTGTTATTTTAATTAAAGTTTTAATGATCTGATAGTCTGAATTATCAAATATAGGAAAGCATCAATGATAAAAATACATTTATAAAAGTTAAGAACTGCCTTTCTACTTTCCCTGTATTTGTTTTGTCTTGTTTTTACCCTTTTATCTGTGCCCCTGGGTAGGGATTACAATGAATTGAGAGCATCAAAAAATCTTTAGGAGAAATTTGACACTCCTGGACATGAAGAAGTGAGATTCCTCTTCAGTCTTGGAGTTCAATTATTCATTTTTTGTGTATTTTCTTAACATAGTCTGCTTTTTTTTCATTGTTCTTTACTAACATCTGAAAGTTGTACATTAGCCTCCCTCAGCCTAAGTATGTTTCTTGCTATGCAAGATCTATGTAACTTCATCAGATCATTATTGTATGCAGTATTATCAGAGGACAACATTCCTGAAATGCTCCCAGCTCAAGAAATATTCACTTGACATCTGTGAATTATCAACAGTGGTGAAAACAAACTTAGGCCAAGGAAAGCCTACATCATGTCAACATATATTCTGTGACCTTGTATTACTAATGGCAAAATTGTTCTTGCCAGGCTGCAGTGTCTGTTAGTTTTGTGTGACATAGGTAAGGTAAACAATGAAAAAGATATGCTTAAGTGTTAATATTTGTATACAAGATACCTTTTCTGCAACTTTGTCTCTGCCAAATAAATGAACAAACTTTCTAAGAACTTTCTGTCATTTCTAACAAGTGCTAATCTGTTTAAAAACATATGATAATTTAAAAAATATATTAAATATACTAGCTATTAAAATAATCTTCACTGTAGTGAAGTTTACTATATTGGATAATTTATTATCTTAAATTAGTTTAGCAAACGTTAGTAATAAGTTTAAGTCAAATAGCTTCTTGATGCCTAATACTGGATTTAGAATAGAAAATTTGGGCATTTAGCCTGCTTAGAGCAAATATTAGGTAGGCACTCAAGAGCAATGGTACAAAGACTTTTGCTATTAAGAATAAGCAAAAGAGATTATTACTGGGTTTAAGATTAATTATTTTCCCACATATCTGAACTTCATAGAAAATATTTTTAAAAAAGAAGTGTCAAAGTCATATCAATATACAGTTTGAACCTTAGCAAGTATTGTTCTATCTGAAACTGTATATTTGATATATAAATGGCACTTTGCTTGCTTATAACACTGAACAGATATTAGGTAATTAATAATAATATTAAAAGGAAAGTGAGAATTTAATTTTGTTGAAAAGAAATGAGAGCACTACAATATGATAGCATATCCTTGGTGGCACAAGAAACAGAATTAGAAGTCAGAACCTTTAAATTTTAAATATACCTTTTTGCTAAATGGTTGCTATACACATTTTAATGTACATAGTCTGTATAGTAGTTATTCTTTCAGATTTGCTTATTTTATGTTATCCTATCCATAAAAAGGGAAATAACCTTCTTGCACTATGATTCACAAAATCAGATTAGAAGATAAATACATAAGACAATATTCTCAAGACTTTACTTGACAAATAGAATAGAGCTACTCTTTTTAAAGGGCAATAGATGTGAATACTTTCCATTCCCAGCATTATGTTATTCATCTCATAGATTCCTATAATAATATCGAGTCTTGAAGAATTTTTAAGTTGTATTGTTTGGGGTTTTTTTGTATGACTATGTTTGATTACACAGATCCATGTTACATTGATGCAGATCTCTTTTGAAAAGAAAGCAAAGTATGACTATATGAAAATAATTATTTTGTATTTCAGATCACTGCTTTCTCATTTACTAGCATTCATTTTTGTTAAGTTTTGGGTCTGTTTTTTTCTTTTTCTAAAAAGTAACAGGCCTTTCAAAAAATACATTTTCATTTAATGAACTGATAGAACATTATCCATATGTGAGCCTATGTTGGTCATTTTTTTTTTTTTTTTTTTTTTTTTTTCTATGCATTCTAGATACTAAAATATCTATATATATTGCTGCAATAAAATCTATTATTTGGACAGATATATATGTTAAAAATAGTAGCAGTCTATGTCCTGATTTTAGTAGAAAAGAAATAAATCATGTTAGAGACGTTTGGGATTTTGTCTGAGTTTTCAGATTTCCAAATGTAAACAGTATGATAAAATTAAGATGCATAAATTTACTATACTTTCAGTATCTACTTAAAAAATGTAAAGTGATCTTAAATTCACTGAGAGGGGTATATGGAAGATCAGTGAGACATGCATTTGTGCATACTGAAGTATGACAAATCTCCTGCACCTCTGAAAATTTCTGCTTAATTGATGCTTAATTTTCACTTTCAGACTGTTTTGGTATATGTCTTACTGTAGCAATTGATTAAATGTACAACTTTGCATAAAAAGTAGAGAAAAAGAGGAGAAAGAGATAACAATAAGGAGGATGAAAAAAAGCAGAAAAAAAGGCAAGCTTAAAAAAAAGTAAGACAATGCAGTAATGCAAAAAGGTAAATTCTGGTACCAAAAAGAGATAAAAGTGAAATTCTGAGTCAAGTTTCATAAATGTGGACATGAAAACAAAAGGAATCAAAAGGGCTTTTTAAAACTTCTGGCTGGACAGCTTTTGGAGTTTTTGCTATTTGTATAAATCCAGGGATCATTGCCTGCTTGAACTGAAGTTTAGAAATTTGTTTTGAATCCTATCTTTTTCAGTCATGTATTTCTTTACAACCACAATTTTATTGTATTTTTTTTTTTCTCATTTTTTTTTTTTTTTTTTAATTGGATTTCTTTTCTGAATAGCTGGAAGCTGAAAATAGATTTTGTCAGAAGAATATTTTATGGCAGCCATTAATACTAGTCATTAATACTGATTTTATGTTCTAAAATCTAGGTTTATGCGTCTGTTTCCGTTATTTTCTATTACGATTTGATCCTAAGAATAGGTAAAGATACACTAGAAATTTATGAAGAATAAAATAAGTGATTTTTAAAAATCCTATGTCTGGAATGACATGTTAAAAGAGTCAAATAAGCTGCCATATCTACACAAACTTGAAAATTCCTTTAACAGACTGTCACGGTGTGACTGGGGTTGCCAATTTTAATCTATTTAATTTCTTTTGGGGATCAAGTTTAGGAGTAAAGACAAAGCAGGCTTAAAGCTTAAAAAGGGTACAAGAAATTTATTAACAACACAAAAAAACAATTCAGAATGAGATTTCCAGATTATTCCCTCCTCCCTCTTTCTTCATACCAGCAACATACAGAAAAGCACTTCGGTCAGTTATTTACTTAATCATTTCAGTTCACTCCAGAGAGAAAAGTCCCTTCTTTTTGTTTAGGCTTAGAGGGTGCTTCACTGTCATAACTTATATCCGCCCGGAAACTACAAATTACGATTTTTCCTCCCATTTTCACAGTCTTTCCAGAGCTGTATATGGGTTGCTGAAAAACACGTGGGGTGTCATTTTAAAGGCAGGTTGCTGAGAACACAAAAAGTCCCTTTATCTCACTCTTCACCAACTACCTCTGTCCAATATTCCAGTCCCAAAGACAGAGAGTTCCATTTTTCGAGGCAAAAAAGATCTTCTTCTCAGGCACTTAACTTCCCCAAGTATATTCTACAGTTTAAAGGAATTTTAAGTAAAGTCATGATCCTCTAAAGCCCACAAAAAAAGGTTTTAAGCTACTTATCAGTGGCGACTTCTCCAGATCCCTCCTTCCATAAGAACTTGTCTTCATTTTGCTGCCTTCTGTAATTCTTCTTGCTTTATGCCTTTCGTTCTGGGGAGCTCAGAAAACCGAAGTCTCATTCAGGCACTAAAAGTTAAATTTGTATCCAAACGGTAAAGATCCAGGCTGAAGCCATGCTGGAAAAGACGCAGCCACACGTAGTGATGAGCTGGCTGGACTTCTTTCTGCCACCACGAGGGGCCGAGCCGAGCCGGGCCGGGCCGAGCTCCCCCCGGTGCCGGGTCAGGTCCACCCCGGGCCTTCCCGGGGCCAGGCCCTCCTCGCCCCTGCCGGGGCCGGGGCCGGGCCCCAGGTATGCTCACCTCCGCGACCGGAAAGCAAAAGACCCAAACTAACTTATTTCATTGTGATTTGTAAAAGCGAAACAGCGTTCTAATTGGTTTCCTGGGCTGTCAATCACCAACCCAGGTCTCCGATTGGTCCCCGCAGCCTCTGGGGAGGCTCCCAGAGAAGACGCTGCTCCCTTTGTCTTAAGAGCATGTGCGTTCCGTGGGGCTTCCTTGGAGGATAGGCCACCATCCCCACTCTTTCCATGTGTCCCCAGCACACAGATCCAGAATATAGTCTTCTAACTAGGTTTCTAATTTTATTGGATTTTTTTTTGCAAGCATCAGATATTTAATGACAGAGAACATCAAAGAGAACAGTTAATTAAGATAGAGAAAAAAAGCATCTTCTTAACAGAATGCATGGGTCACTCTAAAATCAGTCAAGTATAGGAAGGTTTTATGTAGAGAAGCTAAATAAGCTTTGATTAAAACTCCTTGAACATCTGAAAGAAGAATGAAGATGGAATATAGTTATTACTCTTTCTAAAAATTCTATTTATAACTGTAACTCACTCTTTAATGAAGTACAAATTAATTTTTTGGTTAAAACTGTTTACACTTCTTTCTCAATTACCCAGTGCAAAATTTTAGACTGGCCTCTTGCTAATAAAATACACAGGAAAAGCCCCAGGCTGACTTCATATCTGTCTCCTCGTTAACACCTTCCTGTAGTCTGAGTCCCCACTTAGGGTCATCTCCATTAAGGACCTTTAACCTTATTTGGGAAGTCTGTGTCTGGATCATATGTGCCACAATAACTAATAGAGTCCTGTACCTTTATTAGTCCTGAATAATTAAGATAGTGAATTTTCCAATTTGCTTTCACATTTCGAACTCAACATGGTTTTAGCAATTAATCAGCAAACAAATTCTAATTAATTAGAGTAGCAGTTGGATGGTAGCCTTAGATCCCATTTGGTCTTATGAACAATTTACATGTTTTTATCTGTTCTTCAACCACTGAAGTTAAAAAAAATTAAATTTAGAAAGTAGTTATAAACGGGACAGACTTTTAACCTAGAGTCCAGTAATAAGTGGACCACTACAAGTGTCTGTTGTGGTACAAGTTCTCTTCAACATCATTATCAGTGAGCTTCAAAAAATGACAGAGAGCAGTGTCATTGGATTTGCAGATAACACCAAAATGTCAGTCATTATAGTCAAGGACCAACAGTCAATGTAACCAAGGACAGGGCTACCATAGGGACACAGACAAACTGGAGGCATGAGCCAGAAGGAATCCTATGAAACTCAACAAGGGTCAGTGTAAAGTCCTGTGGCTGGATAGGAAGAACCCCTGGCAGCAGGAGTGTCTGGTAGCAAACAGCTCTGCTGAACAGACCCTGTGTGTTCTGGCAGACAGCAAACTGAGATGACAGCAGTGTGCCCTGGGAAGAAAGAGGGCCAACAGCATCCTGAGTTATATTAATAAGAATGTGGTTAGTAGATTAAAAGGGAAAGATTTTTGTCCTTGTCTCAGCACTTCTGTGGCCATACCTGGAATAGTGCCTCAAGATTTGGGTTTCATAACAGGGAAGATAAGTTTTTCACTGAAGCAAGTTCAGTGGAGGGTCACCAAGATGGTTGGGGGCTGGAGCACTTAACCTGTGAGGGAATGCTGAGCAACTTGAGCTTTTTCAACCTGGAGAAAAGGGGACAACTTACAGGAAAGTTTTCCAAAGTCAGAATCCTCTAAAAGGAAAAATAAAAAGATCATTTTCAAAAAGTTTCTTCACTCTGTAAGACATCATTTTCTGCCTTGCTTTTGTTTCTGGCAAATGGTTCTCAGAGTGGGCAAAGTTATTTATTATCTCCCTTGATTATTCCCTCAGGAATTACTCATAAAACATTATCCCATTAGATTAATTGTTAATTGAACTTCCACTATGAGTTTAGCTGGGGTAAATTTCTTTGGTACCATGTTTACAACAGAACCCTGTGTATACTTGTAGCATATTGCATATGCAAAGTGTGTGCATCTAGCACAGATTCATAATCTATTTTTGGAGCTTTGTTTCAGGCAAATGTCAAAGGCTCTTGCCTCTTTTCTTTACTAAAAATGATCCTGGAATCAAGAACAACTTCCACTCCTATATAAATAGAAAGGCTTATGGGTCTCCCATATGTTTGCATTATCCTAAGTTTTAACAGTTGCAACACTTTTTGAGTGGTATCTTGTTCAGACTAGTTTTCTGAACTGAATTTCTCTGTAGATTACCAGCTTGATCTTTTTTCACTTCTACGTAGCTACAAGTTTTTAAGTGTAAATACCACTTTGAATCTTTCCTTGTGTAAGCAGGCTAATTTGACACATGAAATGTCCTCAGTTTTACTGACTTTCATCTGCTCTCCTTCCACAGAGACGTGCTTAGGGAAATGCTGGTCCAGTCTAGTTAGGTCTCAGACTGTTTCAGTATGGGTTGGCAAGGTTCTCATTCTTTGTGAACCCATTCCCTAAACAGCAATTATACTTTCTTAACCCCATGTCCTTATTGCTTCTTCATATGATTCATTCTGGCAGTTCCTCAAACTTCACATCTTCTCAGTGGCCAATTGTGAATTCAAAGTGATGCTCTGAGTTGACTTTAATTGACTGCAAAATTTTGGTTTAAGCTTTTCCCAAAAAGCAGAGATCATTCAGAGTATTATTTTCTTCCTTTTTGTGCCATTTATCATTAAAAGTTTTTCTTTCTGTTTGTCGTGGTTTGACTTGGGTTTGCCAATTTTAATATATTCAATTTCTTTTAGAGATAGGATTTAGGAGCAAAAACAAGGCAGGCCTAAAACTTAAAAGGGTATAGGAAAAAAAAATTATTAATAACACAGAAAAAAAAAAAAAAGAAATTCAGAATAAGATTTCCAGATTATTACCTCCTCCCCCCTCCCTCACTTTCTACATTTCTCAACAAAAACATACAGAGAACACTTCAGTCAGTTTTCCACTTAAATAATCATTTCAGTTCACTCTAGAGAGAAAAGTTCCTTTTTTTTTGGTTTAGGCTTAGTGGGTGTCTTCACTTTCACAATCTGTATCCACCCGGGAAAAAATTACAAATTGTGGAATTTCCTCCCATCTTCACAGTCCTTCCAGAGCCGTGTTATGGGTTATGCCACACACGGGGGTGTTAATTTTAAAGGCAAGCTGCTTAAAGACAAGATTCTCTTCATCTCTTTTTCTCTTAAATGTCTCTGTCCATATTTCCAGTCCCAAAACAGAGAGCCCCCATTCCCTCAGGGCAAAAGATGTTTTTCTTCCTCAAGCACTTTAACCTCCCCCAAGTATTTCCACAGTTTAAAGGAATTTCAGTGTTGTCACAGTCCCGTCATAGCCCACCAAAAAAAAAAAAAAAGAATTTCAGCTATTTATCAGTAGCATCTCTTCAATCTCTTCCCATCTGGAAACTTAGTCTTCATTTCACTGACTTCCTCTCATTCAGGGTAGCTCAGGAGATCTGTCGTCTTATCCAGGCATTAAGAGGGTTAAAACTGCATCCAGAAAGTGAAGGAGCTGGGCCAGGCCATGCTGGAAAAAAAAAAACCAAAATGTGCCAGGGCTTCTTGGGCCACAAGGGCCATGTGGAGGAGGCCAGACAAAACTGCAAAGCTCAGCTGCACCTCCCCAGGCCTCGCAGTCAGCTGGAGGCCTCTCCTCTCCTGGCTGCTTCCAAAACGGCGGCAGAAGCCTCGGGCGAGCTGTGGCCACACTGCGGGCTGGAGGGGGTACCAGGACCTCAGCAAAAGCTTCCCCACCCGGCCACCGGGGCTCCCCAGCCGAGAACAGGGAGAGGGAGACTCGGTGAGCTCCCCCACCCCTCACCTGGCCAGGCCGCATGGGGAGGGGGACCCGGCCAGGCCGAGCCTGAGCCGGGGCCGGGCCGAGCCTGGGGCCAGGCCAGGCCGAGCCGGGGCCAAGGCTGTGCTGGCTTTACCTGCTTCGCGGCCAGAAGACAAAAGACACCGATTAACTTTACCAGTGTAATATATGAAAACGAAATAACTCTTCAATTGGCTACCCCGGCCGTTAACTACCAAATCAGTCCTCTGATTGCTCCCTGTAACTCACAGAAGAAGCTCTACAGGGAAAACAGCCCTCCTCTGTTTCCAGCCCAGTGCTGCTCCTCTCAGGTGACACCCCCCAACCCCATCCTCATGCAAAACCAGCATACCGTTTTTTTTTTTTTTTTTTTTTTTTTGGTTTTTTTTGTTTTTTTTAGCTAGAGTATTAAAGTAAAATAATGTAGGAGTATTTATCACATAGAAAATTGCAATTTTTTAAATAATCTCTTGGATAAACTGAAATATCAGATGTGATTGCAGAAGACAATATTTATGGAAACATTGATGGATCTATTCTGTGCGGTAGTTGATACTTACAAGATTATTTATACCTAAAACTATTTTTCTCTCAAAATGCTCCATGTAAATCAAGTAATATTGTTTAACTTTACTAATCTTCTGCAGGAGTTCTTCAGTGTAAATGAACGTGGAAGCCTATCAACCTAGGTTCTGTTTTTAGGTTCTGTTTGAAAATTGTCTCTGTATCAAAGCAGTACTTTTCAGTGTGTAAGCTTTATAGCTTTAAGTAAGTTTAATTTTTCTTGCTTTTTTCTTTTGAGATGAACTTTCTTTTAAGTTGTTCTCATTTAAAGTGTTGTGCCTATTTAAATAAATAGGATAGACCATGCCATTTGATGGAGATTTTGAGTACAGTTTTACTTTGACCTTGATATGGGAAGCAGGTGAATACGTGTTGTACATTTGCATGCATGATAAAAATATGTTCACATAGATTTTGTTTTAATAGCAGTGGTTATGTAACATACATTAAGTTTTCTTTGTTTTAAACAACATTTTTCTGTTCCAAAATATCTCTTAGTTATCCATTTGTATTTTCTGTGTTTTAAACTTGATACCAATCTGTCAAAATTTACTGTATACTGAATCATGAGTAGTCTAGACTTTTAATATTACGCATATTGTGGCAATTTTCTTCTTTTATTATGAAATAAAGAATAAAACACATCTAGATCTATTTTAGTTACTTATGCCACTGCCATCATAGGACAGCAAGTAGTTTTTGGTTTAATCCCTGACATAAACCTGGAGTCTTACATGGTGCTTCTAAGGTTTTCTAGTTTTCCAGGGGAAACCTCCACTGTGATTTAGAAGTTCTGTGCTAGACAGCAGATGTCAAGATATTAAATGTCTGATAGTAAAAATAAATACCCATATCAGCTTTATTTGTTGTCTTTATAAAACTAACATATCTTCTTATCTTAATATTTTTAACAGTATGATAAAATAAACCATTTTTAGCCTAAAATTTCTGCAGTAAACAAGAGATTCTATTAGCAAGACTGAATATTTTTGATATTAGGCTATCTTCCATTATTTTATAGAGAACATTTGAGAATTCTGTCAAGAGATCTGATATATCTTGTAACTTAAATATAGTAAATAGTGCTTTATTCCTCTAGGAGTCTTATTTCCATTTTCTAGAGAACAGATTTTTCTAAAAGTTTGAAAACTCTTGTTGCTTTCCGTCCTAACACCACCTACTACATTTAAAAGACAACTTTCAAAGTATAAGAGGACAGCTCAGAATAAAAAAAGAGAAGTTCTGAATATTATTGTTTGAACATCCAAGGGCCCCTAATCATTATGATAGAATAAAAAAAGCCATGTTTTAAAGATACTAGTAAAACACATAAGCTACATAAAATTTGTTAATTTTTTATGGTGAATTTTGTTATTCATTGCCCAGTCATTTATTCGATCCAGTCAAGATGGAGTTTCTACGGTGTTAAGATGTTCTTAATGCTCACAGGTGAGATATTTGGCTTCCAAACATTTGCAGCCAAATATGGGTGATGGGGAAGGATGAAAATATTAATAAAATATTGAAAAATTTGCTATATATTTTAAACACTACAGAACTTAAAAGCGCTAACAATATTTTCACAACCAGGACATGGACAATTTTTTAGCTATCAAACATTTTGTGTGTGAAGGTTTTAAGTAAAATAATCTGGTCTATTACAGAAATCAGAAAGCAAAAAGAGAATTACATATGAAGCCGTTTTACAATCTTAAGTATAACTAATAATGCTGACAAGTTTGTTTAAATGTGTGCCTTTTATTATTCATCTACCCTTGGCCTCATGTCAAGTCTAAATGGGCTTTTAGAGCCCTGTCAAGCTTTGATGAGAAGAATGAGCGTATCTGGCAGCCTTTTTAGCAGCTGGAGTATGGCAGCTTTTTCTGCTACTTAGGTTGCTATGTAATTCTGCTATTGCACTCCTCGACAGGATGGTTACCACTTTTCTAAGTGTGAGGACCCTATTAACAGTATAGCTGTATATTTTGCTCTAGCCATGCTGATTTCAGGACTGAATGTGCAGGGGTGGAAATGATGTGTTGTCATTATGACTGGTAGAAAAGTTTAAGTTTTAAGGACATTTAACACTTAACATGTATTATCATTATTTTTACAAAATGTTCACTAGCACTAAACAATGTTCTGATTGCTTCAATTTTTTTTTAATAAAGCCTATTGACTTTCCTCTTTTCATGTCAGTTGTCTTTACTGTGTTAAACAGAGGGAAATTTGATTTTTTAGATTGATCAAGAAAACACAATTCAAAAGAAAAAGTTAGCATCCAGTACTACTGTGTGTCCCACAGGTTCTTCTACTTTCATCAAAACTGCCTCCACTGGTGAGTTAGAGGAGCATATTGCAGCCACTACTGGTGCCATTACTGTTGCTAGCACATCTGCTGATGTTGCTGTATCCAGTGCAGTGACCACCTGTAGACAATCTGCTGAAGAACAACGAGTACAAGCTATGAATATAAGAAAATCAGTTCTGGAGTCGGCCACTTACAAGGAAACACTCTCTCTTCATCCAGCAAATTTACAAAGCACAAGAAGACGACCAAGAAATGCTGAACAGATAGAGAGAACTAAAGAACTTGCAGTTGTTACTCATAGAGGTATTGGATATTATTTTACTTGTGCCCATGTAGTTATGAAAACATATTTTGTATAAATTAAAAATGAAAGTTCAGGTATCCATTTAGGAAATGAAATTGAACCAAATGGGAAAGGGGTTAGATCTTTCTAAATTTGAGTTCTAGTAGGGCAGTCAGATGAAGAAATTAAATTAGAAATAATATTGCCTTGGTTATTTAAATTGATTTGATTTATATAAAGACAAAATGGACAAACAAGGAATTTTCTTTTGATGTGACTTTATAGTTTGCATCATTATATTGCAAAATAAAACCTAGTTTAAGAGATATCTGATGAAAGTTTAAAGAATTGAGATTAGAATATTAATCTATTCTGCATATGTGATTAGGTATAATTAAGCATAGCATTAAAAATGTACTTTATAAATAGCTGCTGTTCTAAACTAGTAGGTGATGCAGTTGTATTCATCTCCCATCTGTTTATATCTTCAGCAAAATTTTGTTTTTTAAAACATCTGTACATATTCATTCTATCAAACATGAAATCAATTACCAAAGCAACATATAGAACACTAGGAAATTCAGCAAATATAAAAAGTGTTAAAGCTAAAGTTCTTATATATTTCTATATTGAGAAGATGTGTGTTAAAAGGTAAATGTCTATATCTGAAACATTGAAGCTGGCAAAAAGTGATGCTGGAATATCTTAATTTAACCAGCAGATATTCAGAAAAAAATTGCATGTGTTATGTTTTTAAAAATACACAATTTCAGAAAAGAATCAGCTTAATTTTGCAGGCTAATGTTGAATACCATTTTTTTACATTTTGAATTTTATTATATATTTCATATTAATCAATTGTACATGAAAAATTTATAAACACAAAAATATTGATGAGAAGCACCTTTTAGAGCCCAAGCAATTTTTAGAAGTCTCATTGTATGACTGATATTTTGTAAAGATAGTTTTATTTAGAATCTGTTGTCTTACCAGATAGTCATCTAATCTAAGTTATTGTAGCTTCATTTACTAACACCTTTTGAAATGGAGAGCTTCAGCTCTTCAGAATGTTAAAATACATAATTAAATAGAATAAATGAAAAACAAACATTGTCTTCAGTTTGCATATAAAATAGAAATCATTAAATAGTTATTTATGTTTCATTTGTATTAATTTCGGTGGAGATCTGAAGTATTTTCTGGTTATTGACTGATGTAAATTATTCAACAGCTTGGTTTATATTAGTTGTGTGGCCGTGCTCTCACTTCAGAACATCTTTGGTGAAGTTAAAAAAGCAGGCTTATTTTCATTTATGAGGGAGCACATGAGAATCTGTAACAATATCTTCTAATTTAAAGCTGTAAGAATGTACTACTTTGGGAGTTAAACATGGCAATAATTGTGATACACATATATTTTTTTCACATTTCCTCTTTGGAATCATTACACTGCAGTGTCCTCTCCACTGTTTTCTCAGTGTTCCTTCTCTGACCTGTGGGTATGGCACGTACTTCCAAATTATTTTATTAAAACAAAGTTATAAACATTAGATTACAGAAATAAGGAGAATAATTTAGGGCCCAAGATATTGCTAAAGTAACATTATGGTGCTAATTTTTCACGTATTAAAATAGTACTACAGGTACCAAAAGGTATGACAACCCACATACAAGTGAAATCAGACTTGTATAGACCTTAGTGGATAAGAAGGGCCACACCTTGTTCCATGTGCATTTTATTCCCTCATGCAACATTGAAAGTCTTGATTTTGCTAGCATTCATTTTACACAAACCTTAAAATTTTTTACTGTGTCTGATACTCATGGAACAGTATATGTTTGCGTGCTATTAAAGGGATATTCCTATACTGAGTAAAAATTTATCATTTTTACTCAGCAAACACCAGTATTTGATAACAGCCATTAAAATATATCAAACTACCTTAAATAAATAACTTATAATTTTATTACATGAAAAATTCCCTACTAAAAAGACACAGACATATTCTGAAGGAATTTTTGTGAATGTGAGATAGTTGCCTATTGACTTAAAGGAATTTTTATCATGGAGGGATGTTCCAGAGGTATTTCTATAGTTTTCTGTAGGTTATTACTGAAGTATTTTAACCTCTCTTTGGCAATGTATTATGCACAGAAGTTTTAAAACTCAGTGTATTAGATAACTATGGAATTATATAAGACCTACTTAAGAATGTTATATTAATTTCTTTTTAAAATTATTTTTCTATTTAATAGCTATTAAAAATTAGTTTTTACTTTGGAAATGTTTTCTTTTGCTGTGCTCTAGATTGCAATTTAATAATTACACTCACAAATTATACAAAGTAATTCATAATTGAGAAGACAAAATTTAATATACTGGAATATAATTACTAAAATTTTTTATATATATGTGTGAATATTTGAAATGGTAAAAATTTATTGTACATATAGACCTTACTGTAAGTTTTTTTGAGAATACTGGTGGGTGGTACTACTTGAATAGTGCAGTTTTATGATACATTAGCAAAATCACAGCTTCAGAAAAAGAGTGGTATTGTTGGCCTTCCATGGGATTGTTCTATGAATAAGGTATTTCAGAATGAGTAGACAATAATAATGCTGTTTTGTTTTGTAAACTTTTTTTTTTTTAAGTTATGCATGAACTAGATGTATAAAGAGAACTAGAGGTTTAGATATTCCCAAAATTCAACTTCTCGGTGTAAATTACTATACCATATATACTATCTGGACCTCAACAATAATTTAATTTTGTCAGAAGCTGACTGATTAATGTCTTCTCTAAGCTTCTTAACTGAAAAAGGAACCTTAGGTGCATTTGATGAAATACTTTCCTTAAAGGTAGGGAAATACAATTATTTTTTTTTAAAGGAGTAGTGAGATCTCTTGAGGAACACTGTACATGATTATAGTTTCTTCATCAACAAGAATTCAGACTGAATCAGATAAATAAAGATACTATAATGGTGTTAGATTTTTCTGATCATCCCACCTTACAAAATAAAATGTAAGGCAGGATGAAAGCATAAATTTTGAAGTGAATGTCAGTATGCAGAGAACTTAAATAAGGAAAAGTTAGTTATATGTATGTATAATATATAATATATAATATATAATATATAATATATAATATATAATATATAATATATAATATATAATATATAATATATAATATATAATATATAATATATAATATATAATATATAATATATAATATATAATATAATTTATGTAAATATTTTTACTAGGCAGATGGGCAAGAAGAGTTCTTGCTTTTGGAACCATGAAACCTTGAAGGAGGAGGGAATAGAAGAAGGATGAGAAGCTTACTTCTCATCAGGTTAATGAAAAATATATTTAGATAGGATAGCTGGTAGTGAAAAAGAGCACCTTTTGAGTCCTTAGTTCTAATGAAATCAAGTGGTTAAATTCAGGAAAGTTTATCTCCTCAATTCAGAAGAAAGCAAAAAAAAAAAAAAAAAAGGAGATCCCTAACCCCTTTCATTCAGTTAAACTTAGGAACTTCAAACACTGAGATTTCAGTAGAAATTTTTTTGATACTACAATCACAATTTCTAGTATGATCTGTATTTTTCAGGTGTGAAAGCAAGAAGACAATTAAACATGATAGAAACATGATAGAAAGATGATATTTCCACGTGGGTGGTTTTGGGGTTTTTTCCTGTTTAAATATTTAATAATTGTTGGCTTCATCATGACTAAAGTAATAGAGGATAATCTGACATTTTTTTGTTTTCTTCTAGTTTTGTTTCATATGATGAATTCAGAGTTTAGTAATGCTTTTAGTCCATTGAATGTTCTATAGTTTATATTAACAACATACTTATTAAGCCTTTAGATTTTTTTATTTGTGTATATGCATACACCATGAGAGATATTTTAGAACATTTTCTTGTGAGGGCTTATATAGCTTACTTTTACTATCTAAAGATATTCTAAGAGGCATATGGCCAAATGTTAAAAGGCATTTCTACAGTGTGCTGAATAATATGACTTTAATTTTAGTCCGCCCTGAAGTGGTCAGGCAGTTGAGTATTGATTGTTTTTGGTCCCTTCCAACTATCCCATTGTCTTCTATTCTATTCTATTCTATTCTATTCTATTCTATTCTATTCTATTCTATTCTATTCTATTCTATTCTATTCTATTCTATTCTATTCTATTCTAGCATTTCCAAATTTTTAACCATATAGTCTCAGTTTGAGGAAATATGTCTGTTTTGGTAATTTTACTTAATTCTTTTTTTACAAAATTTTATTATTTCTATGGATATCTCAAAATATTTTTTATGTTTTTTTGTTTGTTTGTTTTTTATCACATTTTTTAAAAGCCTTTGTAATTTCTTTGTCCTTTTCCCTTTCTTCTGTAAGAGTACTTGCCTTATACTTTTTGATATTTAGCTTTATGTAATATCTTAGTAATGACCAGGAAGAAATGAATCAGGGAGAAAAACATCTTGCTACTGGGTGTTCCCTATTAAACCAGCATTTCTTTTTCCTCCTGTCTTACAGGAGAATTTATGATAGTAGAAGGCAGGAGGCAGGAAGATTTTAAGATTTGTTACAGGAATTAAATCATATGCTAATGAAACTTTTGAGAACAAAATGATGTTAAGAGAAAATAATTTACTTTTTTTTTTTTTTTTAAAGGTTATGATAAAAGTGTATCATAGATCATTAGTTTAGGATTATTCAATACAAAGCTTCTAAGGATTTGTTAGAAAATATGTATTCACATATCCCATTTTTAGAGGTTTACTTAGAAGCAGGAAGAATAAAATTGGAGTAAAGATTGGGATGTTTTTGAAGAGCTGTTAAATATTTTTAAGTCTAATAGTTAATCAACGTGCACAGGTCCTCAGGGTCCTTTTGTTTCTCTGTTTTTGTTAGTGAAACTCAGAACTACAATGATGGGAGTCTGAAGAAAGTAAATGTATTTGGCAGTACGATTTCTAAAATTGTTTGTATATAAGATTTGTATATAAGAAGTTTTCTTTTTAGAAAATTTAAAAATTTCAAGATATAAGCATTATACAATTGTAATCTAGCACACAAACATTTAATTGCTGAATTAAATTTGTTTAATATTTCGTTATACTTTTGGAAATACCCATTTAATATGTGCAACAAATCACATGGATATGTTCTCTTTGGTGGATGAACACTATGGTTCGTTAATGTCAAGATTTTTATTAGACAAAAAAGTGATAATAAAGTCTTAAACTTCTTGATATCTTCCCATTTGGAAGGAGGAAAAGAGATAATTTTTCATCCAACAGTCAAGTCTGGAGTGATTAGAAGCAGGAAAGGGAAAAAGAAAATCAGTATACTTATTTAAATAAATGAATTGTGTTAATGTTTTAATTGAATTATTGCCTTTTATACTTCCTTGTCAATTTTTTTCTCACAAGTTTTTTTTCCTACTCACGTTTTCTTTTACTGTTCCTGCAGTTCTTAATTTTTTTCCATTACACTGTCAATGTTTGCTTCTATAACTGATATTTGTTTGATGTGTTGTGTCATTACTTTTTCCATGTATTTCAGTTTTTTTGCTTTTGACCACAGATTGTTGGTATAAAACAGATCTATTTTAGTTAGAATATAAAAAAGTAGTGAAATTATAATTTAATATTAAAATGCACACATCAAATGTACTTGCTTCCTTTTAAATGATATTTTTTTCAAATTAGAGAAAATTGATATACATATAATATAAAATATAGTAGAAAAACTGCAATTTTGATAATTTTAAATTAGTAATACAGTGCAATAATTCAGTGTAGTAATGCAGTATTTGCAGATATTTGAAATATAAATCTTCTATACAATTTGTTTTGACCAGGGCACTTTGGAGTTTAAAGGGGAGGGACATATGGGGAAATGGGTGTACAGGGTGGGTAGTAAATAAAAAACTGACATCAGCTCATGTAGAAAGGGAAAAATATATTACTATGAAAAGTGGCTGTTTCACCACTTTGTAGTCTGTTTTAACCTATGCAGTTCATGCTGTACTGCAAAAACTGAAGAAAATCCATGTTCTCTAATGCTGACTTTCAAGGTGCAGGAAGATTCTAGAAGATAGTGCTACATTAGTTATTGTGTCAGGTTGTAATGAAGTTTATTTAGGTAATCACTAGGTTTAGCGATTTTTTTAGTGGTGATCTTGAAGATAATCTGGCTATTTAACTCTTGCATTGTTAGAATTTGGAAATTCTGGTTAATTAGTTGTGTCACATGCATAGTGAATATGATGTAAATGCAAAAAAAAAGGTCACTGACCTTCATGTGAGTAGTAAGTTCAATGCATTTATGCAGCAGATGTATTTCTAGAGGAAATACAAAGAATTAGACATATGCCAAAGATGAACTGGAAGTATCATGCATCATGTATTTGGCATATCTGAACACACGCAGCCCATGCTGGAAGTCCAAAGTATACAATACTCTTGTTTCTGTCACTAGAAATTGTGTTGTTGTGAGTAAAATCTGCCATCATCACATACTGAAGATTTTAAATAATCAATGAAATACTGGTTCTGCACAAGTCAAAATCAGTTCTACCCTGTATTCCATATAAAATTTTTTTGCCACTTCAGAAAGCAGTTGAAAATTTAATTACTCCTTATTTCTCAGATAAATTGTTTTTTCATAGTATTATACTTTTGCATACATAATTTAAGTAGGGCTGTATATATGATCTTGAAATAATGCCTTTAATGTTAGCATACGTTCTCCATTACTGTTAGCTCAGTGATAGTGAATATGAAGTGAGAGTAATTCTGGAGAAGGGAAGGGCTGTTTCCATAGTTCTGTATAGTTACTTTATTAATGCAACCTGAGTGCCTGCTTTGCATAGAACAGAGGTATTTTAGTCCCCATCATTTCAAATATTGCTATATTTGATTTGAAAATTTACAAAATATAGAAAGGATGAGCTGGATACTTCTGTTACATAAATGCTGTTGCATAACCAAAACACAGACGTGTATTTGTGGGTTGACAGTGTTTTAAATAAGTATCCTTCACATGGCTGTATATCCTGATTCTTCCATATTGTAAAAGAAAATTTTCCTTCTTGAATGGTTTTTCTCATTTGTCCCTCAGGACACACTTTTCCAATGAAACTGAAACTATGTCTACTGAACAATCATCATTCAAATTGAATTTCATTTCTAACATTTGAGAGCTTGCTGTACTTCAGTTTGTTATTCAAATTTTACATCTAAGTGGAGTTTTTATATCTATGCTTAAAATTTCTTTACTTGAGGTCTTTTTTTAATGCAGTGCCTATCCTGATGTATAAAATGCTGGAGTTGTTGGATTAAGTCCTCTTCTACAAGTGTTTGTATGTAGCATATCTGCATATAATGCATACATGCAAATATGAATTCACATAAATATACATAATTGCACAACTTTTTTATTAAAGAAAAAAAAAAAGACAATATTTTAATCTTTATGTGTGCCTGAAATTTTGCCTGTAAGTATTAGAGTCTTCATTATCTTACATGAGAGACCATTTTGGTCAAAAACTTCAAGAAAATAATTCTGAACACATTTCATTTTAAATTGGCTGCTTGAAAAGTGTACATGTCTCTATTGTGTGTCTAATGAATGAATACTCACACATCTGTAATGTAGAAGTTCTTACATAGACTTCCTTTATTACAGGGACTGTTCATATCCTTACCTCCTTAATAAAACATTCAGTTCCACTTTCCTTCTTTACAGAAAATATTGGGCCTTCTAACATTAGAAAGAGTTACAGAGAAAGAGTGAGAGGGACTGAAAGGTGGAACTGTTCAGCCTGAAGCAGTGAAGGCTGTGGAGACTTTGGAGCACCTTCAATTACCTAAAGAGGACCTACAAGAGAGCTGTAGAGGGACTTTTTACATAGGCATGTAGTGATAGGACAAGGGGGATGGCTTTAAGGTCAAGGTGGGTAGGTTTAGCTTAGATATTAAGAAGTTCTTTACCATGAGGGTGGTGAGGCACTTGAACAGGTATTTGGCACTAAATGATCCACGGGTCCCTTCCAACTTAAACCATTCTATAATTCTATAATACTATTTGTATATTTGTATTAAAGGGACTTGAACTAGGAAAAAAGCAAGACCGTTGTTGAGAAGTCCCAAGGTGGATGTCTGAATTATTTTCAGGGTTCTGACATAATCTCTGATTTGGTTTCACAGAGTTTTGATGTTACTCTTTATGCTTCAACCAGTCACGTGATCAAAAATAGTTTGGGATTGTCAGGGATTTATTCACATAGATGTGCATCAGTGTTCCTTCTCCTCCAAAAATAAACAGCACAAATAAACAAACCGTCTGTCTTTATCTACAAATTTAAAACCAACCAACCAACCAACCAACCAACCAACCAACCAACCAACCAACCTACAAGCCATATGTATTTTAAAGTAGTATTAATAATGAATATTTAATCCTCTCCTTGCATTATAACACTGGAAAGGTGGTTATGTCATATAGATTTTTATAAATTTAGATTATTTTTAGAATATACTTTTGTCTTATCGCTACCTTCCTATTATATTTGTATGTCTCACAGGAATATCCTAGTTCATTGGTGTATTCTATTTTCTTGGCTCTTGACTGTTCAAATATATGAGAACATACTAATCTGACCATATTTAAATATTTGTACCATTGTTACATCTGAACACTTTTTCTTGAGAGAAATAGGCATATAAACTCATCTCGTGCCAAAATAGGTATCTTATGACCAGATTAACTGATCTCTTAGAGTGTGTCTTTCTTTGTGGATGGGCTTAGATGTGTATAACTTCACAACTAGCTGTCATGAATCCATCCTCTGAGACTTCTGAGAAGTGAAATCCACTTTCAGTACTTACTGTCATGTGTTTGCCATATAAAATAATCCTTATTTTGCCAAGTATAAAATAATCTATTTATTGGATAGGAGATTTCTTTTGTGATGGTGGGATTATTTTAATGTATGTTCATGCATTTGCAGCCTAAAACATAGTGTTGGCATGTTTGCCATATAAATTTCTACAATTACTCCTTCACAGTGTATTCAGAAACTACTGTTCAGTAAATCAACATACAAACTCCAGTTAAGAGCAAAATTCTTCTCTTGTAAATGTTCTTTAGAGAACTGGAATTCTTGCTTTCCTAGTGGTATTTATTAGTCTTGGCAAAGTGATGCAAAAGTCTTTGGCTGATTTCACTGTGGTCACCAAGACACTCTTTACTTTCAGTTCCACCTTAGATCTTGTGAACTCTTCCTCTGTACATGAACTAGGGATATGTCATTTACGTATTTCAGAATGAGCAGAAACAAATGAAAAAAAAAAAAAAAAAAAAAAAAGCAGGATGGTCTTCCTTTTTAAGTGTGTTGTTTTGATGAGTTTTGAAAATAAAGGACAAACATGTCTCTAATGAGAACATTAAACCCATTCCAGCATCTAAGCTATTCAAGACCATTCCCATCTTGCTTAGATGCTAAAAGAATAACTAAGCCTGTCTTCTGATTGATGAGAAGTTACTTTAGACTGATCCTCAAAGAAAGCCAAAAGAGGGTTAGGGCTATAGTCCAACATTCCTATTTACATAGAAATAACATTTTAGAAAGCTCAGAAAATGACAAGAGAGCATTACTGTTATTCCAGTATTGCTCTGCTGTATGAAGGTAGATTTCCTGGGTTTGTTATTTCCACTGAGGATAGCATTGCTTATGGACTTCAATTAATCTGGAGAGAGAGAAGGTCTTCTCCTATTAAAAGTAAAAACCTCTCAAAATCTCATACTTTGTGGTAACATATATGTTTTGCTTCTGCAAATAATGTATTTCCCAGAACCATTATCAATGCTTATACCTTACATTAAAATAACACACAGGTAAATTTACATGCTGCCTTTTGAGATAAGAGTGCTCCTGTATTTATAAGAAAATACGATCTCTTCAATCAGAAGTATAAAAATATTTATTAACCCATCCTGTATCTATCGTAGAAATTGTCTTTCTTAGTAGTACACTCTTTCTTCTGAATCTGGTTCTGCTCTTGTGCTTAGTAATGTTACTTTTACTTATAAAAATATATCAATAATATTTTGTTACTATGATATTTATATCTAATGTAAAGGTTCTTTGAATATCCATTGATTTTCTGTAAGAAGTAATGGGTATGAAAATTTATTTGATGAGATACTGTGTATCAACTTATGTTAAGTTCTCCTAGACATAGCTCCTTTAATCTATACTGTCTTTGTCAGCAGTGTTTGCTTGTAGCCAAGATAAAACATCTTCTTCTATGTAGTTTTTTTTTAAAATGTATAGCTGATGTAGTGGCGATAAAGCCACCTAAGTATATTGTACCTAAAGTCAACTTATACGTAAGATTTAGAATTTTTAAACAGGTCCATTTTAATGTATAATTCACTGCTCACAGGCCAAGCATATTAGAGATGAAGCACTTAGTTTAATGACTGAGAAGGAAAGTTTCTTGTAGTATGTTTGCTTATTCTTGCTTACAATTTTTATATATGTAAAGTTTTGGGTTTATTCTCTTTTTATTAGATGTTTTCTTTCAAAGATATGTTGAGGCCACAAGGTTTGCCTGTATTAACTGTTCTGTATAATAAAGCCAGCCCACAAGAAGGACTTTTACGGAAACAGATGAGCTCTAGGCTTAGTGGAGAGGTGGGAGCTACTTTCCATATCACATTCTGCAAATAACATTTTTCAAACTAGAAAGAAGACCACCTGCATAACCAAAAGCAGAACAGCAGACTGCATTTTATTTCCTACATTAAAATGACCTTTTTCTTTTTTGTTTCCTCGACATGGAAGAAACAGCTATTTTAGAGCAACCATATTTATAATTATTTTTATTTTCCAAATTCCATGAATGTGTGACAATGTTTTACACAATTATATGGTGCATGGAAATAAATATTTTTGGCCTTTTCTTTTGTTTTCTTTTTTTATTAGTTATGCAGGAGAAAAATTAAGTTGCAAATACCATTTCTTTCCTTTGTCAGGAAATACAGAAATACTAATTGGTGTCAATATTTATTTTTGTGAATTGTTTCACACCAAAGGTACAAAATCTGAACTTGCAAGATAGCCAGTACTCTAATTTGTATATACTTCCATGATAAAATTTGTCAAATGAAATATTTTAGATTGTATTGCCTGATACATGTTTTTGTTTTTGTTTTTGTTTTTTAACTAGTGAAAAAGGCCATAGATTTTAAATCTAGAGGATTTAAATTGTTTCCAGGGAAAGACAACAGCAACAAGTTTTCTATCTGTGAGTGTACTCCTTTTTCGTTACCTTTATCTAGTGCAAGAGTGAAGTTTGTGGTGTGCTGTTTGTGTGTAATTATTTATGTATTCTCATAATAGAGCTGGTTTCTCCAGTCTGCATGGTGAATTTTTAAGTATGGTTCTACTCTAAAGACAGCCTTTCTATAAATCTGGCATTATAGAAGGACATGGTATTTTGTCAGTAATTTCACAATAAATTTACAGTATTTGCAAGGAGACAAATATTCAGTCTTCTAGGTGTCAGCTGTAAATTTAGGTGTGAGTAAAAGATCAATTTTTTTTTATTTGAACCTTAGTAGTAGCATCAAATGCTTTGCAAAATAAAGCATATCCCCATTTACAACTGCACAACCACATATGAGGTCACATTTGAAATTTTAAAAAATTCATTATGTTTGACATTTTAGCTGATTAACTAGGCATACATTTAAAAATTCTGGAGATGCTTGGTGCCTTCAATTTTAGTTACAGAAATTAGTAACTCAAAGTGCTTGACATGTCAGTGGACCAATTCCTGATCAAACCATGAGGAGTCAGGCAACTTTCAAGCACAAATTAAATAGATGTGTCTCTAAATATATTAAAAGGATAATTTTGAAATAAAAAGTGCCATTTTTATAGAGCTCTTTTTGGAATAGAACCACATTTTAAATATTTAGAAGTAAATAAAATGGACTAAATGTTTAGCATATGTTGGATTATACCACATTTCCTTATTCTTCACAGGACTGAAAGGACTTGCTTTTGAAGCTCCCTAGGTTGGACATGTTTGCATTAATTATTTGTTTAAAGTATCAGTGATGGATTCAGTTTCCAGAACTCAGCAGGACACATTAGCATACATTTTAATTTATGGTGGTAGATTTTAAACTGTCAAGGTATTTTTATTTTAAGACAAAGTTGTCTCCAAGCAGCACCATCCTTTAGCATTTTTCAAGTCAGAAAACTAAAGCAAAACACACTTCCATTCAATTTTTGTAATGTCATGTATTGCCATATTCAACTTCTCTGTAAACTGCATCACCTAAATAGTTTTGTAAGACTTTTCTGGTTTACTTGAAAACTTTGTATCAAGATATTTTAAAAAAATATTCTTTTTATACCTATTGGGTGAAAGGAAAACTGACTGATCATGCAGAAGTAGTTACAGTAGGATAATTACAGTAGTGTTTATAAAGTACATCACTGAGGTCTCTAACGGCCCTTCTGTGATTCTGTAGTTACTAATAATAATACAATAATGGTAAAATAAATTATAAAAGAGATTATTTTGCAGTATTCGTTACATTTTCTACTATATGAACTCTAATAGGAATTCCGTATGTATAATGAAGTACCAGATACTCATGATATCCAAAGCAGATTGCTATGAAATTAGTGATGAAATTTATCAGCCTATTTTTGATGGTCTTTCGATAATTTCATATGTTAAAATATTCTGTGTGAAGCTGGAAATTTCTTTATCTTTTTTTTCTATTGATTATGCAGAATAGATTACATATATGAGTCTATAATAACTGAAGGTGGAAATCATGGCAATTTGTACCTTTAGTGATCATAATACTGTGATAAATAGATAACTAAGGTTTTGTATTGTCTAGCAATTGGTTCTCCACTTTGGTAGCTTAAAAGGTTGAAGAGATAGTATTTCATAAGACGTTTATGTATTTGGATATTAACAAGATAATTTTCTCAGTGTGACTTCAGCTGGATCTAGTGTCATTCATTGCATTACAATGACAGATAGGGTCCTTTAAAAAAAACAATAATAAAATAATAATAAAAAAATACAACTGTTAGTGAAAATAAGGATGAGTATCTATTTCACATTATGCCTTTTATTAGCAATGTCTTCAGAATTTTTTCTCTAGCATTCTCATATGTCCTTTCATTATTTTACATCTTTTTTATTTTTTTTTTCTTTTTTAATGTATCAGTTGTATAACATTCAATACTAATGCACATATGATTTGTATAGAGTAAAACCAGAAGATATTTTATATGATGATATACTTTGAAACAAGCATGCATCAGCTTCAGTTTAGAAGTGTTGATACTAACAAATTAATTAGTTGGCAGATCTAATTCAATCTGGATTAGAAATGTGGAGTTTCTTGATACCAGTTTCATGAATGGAGTTTCATGATACCAGACCATGAATGCATACTTTCCCTAGATGCATATAATTTACTATAGGAAACCCTTTAACTGCTTATTGTGCATAAGCATTTGGGGTGTAAAAAAAGTAAATATATATGGACAGATATCTGTGGAACTCCATAGGGTTGCAGACTGAAAAGTCAAGGATTATGCCTATATAAGTAACATGAATACAAAAATCCTAAACTATGAAATTACTTTTCACTAGGTACTTAACAGAAACCAAAATGGTTTAAGATTATGTAAATGTATTTTGGAATTGGGATCAAATCAGAAATCAATATCTACCTATAACACTTTCCTCTGTATCTTTACTGCAGTATGTCTTAATTAAAAAAAAAAATCAATTATCTCATTGATTTTCTTTAACAAAAGCCTTTATATTTTTGTTTATGAGTACTTATAATTCCATATATTATAATTTAAAATTATATTCTCTAGAGTATTTCTAGGAATGGAACCATATACAGAAGGTGTCAAAAACCAATAGGATTTTCAAGCTTCCATTTCTGGTAGAAATCAAAGTGCATAATAGTTCTTGTGTCTTGCAATCTGGTAGAATATTCTTTTTATATGAATATTTGCTTCATTACCTGTGTATGGGGAAAAATAATGTACAAAAATAAAATAATAATTTGAAATATTAAAGCATGAACTATAATAAATAGAAATATTATTGTTCAAACACTATTTTTATTTTTTTCAGTAAAAAAGTCTTCTGTGTGCATTGGTATACAATGCATGGCCAAATGGCACCATTATAATTTCTATAACATTATTATCAGACATCATGAATAATTTTTTAACTCTAGTTTTAATATATGTTTAATGTCAGAAAAACTTATGTCAGAAAATTATGTCAGAAAAAATATATGCAGGCTACTTTTGATGATTCTGAATTTCTCATGTCTCATAGTAAAACACCTGATATTTCACAGAGAATTAATTCTACATGCTTATCCAACAAGATGGCTTTGTTAAATGCAGTCTATGGAATTGTAGTTGCCAGAGAAATACATATATATTTCAACACTAGCATGAACATGGGTTTCTGTAGCTAGTATGATTTCATGATTTCACATGTACATCTACTGGAGGAGGAAAAGACTGAAATCTGAAACCAGTAGGAAGACTCTTCCTGGCCCAAAAGTGCCCTGAACATGGAAATCCAGATGAGCAGAGATTGCCTTGATGTGGCTTTAGAGCAACCTTTGACATGTTACAGGTGCCTTGGGACAGAGGAGAGTAAATGCTGTGGTTCCAGCTGACAATCACTGAGCTTGATAGATTTTTTGAGCAGTGTGCTATGTTGAGATGTTTTCTGTTTGAGCCTATACAACATTTGCATTTGGCCTTTGGCTTCCTCAGGGGTACCAAACCAGTACTTCCCTTTTTGTGTATGTAAAAAGACAAATTTCAAGGAAGAGAAATCCCCAAGGATTCTGAATTATATTCCTCTTCATTCAAAGCTGAAAGTTAATGAACACCCTTTAAAAGTATAATTAGAATCTTTTTTTTTTTTTTTTTTTTTTTTTTTTAAATCTAGTAGAGTGATTACCCTGATTGTATGCAAACCTTTTCCTTAAAGAGAAGTAAATTCTTATACTACAAACCCATTGGTCTAGTTCCTCATTAATAAAGATGAATAAAGTTTAAAATATTTTTCTGCTTAATACACATTATTTGGCCTCATGTCAACTTTTTTTAAAATATTTTTTCTGTGAAGTCATGAATTTATCAAGTAATAGCAGACTAACACCTTTTGCTAATTTCCCAGTTTTATGAGTAGGTGGTTGAATATGCTGAGATATGGTTAGATTTTTACAGACAAATTTCTGGAAAAATGCAGAGAATGGTTCACAGAAAGTTTCTCTCTGAAGATCCATTTTAGTTTGTTGTAAGATAAATGTATACAAATCAAACTGACATTTTGAGTTTACCTTCAGATCACCATGTTTTGGATATATATACATTTTCAATACTAATTAAGGATAATTCTCTCAACAGAAGCTTATGCATTCAGGTTTTATTACAATTAAAGGAGAAAAGGTCAGCTCTTAGTGGAGATGACATGTATTAGTGTAAGTTCAGAATAAAATCTTAGAGCCCTAAACCTGATGAACATTCCTTTAAACTTTAATTTTTCTAAAGAGATGATAATAACTTTTCCATATGGATTCAATAATATTGCAAGCAAACAAAATAGCTGATTAATACATTGATAAAAAAAACTTGTGTTATTTTTTTGGGAAAAAAGATCAGAAAATACATGCTTTGTTTATTACAGGCAGAACAAATTTATATATCAAAGCTGGAGTTTATGTGGGTGATCATATTCTGTAGAAAATTAAAAAAAACCTAAAATGAAAATAATATATTATCATATTTGTTAATTGTTTACCTCTGTATTTTCTAAAAACATTGTTATTTTTTTCTCTTTTTTTATTTATTTTAATTTGTTGTTTTTGTTTTTGTTTTTGTTTTTTTCAGTAAATGAGGGAGGTATTAAACAGGCGTCCAATTTGTGTCCAGATCCTGGAGAACCAGAAAACGGAAAACGGATAGGCTCAGATTTTAGGTAAAACATAAATTCTACCATTGTATCATTTCTCTAATACTGAACTTGGAAAATTAATATGATGAAAATGTATTGCTGTTGCTGAGTATTTTTTGAAACTGACCTTCTTAGAAGAAAGTGCACTATAATTCTGTATAAAATTATGTAATGCAATACAGCATGTACTTTGTATGCAAAAAGATAAAATACCTACCTAGAAGAGATCATATATCTGAAAATCTGACAAAAATAGGATGGAAGGTAAGTTTATGTTATTTTCTCATGTAAATACTGTTAGATTTATAAATATTGAGCATACATGTTGTACTGGAGGCTTTTGCAAACGACAAAGCAAAACTGAATATAACACAAGAAGAACAATAAATCTTCAGAGAAGAAATTTCAGATCTTACAACTATTCATGCACTCTAATAGAGAAATTACATTCCCTACAGTATGTTTTTCAGGAAGTCAGAAGATACTTGATACTTGCAGAGGTGTTTCCCTAACAATCCTCACATAGGCCTAGCACAATTCGGACTACTTTTAAAATTAATTTTTATTTATCCTATTTATTTACAGCTATCTTTCAAATTGTTTATCTTATAAGATAAAAAAAGACTCTAAATAGTCTATGTTGTTTTCTCAGTGAACTTGACTCCTAATTCCAGTATCACCAATGGTTCATCAAACATTAGAGACATACATAATGAATTTTTGAGAATGTTTTGGATTAATTTTAATATCTTTTCTGAGTTTCTGATTTTTGTCCTTTATTTTTGTCATTTATTTAAAATGGTTAAAACACATGGTATTTTATATTTGATGTATAAAGACACTAGACTGTATAAGAAAACCCTAAAGCTATGTTCTTGTTTCCCATAATATGCTAATTTCACATTATGTTTACAAAACATAAAACACCTTAATAATGAAAGAAAAAAGACAGTTAGAAGGTTGATAATTTCAAAGTTAATTGGTTTTATTACATTCAAGTTTGTATTCTATATATTTTGTATTGTACATATCACACATCACACTCCTAAGCATTTGAAGATAACAGAGTAATCTGGATGTAAAAATATTTTATAAAATGATTATATTCATTCTTTTACATAACTTCTTGTACATTTTTGTGTGTGTGTTTTGCCTTTTGTCCTTGTAGTCAACCAGAAGACAGGATTGAAAATTACATTCTGAGTAAATGTGCTAGCTAGCCAACAGTTATTACAATTTCTCAATTTGTCATAATAGTCTCCCTATTTCTCTAGTTTTGAGAAAAGCAAAAGTTCAATGTGCATCCAAAAAAGCTTTTAAACTAATTTCATAAAAACGTAATTTCTAATATTAGCTTGCAAAAAAAAAAAAAAAAAAAAAAAATCAGAGAAATAAAGATAAGCTGTATTTAACTCTCATGATTTATACAATCATTACTTTGGCTGGTGTTTTGTATTTTAACTTCAGAAATATGGCTTGAGAGCAACTGCTTTTGACAGACAACCTGCCAGTTCTTTCCCAGTGTTCTCTGCAATTGATCATGGAAATACCTACTTACAAAAATGTTTGTAGTTAAACTTATGTGAGAGCAGTACCTCAAAAAAGATGATGGTGATCAGGCCCTCATCTTTCTTTTTAGACCAAAATGTTGGTATTTCAGTTAACGTTTTTTTACCCATACACTGGGATGATGTATCAGGCTTTCCTATTTCAAACACATCTATGAGAAAAGGAAAGGAGAAGGCATTCAAATTACTGAACAATAGTATAAAAGATATACAAGATATACAATATATTTTCCAGTGTTTCTTTTCCCAAATTTCTCAGTAATCTTGGTGACATTTTTTTCTCTTAGAAAAAGAAAAAAAAAATCCCCAAATTATCTGTTTGGATTTATACTTGTAAAGAACAGCATGGTACACATTAATAAAACATGTACATTTAGCTCAGTTGAACACTTCATGCATTGATAAAGGTCTTACATGGAATAAAAGCAGAATAAAAATTTTCAGCAGACTTAATAAAATTGCTTTTAGGTTAACCTGGTTTCAATTCCTGCCATTATAATAATGGTTTCTCAATTGCTTCATAAGCTTCCAAAGTAAGAATGCTACAAATTATTACTATGTTACATTTAATTAAAAGCATCTAGTACTTTGGAAAATCCTTTCCAGGCTGGCCTATACTTGGCAGATAGAAAAATTGCACACTTTCACCTTTTCCTTCCTGAAGTCACTCTCTCTGTAATGCAAGAAATAGCTTTACTTTAAGCTTGCCTCTTTCTTTTCTTTTCTGAAAAGAAAGTGACAATTCCAATTACTATGCCTTCCTTTGAAAACACTGTATTTTGAAGAAGGTTTAGTTCTATCTCTACTAAGATCAAACAAAATTTGATTTCTGTAAAATTTAATATATTTTAGAGAAGAGCATGATCTTGTCACATCTCCTTAGCTGTCTTCAAATGTGAAGGTGTAGGTTTGGAAACATTGTATTGCAGTTTTACTTCTGATAGCAAACACTACCTGCTCTTAGCACATTTATTTCCTCTTACATGGCTCTTACATAGATTTACAAAATCTGCAATTCAAGCTCATAGACAAAGTGGAGCATTCCATGACATTATTTGGGGCCTGCAATTCCATGTTTACCCTTTTGGTTATTTTTTCTAATGTGAAAATTCCCCAGAGCTGTATTTAGGAGTATTAAAGATTGTTTCTGATGCTGGATGTCTATTTGAGCATAAAAAGTTTTTCATGTTGAAACAAAATCAAGAAGACTTACTTTTAGCTGCCAGCTTTTCCCCTACTGAGAAAAACATTATACTTCAGGAAGAAAACTTCCCTTCCCTAGGAGTTTCTTAAAATTTTAGACACACTAGTGATTATTTGGCTTGAATTTGCATTTTCTTTCTTGTCATCCACTAAAATAAACATCTTTTCCATGTGTCCAGTTTTAGAATCAATGCCACTATGTAAAAGTATAAGATGCAATAGATAAAGAGAAAAGGTTTTCACATGGTCTTGTTTCTATTTTTCTTTATTTCCTGTGGAATAAACATATCCAGACTGAATTATCCTTGACCAGGTGTTTTATTATGAGGCAACCATGTTCTTCCACCATCATGTCAAAGTTCTGTCTTCATGATATGAATGAACAAGCCCATCTCTATCCCTCTACCTCTGCAGTCTGGTCTCACTAGGATTTAAAATGAGATTCTGATCAAACCTGTATCACAACAAAGCAGTGAATAATTTTGGACAAAAAAGCTGAAGTAGTCTTAAAAATGCATATTCTACTGATAGAAGGAAAAATATGAAGTTTATGATAAGGACAGTTTATTTTACCAACAGGTTGACTTACAGTACAACTAATGATAATACCTTCTTTCACTTTATATTATAAATTAATGTATAGTTATTTTCTTTGGAAGAATGAAGTTCAGCATTAATTGACTAGATTGACTAGAAGTTTCATACTTGATTTTCCTTAAATCTTCTTGGAATAACCTATCCTTCTCTGCAGATATGCAAGGAGAGCTTCTAGACTTGGAAACTTGAAGACAAACATCCTGAAAAATAACAGAACTTGTTTTGAAGCATGCAATATGAGGCTAGTTTATAGGGGATCTGTGCACCTACCACTTTTTAACAGTCAATTGGTTCCTTTTTCAAGGAAAAGTGTCTGCCAGTACACTTTGTGAGTGTCTGAAAAGCTTTGTGAGAAAAGATGATACTTTTTTTTAAAAAAGATGAATTACCAATTACCTATGAAACTAAAATTTAGTCAACAGTTTAGTTTTTTCAGCACACAGTAAGGATTTTTCTTGGTTAGAAGTTTGGAAGACTTAGATATTCTAACATTATATCATGGAATCCTAGCATGTTGCTGTAATATTTCCAAGCAATGTATAAACTGATCTGTGAAAATGTTCCTGTGGATGTTCTTAACTTGAGAGGGATGCTGTGGCTTAGCTCGGTTCTCATAGTGTGACTCCAAAACAACAGTAGAAACTATCTGTAGCTTGCAGTAGTGTGTAGAAAGTTGCTAGGTTAAAAAAAAAAATCACTGTTCATAATCTTGAAAGCTTGCATATCTTTAGTTTCTTCTGCTGCAGGTGGAAGAAATATGTGCTGTAATACTGATTGCTTCTTTGGGCTACTATTAAAATATATTATACTGCTAAATTTACAATTTGATAGAGATGGACTTTAAGAACTGGTTAGTTATTTCTGGCTGTATATTTTCATCTATGGCTAAAAATGATGCCCTCTCTCAAATTTGTTCAGTTGCAAGCATGAACAAACAGGTTAATATACCTTAAAGACGGTTTTGACTCCTTCCATAATTAATTATTTTTCAACAATGGTTTTAAAAACTTATCAAATAATGGAGGAAAAGAACTTAAAATGAGATAGTTTGCTACACAAATGCCAACTATTAAAATAATACTATTCAGTAAAAACTCCATATGAAGTTCAGAATTTTAAACTTGCTCTTTCTCATCCTTTAGAGAGGTTCTATAGGTTCTATAGGTTCTCTAACTGTAGGTTCTGTAGTTAATTTTGGACTCCTTACTGCTCTTAGTTTCTGTTGTTTAAAGAGGAATCCCAAATTTGAAGCAAATGATAAAAAATTTAAAAACAGAAACAAAAATAAATGTTTTTCAAATTTGTATCCTAACTTCCTTATTTAATATTTATTTGTGTATTTTTCTTAATAAAAATATATCCAAAGTTTGGGATTTTTATGAAAGTGCAAACCGAATAGCAATCATCTTTTGTCCAATTAGAAACAGAAATTTGCAGATAAAGTTACTGAGAGACACATCAAGCATTCATTTTTGAAGTTATGAACTGCATTAGCACAATTTGTTATATATGCAAAAGATTTGCATTAATTCAGGACAAACTAAGAAGTTTATGTGAGTCATAGAAATATTGATTGGAAGGGTTCTTCAAAGGGCATCCAGTCCATCCTCCTGTCCAAAGCAGGACAGTCAGATCAGCTGTAGTATTGTTTAGCCAATCCTGAAAACTCCCAAGATTAAAGATGTCACAAGAGTTTGAGTATTTTTTTCAGCTCTGCCCTCCTTTATTGAAGGAAATTTCCTACAAAGTAAATTCTATATCTTCCAAACTGTCCCTTGTATATTATCTGGCACATTTAGAAAAGTTTGGCTTCATTATCTTTGTAATGGCTCCTGAAATCATTATGGTCTGCTATTAGATGGTACCCTAGCTTTCTCTTTGTCAGACTAATTAAGCCTAGCTGCCTTAACTTTTTACTGTAAGTCATGAGCTTTAAGCCTCTGACTAATCTCTGAACTCTTGAGTTTCTACCAATATCTCTCTTGAAGTGGGAGGCAAAATATTTGGCTTAATGTTGCAGACACAGCTTCACCAGCTGAGTAACAATTTCACTTGGTCTGGTGCCACCACTTCTAGTATTGTTAAGTATATAGTTTGTTTTTTTCAGGATGAGAATATGTTACTGATCAATAGTACAAAACATTGTACCTCTGCTTGTTGAGTTTCATGAGGTTTGCCCGGTGCTGGACTTTGTCAGGCTTCTGCATTGAAGGTCTGCTCTTCATGTGTCAGCTACTTTTCCTACTTTAGATTGCTACATAAATATATGGGTCCATAAATTCTGTCTCCCCATCAAGGCTGAGGATGAAAGTTACTACACAGTATCTGACCCTATGTTAATTTCCTAATGCTCAGATTATTACTGTCCACCTGCTGAATATAAAGCAATTAATTCCTGCTCTTTAAGCACAGCTACCAGGCCAATTTTGAATTTATATCTATTCAGTTTGTATTTTGTCAGTTCTCAAAACACACTGCTCTCAGAAACGTTGCGGTTGTTGCAGTTGTTACACTGAGCACGGCTACATCTAGCACGGGGCCATGTAGTCAGTCATTATGTCATAGAAGACAATCAAGTTGATCAAATATAATTCAGCTTTGGTAAATTTGCATATGTGCTCTTGATTTCCAGTTCATACTTTACTAGTGCACGTGTTTTTCCCAGAGATCAATGTAAGATACCTAGCATCTCCTTGCCCTTTTTAAAAGTTAATGTAGTGTTAGCCTTTCTGCAGTCAGTCAGAACATCTCATCGTGGTTTTTCATAGAGGATACCTACCTTGCACAGGTTTAGTCAGATTTTTCAGCAGCCTTTGTTAAAGGTATCTGTCTGCCTGCCCTTGAATATAGCTGCTTCCCAGTATTGGCTGTCCCTCTTCACAAATCATGTTGGTACATGTGGATAACTAGGAGCACACATGCTGTAGAAATGGATGCAGAAAAGGCATGTAATGCTTCTGCATTTCCATATTGGTTTTCAGCACCCCAAAATTGCTTCTTCCACTTATAAAGGAACCCACATTGTGTATGAATTAGCTTTTGTGACTAGTATACCCAAAGAAGCTTTTTTGTTTACCAGTGTGCCCTACCAGTCTTAACTGTAGCGAGGGTCCCATTCAAAAGTCCAACTTAGTACCAACGGACTACTAAATTAAATTAGTAGATCCAGTTCCAAAGGTTCATTAATCATAAATTATCAGAAGATGCACAATAAATGTCTCCTGTATTCTAAAGATTTTTCTCTGAGCATTAACTTTTCATCACTTTTAGTGTTAGCATACTGAATTAAATGTCCATTGAATGCATTCACAGACAATTTCTTTTTATGAATATATTCTGCTTCTGAAATTTTTTGATATTTTCATACTATCCTTGAGATTTTTTCTCAATGATGTGATATCTATCTATATTGCATACAACAATAAACAACTTCATAACTATATCATGCTTCAGTTCTCTTGAGATTTACAAAGCAGAAATAGTCTACTCACACTTTTAGGGGGCTTCATCTAGTAAGCAGCTTGGATCAAATGTAAATGAAGAAATAAAATAGTCCTTTTTTTCCCCACTATTTTTGGTCATTTGTTCCCACAATCTGTTTTCAGACTACTCTGCCAGTTTTCTCTAAAATAATACCTGGCCACAGTTCAGAAGTTCCCCTAAAACCAGTTTCTATTATCTGATTTTCTCCCTCCAAAAAGTTTTAGCTCTGTAACATACTAGAATGCTGAGATCAGATCTCTCGCATGTCCTCCTGCAGTACCTCTGGATATGTAATAGATGTTCATCAGTTCTATCCTATCAAGGGGTCTTTCTCTGTCCTTTAACACAATCCTTCTATCATTTGAGATTTTGTCAAAGAAGAAGAAAATAAAAACTTAAAAGTCTACTGAAATTGTTGCTATGTCACCACATGACACAAACCCTCATCAAACCCTTGGCTTATATTTTTTTCGTTTTTTTTTAAAGCTAATAATTATTTCCTGGTAATTTGCATGTGCTTTTTGAGTCTTCATCATATTCACCTCATGTAACTCATAAGCACTCCAATGGAGGGAAGTGACATTTTACCCTTTTGTACTCAAGTTATCAAACTTTTTTTAGAGAAAGATTAATTTCTAACTGAATTCTTCTAGGGCACAGATTACAGGCATTGGAAATAAAATACTATCATCAGAAACAAAAAGAATCTCTCCTTTGATCACTGTATGGGCCACTTAAGATTTGGAGTCCATGATCCTGTGGGTACCTTCCAACTCAGAATATTCTATGATTCTGTGATTCTCTGATACTAGAACATTTTGAAAGAATTGAAAGTATTTCCATTTTTTATGAGTGTATATGTAGATAATGACAAAAGTATTAAAAAATTATAATCTTCACTATGCTTTTAAGTTCCTGAGAGATATATTTTCTTAACATTTTCTTGACAAGCTCTCTATTATTGTCTTTTTTTTAGCTGATCTTCCATAGGAACTGATCTCCTACTCTTCTATTTTCTTTCTTAGACTGCTACTTTACCATCTGCTTATCCAATTGCCCTTAGTAGGTCTCACTCACTCAGCATATATGTCACAGATTTTGTAAATTATCCGGTTTCACTGTTTGTGAGTCCAGTCACATGCTTATAATCATGTACTATTAAATATCAGTTTAATATCAAAACTGATTTGGACAAGTGGACTTCATAATGTGTGTTATTAATACTTTCGTAAGTGATAGAAATAATTGTCATGCTTGTGCAGTCCTCATAATCATTCAGACTTCTGAGATTTTTGCCTGTTCCAGTTTTTTTTTTGCCAGGAGTTTGATTTAAAATTTATTTGTTTGTAGATGGTGTACTTCCTGCTTGGCATTTCCTCTTTAAATCAGTCTATGCCCAGTTATAGGAAAAATATTTCTGTGTTATTTTTCTTCAAGTATTCCTTTCTTTTTCTAGTAATAAAGACACTCAGATTTTCTCAACATGACTTTCTGAAGCTGATAATTATGAAAATCTAATCTTGAGAAAGATGTTCTTATCTTCCCAATTGCTACCTTTTGAAATTTCATAACCATATAGTCCCTGTAGCACTGTGCATAATTTTTTTACATTAATTGCAGATAATCCTTGTGTTTCACAGTTTTTAAGTATCCTCCAACTCTATGATCTGCCTGGTGGCTCTTTTTCTTCAGCTGCCTATAAAAGCCTTTTATCCTTACATTGCAAGGGCCTTTACATTATGTTTATGTTTTTTTCCAGTTTTTCACTTTTATATCTCCTTTTTGGTGGATTCTGCAGCTATTCTTTATTCCCATTCTTTCACAGACATTCTTACTTAAACAGGAACCTTTTTGGAATAGTTTATAGAGCTGTTACTCACTATCAAATCCTCCTTTTCTGAGATGTCTGTTCAGGTGACCTTATCATCTCTCATGCCCTCATTTTTTTACTATCTATGTTGCTATAAAGCCTAGATATTTCCCAGATTTCATCAGCTATTTTCTGTTGACAGCATTCTTTTTCAAATACCTAACATCTCTAATTCCTTAAGTCTTCTTCTGATAAGTATCAATCTTCTTTAGTAACTTTTTTCATCATAGATGCATTTGAATAGATTAATAACAAAAGTTATTCTCTGGAATGTGTGCTCAGCCTTTTTGGTTTTCTCTCTTCCTTTGTGAATTGAAGAATTGAAGCATTAAAATGGCCATCTCTAAGGAAAGAAAAACAGTCCTTGTTCTTTGCAAGCCAAACCCTTCATAGAAAAAATAATTTTAGCATGTCTTTTGGAAAAAAATTAATGTCATACCTTGTGGGATCAAATGCATATTTGAATATTCCAGCCAAGTAAATATTGACACTTTGCTTAGAGAGATTTACAAACGATTTTTTTGTAATGTATCAAAGACAGGAAGATGTCATCCATCTGAGGAGTGTCAGGTAACTACATGGCTTACAGTGTTATACAGGAAGGCTACTATAACAAACTCTTGGGGAGTTAGGACATTTAATCTTAAAATACCCAGAGAACTGCATTCACAGTGTAACAAAGATCTTGTAATTCATGTATATGTACGAAACATACATATTTTTCACTTTGTAGCTGTGACAGACAAACCTTTAAAAACAGCAGGCTGAAATTATGAAGTGCAAGATACTGCTGTCAGAGAAAGGCCTAATGTATTGGCTATTTTCAGCTGTAATCAGGATTTGAAACCATAATGATATTAAAGGAAAATAATTATCTCAAGAATACACATTTATGCATTGATTTATTCAAATTTTCCAAATGGAACCCCCCTTTTCACTCTTCCTGCTGCCCCAATCCTCAGAAAAATTTAACAAGCAACAACAACAACAAAAACAAACAAACAAACAAACAAAAAAAAGCAACCAAAAAAAAAAAAAAAAAACAAAAACAAACAAACAAACAGAAACAAAACAAAACTAACAACCAACAATTTTTTCTGGGACTTATTTCTTGTTTTGGCTTGTCCTTCACAGATTCCAGCACCAGATGTTAGCTTCATATGAAAAAGTACAAAACCTTTTCAAACCAGCCTTGCAACCTCGTAAATAATCACAGCTAAACACCTAGAAATATGTTTTTAGAAATCTTTTCTTTTCTTCCATTAATTTGAGAAACATATGCCAGTTAAATAAGAAAATCCTCATATTCCCTATGTAACTTTCATTATCTAGTAGATGTTGCATTCAGAATCTTGTTACTGGCAAGAGTACTGAGACCACTTCTGTGAAGTTAACACTTCACTGCAAGTTTAATTATAATCTTAACCTACTAATCAAAATATAAAACAATGTTATAACTAGTATTTTTAAAATAATCCAAATTAATATAGGATGTTCTTATTAATAATATACTACTTTCTAAATACAAGAAACATTATTAATATCTAGTCCTTTTCTCTGGTATTGTGCTCCCCCTTCCAATGCCCCCCAGTTCTAAAATTGAAAGCACCAGATTTCCTCAAGAAGAATTGGGGTGGGAAATATTCACAACATACTATTTATAACCTGGAATGTTTACTGGAAGAAATAAAATATTTATAATAGAGATTTTTTTTTCAGTCTTGCAGTTGACCTTTTGACTTTTCTTCTAGGTGATTCCCTTATATCCCTTTCACATTCTTTCCTAGCTTCAGTTAACATAAATAACGAGTTTTAGTTACACAATGTCTAGGTTGGTCAAAGTTTTGCCATATGGAGGTCTGAAGTTAGGTCAGAACATAATCACTTGACCTCAAAAATGACTGTTAAAAGAGGTAAAACAGCTCCAGCCAAAGTAAGGCCAGAGAGGGCTGAACATTGTGCACTGTCACGCTAGTAAACAGCCTGCAGCCTTTTACTATTGAGAGCAGAAATTTCTGGATTACATATTTTTATTGTTTGTCAAGACTGTCTTATCTAAAGGGATGGAAAAAATGGACTGCTATCTATTTGTTTAAAAATGCTTCTTTTATGCCATTGTTTGATTTTAGCTTGGGAGCAACAGTACAGTTCTCCTGTGACGAAGATTATGTGCTACAAGGTTCCAAAACTATCACCTGTCAGAGGATAGCTGAAGTTTTTGCAGCATGGAGTGATCATAGACCTGTGTGTAAAGGTAAACAGAAATTCTTACCCTCACAGTGATTATTCCATTTGGTATCTATTCATTATTTGATAGCCAATATTATTAAATTTTTTCTAAGTATTTGAGATTTTAATCCTAGCGTCCCCAATTTCTTAGTAAAAATGGATCCACCTATGCTGTTTTGTTTTACATGAACTTCGTATTTCAGTATGCTTGTTAAACTAGGATCCTTACATTATGAATTTTGCTTTATAAGGAGCTGATAAAAACCTATATCACACTCTAAATATTAGGACTTCTCAAGATGGATATTAAAATTGCAGTGATTTAATATAAAATGAGTATTTCATGAAGCTTCTTCATTACACATTTTATAAAGAGATAAAAAATTCTTGAATCTAGAATAGATTAGTAGTGGAGAAGTAAGTCTACATCTGGTTTTGACCCTGAGCAAATGGATAAAGTGCAAAATATTCAGTAAAGGAAGAAAAGCACAAAGGAATTTTGCTGAAAATATTTGACTACCTAATGCAGTGGCAAGTAGTATGATGAATACCTGAATCAAGGAATTAAAGTATTAGTGTGTCAGTACATATCAGATATTTGTATATATAATGAAAATATTAATGTGCACAAATACACAGAAATTGTCCTAACTACAATGGGGTTTTTTTTCCTAGATTTTAAACTTAAAGTACTGAAAGCTCACAACTCTTCTGCAGCACACAGGCAAAAGAGCTGTGCTTTGCATCCTAACTCTGCCCCAAAGGATGGGCTCACGTATTCAGATGGAACAGCAAATTGTTTAAAACATTCACTGTTTTTCCCCTCCTGACTTACTTCCCACATACAGACACAAGCTGCAAGGAGTCATACAATTTCTTATTAAATATATTGACAAAAAGCCATGCTTGGCATTAGTCTCACTCCTGACCCTAATGTCTTCAGATTCTGATCCTAAAATGAGGGGTCTTCCTCTCACCTCTCTACCCTCTACTTCTTTCCAGGCATCTGCTGTGATTTTGAAAACAGTCATCACCAAAGTATTGTTTCTTTGAGAGTGGTGCAAAAGTGCCATTCTTTCTAGAGGCTAATGTGAGGGAAGAAACAAGCCTTCATCTAGAAGCAACTGGATCTTCCTGTGTTCAGTATTAATCAAATTAACATGCTTTTTGAAAGTGCAGTGGAACTCTAGGATTATTTCACATATTTAAGTGTCAATATTTCATTCAATTATGCAAGATGGTCTGTCAGAATAAAGTGGAAGAAATAGTTCTTTGCCTTTTGCAGTTTATGTGGTGACATAATAATCACTGGAGAAATAGGATAGGCTCATGTTTCCTTGAGGTTGCTTGACAGTTTTACATCTTCATACAGGAAAAGCTAACTAGTGGAGCATTCAGCAAAGATCTGAATATCAAGTAAAGGACAGTAAAATTGTTATTGATTTCAACAGACTAGGAATTTAATACTTTAAAAGTATTATTTGAAAACACAAAGGATACAGTTTATATCTTTTGTACTATTTGAGACAGAGATGCAAGCTACATAAATAATATGTTTTTTTTTACCTGACATGCTATTGTAAATAACCATACAGACTTTAATTTGAAAATAAATACCCTTTGTAATCTTTAGAAGTAGATAACACTGTTTTGTGTTAGTCTAAGTAGTATAAGTTTTCTTTAAACTTTTTAGTGCTTTGGCCATCGATTCAATGGGTTGTAGAGGGGTTTTAGGGGAAAAAATGCTGACATGCCACACACCAACACTAATGCACAAAAAAACACATATACACAGAGGTAAAAGTGGCCTTTTCTTTTCATACTATTTAAATTAGTCTTTCAAGACATTTGTGAAGGTGGCATAAGTTAGTCCTTAAAAATTTTTCAAAAGAGATAAGGCAGTTTCTGTTACTGTAGTTACTATTTTTCCTCCAAATACTTTCAATTATTTTAAAGAATATATGCTTAGACACAAGACAAGGTCTATTTTATTTTGTCAAAATAATTAAACATGAATGTTCTAGTCTCTTGTAAGAGGTGGTTCTGGTTTTGTTCAATGGTATTTTAATTCTTCATATAATAACTAGAATAAGTTAGAGATCAGTTTATGAATCTGCTACACGTATTTTCTGTGTGAATTAAAAGGTGAGCCTTCTTTTTGCAGTCAAAACTTGTGGATCAAATCTTCAAGGACCCGGAGGTACTTTCGCATCACCCAATTTTCCATTCCAGTATGACAGCAACGCTCAATGTGTGTGGGTAATCACAGCTGTCAATACTAATAAGGTAAGTTTAATATTCTGACTTTACCTAAAAAAAAAAAAAAAAAAAAAAAATAAAAAGAAAAAACAGAGAAAACAAAAGAAATAAAACCCCTCTCCCCACCCCCAGCTTCCCTAAACAAACCAACTGAACAAAAGCACACATAGACCATAACACTTTTCACATAAAGGATTTATCTCTACAGTCCAGGTTTTGTACTAGGTGCATTTCAGATATTTTAAAGAAATGTCTGATACTAGATGAGTATGGGCATTTGCCCTAAGATTGTTTTACTTTTTGTATGCCAAGTAGATGCTATCATGTTTTTATGTGTTTCTAACTTAGTTCCCAGAAGCAGCTATCCATTAGTATGAGGCAATTTCATGGTCCCACTAGTATTATGTTATAAGCAGAGGAGCTACTTTGTGTATAAGACTGTTTATATCATGTTTGGTCTTCAACTGTGTGAGAAATCACTGAAGTTCTTGAATTCATTTTCCCTTCATGAGGAACTGTTCTGAAGAGGTTTATTCCATTGTCTGAACAGCTGTATTAAAATCCCATGTATTTTATACCTGCACTTTAAAACAGAAGTACTGAGAGTTCTGATAATGTCAGATGAGTCAAAGTAGAGCAATAAAGCTAAGTTATAATACCAGTTGTCTTTAATTTCAAGAACTAGACACCTGGCAGCAATGGCTATATTCTATTTCCAGGTGTATCATTTTGTGTTAACTGAGTATAATGGACTTGTTTAGATGTAATAAAACATAAATTAGCTGTGCAGCTCTGGAATGTTTTGTAAAAGACTATTATCACCTGTGTTTGCTGGTACAGAGATATATTCTACCTCTAAATTTTGTTTTATATTGCCATCTGCATCACATTCCATTATCAGACAGATCTTTAAGGCCCACTCCTTTTCACCTGAATACATCAGAGGACTCAGTGAAAACCTGACCATTTTCAAAATTTCAAAAATCATTTTGCTATACTGGTGTATTTCTCACTCTAATTTACAAAGTCTGTCTGGAAGCCATCCTTATGCTCCACTTTGGCAGACAAAAAAAGCATATTTGTGCAACTGATTAGAATTTGATAATTAAAATTATAAATGTGTTTGAGGAGTTGTTTGTTCCATCTTTGTTCCTTGCTAATCAAATTTATCCAATTTATAGGCCATAAAAATGTGTCAAGAGTCCTTGAAAAGTGATTCAGTCTCTGGTCCACAGATGGGCAAAAAGTTAGGATCCATGTCTCATCCCAAAGAATTTTGATTTTTATTTCTTTCATCAAAAACTGTTAGTGAGCAAGATGAAATCAGTATACACATCTAGAATTTCTGAAAGTTTTGTCAAATATGCCAGCTGAGAGAATTTAGTATCATACTATTTGAGGAAATGAAACACAGTTACTACACCCTGTACAAGTTCTTTAAATGGCCTGAAAATCTCCAGTGAGTGGTTGAATGTATTTAAGACCCATATGCATAAAATGGTTTCCTTTCTTAAATTGCACCAAGGGCATGTCTACATAACAAAAAAAGCCAAGTAAGTTTTTAGACATTCTACCATTGGTAGAAGCAAACCCTTGAGCTCACAAACTGGTACATATTTATTGGCAAGTCACTGGTGACAGTTGGTTTAAGATGTTAATGACTTGTAGATTGTAAAGGATTACACTCTGCTGGTGTTATTCATGTCTTAATGCTGCCTTCCTTCTCCCTCCCTGCCAATTCACAAGATGATGATGCAGTGTTAGCTTCAAAACCTCAGAACTTCATTTTTACCAAAAATATTTTTTATGGGAATATTCAAAACCATTATTCCACAGTATTATTTTCCTTAAAAATCTCCAGTTTATGCATTTATAGAACTTCAGAAAATTAATTGAACAAATCCTTTTTCTCTGGTTGTCAGTGTGGTTGATAGAGTTACAGGATGGTTGAGGTTGGAATGAGCCTCCAGAAATTCTGTAGTTGATCTCCACTGCTCAAGCAGAGCCACCTAGAGGCAGCTGCCCAGACAGTCCTGAATATTTCAGAAGATGGTGACTCCATGACCTCTCTGGGCAACCAGAGCTAGTGCTCACTCACCTCCACAGGGAAAAACTGCTTCCTGATGTTCAGAAAGAACCTCCTCTGTTTTAGTCTGTGCCTCTTGCCTCCAGACCTGTCACCAGGCACCACTGGAAAGAGTTTGGTTTCATCTTCTTTACATCCTCCCATCAGGAGTTTATTGATGTTGAGATTCAGTGATCCTCTTCTTCTTTAGGGTATGCAAGCCCAGCTGTCTCAACCTTATAAGAATGAAGTTCCAATCCCTTAATCTTCTTAGTGCCCCTTCAGTGCATTCTCTCCAGTAGCTGCATTTTTTGTTTGTACTGTGCAGGTACAGTTGTTTTCCTTTCTCTCAAACACTTGAAAGAACAAGTTAATCCAAATATAAAAAAATCCAATTCTAATGAAAATAAAATTGACCTGCTCTTTAGTCAGAGATCAGGCCTGCTCTAATTCAAATAAAATGACCTTAAGTGTTATTCTACACTGATTTTTTTTTCCCCTGAAACTGTAAATACTGCAAAATAGCATATGACCATATGAAACTGTCCTAGTACCTGAATGATAAGACTATATAAGAATACACACAGTTTTAATACTTGAGGATGAATTAGAAACCAAAGGTTTAACCTCTGCTGGTTCAGTCAAATACTTCAGTATATGCATGCTTCTGTTTGATTTGATTAGTACATGCATTTAGGTTTTATTTATACAACAAAGTTTTAGTAACAGGATGGCTGTAGAGGTGACTTCTGTAGGAAGAGATCAAAAGTTGCCCCCATATCAGACTGAGACAGTTCTAGATGGCTCCAAGACAGAACCACTACAGGACACAGCTGAGCAAATCAGGAAAGCTGGTGGCACCTCTGTAATAACTTATTTGAGTAAGGGCAAAAAAACCTGTAAAACGGCATCTGAAGGAGATGAATGAGAATGCCCAATAGAAATAAACTCACAGACACTATGGGCAGGGCAGATGGAGTGGAAGAAGATGCTCCATGCTGGAGCACAGATTCCCCTGGAGCCTCTGGAAAGTGCCATTGATGTAGGTTGTCCCCTACAACTCACAGAGGTCCATGGTGGAGCAGAGATCCACCTGTGGTCTGTGCAGAACATGTGCCTGAAGAGGTGGGTGTGCCTGAAGGAAGCTTGACCCCGTGGAGAGCCCAGGGGTGAGCAGGTTTCTGGCAGGACCTGTGACCCTATGGGAGGAGCTTCCTAAACTGCAGCTTGTGGGAGAGACCCATGTTGGAGAAGGGTGCAAAGAAGCCCTCCTGTGGGAGGGCTCTAATTCTGGAGCATGAAGAGGAAGGAGAAGCACAGACGAAGTGTTACAAACTGACCGCAGCCCCCATTTCATGTTCCCCTTTGCCACTTTGGGAGAGAGGAGGGAGCAGAAGAGTCAGGAACAAAAAAAGTGAATTTGAGACCATGGAGAAAGAGACTGGGATGATGCTGGATTTAGTTTTATTCTTATTTGTCACTTTCCTACTCTATTTTTAATTATCAGCAAATAAAACTAATTTTCCCTAGATTGAGTTTGTTTTACCCATGACAGCAATTAGTGAGCAGTCTCCCTATCCTTAGCTTGACCCACAGACTTTTTCATCCTGTTTTCTCATTCTGTGCCACTGAGGGGTAGTGATGAAGTGACTTGGTGAGCATCTGACAGCCAGCCAAAGTTAAATTTCCACACCTTGCATATTTATCTGTCTTCTCAATTATTTAAATATTCTGAAGATATAGTGTGAAAACAATAATTAAGAACAGGTTGCTTACTTAAAATTAAATATGAACTTTTATATAAGGCCATAACCAGGAATACCTGTTTGTTGGTGGTACATTAGTATTATACCAGTAATAAGAGTGCAAAAAAGTAATGTTAAGTTAAGGAAGTAATTTTATTTCAAAGTATAACTTGGACACTGTTTCTGAACTTCTGTAATATACCACTGAAAGTACTATAATCTGAGTTAGATTCATCATGGGCAGATTGTAGTACTAGGAGCTATATCATAATAGCTTCAGGATTACCCAGAAAATACTGTTCTTTGTATAGTATTGGTTAGAATAATTATAACTCTTTATTATTGCAGTAAAATGCAGATACACAAGAATTGCAGAATTTTTAAGCTAAGGAATAGATAAAATGTTTACAATGTTATCTGGAGCAACATTCATATATGCTTATAGTTTTCAGAAAAGGTGTCTTGCACTGATTAGAAGAACATTAACTTGTTGAGGTTAAAAGAAAATGAGCTCTTTCTACAAGTTAGATCAACTCCTTTTATGATGTATTGAGGAACTTGCATGTATAAAGCCTTTGCTTATATAATCAGTGGTTAAATGTGTTTAGTTTTGATTCATGCTAGCATTGCCTTACTGTTCTGAACACAATACTGTTGGTCTTGTATGACTTCTAGAAGGCATACTAGTTGGGAAAAATAATGGGCAAAACAAGCAATAAACCATGTTATGAAATAGGATGATGGTAGAGAATTTGTATCATAATTGTAGTGAAGGGTCCAGGGGTGGATTTTTTGTAATTTGTCTTTTAGTTCTATATTGCGACAATGTTATTTTTGGATTTGACGCAGGAAACTTTTTTGTTCTATTTAGTTCAGTTGGGGTTTTTTTGTTGTTCTGAGTGAAGATTGTATGTTGAATACAGATGTTAATAATGGTTTGTGCCTTGAAGTCAAAAACATCATTGATGTATAAATGAAGATTCGTCATTAAGAGTTTTTGTAATGACTACACTAAATAATGTGATGGTATTCATTATAACTGACAATATTTACAATATTCTACACCACAGCTGCGAGAACCACAATGATGTAGCGATTCTGGTACTTCAGAGCTGCTACTTGTTGCATCATTTGCAACAAAATAGCTCAGAAACTGTGAATCTTTTAAGGGAAAGTGCAATATATGAAAGACCCTGAAATGAATGTAAATGGATTTATCCAGGACTGAATTTAGCTAATTTTCTCCCTAACTGATTTCAGAAATATGTTTGAAAACAGCACCATATAGATGAAAGAAGTGTTTCCCCAGTGAATTATCTGCCTCTTTAATTTTGTACTGCACTATAGTTGATCTCTTGCCTCATACAGTTAATCAGATATACTTTTCATGCCCAAGCCTTGTTGACAGTGGAGTAGAGCCATAACTAAAAACCTCAAACATGGCCAGAGAGGGCAGTGAGTTTACTATTGAAAAGTAGAATAAAAACTGTTTGTGAAAGGAAAGTCATTTGGATGGAGTAAAATATAAAACTCATTGCTGAAGGTGCACTGACACATCTGATGTTATCAGTGAGATCCTCATACTTTTATTGTTCTTGTGCATGTTTTTTGCATTCTTATTCTTATATCAGGGTCCTGCTCTTCGGAGCTGATCTGTTTGTGAGAAAGCAACCAATTTTTCAATAATTAATATTATAATTAGAATAATTATAATCTGTGATGTACAAAGCTCTGAATAGTGATTCAGTGAAGAAATACAGGCAATTGATACATAAATATGCAACAGTGAGATATCTATGGCTGCCTGTATGGTATCACATCGACATACTCTTTAAACCTTCTTGATGCCTTGTATCTTGCTTTGTTGCCCTCTTAGGAGGGGTGGTTGAAATTCTCTGTGAAGAGTCAGTATCTGCACATGTAAGGCTTCTCCAACATCACATGGTAAAGGAAATTTATGGACAGTTTTCCCTTTTCTGGGTTATCTTAACACGGTTTCCATACAGTGTTTTATATACACTAATGAAGTGATTGTTGCCACTTTTATCCATGGCTACTGTGGAATCAACAAAAGCTTTGTTGATCAAAAATAGCAGAGCTATAATTACAGGAGTCTACCTGAAAGTAACATTTATGAAAATCATACCTTTCTGTGGAACTCTGAAGAAGCAACAAAATTTAAACATCTTTGTCCTCCACTGTGATGCACATATTATTAATCTTGGGGTCTCTTTAAAAAGCTCTTATAAATATCTGAACAGAAATGAGAAGAAGAATTTCTCAGTTTGGACTCCATTTCATTACATCTCTCACATCTAGTAAGGGAAATGATACCTGAATATCGTGTGGGATATTGCATAAAGTCATCAATTAGGGTCTAGACCATGCTATGTATTGCCAGTAATTTGTTCTAACATTAGGTAATGGGATAATTTTATGTTTACATTTTGAATAGTAAATATTTGTATTTTCAAGATTTAATTCCCATCTCTTCGGCAGTGCATTTTTTGTATTTCTTTTCTCCTAAAAAATTAAACCCTATTTCTCTTCCATTGTTTTATAAAAAAAAAAAAAAAAAAAAAAATATATATATATATATATAAAATGATGAATTTTAAATTTTTTAAGTTTATACCAGGCTAAAATACCAGTGAATCTGAATTAGGGCTAAAGTTAACCAGAGTTCAAGTCTTGTGAATTATACTTGCTGATTTTTTTCTAATCCATGGTGACAGAAACACTGTGGAAAATGTCAGTGGTAGAATGACAGACTTTCTGACAGATTTCAACCACATTCACACCACATATCATTCATCACCAAGCATGAAGAAGGAGAAAAAAAAAGCAAAAGGGTTCCTTTAAAAAAAAAAAAGAAAAAAATCAAGCTGTTTTTTTTTTTAGAATTGTAAAAAGAAATAAAACATGTGAGCTAACTGCTAAATTTAGATGAATCAGAAAATCAGAAAACTAGGTCCTAGTTCGGTTAGTTTTATATGACAGGAATTAAATATAAAAAAAAAAAAAAAAATTCTACCTGTATGTTATCTTTTGTTTGTCACAACCATACTCTGCATTTTGAGTGTATTTTAATCATAGAAGTCTCCTTACTGCTTGCATAAATACATTGCTTAAAATGTATTATTTATAAAATAGGCTTTTGAAAGTTTGACAGCATTCGCATTCTTATCCTTTTATATATTGAATTTTGAAGTAATTTTGAAATCAAGAATGACATGCTTGAGAGCTGGGAGATAGCTGACTTTTGATTTTGGCTTTAGAGTTTTTTAAATTATTATTTTTGCTAAGGCTTTTTGTTTCTGGACTTTTTTTGTTCATTTGGTTTGTTCAGTTTTTATCTGTTAGGAAATCGAACCTGATTATTTTTGAAATGACAGAGCTTACTGAAAATTTATAACATCTGCTTCCAGTTGCTGTAGTCCTTTACTTTCTAAGAAACTGTTTAAATAATTCAAAGTATCTGGGAAACTCCTCACATGATATTTTCTGCAAGTCTGGAGAATTATACTGAGGGAACAACTTGCAACCATTACTAAAAAAATATTAAATATGGTTGTCATTTAACCACTTTGTATTAAAATAGTCCTTTTAAAAATATTTTTTACATTCAATTCTTCCCTTCCTCCTTTCTCATGTCATTAAGTTGCTGTTTTGTTCCTGTAAAAAATTAATCTTTAAATTTCTGAGGTTTTTTGCTTTTAGACCAAGCCAAAAATAAGCAAAGGAATATTCAGCAAAGTCTGAGCATTTATGTTTAATTTTTCTCAGCTGTGTTATGTTGTTAACCATGTCAAAACTGTCAGTGGAACATTTCCTAAGCTTGCTGTTAAGCCTAAACCCAGCTGCCATCCATATTTAATCAGGTTAGCAGTATAAATCTCAAGCAGGCAGGCTGCTTCAGCATGAATTCAAAGACTCATTTAATGAAGTTTCTTTTGGTCAGGTCTGTTGGAACAAACCACACTGCTCCTCTTTTTGCAAGCAAATGCCTCAAACTTGGCTTTTCCTAAGCCTCATGTGAAATTGTACTGTGGGTGTTACAGTGAAATTAAAAGTATGAGCATATTTAAGCTCACTCTAAATTATCTATTTTACTCATAACTGTGTTCTTCATCCATGCAGATTAAAAAGGCTGCTCTTGTATTTATCAATAGTAGATAACACATTTTTATCTTACATGAAACTAGAAAGTGTAAATATATTTCAGTTCCGGTCAGGACGCACTATATTACTTTGTAGTGTTGGCTCCACTATTTTTCCATATTGTTCACATACATTTTGATCCAGGGAAAATATGAGAGTCACATATATACTACAGTTAAAAAAAAACAACTTAGAAATATATGTAGACAGAGGGGAGATTCTCTCAGAAGAATAACAGCATAGTGGGGAATCCAGCTATCCCTATGCCAGCAAGTTAACAGGTTTGGCTGTGAGGGAACAGACTAAATTGTTGAACAAGAGAATTTGGAGTCAGGAGGTATGTGCAGTTGTAGAGGGATAAATGACCTGTCATTCCATCCTGAAATTTTGCTATAAGTCTTCATTATGAAAGGAGAACAGGTTCATGATCTTGTTATTGTAACCTTTTTTCTCTGCCATGTCTGTGACTATAGGGGTGATGTTTCACACTCTGAAAATATAAGCAACTCATAGGGAATGAGTGAGATTGTGCTTATTGCAATAGCTACAACAAAAGCAATTATATCTCTTTGAGCCATTAGCAGTATTTGATTCTTGCTGTTCCCTGTATTTACTATACTTGGAGCTATTAACTCCACATTTTGATAAAACTTTATGCAAAATTAAGTGTCAAATTTGAATTTTAGTTCTGTTTAACTTTCTATAAGCTCCTAAATTGGGTCTCAGTTATGTCTCCCACCAGTTCTAAATGCAAACATTTTTCTTATTTTACTTATCATGAATATTCACACTCAAGCTAGTAAAACACATATGTATGTGACCCTTGATAGCAAATTTCCAGTGGTGGCACTGTAAGCATTTGAGTTGTTTCAATCTTTTTTGTTTGATGAATTTTTGGCACAGGGACTTGTCGCTTTTCTCCATGGTTGAGTTCACTTGGTTGCTCTTGACAGTGATCTTTACAGGAAATTGTTCTGCTCAATATATAACTTTTTTGTGATATTAGACTGGGAAATGGAGCTGATAGTTGTTTGTTTGTTTCTGTTTTCTGTGAAGGGACTCCTTCAAAGGGTCTTGGTACCATTCTGTAGTGTGCTAATCTTGACTGCCAGATCCCCACCAGGCTGATCTCCCTCCTCAGCTCCATCCTCAACAAGACAGGGGCAGAAAACATGAAGAAAAAGCTCAGCAATGAAGATAAAGGCAGGGAGATCACTCACTAGTAACTCTCATATGTTAAGCAGACTCAACTTGGAGAAATTAATAAAATTAACTGACAAATCAGAATAGTTGGAATAAGAACAAATCAAAATCAGCACCTTCCCCTCACCCTGCAGTACCTCTGCTCCCAAAATCTTACCTTGTAAAGCCAATACGTATTCAGAGTGCAAACTGAAGTTTTGCACTGAGACTTAAGTCGCAGTTTGATTCCCATATTAGGTCAGGTTAAGCTGACACCAGTTAGTGACCTCTCTGCTTTCTTTTGGAACAGATGACTTACCTTTTGTGGGATTAAAAAGGGCAGATTTCTATGCCTTCTGAGTAACTACTGAAAGGAAGAACCAAAGCAGGGGAGGTTAATTTGAAGTCCTCAGTCCATTCCAATGATGGTAATAATTTTTCAATTTGAGAAAAATATTTTTTTCTTTTTGTAAACTCGGACACTGAGGTTAGTTTGGTGAGGGAAAGATGAGTGTGATTTTTTCATTGTGTTTTTATAAATTAGTTGATTTTTTTTTCCTGCTTATACCAATTACTCCCTCTTTATAATGGTCCTGTCCAATCACACTTCCTTTCAGGCTATCTAGAGCATCTCCATATCTGTGAAAGTGAAAGAAAAAAAAAAAAAAAAAAGAAAGAAAAAAAAAGCTAAACAAGCAAAACAACAAAAAAGAATTATGCAATCCTTGCAATTCTGCAAAGCAGCTTTCCAGCTGGATGGCCCCCACTATGTATGCGGGGTAGTTCCTCCCTGGGGATTTGACTCTGTACTTCCCTTTGTTGAACTTCATGAGGTTCTTAATGGTCCCTTTCTCCAGCCTGTTGATGTCCCTCTTCTGGCAGTATGATCCTCTGGCCTAAGCACTAATCCCTTCTCACTGTTGTGTCAAACTTGCTGAGAGTGAAGTCTGCCCCATCATCCAGATAATGTATAAAGATGTTAAGGAAGACTTGTCCCAGTATTGACCCCTGAGATACAGCATGAGTTACTGGCCCCTAGCCATCCTCCCAGACCAGACTTTCATCCTGTTTTTAATCCACCTTGCTGTCTGGGGAGCCCATACATCAACAGCTTGTCTGTTAATATCTTGACAAATATCTAGCAAAGGTAGACAATATCCACTGCTTTTCTCTTGGCCAACAGGCAAGTCATTTAATCATAGAAGTCTATCAAAGCTTTTCAAGCATGATTTCCCCTTGGTAAAGCCATGCTGACTACTCCTGATAATTTTCTTGTCCTTAATTTTCCAGGGTTAGCTGCTCCATGGTAGCAGTAATATTAAATAAAATTATACCTAGTATAAATAATTTAAATAAAATGATAACTAAGTCATATAATAAATGATTTATTCAATATCTTTTTCTCCTGAAACTATTCTTCTATAATCAAAGGTATGATAATACAATTATTTTGATGGAGGGACCTGTGGAAAATTATGGCAATAAAGCTGATTAATCAGACAGTGGCATTTCCTTAGCTTGTACCATCAGATACAAATGCCCATCATTTACTTACTGGGAAGTACTCAGATATCCTCAGCACAAAAGCAATTAATTATGTCCTGAGGGCATATGAGGACACTCAGATACAGAAAGGATGTGTTTCCTTCTCCTTGCTAATTTCACTTCTACAAGTGACAAAGGCAACTAGACATCATTAGGGGTTTTTGGGTAACTTTTTTTGTGCTAAACAGTGAAAAATTGAGAAAATAGGTATCTTGTGAATATTTTTCAGTGAAGTGGATTTCTTGCTGTTGCTAGTATGTTAGGATCATTCATACCATGGGTTCTTGCAAGATAATATCTGAAGCAATAGATATTTCATAGACAAATAGACCCCTGGCACTAGGGGTTCCCAGAATGTTCAAGTTTTATATTTCTTCTCTTGCAATCTTCTAGGCACAAATGCAATTCCTATACATTGTCAAAGCTGACAATGTTGTCAACCCGAGACAAAAGTTGTCTAACAGTTTTTGTTGTTGGGAACATGATAAACAGAACCTTCAGTAAAATAAAATATGTTTGCTTAATGTTTTGTTTACACTCATTCATTTCCCTTTGTGGAGATATTGAAAGTATTGTAGAATGCTGTATTGCTCTGAATAATAAATCTCAGAAACTCCTGTTGTTGTCAGCAAAATATGTCATATTTCTAGCAAACAGAAAACTATAACATGAAAAATAAAAAGATAATCTCTTTATGCTCTTAATTTAATATATTTGTTCTAGGACAAGGTAGGAATATCCTTTTTTTTTTAAACTACTGTTCTTCCAAAGTGAAGGATTCTAAATTAGAATAAGAATAAGAATAAGAATAAGAATAAGAATAAGAATAAGAATAAGAATAAGAATAAGAATAAGAATAAGAATAATTTATGTTATTTTAGTACATTTCAGTTGTCCTCAGCATAGACATAAAAATGCCTAATTTCACTTTCTAGACAAGAGTAATAGGTACCTCTAAGATATGGTTGATCTAGTGTGAATTATCTACCTTTTGATGAAATAGATTACACTCTAGGCATGCTTTTTCACTTTTTTTGAAGAAGCCTACATCAAATATAGTTTTTTTGCACTATGGATGTCTGCACTTAAATATGATGAATCCTATTTCCAAGAAGGGGACTCAATAATAAAGTGACTATCTGTTTCAAATGGTGAGAATTTATCCCCTGTAGTAATAATGAACATTTATCTTCTAGCTTTGATTTCTCTAATGTTGTGTGAATCTCCAAGTTTTCTCCTGCCTTCCCCCCACCCTCACTTTTCTCATTCTGTCTGATACTCAAAGATTTAATTAAATTTGAAAGGATACAGTTGCTTTATGATTTAGGCTGTTTCATTTTAGATTATGTTTTGTTCATATAAAATGTAACTGCAAAATAACCAATTAAACTATTCCTGTGTTACACAACAGTTCTTAGATATGTTACATTCTTGGAAAGATGTTTAAATTCATATTTATTCCTTAATATTATCTAATATATAGCTCATTTAAGCTGTATCTTAGCTTAATACTTAACTACTCTTATAAGGAGAAAAGATTCTTTACACCTTTAGAAACATCATTATTATTTTACCGGTAGAATGTCTCATTTTATGGAGTGAAAAGGTTACTATACATCTGAAAATATTTTTAGACTTTCATTTACATTGGAAGACTCAGGATAACAGATGCACATATAGAAGAAGTACATGCAGCTTTGTATCTTTACTCTTCCACTTGAGAAGCAGTTCTGAGGAACATACACTTGCCTCTGTTACACACCATTCTGCTTTGTATGTTCTGAAACTTTTGAAAGTTGAGTACTTCACCTGGAACATAACTTACCTCAAAAAATCTTCAGGGAGCTAATTTCATCAGGAACTGCGTACATATATTGAACAACTGTCTGGAAAATCTGTTGTCTAGAGTACATCCTTCTGAGCATGCTTTCTCTGAAAAGCTGTAGGAAGTTCTTGAGGTAGTCATTAACTATTCAATAAAACCTTTTCTTATTCTACTTCTGAGCTGGTGTTCTGCCCAAGGAGTGGGTTGTAAAGGATATATTCCAAGGCACAGAAAGAAGGTATACTTGCTGAAATTTGTTAGAAATTAGAACTCTACTCCCAATGATTCATTTGAAAAAGTTCTTACAAAATAATTGGAGACCAAAGTAAATAATTATAATTTTCGGAAAATTACTTTTCAAATAGGCCTTTTTTTCTCTGTAGAGACATACAAAATAATTGGAGACTAAAGTAAGCAATTACAGTTTTCAGAAAATTATTTTTCAAATAGGACTTTTTTTCCCCAGTGGAGACTGTACTTATTGGTGTTACTGCCTCTTATTACTATTTATGTTTGGGTTTATAACTTTGGTTTAAATCAGGCACTCAAACTTGTTTATTGCTTTTGGGTTTATAAATAGCAAGAGAAGCCCAGGATGTAGAGAGACTGTTGTCTTCTGTTTAGCTACTTCTAAATTTTTTTTAGGGTCAGCATCTTTTATTTTGAATAGTTTGGCTTTTTTTATATAGTATGTACATGGAGGAAGAGAAAATGCAAGATTCCTTTTTTCCTCATAGGTGTATATAGGAATGTACTTAATAACATTCTCTGGAATAAAATTCAAGATATTATTAGCCTATATCAGAGCAATTGCAGCAGTCTGATACCTGCTGGATTTATCAGAAATTCTACCATGAAAGCACAAAACTTTAGGGACTACTGAGTATCTCTTTCTAAAAAAATAGAACATAATAATTATTATATTGCTTTATTTTAAGATAGTCTCAGTTCTGAAGCCATACAGATTCATATCTGATATTATTAGTTGCCTCATTATGAGTGAAATGATAGCTGAAGACTGGTGGCAAACTGAAATTGAATCTTGAAATTTTCTTCTTCTGAAGAAATTTTCTTCTTTCTTCCAGAAGCAACTTTTGATAGTATAATCCTTTTATCAAGAATTTATAGCTCAGACATATAATCAATGAAATATTTTTGTTCATAATATTGTTCCTTGATGTTATACCTTATCATTTGAAAATATTTTGTGGCCACTCATTTTTTTCTGTTCAGCTTTGAAAGAGATTGTGGGCAGTGGATAAACACAATGAATGCAGAAATATATTATAGCATGATCAATGTTTCTACACATCAATAAAACCCATGGATCTTAGTTCATTTATATTAATGATTTAATCTTTCTCAGGGAAACTGGAAAAATAGACTTTACTAGAATGTATAGATAAAGAAAAATACTTGTCCCTGTGCTTATGATTGCTATGAATCTACTAACCAGATAAATAACACACTTTAGTAATGCTAGTCTGATTTAAAAATATGTAGAATATAGCAATAAATAATCACAGTTTTACTTGAAGTGTTTATTCTCATGAGCAACAGAAAGTAGAATTACTCTAAGGTTTTACTCTAATATTAAACCAATTCAAAGATGGCACCCAACTTTGGTTTGCCATTTAAAGATTTTTCAGAAAAATGAACAGACACTGTCAGATAAGTGACAAAAGCAGAATTTTTGAAAAGTTTATTAAAAATTTTTAAGTTATTTTCTCGTCTTACCCAAATTTCAGTTTTTGTTTTGAAAGGCTCCATCACAATCAACTTTAAATGTCGATATCATCAAAAAACCTTTTCAATATTCTAAAGGGAACAGTCAATATAATAAGCACTGCAAGTCCAACTGACTTTGAGTGTTATCAAACTAAAGCTGACGTTGTGAAACAAGGACTCTGAAAACATAGCCTTAAGACTACTTATTTTCTTGCTTGTTGGCATATTTGGAAGGATTTGAAGTACATTTTATATTGTACATTATGTGTGTACTTTGCATGTCAATGGATGAGTTTCTAAGAAGTATACAGTGTTTATTTTTCCAGTAGTAACATGTAAAGGCTTGTATAGTACATGTGTAGGAAATTAGTTTCCTGTTGGATATTGACAGCTGTGGCATATAGAACCACAGTTTTTGATGTCATACCAATCCCATTGTGACAGTTTTAGGTGAGTTACAAAGAGAGTGAGATAAAAATCTTGTAATTAAACATCCTGCTCTGAAAAATATTAATGGGGAAAAAAAAGAAATTGCAATATTTTTAAATGCACGTCTCTTTAGGTTAAAATTTTTTAGAAAAGTTCTCTTTATCACAGAAAATAATTTCAGATTGTGGAAAAGTGAGAGATTACATCAGAGCAGCCAGATTACAACAGAATCATCAATTATTCGGCAATTCACTAGAGGCAAGTGGAAAGACTGAAGCTGAAGCCTAGTGCAAAGGTTGAAGTTGAAGCCTATGTTTTGAATAAAAAAATCGATTTTGATAATTTTATCATTTTTCACAATATTTATTAATAAGACAGATATTTTTGAGGGAATTCTCTTTTTATTTGTGAGCACTGTTAAAAAATAATGACAAAGATCTTTTCTGCAGTGAAATAAAGAAAAACTTTTTTTTTGTAATTCCTAATTTTAAAAAAGTACCTTGAAACTTATATTTTCTTTAACATCCATCTTTTCCTCTGATGAAATGCATATTGCATGGGATAATATTGATTGTGCTAAAGAAAATCTGGTTTACTTTTTTTGACAAAACTTATGAAGACAAATACTTCAGTTGCAAAGAGACAGATGCCTTGTATCAATTTAGTGGTACTCAACTAATGTAAGTATCTAGAAGGCTATTAATTTAAAAGATATTATCATTGCACTTTCAAAAAAAAAATTAGATAATGAGTTTAGATTTCTTCATGTGTTTAATGAAAACCACACAATTAAGATGTAATCCATGAATGAATGAAGATTTCTGATCATGAAGTAGTTATACGATTTTTATACTATCTTCTTTTTCTTATTATTATACGTATAGTATTGATGGCTTTGTTGAAATATTATTTCAAAATGTATATTACTGTTAATAAATGAAATATACTTTCAAGTTGAATACAATAGTAACATTATTTGCCCATGTTTTACTGTGGAGTCTCCTGTTCTGATGTAACGGCACATCTAATTGCTTAGAATTTAAAAGTGGACCAAAAAAACCAGCTTTTTTATTTGGTTAGTTTGGGGGTTTTTGTTTTTGTTTTTTGTTGGCTGGTTTTCTAACTACTGAGTGAAATTTCTGTCAGCTTTAAATGCAGTTATGGATTCCAGTTTAAATTCTTATGTCTAGTGTTACAAATTTTGTGGCCAGAACAGCACAAGATATCCAGAATATTTTTTTTAAACTAAGAAGATTTATGTCTGGTTTTCTTCTCTTTACTCAATTAGAGCAAATCAGATGCCTGCCTACACAATTTTCCATGTCCTTTCCATCTGTGCCCTCTTAACTCTGTATTTGACAGCAGTCCCTGGGGTATGGCACATATGCATGTACAGACATATACGTGTACACACACGTGTTTAAATATGTAAATATGCCCAACTGGCTCTTCTTCAGTGTACTTATATCACCTCTTACACCTGTAAAAGAAAGTTTTTCTCCTCCCTTTGGAACAAATGGCAATCCTTAGAATATTTGTCAGTTTTCCAACTTGCCTGTACTGATGTTTGCTCATAGAAACTCGTCCTTCTTCAATTACCAAAACCCCAGTGTAACAAAGGGATATGAGCTTTCAAGGGCATGATAATAATCCATCAGAAAGGCATCCACATCTTTACACACAAATGCTCTCAGTTCTCAATTACAGCTGTAATAAAAGATGATTTATTACAGTATTAAAATTCCTATGTAAAAGTATTCTGTTATTTGAACACAAATGAAATACATGGATGGAAACAAGGAGCCTTTTCTTTTCTTTTCTTTTCTTTTCTTTTCTTTTCTTTTCTTTTCTTTTCTTTTCTTTTCTTTTCTTTTCTTTTCTTTTCTTTTCTTTTCTTTTCTTTTCTTTTCTTTTCTTTTCTTTTCTTTTCTTTTCTTTTCTTTTTCTTTTCTTTTCTTTTTCTTTTCTTTCTTTCTTTTTCTTTTTTTCTTTTTCTTTTTCCCTCTCTCCCCTCTCCTCTCTCCTCTCCTCCTCTCCTCTCCTCTCTCTCCTCCTCTCCCTCTCCTCTCCTCCCTCCTCCTCTCCCTCTCCTCTCCTCTCCCTCTCCTCCCTCTCCTCTCTCTCTCCTCTCCCTCTCCTCTCCTCTCCCTCCCTCTCTCTCCTCTCCTCTCCTCTCCCTCTCCTCTCCTCTCCTCTCCTCTCCTCTCCTCTCCTCTCTCTCCTCTCCTCTCCTCTCCTCTCTCCTCTCCCTCTCTCCTCTCCCCTTCTTTTCTTGTAAAAAACGAATTATTTTCTTAAAATGGTGCTGAAATATTTATCCTTCAGCAGAAATATGCATAGAACAATTCAATTTACAAGATATTAAAAATGGTCATGATTCTGATAGTTGTATTTCACATAACTTCATTAATTAGGAAAATTACTTTTAGCTTTGATGCTTCTTTATCCTACTTGAGCAAGTTTATAGATGTCAGGAGTAATTTATATTCTTCACCTTCACTGCATTTACTCAGTGATGTACAATTATTTAGTTGGTGTTTTAAGACAGGGGTATTGCACAAAATGCAGTAAATTATCTTGCCCTTTGAATAGATAGTAATCAAAATATAATGTGATTACCCACAACTGTAATAAACATGTTAAGACTACTTAAATAAGTAAAATCATGGTGCTTTGAGGAGGTCAGTAGAGTGATAATACATAAAAGTTATTATAATTCACATCAGGAACCAAAACCTTGGGGTTAATGACACTAATTTATTGTGAAATATGCTAAACTTACATAGAATTATTAATTGGAAGATCCTTTTATTTGCACTGCTGAAAAGCTTAATTTACACACTCATCTTTCAAGTACATTTATTTATTTCTAAAATGTATTTACTTATTTTATTTTGTAGGTTATTCAGATAAATTTTGAAGAATTTGATCTGGAGATTGGCTATGACACACTGACAATTGGTGATGGAGGAGAAGTGGGTGATCCTAAAACTGTACTGCAAGTGTAAGTCTTTTGCATTTACAGTTTGTGTGCATTGAAGAATGTCATTAATATGTTTTGATAAGATTAAACAATTATTAGAATCCGGTAAATCTGAACAAGTGATCTTCTAAAATTACTAGAGATGACAGTTTAAATATATTGCTAGATGTTTACTGTTCTGAAGTCAGAAAGAGATGACCTAGATACCACAAAAGAACAAGATGAGCTCAAGTGAGAAGTTTGAAAGGCACAGTGTGGACACTTATATGTAGACCTGTACATTTTAGGAACTATTGCACTCCCTTTGTGTGTTCTCAAATGTAAAGTGTGTAAAAACATAATTGAAAATTGATATATGGACAACCTTTGCAAAAATTTCACAGTGTCCTAGCAAGGTTAGCATGACAAAAGATGTACTATAGCAACTTGACCTTAATCTGCTTATTGACTATTATAGATAACTCAGAAGAGCAGGTTAACACAGTGAAGAAAATCACTACAGAGAAAGGCTGAATAGAGTGTTACCTAAGGCACATATTACAAACGGGCATTGAGTATTGAACAGATTTTTATCATTCATGGACATTTTTGTAGAATGTGCAAGCCTATATATATGGATAAGTAATATTCTTAACAAACATTGATAACTTCAAAATCCATATTTCTCAAATACTTAGCTTGTGGCAATGATACTAACAATTGTCTCAAGAAAACAAATTCAGAATTTTATTAGTTTGCAAAATTTTCAAGACAGTGTTAAGTCAGTGATTATGTTTGTTCCACAGTCACTTAAAGTATGCAGAACACTGTAATTACGCCTTATAATTCATCATTTTATGTAATTCTAGTTCTAGTCTGAATAAAATAGTATAATGTAGGAGAAATTAATGTCTTTTAAAGTACATTGCATTTGCTTTTTCAAATCTGAGTCAAATTTAGTAAAAAAAAAATCTGATGGTTAAAAAACATAATTTACATGTAAGGGATTATCTGCTATTTAGAAAATATTTTTAAGGCCAAATAATATTTAGCTGCTATTTTTAAGTAAACTGACTTTTCAGCAAATATCTGATGTTACAATTAGTTCAAATGAGTTAATAATTGAAACACAGATAAGAATGGGATGCAAGTTTAGTAAAAAGTATATTTAATCATAAAACAAAAGAGTAACAAAATTAGGATTCTTTAGAATGATATTCTCTGCAATATATTTATTGGAAATGTATTAAAACAATTTTACATATTGTAGTTTTCTATTATTCACCATAAAAATGATATTAAGAATTAGTTTTGTTTGAGTACACTAAACCCAAGGTTTGCCTTTTTTTCTGTCCTAATTTTAACCTAATTAATATTCTATTTTTAATAGGTTTTAAAATAATTCTATCCTTTTTGTTTTGTTCTCTTTTGTTTAATATCTTTATCAATAGTCTGGACAAGGGGTTTGAGTGTGCCCTCAGTCAGTTTGCAGATGACTCCAAGTTGGACAGGAGTGTTGATCTGCTGGAGGGTCAACACAGAGCTGAAGCTCATGGGTGTGCAGTTCCCTGTATTTTCCTTTCTCTGAGGAGCAATGTTTTCCTCCTTCCTGTAGGAAGGACTTTTCAAGTGATGGAGAGTGACCTGGCAACATCAGCTAATTTCTTTATGATCCTGGGATGCATGCCATCAGGCTTGTGACTTTTCAGTTTCAAGGGGTCCTGAACCTGCACTTTAGTTCCAGTGTGAGTGACCTCTCTCCCCCAAATCCCATGTGGAGGATTGAGGACTTGTGAGAAATGGGAAGGCTGACAGCCAGTGGAGACTGAGGCTCAGAACTCACTGAAGTACCTCAGCCTTCTCCATATCTGTTTCACCAGTTCTCCCCTTTTGCTTGTCAGGGGAAACACTCTCTTTGTCTTTTTTATTCTGACTAATGTCAGAAAGATTGGACATTGTTCCAATGTCAAGCACTGGAAGGCACTGCCCAGGGTGATGTTGGAGTCAGCATCCCCGGAGGTGTTCAGGTGTTTAAGGACATGGTTTAGTTGTGGACTCAAAAATGTTGGTTTAAGTGCTGTACTTTATGATCTTAAAGGTCTTTTCCAACCTAAATATCTAATTCTAGGATTATTATCCATGAAAAGACCAGCATTTGTCCAGGTATTTATGGTGCAATTGCTATAAGATAATGCAGTCTCTTAGTGGGTTGCAGATGAGTTAATTGCTACTACTAATAAATTTGAGACTTGTGGAAGTATTGTAATTTCTACTTTTAAGCAGTAGTATCACTCAAAAGTTATTGCTGATAATGCTAGAATTCAGTTTCATCTATTCTTAAATTCCTAAACTATATGGAATATTCTCTCATTTGGAAAGAACCTTTATTAAGTGCCAATTCATAAGTTCTTATTAAATTTTAACTAAAGTATTGTTACTGAATTACAGTAATGCATTAAGGCAAAGTGCAATAATATTTTAAATTTTGAGTAATGTGGTAGAACAGTCTGTAGAACAGACTGTATTTCATTGAGGATGTTAGCATTTCATAGAAGTATTTCAGATGATGTATCTTATGTTGGGGAGAAATGACAGAATTACAATATTGAAATGGTCACAAATATAAGGAATCCTAAATAATTATTTTTAATTAAAAATTAATTAGAATTTTCTACGTCTCAACATAAGATAATCTGTTCTGTAAATAACTAGGTAAATAATTTTAAAGAATTATTACTATAAAGATCCCGGAAAAGCAAAAAAATACCCCATTAATTTATAGGGGTTTAATATGAAGCAATATTATACAATAAGCCACAAGTATATTTTTTTTTTTGTTTAACAGTAGAATCAGTATTCTGTGATCAAAAGTATCAATGGTGAAGTTATTAGGATTAAAATGCATTAAAATTTTACATGGAAAATGGAAGATAATTGAGTACTGTAAAAAACATGTAAATCTTTTCTCCTGTGAACCATGAAGTCTTTGTCTGAGATATGATGAATAGCAAATAAATCAGCTGTTGTATAATTTAATTTTTGTATTTTAAATTTTAAAATAATTACCTTTCCACTAGAAAATTGGTGAAAAACATTGGTTTAAATGTCTGGTTTACATGTTAATAATGTGAAAACATTTATCTTACAATTTCTCAGAGTTAATCAGGAAACTTATCCAAGTGTTTAATTTGCTAGTTTTACTGGGCACTGCTTGATAGGAAGGTTCAGAAGCAAAAACTGAAGTGGCATTTCAATAGAATTATGCTTCCTTAATTGGTAATTGCAGTCCTGATTATTCCTATTCTGCTCATGTTAATCACAGAAGTAGCTAAACTCCAAAGCCTTTTCTGTACTTGCCATTAAGTTTCCCTGGGTGCTTATAATTCTGAGCCTGTGTATCTGTGCACCATAATATTTTTAGTCTGTTTAAAAAGATGACTAACATGAAGGTGTTCTTAGTGCTTTCTTATGGAACTAAAATGCAAGGCGGAGCAGTGTTAAGTATTATTACCAAGAGATAGAGGGGAAGAAGGAAAAAAATAGTGTGTTCTCCTCCATACATCAGTCACAGCACTTTTTTAGGATGTTTGGAAGTTTGCTTTCAGCAGCTTGGTCTGACAATTGCTGCAGGTGACTTTTAATGCAATATCCAGCTAGCACTGGTTCCTGTAACATGCCTTTTGAAAATCCTATATGCAAATAATGGGATTTGAAATAATGAAATATAATGCAAATAATGAAATTCAATCTTTTAGAGTGTTTGCTGTGTTGGGTATGCATGTGTCCAAAATCATGTTAGAGATTGTCTTCAGCAAATTGAGAGTTTTACAATCTTCTTAATATCCTCAAACCCAGTCTTCAGTGTAGTCTATCAGGGAGAGAATATATGTCACTAGTGTGTGGGAGGAATAGTTCTGGAGTTGTAGAGGAAGAAGTGGAGAACACCCTGCTGAGTGTTGTAACTGTTTAATAAAAAGAGAGACATCATAATCACATACTTCCATTTCTACTGCTGTCAGTGTTTACTATTCAGCTCTTAAAAGGGAACATATACTTCCAGAAGAGGAATCTAGGTACTGAATCCAGGGTGGAGGAAGCCACATAAACCCCCAGAAAGACAGAAAGAAAATTCTCCACTACAGGCTTTCAATATTCTCATAAATAATTTCCTTCCTATAAAAAAAAAAAAATGTTTTTCCCTGAATCTTATTGCTCTGTGGCACATTCCTAAGTGTTTTACAGGGATCCCTAAGGACTTAAAAAATAGAGCAACAAGTGATTTTTGTGTTCTCTTGATTTTTTTAAAATGTATTTTCAAATATTTTTATCCTTCTGTACTATTTAATTGTAAAGTATATCTTGCTAAAACTATGGATAAAAAATGCATTTATAAATGAATTTCAGAAAATGGAAATGCTGAACATTTTGATGGATGTTTATCATAGAAATTATTCTGATATAACAGAGATTAATATTCTCAATACCCTTAATATTCAAAATACATACTGTCAGTCAGCAGTGGCAATTACAAAACTCTGTTAGCCATTACATCAGCGTTGTCTCTCAGAAACATCATGTTAATCTACTAATTTGGCAAAGACTGAACTCACTGAAGACACTTTCCCTTAGTGCAGAAATGAGCAGTTAATATGTTCTTTTGGCCAGGCATTTACTTGTTCAGTTCTGGCAAGAGTCTTTCTAGTTGCTCCATCTGTGAACACAGATGTGGGAAACAGACATGTTTTTTTCCCACAGCAGACTATTTAATACAGAAGGAAGCTAAAAAAGACCAGAGGGAAGAACTAAAATTAACTGTAAAATACATTTAGAATAGTCCATTTTAAGTTTCAGCTAGCTTTAAAGAAAGGTTAGAACCTCATGAAATGAACAGTTTTACGGCTATACAGTATTATACTTGTGATCCACTTTACAAGAATAAAAAATATCTGGAAACTTTTCAGCATTACATTTCAGATAATAAACTATAACCAAATTTGAGACAAAGTTTTGGGAAGAAAATGCAATGTAACATAAAAGTGCAGCTTTCACAACATTTTCTCATTGTTATCACACTGCTCCTTCAGCAAGTAGAATCAACATTTAGAATTGCACTGATTTGCATATTTTTGCAAATAATACTAATTTTTTAAATTAAAAAAGTAAATCAAGTTTAATTCTTTCTATTAATCATCACTAACAGTAGAACGTTTTAAATTTATGATGTTTGTTAGTTTTCTTAATGAAGGAATAGACAGCAGCTGAGTCTTGTCAGGCTGTTCTTTGTTGTAGAAGTGGTGATGAAATAATAGATTTCTTTTAATTATGTATTATGCATGCATTTCAAAGTGGGTAGTTGCATACCTGAAAAATCAAAGAATCACTGTAATGCCTCATTATGGGCTTCTAGTGCCATTGATATGCCTTCATGTACCATATAATGGACATTGGATTATCAGATAAGGTTAAGGATTAGGGAAGTTGCATGTCTTTCTGGAGCAACAACTGAAAGTGAGATGAAATATTTCAATGCAGCATAAGCAGCAGTTACATGTGTTTATAGGTTACTATCAAATTTCCAGTCATTGGGAATTTGACAATTGTCTTGGCTGGCCAGCCAGTAAATAAGTAATTTAATGTGGCCTGAATGCAATAAATTTAAAAGCACACATTAAAAAAATGCTTAATAGTTATTTAGATTTCTTACAAACAGGAAAAAAAAAATCTCCTTAATGCTTAATGGCTTCACAGAAATTTTCTTCTATCTATAGGTTAACCGGGAGCTTTGTACCAGACTTAATTGTGAGCATGAGCAATCAGATGTGGTTGCACCTTCAAACGGATGAAAGTGTGGGCTCAATTGGTTTCAAGGTCAACTACAAAGGTAATGATACATCACTGGAAGAAATGTAATGGTGTACCAAAAATTACGCCGATATTATGAAAGGTTTTCTTTCATGTTAGTGGAAGCAGTTCTGTCAGTTTTAAAAAAGAGGAAAATAAAAGCTAAATTGTAATAATAAAAAAAAAAAAAAAAAAAAAAAAGAAGAAAAATAAGAAAAAAGTTTTCTTAAAGGTGTCATGTTACATGAAACTGTATGCATTTTGTTTGATGTGTTGTTGCAGTGACTGAGTTTTGGCATATAACTTAGCTCTTATTTTCTGTTATTTAATATTGACAACTATTAAAATGAAATAATTCTGTGATTATTTAAAGATTAATGAGAAAAAAATATACTGCCGACATTCTTTTGAAAATTAATGTCTACATTAAAAAAAAAAACAACAACAAACCACTGCAAGTGAACAACTTGAATTACTGTTAAGTTTTGAGCCAAGACAAAGAAAAACCTAATTATGTTCTTCTTTATGGTCTCAAAGTGCATAATGCGCTATCTAAACCATCTGTTGCTATTTGATATTCTGGAAGAAAATAGTTTTTATAGAGCATGAACAGCAAAATCAAAACATGCTGAAGTACAACAGATATATACATATATATGTATTTCTGTATTATTACAGAGTTAGTTATATTTGTTATTTTTATATTACTTTGAACACAGATGTATGTCTTTCTTACAAGTAGTTAATTAACTGCATAGTGTCTGTCTAGCACCTAAACCTGATAACAGAAAGTATGATTATTCATCAGAAAATGAGAGAGGAGAGGCAAAATTTAAATCAGTGACTGTGTATTGTGTATCAGAAATGGAGCTGATGTTGCTGAGAACTGGCAGATGGAGACAATAAGCATATTGTGAATAAACCTGCACAGTCACTAGCTTTTTTTTTTTTTTTTTTTTTTTCTTGTAGTGTAAAGTAAAGCTCCATTGTTATGGTCCAGGTGCACTTGTGCACTCTGGATATTCAGATCTAGTGGACTAAGATAGTAAGATCTTAGTACTTTGCTGTATGATAGTCATTAAGACCTAGGATTCCTACATTCAGACTGTTGAAAGGGGCATGAGAATGATTTCTAATACAGCAAAACTAGAACCATATTTGAGTTGAAAAGGTTGAGTTTTAATATGAACTCTAACTTGCAGAGCTCAGGTTGTCAATTCTTTTATTTATATGATTCTTTCCTGATTAAATTAATTTTACTTGCAACAGTTTTAGTTTGCAGAAGGCAGAGGATTATTCTCTATTATATGCCATGTCTTCTTTTATTCATGAGTTACATTTATTCTTAGAAGCTATAGTTCTGCAAGAATAAAATTAATTGAATATGAATAGATAGAAGGGTACAGAAAGGGTGAACATTCACAACAACATCTTCATATAATCAACTTTGTGATTGTATGAGTAGATATTGAATCTATTTCTCTCTTGCCCTACAATGGTACTTTACATTAGTTCATTAAATAGCACTTGAATGCAGCAAGTGCAGCGAGCACTCAATGGATAAGTGCTCTGTGATGGTGGTTGTGGGAGGGGATTGCCTTTCTTTTTCCTTTTGTTTTGGGATAATTTTGTGGCATTCCCCACCACCATCTCACCTCCAGTTTGGAGTATGAGATAAATTTTTTATCTAAGTTGCCTTCACCTTGATCCCTGAGAGGATGTGTTCATTAGACATATCAGAAATTGGGAAATAGTCATAAAATATGATGGAAAGGGTATCAAGGACAAGTCAGGTTTTAAAGGGTTGCTACTTCTGTTGTTTTAAAAAATGTGTTAAGTCCTTCCTAGTAATGATGGTGGGCTCTGAAAACAGGTGCATAAATGGGTAGCATTTTGTATTAGCAGTTGTTCTGCAAGTTTTGAAGTTATGAATTGAAAGTTGAGAGAAATTCCAACCAAGTACACTGAGCATTTGCATTAGAACAGTGCATTCAGGGCTGTGATATAATACTGATAATTTACTACAGTCAAAAAATTGCAAAGAATTTTCACTTTTCAGAGAATTTTTAGAAATACTTAAGAGAATGATGATTTCTAGCAGTCATGGTCAAAGGAAATTTCAGTCTAAGTTATTTCATGAATTCTTTAGAATATATGCCTAACTTTTTTGTTCATCTCTTGACTAAATCAAGTGTATTACTTTATCTTGACCGCTTCCACCTCATAAATTCCACTATCCACTTAGATACTTAGCTAAGGCTGACACTGTATTTATTTATACATGTATTTATTATGTAAGACTTGTAAATTTCTGCTTACATGAAAGGTGCAATTGCATTAGCATTTTACATTAGATCTAACAGTTTGATTTTTGAACTGAATCTTCTGATCATCCCCACTGCCCTTGTTTTAGTTTTCATCATGGAGCAATCTTGAAAGGCACAAATTACACTTGTTTGAGGTAAGTCATAAGGTGCAATTGAATAGGATCCGGAATACCATTCCTTTGGTGCTCCAGCTACTAACAGGCATTTCTCAGGAATTTGTAAAGCTTTTTTCAAAGTAAAACCACTAAAACATAATGAAATGCATACAGATAATATGGGTATACTGTGTATTTTATTGTTTCACTTTACAGATCTGCTTATTTTGGAGTTAATTACTTGGTATTGTACTTGATAAAAGTACTTACTAACACTAAAATAATTTATTACTAAAAGATTTTGATGCCTAAATATCTGCTTCTGTGTTTCTCAGACTCAACTAACTAGAGGTAGTGGAGATATCCATTTCTCATCCCATCAAAATTCATAAAGACATTCTTAAATATAAGTGATATTTGGGTCTGATCCTGTCAGGAATTTTTAAGATTATTCCAATTTTTACATGGAATATGAGGAACAAAAGATTATGGGATTTCATCACCAGGAGGCCTTTCCCATTGTCCCCCAAAATGGTATAATTGCTTACAGTGCAAGATGGAAGGACATCTCCTTTCTGACTGGAATAGAACTGAATATGCCACAACATTCTTACTGATAGAAATAGGCAAATTGATTTTTAAATATATCTGTATTTATCAGTTTTTAACCGAGTAATTCTATTAGATTTGTGTTATTACAGGAACTAGCAGTTGACCCTCATTTATGTATCTGCCATTTCAGAGAATCTAGAAAGTTTGTGTGAAATAATAAAAGTCTTTGTTTACTTCTACATTAAGGTTTGCATATGGAGTTATTTTATGGTTTTAATAGCTGTATAACATTATAAATATGTAAATATTTAAAATAGATTTAAATATTTGTGAGACTATTTTAAAGTAAATAAATTTTCATTATTTTGAAATCTCTTTTCCAGTATCCCATAAAATAAAACTACTTAAAAAGGTAGAATAATTAATATTGGGATTAGGCAGGACAGAAATACAAGCACTGCCTTACTGTAGATAATATTTTATCCACTATAGTATAAATTGTTTTGTGTCTTTTTCGTGCTTCAAATGTATGCGTAGCATTATTAAGAATAAAAACATGGAACATTTAGAAACTGCAAGTGAATTATTTTCACATTATTATTTTAGGGATTATTTGAAAATCATTATCTTTTCTTTGGATATGAGATCATACTGTTGTGCTTGTGTAATTACCAAGTAAAACAAATAAATAATGGAATATTTTCAGATTTTCCGTATCAGAACTATAAAAATAAACCAAAAATTAATAGTTTAAACTATGTTAAACATGTTGCATGAACACTTAAGATCATTCAATATTTCAGGAAACAGTGCCATATTGTCACAGTAGCACTTCTATTCCCAAAGCCATGGTGAAGAGGAAGTAAGTATCTGGCTAAACAGTAGCAGAGAAACAATCTCCAACATACTGAAACACTGGAACTGAATAGTCTTCATTTAAAATAATAAAAAACAGCTGCACAAAATATGAGACAAACTTATAGCAGAGCCTTCAAAGAAATCCATTTTTCTGAGATAATATTTTGCAGAATTTTGAATTTATTTTGATTCATAAAAAAACTTTTATAATCAAGTAATAGAATATTATAGTGCCTGGAAAATTATATATGATAATATTAAATATGATAGCCCTCATATGCACATGTCTCCTTCTGTAATTTTGGACATGTATGAAAGATTAAACAAAGATATTCCTTATACACTCCTTCAATATAAACTGTATGACAAAATTTGTGGGATTAACAGATAATATAGCTAGTCACGTAAATTAATAGGAAAAAGGTAATGAAATCAGTAATGTAAACATAGTACAAAAAAATCCTCTATCAGCATCATGTGGGAAAGCTGAACTTCTGTTTAGGTCAACTTTGAGTCTTCTGAAGAAGACAAAACTAACCTTAGGGCAGCCTTGTTCTGTTAGGTCCTGATGTCATAATCTCAGTTTCTGTGTTGTGGCCAAATCTGAGGGAAAATTTTCTCTTTTGGTGTATCTGTTTTATTTTTCTCTGTTCTTTGAAACCTCTTAAATCGGAAGGTTCTCCTGATAGTTCTGCCTCTTATTAGGACAAAAATCTGTTTATTAATACATCAGATATACTCCATTCCAATTGCATAAGAAAAGAAAGCTAGAGAAAGTTACATTGACTGAAGTGCAATGATAGGTTTTAGTAAAGGATTATTTAAGATGCCAAGCTAGATAGCAGTGTAGGTAAAAGTGAATTTGAAGCAAAGTAGACTTGCTTATTCAATTTTCCACATTGATGATCTAATTTTAGGATATGGGATTTACACTCTGACACCCAGTATTTCAGATTTCTTCTTACTTAAAGCATGATGTTCATCTTGCTTTAAGTACTATAGCTTGTGTTCCTGAGTGCTTGGGATACTAATGCAGCCTAGGGTAGCTGTCTGGAGTTTGTGATCCATATTTCATCCTATTTTCCTAGCAGTAAGCACTGAGTTTCAGACACATCTGAGGTCTTTTGTCACAGATGGCACTGATGTATTTTTCCATGACTATCTGCTCAACAGCGATTGCTTTTCTATTTGGTGACAGAAAAATCTGAATCCATTATTAGTCCCCTAACTATGTCTAGAAACTTATCTGACTCCATTGCTAGTCCCCTAACTATGTCTAGGAACATAAATTTCAATTGTGTGAGATAAGATACATTTACCATAGCACAGACTTCAGGAAGGTCTCATTTTGACAAATTGTGAAAGTAGCTTATCTATGAAACATATGCCTTAATGTTCATTCTACCAAGAACAATATAGTTTTAATTATTGATGTTCTTATTATTGGCTAATTAAATAAACTAAACAAGAAACAACTACACTTCAGTGAGACTGTGGACATCTTCATTGTGTAATTTTGGGTTTCACAAGCCAGTTGATGTGTTTCTTTAGTTAAATACTATGTAACCTCCCTTTTGTGAAGATGGGGGCAGTGAAGTTTTGTGCTTTCTGCACATCAAAACCAGGAATTAAATCTATGACATACTTCTACTTTCTGAACTGTTCAGTTTTATAAATTTCAGTGTATATACTCTTGTGGTATTTTCACTGTTCTGATACTTTCTGTTGCCTTTCTATCTGCTCTTTTATGTGTTTCTCATCATGTGCTTCTTCTCTTTTTGTGTTTTGTGGTGCATTAACTAGACAGGATCACATAAATTGCTTAATTTGATTCTAGCCCCAATTCTGTTCCTTCTGTATCCTAACTTCATTTTGCAGAAAGAGTGGCATGCAGAGATTCACACTAATGGTGAAAATCCATGCAAATTATTTTCATCCATGTACATCTCATGATTAGTTCAAATTCTTAAATGCAAAAACTGCTTTGTATTTTTTTAAAAAATTAAACACTTATTTTTGTGCAACACTGCTAACCAACAGTTTACTAATACAGGATAAATTTCTCTGTACTGATACCATGTCCCCTGAAAGTTATTTTAAGTTTTATATTTTAAAATAATTTCTATTTCAGATATCTCTCGAATATATTGAGCAGAAGTTCATCCATTTCAGAAACTTGGGACACTTTTTTCCTTGTTAACTTAATGCCAAGATACTAATTGGTTTTGCATTTTACTCTTATGATCTTCCTGCTTTGTTGGCCACAATTCACTACTGAATTTTTCTGACCCTGCTGAGTCAGTATTATTTAAATATGCTAATAATATTTTTATCTAATTTTCGAACAATGCATTCAACATAAAATTTCCTGTTTGTAATCCCTAGCTTATAAGAATATGTGAACAGCTGTAGAGAGACATAATAAAGATTCATTTAACTGGGTACAACATAAGGAAAAGAGAGCAAGCAATTATGTAGTGATATTTCTACAAAATGTTTTCTTACTTCTTAACAGTTTGTGGCATAGATATTCCTAATCTAGTGTATTTAGTGATGGATTTTTAAATTCATGATTTCATCTTTTTTTCCTCAAATCCATAATTTTAGTATTCTAAATGTTTTATGGCAAGGACATTTTAATGAAGAAGTTATTTCCTTTTGTTCACTATAGTTTTACTAGCTTCATCTGATGCCTTTTTTTTTTTTCGTAGAAAATACAATGTATTTAATCTTCCATTTTACTGCTTACTCTGTTTTGCAGGACCTTTCTTTATTTCTTCACAGGTAATTGTCCTCATTACTGTTTTATGTAATCAAATCAAACTTGCTATCATCAGCAAGCTTTGTCATTTCACTGCTTGCCCTGTTTACCATCTTCTAATATATTGTCAGACAACAATAACTTTAACTACCCTGACATCTGCTGGACAAGTAACAGGGTAAAGCAGAAACAGTCCAGGAGGAAAGCATTGATGGCAGCTTTCTGACACAGGTACTGGAGGACCCCACAAGTCCTCCAAATGTACTGCTCAGCCTCATACTAATGAACTGGGAAGGCCTTTTTTTGGTGATATGAAGGTTGGGAACAGCCTTGGCCCTAGAGACCATGAGACTGTGAAGTTCAATATTGGGTAAAGAGGAAGCAGGGCAGCAAATAAAATTACAGCCATTGACTTCAGGAGAGATGGCCAGTCTTTTTGGGATATTTTTGGAAGAATCCCATGGAAGGCATCAAAGGGAAATGAGGTCCAAGAGAGTTGGTTCATACTCAAGGATCACTTCCAACCCTGCAAAAGAGTGATGCATCCTAACAAGTAAGAAATCAGACAGAAGGGACAAAAAGGGATCACTGACATGATCAGCCTTCAGGGTTCACTGAAACAAGCCAGAGTAAAGGAGTCTTGGAAGGAAGATTTTCCCTTGGTGAAGGAGGATTGGCTTAGATAACAGCTAAGCAAACATGACATCCACAAGTCCATGGGCTCTGGCAGGATGTTAACATGAGAGAGCTTCTGAACACCGTAGTGAGGTCACTCACAGTCACGTGGTGATCAGGAGAGGTGCCTGGGGGCTGGAAAAAAGCAAATTTCATCCTGGTTTCAAAAAGGGCCAGATGGAGGACATGGGGAGCTATTGGCCAGTCAGACTCATCTGAATCCCTGGAAAGGTGATGGAGCAGCTCATTCTGAAGGTCATCTGTATCTATATGGATGACAAGAAGTATTACATTAGGAGTATTCAGCATGGATTTGCTCAAAGTAAATCGGGTTTGACCAAACAGATTGCCTTGTACAATGAAACAGTTACCTGGATCAATGAGGGGAGGGCAGTGGAAATTGTCTCCCTTGGCTTCAGCAAGGCTTTTGATGCTGTCTCTCACAAAATCCTGATAGACAAAATATGGAAGTGTTGACTGGATGAGTGGGCAGTGAGGTGGATTGAGAACTGTTTGAATGGTGGATCCCGGAGGGTCATAACCAGTGGCACGGGGTCTGGTTTGAAGGTTTTTCACTAATGGTGCCCTCCAAGGTTCCATACTGGGCCCAGTATTGTTTAACTTATTCAACAATGGCTTGGATGAAGGGGCAGATTTTCATGGATGACACAAAGCTGGGAGGAGTGGCTGACACCCCAGAGGGCTGTCAGGTCTTCAGAAGGACCTTGATATGTTGGACAGATGGGCAGAGAACAGTTTGACATTCAACAAAGGCAAGTGCATGGTCCTGCACCTGGAGAAGAATAACTCCATGGACTAGCACAGGCTGGGGGCTGACCTGCTGGGAAACAGCTCTTTGGAGAAGGACCTGGGGGTCCTGATAGAAAACAAAGTTTCCTATTCAGCCATGGTGGGGCACATCTGGAGTGCTGTGTCCAGTTCTGGACTCCTTAGGGAAAAAGAGACAATATGGAGCTCCTGGAGGGTTCCAGTGGATGGCAAAAAAAAAAAAAAAAAAAGATGATTAAGGGACTGGGGCATCTCTCTTATGAGGGATGACTGAGGGAGCTGGGCCTGTTCAATCTTGAGAAAAGATCTTGGAGAGAGGATCTTATCCATGTCTATAAATATTTGAAAGGAGGGTGTCAGAGGATGGATCCAGGCTCCTCTTGGTGGTTCCAAGCAATAGGACAAGAAGCAATGGGCAAGAACTGATGCACAGGAAGTTCCACCTGGACATGAGAAGAACTTCTTTAATGTGCAGTGACCATGCACTGGAACAGATTGTACAAAGAGCTTTTGGAATCTCCTCCACTGGAAATATTAAAGAGCTGGAAATATTCAATATCTGGACACTCTTCTGGACAATGTGCTCTGAGATGACTCTGCTTGAACAGAGAAGTTGGAGCAGATGACTCACTGTGTTCCCTTCCAACCTTACCTATTCTGTGAAACATATTAGATACTGAATAAGTCCCTTAGTGACTTCTCTCCTCTGGCAAAACTGACCGATTACTTTTACCATCAACTAACTATATTTTAAGCAAACATGCAGAAAAAGCTTGTCATTTTATGAAAGAGTTCCTAATCTCTGTAAGAACTTTCCATTTGGGCCTCCTCAAATGCCCTTTTAGGACTGCAAATAGTATACCTAAACTGGATTTCTCTCATCCCCATGCCAGCTAATCTTGCTGGAAAGCATTAGTGGATTTATAATGCAAGACTTTGCTTTAAAAAAGCCATGATGCTTTGTGGATGTCATTTTAATCCATGTGTCAGTTGAATTTAAACTTAAATATAATTTCTACAGTCTTTTTACATCTCAGGTTTACATCTCTGTACTTTTCAGATGCCCTTTGGAACTTCTGAAAATAGAAATTGTATTTGCATCTCTGTCCTACACTACTAAAATGACCTTAAGAAATCGGATATTTCTTAAGCCTTTCAACCTGCATTTTGAGTCACAACCCAAATTCTTTTCATTGAACCATGGGTACAGAAATATTACTTAGGTTTTCTTCTATTGCTTTATGGCAGCTAGGCAAATTGGAATTTTTTGTTCTTCTTTCTGATGTTTGATTACTTGTTGTTGATAGTTTTGGGGGTTATGAGAGGGCTGTCTACAAATGATCATGTGCTGCTCCCTAGACAGTAACTTCTTCCAAAACTTTCATGCATAGCATCAGAGCAGGTTTTGTGGTGTGTTTTTTGTTTGTTTGTTTTTTTGTTTTTTGTTTGGTTTGGGGCTTTTTGTTGGGATTTGTTTGTTTTTGTTTGTTTTAGCGGTTGTTGTTCTTTTTGCTTGTTTTGTTGTTGTTACTGGGATACTAGCTTTTAATTACTAATTTCTTCCAGCAGTTTTTTTTACATTTCAATCTTCAATAGTTCATCTTCATTATTAGAAAAGTTCATGTTTGTTTTACTGCTGAAACAAGGCATTTCCTTTCTTTATCAGGATATAAGTTTTGCATTTGGGTTTGAATAAAAAGACTACTGCTGCTCTACTAGCCATTTTCTACTCTAAATCAAGAGACTGTGTGCAATTTGTTTGTGTACATGTGTATTTAAACACAAAAAAGTGTACTTTAAATCCAACAAATAGTCAAATGTTGCTATGTAATTTGTAATTTTTAAATATTAAAAATTATATACTTAATTCATAAAATTTATAGGAACAAATATAAATCAATATTCCATCAGATTTGATCTTTCATATAATAACACTTTATAACCAATAACACCTTAAGTTCTATTTCTGAATACTTAAAAGGCTTCACAGGTTACATTATAAAGAAGGTCTTAAAAATATCATGTAGTAGAGGATTAAAAAATTACAGTATTTTACGTGGCTACTAGAACTTAGCATTTCAATAAATTTTTACCACTATTTTTTTTCCCACTATATTTTACCACTATTTCTTGTAATTCTGTAATCTTTCAAAACAAATATATTGGCCTTTTAAAGTTAGCAACAAGTGGTGTCTCTAAATGTGGTTGTACCAGAATGTATTTTAGTATGGGGCTTTTTGGATGTCTTTAAAAATAATTTCTGGTGCATATTTTTGGCATTGAAAACTTTCACTTTTCTGTTAACTTTACCAAATTGGTGAAAATGTGTCTTCAGTCTAAAAGCAAGTTCTTAGAAAATGAAATTGCATGCTTTTTCTCCATTTCACCTTTCTATGTCCCAAAATATTTATTTACTGGTGTTTATTGCATATAAGCTTCTTTTTCAATACTGTGTTTTAAATCTGATTTGGCTATTGGACCAGATATCTCAGGCTGGACTAGGCCACCTTCAGAGGTCTCTTTGTACCCTAACTATTCTGATTCTGCACATGTTACTGCTATTTAATATTATCTTCTCCAAATTGATTTAAAAATGAGGTTATTTATCTTCAACAAGTCAATTTAATATTCATAATTCTAAGTAATTGTTTGGTTTAAAGGAAGGTGTCATACGACTTATGATCCATTTCTACAATTCCCCTCTTGTCAGTGGAGAGCTGGTCAGGCAAGTTTTTATTTGAAGGTGACTCCCACAACTTTTTAATTTTGTTCAATAAAATTGTAGGTCATTCTTTCTGCTTTACAATATTTAATTAAAAACATTTAGCAATCTAACCTTTTGTGATAGTGTTATCCATAAAGAAGCAGGATTTTCACTGCTCTGACCTTAGTCTTTGTGCAGTATGAATACATTACATGTGGAAAGGTCATCTTTTGCTATGTCCCTAAGTATTAGCTACTGCTTAAACCAGGACACTGGGCTAAGTGGCTGTTACTCTGATTTGTCCCCTGCAGTATTTCAGTGTGTATTTAACTGGTTTTGTTGTCTTCTGCATTAAACATATGTGTTACAAGAGAGTAACTGTTTATCTTTGATTTGGGGGCAAAAAAATATACTCAAAATGGCCTGTTTAAGTTAGAATTGTTTAGCAAGCATTTTTGAACTTTATAACTGAAAGCAAAAACACATACACAAATAATAAAGCAATTCATGCTTTTGAAAGATTTTCCTGGGCAAAGGGTAAAATTTAAAAGCCCAGTGTGATAGAATGACAGTTAGGATATCATGTAAAAAGCTCTAAAAAGTGGCAGGAATATAGAGTTCTCTCTCCATACTTTATACATTTCTTATCTCTGAGTGAATCTACCTCCTTATTTACAGTCTATGATTTTTGTGTTCTCCATCAACTAGCCATGATTCCTGACTTCAAACCTGTCTGTTTTCTCCACACATTTTACAACACTGAGAATTTACCACGCCTGATTAGTCTCCTTTTACTACACTTGAGTTTGAGTTGGTGGAGGCTCCCCTCCTGGCTGCACTGCATCAGTTTTGTTGTGTTGGTGAAAGTCTGTGTGTGGCAGTTTCTAGACATGTCAGCTTTCAAAACACTAAGATGCATTTCCTGCTATACCAGCCTGTGAAAGGGTGACAGAAGTAAGATTTCCATCTCTTTGTCTACTGAAGTAACATCATGGCATAGTAGTTTCTTAATTTCTTCATCTGCATGGAACAGACGGCTAAAAATGTATCTTGCTTGGATGAAAAAGGAAGCTAGCTATTTTCTTTTGTGTATTTCAGTATGTCTGGTAGCTGCAAGTAGGTCAGCATTACATTTAAAATATAGTCAGGACTTAAAGTGTATGTATGTATAGAGATTTTATCAAAGTGTTTCCAGATGAAACACTCAAAAGAGTAAGCATAACTGATTGAGGTGTTGCACTTCTGTAACTTGAACTTCTGGGGTTTTCCATATTGCCATGCATATGCCCTGAGAATATTCTTTTATTCTCTTCTTTTTCCTCCAAGTCAATCATTAATTTCTGCGAGTGATATTATGCTGGAAAGCAACTACATCAGTGGGTCTTTTCATCATATATTTTCATATTCTGTGAAATTTGTGTTAATTATTTATATTGTATTAGAGTAGAATATATCTTGCATTTATTGCTGGCTTTTTATTTCAGTTTGCTGTTGATTGGCATTTTCTGTAACATATTTCCAGAGAAAATGCCTAAAAGCTATAATGATTTAGATTTGCCTGACTGATGCAGTTAACCCCAGAAGGCAGCTAAATCCTACATGGCCATGTGCTCACACCCCTTGCAGAAGAGTGGAGGAGAGAATCCAAAAGAAAAAAGTGAGAAAACCCATGGTCTGAGATAAAGTTTCATAGGTAAATCAAAAGCTGCACATGCAGCAAAACAAAGCAAGGTGCTCATTTTCCTTTTCCAGCTGTCAGGCAGATGTTTATCTGCTTCCAGGAAAGAAGGACAACGTTATTCATAATGGCAACTTGGGAATGCAAACTCTGTACCTCTGAAAGTCCCTGTCTCCCTCCTTCTCTTATTGCTGAGCACGACATCAAATGGTATGGGCTGTCCCTTGGGTCACTTGGGATCAGCTGTCCCCGCTGTGTCCCCTCCTGCGTGTGCTGCCCCTCCTCACTGTTAGGTCCAGATTCTGTGCAAGCACTGATCTGCAGTAGGTAAAACATCAGTGTCTTGTCAATGCTATTTTCATTGCAAATCCAAAACAGCACCATGAGCCTCTGGGAAGAAAACTACCCCTTACCCTAGGCAAAACTATTGCATGCTTTCTTCCAAAGATGGTGCACAGATAGTGCACTAATCTTACCTTGTATTAAATTCATTAATTATTTTTTTCTGAACTGACGAGCTTGTACTTTCACAGTAATTGGTGTTACCGCCAAACTTTTGGTAAGCTTTCATAATTTTTTTTTTTTTTCGGTGCTGAAGCAACAGTTTACTAAAATCTAATTTTTTTGCCACAGAGAACAAATGTGAATTTCTGATGATGTTTTTTTTTTTTTCTATTATAGTTTTTTAAATTTTTAATTTTTAAATTAATAATTATATGAAAGACTATACAAAGATAGTTTTAACTTAAAAGAAGGCTTATTTGTGCTGATAATTAATGCTGGTCATCTGAAATATATGTTGAATGTCCCCTTTCATCATTATATTTAATGTAAGAAATGGAAAAGAAATAGAAATTTGCATTTTCCAATTAAAAATCCATAATAATTCTATTCTTTCCTCTTTTCCTTTCTTTTAGCTCTGTGTGATGTCTTTCTATGCATAATGACATATTTCTATTTAATGACATATGAAAAATGCTAGAATAACACATTGTTGATCCCCATGGTGCAAATCTGTTATTAAAGTGAGATGTATTGCATTCCTTAAAACTAAGGCAAAAATCCAATCTCTAATTTTGAGAGGATTTCTTTTTCTATGTTGCCACATCAAAAAAAAGACAATCATCCTTATCCTTGAATTCTAAATCTAGGCTTTTAATTTTTTTTTCCTTAATAAAAGTAAGAAAGTGGCATCTGTCTTTGCCTTTAGCTTTTTGTTGTTTTTTATTTAACCACTAGCAGCATGTGCAAAATGCTGAAAGATTCAATTTTATCAGAAAACAAAATATTGCACTGACCAGCCAGTGCTCCAAAGAGATGCTAAGGTGTCTAAACACTGAGTCTTTTTTTTCTCTAACCAACAACTCAAAATACATTTGTTGTTGTTGTTATTACTGCTATTACATTTCTCTGTTTTAGTACCTGGCCATATATTTTCTCATTTGTAATTAATGGATTCTCCAGATATTGTAGAAAAGTCCTTCATTTACACAAAAAGTTTGCCAGGGCCACTCTCTTCTCTCCTTTAATCTCCCCTTCTCTCCCATTCCTACTCCCTCTCTCTTTCCATCTCATTCTTCTTTCCTTTTCTTTTCTTTTATCCTCTCCCCTTCCTCTAGGCTGAAATATTTTGCATATTGAAACTCTTGCAAATCATGTAAAAAGCAAATTGCTAAGCTGAAGTAACACAAGATGAGAGTAGCTGATCTGAAATTCCTTGTAACTTTAGGAATATTCATGAAGTCTGATTGAACACCTGAGGAACTGTGACGGAGAAACCCTAGGAAGCTCCAAGGTGATATGACTAGGCAAATGTTATGGTTTTCCAGACAGTGCTTCTGATGCAGTCTCTGGTCCCATTCACTCTAAAAATACAGTGAATAATCAGGGTTAATTATATTATCTAGAATCTCTAAGTGAAAGTGAAAAAAAAAAAGTAATGGGAGGGTAAAAACCTTTTTCCCTATGCTCTCCATGCTAAATTCCTTCTATTGCTCTGTTTAACTTTGGGTATCACAAAACACCTCAGGTTGCAATAGAATGGTTAACATTTATATACTATGTAATTCTGAAAAAAATCTGGGAAACATTTTTTTTTTTCTAGCAGAAAAAATGAGGATTTTTAAATATAAACTTTACATTTTTTATGGCATTCTTCTAAAAATTATGGTTGTTTTTTTCTTGTTTTAAATTACTTATCATAATACCGATAATAACAATATTTTGTATCAATCCAGTGTCCCTTGGAGACAGTTTTCTGTGGTATAGTTTTGTCACATTGAGAACTACCAGGAAAATACCTGTTCCTTTATGATTTGTAACAACCAGAGTCCTATATTTTTTCTTTACCATGGAAAAAAAAATAGACTCCTTCAAGTGGGAACGCCTTTCAATATAAAAGAAATAAAAATGCACACACAGACATATTTTTGCACTTGAATAATCGAACATGCATGTGCAATTTCAGTTATTTTAACTACATGAAAGTACAACTGCATTGTGAAAATAAAACTGTACAAAGTTGCAATTCTTCGGTGAAAATTTTAATAATGGTGATGGAGGTAGCTAATGAAAGAAGACCACAGCTGACTTCTGAGCTAAGCTGAGTCTTGGGATGCTGTTATGAACTACTTGTAACTGGGGCTTAGGAGAGAAGCACCTGAAATTACTGTGTCTTGGTAATTTGCAATTGTTTCGAGAAACTTTGGTGATACAGAAAGGCATTTAAGGTCTTAGTTTCAATTTCTGCAGATAATAGGATTTCTTTCTTTTTAAATGGAAAGATGGTAGCAGGTTTGTGTTTGGTTTTTTATGATTAACAAATATGGAAAAACATAAAAAATCATAGGGTATAATATCAATTAAATCTACATTTTAAATTACTTGGAAAAAGACAGATATATGAGGATGTGCCTCTAAATTAACAAATCTTGATTATTGCTTTTGTTAGTCACTTAAACTTTTAAGTTGAATTGTTTGGATTGTTTGGATTGTTACAGAGACCTATTTGTGGAGAAAATGAACTTTACTAAATAGGTGTCATGACCAATATTTTAGTTAAATGGTAATTAAAGAGAGATGACAATTTTCTCTGAGTTTTAATGTAAATTACTAAACAGATACAGAAGTTAACCTGATGAAAATAATTAGATGACATGAAACAAGTGAGCTCACAAGTCAGCCTTAGAAGGTGATTTTAGTAGGCATTTAATAATATTGAAAATTAGAAATCTGTTGATGATGTTATTTAAAACTCAAGTGAATTCTTGGAAATAATAAGGGAAACAAATTGATAATATTCCAAATTTAAAGAAGGAATTTCAAAAATTTTCGCTTGGTGAAATTTTGAACTCCTTGTCCCTAAAATCATGGGGCTTGAAATTCTTCCTCTTTGAGGAGGCATTTCAGAGAGGTGGTCTGAAGGAGCTAAGATGATAAGAGCTGTGTCATCCAGACATAGCCAAAAGAAGGGATAATCAGCAACTTGCACTTCAGTGGAGTGATAAATTCAGTCCAAGCATTACCAAAAGGGAACACAATATAAAAAGAACTAAGAATTTCTTCTTTGTCTAATTCATGTTTTAAGTCTTGCATTCAGACTGTCTAATTAATACAAAGGAACTTTATTAACAATATGATAAGATGGCACATAACCTTGCTAGTAACTGCTCCTTTCCCTGGATTTAAGTTCACCTTTCCAATGTTTTTTTTTTTTTTTTTTTTTTTGTTTTTTTTTTTTTTTTTTTTTTTTTTGTGCCATCACATTAACATTTGCCTTCCACTTGCAGAGGGCAGTGAGGAGGAATGTACTACAATTTATCAGCATCCTGAGTTCAGTGCTTGGAGGAGTAGAATGATCCTAGTGAGATTCCCTTGTCCTTTGAATCTCCTTAGGCAGTTATTATTCTTCAAACAGCCAGCTTCTTTGTGTTTTGGGTTTTTCATGTTGTTGGTTTCTTTTTCTCTTCTTTTTAAATTCCTATTTACTGTTTTGAATTTGCAGAATACACTCCCACACCTTGCACCCCTATTTCCACAACCACCAAGGGCTGTTGAATATTATACAGTGTCTAGCCCCATTAGTCAGAGCTTCCCTGCACATGGCTGGCACAAAAGCTCAGACAGAATAAGTAATAGGTCACATCATTACCAAAAATCTGTTTTGCCTCCAACCAGGTAAAAGCAGCTCTGGGCAAGGCAAACACAGCCGAACACTGAACCCTGCCATGGCAGGTCAATGCTACACTTGTGGCAAGAGAAAAACTGTAAATGCTTTTAATCTAGTCTTCCAGAAGCCAGAGCTCTCTCCAGGCTATTGCCTATATGTTGCTAACAATTAGATCACATATAATTTTTAATATATGTATAAACATATAGGTGTCTCAATAGTTCTATGGAGAAAAAAATATGTTTAGAGCATTCTTTCTTCAGCCTGAGGGGATAAAAAAAAAAAATAAAAATCTCACACATGATGAGGTAGGGATTACAGAATAGCCAGACCAGTAGTAAAGGTCATTATAATTAAAGAAATTACTGTTTTTATAGACCAGATTGCAGTAAAGACATACAGATGCATAGAGAAAATGGTTGCCTTAACAACTAGAAATTTCTAAAGCAGGAAGAAATTGTGCTTGACTTTCTAAAAATAGTGAATTATATTAAAAATTTGAATTTTTTGGTAGTAGCATTGTCAGTAGTAATGATGAAGAGAAAAAGACCTTTCAGTTTAAAACTTTGGCTAAATTGAGGGGAAACAAAATGTGGCAGCCTTAACTGTGAGTGGCAAAAATGGAGTGTACTGTTGAATACAGTCACTTTTTTGTTGGTAAGACCTAGAGGCTGTCATCAATTTATTTTTTATTATGTAGAACCATGCATTTTTTAGAATTCTGTTTAGAATTCTTTGCAATTACTTAAAACAGATATGAATGTAATAGCTGTGGGTTATGCACATAGCTGCAATAAGAAATCTTATTATAAAGCCAAACTGTAAGAAATATGAAAAAAAAAAAAAAAAAAAAACAAAAAACACTAGAGCATAAGTGTTATGGCTGCTTTCTACATGACTTCTGTAGATCATATTTAGGTTAAAAAATAACTTCATAGAAACCATCAAGCACTATAGCTCTCTAAAGATACTTTGTAGAAATTTGTTTATTTGAGCATGCTCTGCCAATATTATTTTCTCCTCAAATTGGTTATTTTTTCTCCATATGCTTAACCACTTAAATGCAAGTAAGAAATAGATAAATTAAATAAAAAACAAAGCTGAAATATACATTATGTTAGTGTATTTCTAATCTGTGAAAATGTCTCATACTTGGGCAGTTGGAAGATACTATGTGTTCAGTTAATATGGCAATTACTGCTGTTAACATTTTATTTCAACCTAAAGGACACCTGTAATCTGACAGTCCAGCCATAGTCTTCATAAAATGAAGGCACAGACACAGTGTAATAAATAACATTTGGCAAATCGGTATGGTGCATTTATTCCTACTTCAGCATTGCATTAAAAAGACTAAAAGCTGCACATAACAGAATTAAAGCCCAGGGCATTGTTTTTTCTCAAAATAAAAAAGTATCTCTAAAATATTACAACCAAGAAATAAGAATAATCTGAAAGCTTCAAGGCACCTTTTCTACAACTTTTTAGAAACCAAATCATCTAGTGTGACATATGTACTGTAATATACGGTATGCCAAGTCAATTAAATTGTTAATTGTCTGCTTTTAAGAAAAACAGATGGTGGGTCAATTTTTTTTCACTTTCAGCAATTTTAGGGCCCAGACCTATTGGTGATATGCACATATTACCCAGCAGGGAGTTGAAAAAAGATTGTCAATGCCTTTTTCAAACTGTTTGCTTTTCTTCCCCACTTCCACCCTTGTTTTAATGAGTATTTAAAACAGGTTTTATTTCATGGGTTTTTCTACAAGTATTATGGTTTTTTTTTCTTGTTAGTCTTTCCAAAATGGAGCTGTAGGTTAAAAATAATAATATAAGAATGTTGAGTAGTGATTGCAGGTTTCCTAGTTTTGATCTCTTCAACTTCAATTAAGGATTATAAAATTAATTGGCTTTAACATGACCTTATTACCCAGCTGTCTAGTCCTGGAAATATTTTCCCCATGATTTCTATATTTTATTTAGTTCTTTTAAAGTGTCTTTTGCAATAATTTTACAATAACTATATTTAGGGTATCTGTCCAGACATGTGAATCATAATTAAAATCATTACATTTGTGGCGTGTTCTCAATTTTTAAGAGTTTTGTTCTCCTGTTCTCTAAGTAGTAACTAGCTATTACCTTCCATGCCAGGACAACATTTTCTTAGAATAGAATCATCAAGGTTGGAAGTCACATTCAAGATCATCCAATCCAACTGCTCACTCAGCACAACCATTGCAAACTCTAAACTACCAAACCAGATCATCCAGCACCAGATCCAGACACCTCTTAACTATGGTGACTCCAGCACTTGCTTGGGCAACCTATTGCAATACCTGACAACCCTAACAGTGACTTTTTTTTAATTCTAATAGTTAATCTGAATCTCCCCTATCTCATCTTAAGACCATTTCCTCTGGTCCTGTCACTGCACAGCAGAAGAGACTGGCCCCCACCTCACCCTCCTTTCAGGTACTTGCAGAGAGCAATGAGGTCCCATCTGAGCATCCTCTTCTTGAGATTAAACACAAACAGCTCCCTCAGCCATTCCTGCTAAGACATATTTCCTAGAACTTACACAAGTCCTGTTGCCTTTTTCTGGACACACTTCAGCACCTCATTATCCTTTTTAAAGTGAGTGGCCCAGAGCTGAATGCAGTACTTGAAGTGAGGCATCACCAATGCTGAGTACAGTTCTTCCTGGGGATGCCCTCCTTTTTCATAGGTATGTCTGCTAAAGCAGAACTGTCTCTTAGCTAAATTCTGGAGTAAATACTTCCATTTATATATTAGTCTAATAAGAAGTGAAAGTGATAAAATATTATATTCTGTTAGTGTGAGGCTTTGTGCAGGTAATTTATGGACAGCCAGCAAAAAACTAGTTTATTCCTTTTGTCTCTGTGGTTAGCAAGCCAGAACTAACCTGACCAAAAGGATCACCATTCCAGTCTTTTTCAGTGACTGTAAGCTTCCTGTTTCCAGTGAGACCAATACTACTGAAAAAAACCTAACACATCACCTTTATTTTAAAATATCATGGTTTACCTATACTTCTCATTCAGCAAGTGAAGGAGGGAGATGAGCAAGGGAAGCACAGACTTAGATAGTAATTTAAGAGGAAAAGAAACATAAAAATTTAGGTTTTGCCCAAATTGGGCTATTCCTAAGACATTTGGAGAGACAAACTTAATGTTACCTAAGATACTTTTGTTTCAATTGAATTCTGGTTGTCTTTACACACATGGATGATTTTGCTATCTCTAGTTTTCAATCTTTAATGCTGTCAAAATTAATGTATTTAAATCTACTATTTCTGTGCTAAAGGATGTACTTATTGTCATCTATGATGTGCGTCTGTTTACAAAAACTTTCATTTTCACACTTTTTCTATTAGTTAAGATATTTCTGAAAAGCCACATTTATTTTACAATAATAGGGAAGATTTCTTGTTGTTTGCTGACACAGTAGTTCTATTTTTTTTTTTTCTGGAGCATTTCAAGTAACATTCTTGCCAGACTTAAATGCTCCCTTTATAAAATTTTCATCATTCTAGAGTATGGTTGAACCCTAGACTGATTTCCTGGGGGGAAGTAAAGAAGATTTTGGTACTGTGGAGATTTTGGTACTGTATTGTGACCCAAGCTGATAGTGATGATGAATCATAGCAACATAGCGTGATCTGGGCCCAGTGCAGCTGCAATTTCATGTTACTCCTTTCCCTCTTCCACCATTACTGAACTACCAGTAATATACTTGAAGTACTTAAGAAATGAATGTGATTCAATAATGATAGCTTTTGTTGCCACAGAAGCCTCTTTTAATGAACAATATGCTTAATGTATTTCTAGTATAAATTTACTTTGTATCAAAGTTTCTTTTGTTCAGTGAAATGCATATAAACATATAGTTTTCATATGAGATAAGAGCTTCAGCCACTTGACTAAGGGGTAAAATGAGGTAGCTGTTTTGTTGGGTTTTTCTTAGCTCCTTTTCAGCTTCTTATGGCAACTTGTCTTCAGAATTTTTCTGTGAAAGGAAATATTTAGTGGCAAATATTAAGTTTTAGAGAAATAATGAATGCTTTATTTAAGACCTAATTTCAAATTCCTATAATTTCATTAAAATGAGTTGGTAGAAAGTGAGGATCAGTGTAAAAGAAAATTATCTCCTCCTAAAGTAATGGAGTTGGTGTGGACAAATTCAGATCTTGAGCAGTTTCATGGAACTGTCTGTTGAGAAGCAGAGGTGGCACCCCAGATTAAAGAACAGCATCTCAAAATCATAATATGGATATGGAATGGAAAATGTAAGAGAAAGATGAAATATCAGTAAAAGACACATCACAAAGCACTTTGTGCACAGAAGTGTTCCAAGTCCAGCTATCTTGCAGAACTGAAATTTACTGGGTATTTTTTGTGTAATAATTAAGTGTGGGTAACATTCCATTAGATCTCTTCTGAAAGGATCCAAGAATAAATGTCACTCCTTAAAGTTCTAATTTTTCATTATTTCTAGTGCTATTTAATTTTTACTACTTTCCAACTTTTAAGCACCACTTACACCACTACTTTCAGTAGCAGAAGTGAGCAAATTATTGATTAAGTGAAGATGTATTTTTCTTGCTAAAGGGTTCCAAATCTTGTTGGAGATTCCATTGTCACTGTCAGACATTTCAAGTGAAAGTTTGGCCTGTTCAATACTGCCATCATGAGTTTGCATTTAATACTTGCATTTATGAAATTAAATAAATTTGTAGGAATATGATTATTTCACCTAGACTTGCTGAAACTGCTTTTCAGTAATTGGCATCTGTTAGAATGTATCTGATTTATACATTTCTCTAATACCTATCAGTCTTTAAATAGGCAAAACAGCTTCCAGCTGTAGAACACAAAGAGTCACAGATTTGATTCCTTTCTCTCCATAGAGGTTTCCTGCAACAAAGGGTATTTCTTATTTCTTTTGCCAGCTTCATTAAAACACTTGTCTTCACAAAGGGAATGGAATTATGTCTTGCAGAATTTGTAAGTGACATTGAGGACCAATTTATGTTAATATTATGTCTTCTCTCAGTCTTTCATTTTCTATTTCTTGAGTTAATTTTCAGGTTTCCATTAGATGACAGTGGTCATATACATGGTTTATTCTTAGTCTCTAAATCCACAGCAAGCCCAGTTTACATTCTTGAATCAGTGAATGTAATTCAATGAGACTTAGGAATCCACATTTAACTTCTATATCTAGAAATTACAGGGAGTTGTCACTAATAAAACTAATTTTAATAGAACGTTTTAAAGTGTAACTTAAATACAATACTCAATCCTTTATATTTTCTGGCTGGTTTTAAATCTGTTATTTTGGTTGTGTGCATGTGTTTCAAATCACTAGAAACAGTAGGCACTTAAAGGAATTCCAAGGGATGCAAGGCAGTCTAAATTATCTGAATTTAAATATCTTCCTTTGTAGTCATGAGGGAAGTAGTTTTGTTTGTAAGTTGAAGAGGAACACATGCTATTTGTTGGAATTCATTATTTTATGTGCTTTTCCCTACTTTGAGGTCATTGTCTGTTTTAAAGTTCCTTGTCATGACTCCATGTCTCCATATATTCATAATGATCTGACCTTGAAATTGAAGGAATGATGTAGAGACAATTATGTCACACACTGGTGTTTTTCCTTGATCCTTACTGTAGGTCCAAATTATTTTTTGTTCTGTGGTAGCTCAAAAATTAGGTACAAAATTTTCATTTAATTTCTCTTTTGAAAAATGCATGATCCATGATTTTGCAGTTCTAGCAAATGAAGAAGATTTGCAGGCTGCATAATTTCCAAAATACCTCACACGTCCTTCTTAAAAAGTGATCTAATTAATCTACTTAACTTCCATGGAAACATGGAAAGTTAAAAACTGTGGTGGCTCTCTGGCAGGTTTTAGTCATGGTAACAGTCTTGCCTGCCCACATTTATGGCAAAACTGGGATTCTCTGAAATAAAATTAATAACTGGATTCTGCTTTTCATTGAAAAGCAACAATTGCTTTATTTTTAGTCAGTCTGTGTTCAAATGATGGTCCATGAGGGAGATTCTGTCCTATTTTAGTAAACTTTTTATAGATGACTGAAGAGACTGTATATACTACATTATGCACAATAATAAATATCACATTCATTTAAAAAATCCTGACAGCACAAGTAGAAGTTACAATAAGTATTCTGGCAGTAGTTTTGGTACTTACTTTCTCCCCATAAACTACTGTTATGATCCAATTAGTGAGAGATGCCTCTGCCCAAATTAAGATGCAGATGAGACCAAATGCTGAAGTCAAAAAAACAGAAAATAGTTACACCCATGGATCCAGCAGCATCCTTTCTTCACCCTGGGCTTCTCTGTGGTGGGGTTCCCAGAGCTGTTCTTCTGGGAGTACCACCTTTATACAGTCCAAGTTCCAGGTATCCATGGGGTGCAGATGCTCTCCCTAATTTAGGGCAATACATGCACCTGAGATTAGCTCACTTGGTGCTAGTAATGCCAAGGTTGTGGATTCAATCCCTGTACCTGCCTTCACTTTAGAGTTGGAGTCGATGATGCTCCTGGCCCCTTTCAACTCAGCATATTCTGTGATTCTCAGTATACACCGTTGATTTGTTTCCCACAATTTGCCACAGTAGGAATTTTTGCCTGGATACATTAACCAGGATGTACTAACTAGATTGTACCACTGTCAGGCCTGGAATAAGCATCTTCCCTTTGCAAATTTCTCCCTTCTGTGCTCATTGCAAGTTCCTGCTGTGGTGGCTTATTTTATGGCAAGTTCCTTCTGTGGCCTTCACAGTGTTTTGAGAGAGGCAGCTGTGCTCTTTAAGTCCCTAGAACCATTAAAAAGAGCAATATCTTAATTAGTAATATCCTACCACATAACAAAAACACGAGTACAAAATCTAAGCAGACCTTATCTGATAACTTCTCATGTTTTTCTGATCTTTATAATCTTTATTGCTTAGTTTTGATAAAAATATTTGAATAGTCTTGACAATAAAAAAAAGCATATAGAAACCCCAAAAACGGATTTTTTTTTTTTTTTTTTTAATGAGGCCTTAACTAGATGAGTGACTAATACCTAACCTAAGCATATACTAACCTAATCGAATAACAATGTTTATCTTCATTAGATAACTGTCACAAAAAAAAGAGTTGTTTTTTTAACCTAAGTGAGATTAACGGTATGCTCCTTCTCTTAAAATTTACACATTTTAGATTTGTTTTTGATATAGAATTGAGTATTCCTTTCATGATTTAAAAAATCTTATTTCTGTTGAGAAATTTAAATTCAAATGTAATTAATATTTTAAATTCTGAGTCCATAATTACAGCTTTGAGGTATTTAAAGTGACCTCTTCATTTTAGTAAAGAGATAACTCATATACCCAGTACTATTTTATAAATCAGAGTTGTTTCTGTAGAAGGAGAAAGCATGAATCTGAAACCTGTTTATTCTTTTGAGACTTCTATGTTATTTTGGCACCTGAATGGGTGATGTTTGAGAAATGCACCAGCATAGGTCACAGTGATCCTTTTCCACTGTGCTGAAATTAGCATTTCTCCACAACCTGTTTATCATTAGGCCTCTGATTCAGTCTGTGCTGCAGTAGTTTATTTTCAAAAACTACTAGCGAAACATAGGATAGTAGAGGTGAAAACTTTATTTAAACAATATATGATGTTTCTGTCTTTAGCTTAATTTACTTATGGAGTGAATTGAATTTAAAAAAAACCTGTGGGATGGATTTAACACAGGATAGACTTTTTGCAAAGTCAATTTTTCAAAAATTAACAAGTGTCAGTACGTAAGTTACTCATGAAAGCATAATTCAGCCTCTGTGCACAAATTCATTAGCATAGTCTTTAATTACACAGTCACACAGTATTTCCCTTAGGCTCCCTGCCTCCTTCATTGCATTGGATGAATGGTGTCTTGAGTATGTGGCAGCTGTTTAATATTTTTAAGTTCATCATTCAAGTGTAGGTCTTTGCCTTATTTACTGCACACTCTTTTGAAGCCTGAAATAAGTACACAATTATTCTCTATAGATCTTATTTTCTAATTATAACAATGATTATAATAATTGTAGTTGTAAAATTTGCAATATTTTATCTATACTTCAAGAGAAAAAAGATAATTATTATCCTAGAGTTATAGTTGGAGAAAATGAGATAAGAATAAATCAGAAATAGTGGAAAAAACTACGGTTATAACTTCTTATTGTCTGATGCACAATTCAGGCTTTATTGCTGCTAACCAAACTGCAATATTAGGCGATGCTTTTTGTCTCTCATGTACTTTCCTGGTATTTTTTTTATTGTTCAGGCACCAGGATCTCAACTTAGACATTACAAAAATTAAATTCACACGAGAGATGGCCAAATGTTAAAATTGTGTTTTTTCATTCTCTCCAGGCTTATACATTAATTGTTATCATCCATTTAATGGTTTTAACACTTATATCACATCACAGCATCCAACTTAGATTCTTCTCATCACATTTTTAACTGCAACAGTGTGCTTTTGTCTCCAGGTGTCTAGAAAGACATTTTACTTGTTACTTTCTCTTCTCTGTAGACAATATCCCAAGAATTTTCATCTCAAGCTGATTCAAAGGCACAGTCTAACTTTTTTAACAAGAGTAACTGGAATAAATAAAACTGTGCTCATCCATAACACTAGTATTTAAGCAATCACTATAAATAAATTTATTCCATCCACATTTTGCCTACAATAATATTTTATGTCTTTTTTTTCTTTTATTTTTTTTTTCTTTTTTCTTGTTTTATAGATTTAATACCTAACTGTCAATATACTGATCTGCCTGCCTATCAGTAACCTTTAGGGACAAAGGTATTCTGCTTTCTTTATATTGCAAAGAAACTAACTAACGGGTATCTGTTAGTTTGCCTATATGCTTATTTCTCAGGCTAAGCTTATAGTTACATAATCAAGGAGTAACACATTGTCCTAAAAGGTCCTGATAGCTCCTCCCAATTTAGTTGTCCTTCAGGTGTTTTTCAATAGCTCCCAGGACAATCTTCTCCGTAGTTTTACCAGGTGTTGAAGTGAGAGTAGCTTTCAGGGTCTTCCTTCTTGCCTTTCTTGAAAACTGGGATGCATTATCCAGCTCCCAGTCAACTGGTACCTCTCCAGATTCCTAAGCAGATTCAGAAATCACTTAGAGAACTTTCCCCATGACATCAGTCAGTTCTTTGAGTGTTCTCAGATTAATCCTACCAGCATCAGAGAATTACAGGGATCCAGACGGAGCAGCAGATCCCACACAAGTTTGGAGTTTCCTGGGAGTTTATCCTAGCCACAAACAAGTCCCTCCAGCTCAGAGCAATGGGAAACCCATAGCCCATCATCAGTGTTTAAGGCTGAAGCAAAGAAAATATTGACCATCCCTGCCTTGTCTATATCCTTGTTCTTCAGGTGATCATCCTCATGCTGTAATAGGGTGATGATATTTTACGCTGCCTTTTGCTACTGATGCATTTTAAGAAGCTCTTTTAACTATCCCACATAGTTCTGGCCAGATTCAATTCTAATTGAGCTCTGGCAACATGAATTTTCTCCCTGCAGTGGCAAGTGTTCCTGCATTTCTGTATTCCTCCTATGTCATCTGACCTTGCTTTCAGTGGCAATACACTTTATTTTTTTCACCTTAACCTCAGAAGATCCCTGTTCAATCAATTCAGCCCTCTGCCTTGCCTGCTTGATATTTTTGACTTGTCTGCTCCTGTACACTACAGAGATGGCATTTAAAAAGTGACCAGCACTGATGAATCTCAACAGCTTAAAAAAATGTCTGCTTTTCTTATGTCCAGGGATGAAGTTTTCCTGACAGTTTTCCTTCTGTCACAAGAGATTATAAACCCAACTGCTTTATTGTTCCTACAGCCAATATGGTCATCAATCACAACTTCATCCATGAGCCTGTTATGATCCCACTCCTGACTCCAAAATAATGTTAGGATAAGATTATTAAGAGATGCCTCTGTCAGAATTAAGATGTGGACAAGACCATGTGCAATGTCAGTACAGATTTTATTTAACAGCAAATGTGAGGTAGTGAGATAGACAGGAAGAGAAGAAAGGAAGAGAGAAGAGAGGGAAAGGAAGGGGGAGGGGGAAGGGGAGGGGAGCGGAGGACAGAGTAGGGGGGAGGGAGGGGAGGAGAAGTGAGACAGGGGAAGGGGAGAAGAGAGGTAGGGAGTGTGTTAACAGAAGATACCACCTGGGCTCCTGCAGCATCTCATCAGCCCTTCTTCAGGTCTTCTCAGTGGGGAGGGGGGAAGAAAGGAGAGACACTTTTATACAGTCTGTGTCCTGGGTATTCACAGTGTCTAAATGCTGTTCCCACAGCTTGGGCTGGCATGTGTATAAAGCTTGCTTCCTTTCTTACAGTTTGCCATGATAGGAATCTGCCTCCCCAGGCCTGGCATCTTCCTGTTGTTGCCATCTGTGCTTTTCCCACAGTCTGCACAGTAGAATTTTGTCCCTTGTGCTAATTCAAAAACATTCACCTCTGCCAGGTCTGGTGTTAAGATCTTCCTGTTTGCTGTCTGTGCTAAAGTTCTTGTGTGGTGGCTTTTCCTAAATCTTTACAGACCCCTCCCCTCTCTGTAAAGAAGCAACAAATCAAAGAGAACACCTTTCTTGGTCATCTTCTTTAGTATCTGTATCAAGAAGTTATCAACCAGGTGTTCTAGGAATCTTCTGGACCTATTTTCATCAGGTGTGGAGTGTTCTCAGTTAACACCTGGCAAGTTGAAGTCCCCAGCTTCAGTTTGGTTGGAGAGAGAGCCTTGATGCTGTATCAGGACCTCTTAGCAGTAGCTAAAATGCTGGTGTGTCATCAACATGTTCTAGCTAACAGTGCAAAGCACAGCCCTATGAGACTGCTGTGGGGAAGGGTGACTCTGTTCCAGCCCTACCAATGCACTTTACACTGCTTACTGTTGGTGTAGACAGTCTGTCTGCACTGTTTCCTCCTGAGATTTTTCCATGTCAAAACTGGGATTAGTTTATTCTGCTGCGCTAGAAAACAGCTTGTCCTCAAGTTACATTCTTAGACAATTCTCTTTGGACTGTGTGCACCAAAGTGATAGCTAAGAGTGGACTTAATTCCTTCCTAGAAGAGAAATATACAGGAAAAAGTTTCATTGTTCTGAAAAGTGTGAGCTCATAGGAGAAGGAAATCATTTTCTGATGCTTATCTCCATAATAAAAACCAAACCATACTGCTGCTGATTATTAATCACTGCAGGTGAAATCATGCAACACTTTTTTTTTTTTTTTTTTTTGTAGCACTTAGTGAATATTACAGAAACCCAGCCTAAAACTTGCTTGACCACCTTTGTATTATTTTAGGATAAAGTATATGACTATGTTTATTTTACTTTGTGGTATGGGCATCTGCATAAATATTTTATCACAACATTCATGCCTTTAGCTTAGTGTTTACGTAAGGTCACTCTGCAAACCTTCAGCAGCCTAACTCCACTGTGACTTAAGTTTTAAGGTTAGAAATAAATATTATTCACCTTTATTATTATTAGGTACATTTTGAAAATAATTTCTAACTTTAAAATATTTCTTGACTTACTAATTTGTTCTGGTGGAGGAAGAGATCCCTGTGTGTTAACAAGAAGCCTATGACCCTATAGAGCACCAGTTGTAGTGAATGTCTTTCAAGACATTTTCTCTGGTTTTAGTTTTGTAAGCTTTCTTTCAAATATCTTGTGTGGTTTTCAGTCTCTCCATTTGCTTAAGAGTAGCATAGTGACATTTTTTTCAGGAACAACTCTTATTTTCAGGAAACTGTCCAGTACTAATGAGGTGATATTTGAATCTTTGTAACTATGGGCTCTTTTGAATATAATACTTGGAAGAGTAGAACTATAGCATCGCAGATGATGTAGTGACAGAAATACTACTTCTGACCATTTATGGCAGGGCAATAATCAAGTGTTTAATGATAAAATTTTCCTTACAATGCCAGTTAAAAGCTTTCCCTAAATTCGAGAGTGTAAAGGAGCAGATCGTAAAAGCAGTGCAGGCTCTAGGTGTCACGTGAAATTGGGAAGTAAACAGCAATTTTTATCAGCTTCAGGTTGAACATTGAGTTCTGACAATGAGAATAATTGCTGCATAATTGCTGTTGTGTTCTAAGAGTTTGTTGATTTGCCGAGGCCCAGGTGTATTTTATTTGCTTGCATTTCACTTGGAATAATAAATCTATAATTATTTCCATCTACTTTGTGGGGAAAACTCATGCTGTACTGTTATGTCATGTAGTGTTACAGCAGAATTGTTTCAGATTTTTAGGCTACCTTGCCAGGAAATCATGCTCTTTGTCTTAAGTCAGAAACAGCAAACAAGAAGTTATAGTTGCTCTCTTGACTCATATTTATCATTACTTAAAATCAATGAAATTTCTGAGAAAGATGACAGATTTCTAAGTGCTTAACTTCACTCTTTTCACTTCATCATCTGTATTATATTTTCACAAGTAAATGAAAATGGTAATAGGTTTATGGCCATCAGGCTATTCACGTTGTCATTTGCTTGAATCCTTTCATGTCAGCTATAAAGTGATGTATGCACAATTCGAATAAACATCATTGCATCTTCAAATGCTTTGACATACCCCTTTAAATACAAGTTTTTTTATATTATTATAAAATGGTTTGGCTTGGAAAAGACCTTAAAGATCTTTTAGTTCTTTCTTCCACTATAAGCAGGGATGCCACCTACTAGATCAGCTTTCTCAGGGCACCATTCAAAATGTTCTTGAACTCTTCCAGGGACTGGCCATCCACAACTTCTCTGGGCAACCTGTTCCAGTGACTCACAGTAAAGAATTTCTTCCCAATATCTGATCTAGATCTCTCATCTTGCAATCTAAGGCTATTTCTCCTTGTCCTTTCAGCACATGCCCTTGTAAAAAGTCCCTCTTCAACTTCCGTGTAGATACTGGAAGACTGCTATAAGGTTTTCCTTCTCTAGGAGAAACAACCTCAGCTTTTTCATCCTGTCTTCATAGGAGAGGTGCTCCAGCTCTCTCATCACCCTAATGGCCCTCCTCTGGACTTGCTCCAACAGGTTCATTCCTATGCTGTGTACTCCAGTAGAGTAGAGTAGAGGAGCAGAATCACCTTCCTTCACCTGCTGATCATATTCCTTTTGATGCAGCCCAGGATAGCGTTGGTCTTCTGGGTTGTGTTGTGTGTATCAACAAACAGCTTAAGTCTTCCTCAGACCTGCTCTTAATCCATTCTCTGCCCAGCCTACTGGTTACCTTGGCCAAGATGCAAGACCTTGCACTTGACCTTGTTGAACTCTGTGAGGTTTGCACAGGCTCAACTCCCAAGAGTGTTAGATGCCACTGAATGACATCTCTTCTCCCCAGCATGGCAACTGCACCACACAGCTTGGTGGTGCTTGCAAACTTGCTACAGATGCCCTCATTCCTGCTGTCCATTCATGTTAAACAGTGCTGGCCTCAATAACCGACCCTGAGGAGCACCACTCACACCTGATAATCAGCACTGCTGTGCAGCACTAGGGCAGATAAAAGCTGTATCTAGTAAGAAATATGAGCATGTGCAGGGTTTGTACCACAGGACAGTAAGCTATTATTTGACTCTGTCTTCTAACTATTATGTGATACTGTACTTTACATACATCGATAAGATTCCTGAAAAATATTTCCTGAATTGCACAAACTGAATTTTCCCTTTCTCATCAGATTTAATGGAAAGGCCTTTAACAGACTGAAAAATGAGGTCATTAGACCTAAAACAAAGACTTTGTGTTGTGTATCAAGAAAAAATTAAATGTTAATGAACTATTATAATTTGTTTTGAATCAGTCTGGATCAGTCCTTTAGTTTTCTGTGATCCTATTTTCTCTTATATTTCAGTTTCTATAAATAATATTACTATTTATATTCCAGGTTGTATAAGCTGTCAGTAAGGTACAGTACTGCAAGGAGGTGGACATGAGAAGGAAAAAACAGGAAGAAGAAATGAGGTGCTTCTATATTTTTTACATGGTTCTGTGCAGCATCCTGTAGTTGATCTAAAACTTATAGTTTAGAAAAACATTAAACCATCCATTAAGTATGTTTATAATTCAGAAGCCACAGATTTAGTTTCAGTCATTATTGATTCTTATCTTTAAATTTTGATATTAAATTGGATGCACATGCAATTTGGAATGCTACACTTTCCTCTCATGCTCTTTAGATATTTCTTTGTCTTTTTTTTCATGTATAAATATGCACTTAAAGCAGCACATGCAACTTATAGATAAATTTATTTCAATACATGGACTGAAAAATTTACTTTCATCATCACATTGACATTTTTCCAATATTTTAATACTGCAGATTGAACACACAGTCACAGTAGTAATCTTCCTGGTGTAGTGGGTAAATTCCTCTCTAAATTTTAGTTATTCTTCTCCCATTCATATGCAAAAAACTATTTTCTATAATTTGTATATTTTAACCATAATTGAGAGTGAAAAAATAAAACATACTACTATCAAAACCAATTCATTATTTTGAGGTTGAAGCATCTTTTCCTAAGTAAGATAAGAATTAGTTTATTTATTCTTTACCATTTTGAAACTCCTGAACTTTAGGTGGTTTGGGGGCTGAAATTATCTATACTCAGTGGCTATCTCACTTGAAGTGCTTATGAGCAAATTCAAGCAAAACACTTAGCAGCTTTGAAGACCATGATTTCAGTAAAATGCATTCCATTGAGGCTAGTAAAAAACAAAACCAAAACCAAACAACCTTTTTTGATAAATTCTTTCTTGCACGTTGAATCGGTGACTTGAAATTTGGCAAGGGGATATCTAACCAGATTCAGTTGGTAAAATTCTGATTTGCATAGGCTTACTCACTTGTTTAAGAGGATTTAGCTTACAAAAACTGAAATCCACAAGAGCTTAGTTCGAGCTACAGTCTTATCAAAGCTTCTAGCAATGTTTATCTCTCTTATTACTTTCTTTATTCCAGGGTAGGGGGTTGAGAACATTCTATTTCTAACTTGGAAAAAGTCTGCATTTGACAGCTAGGTTTAGATGAAATTTATATGCATCTCTATGCTGAATAACCGTGGCTGACTGCAGTATGTCCCCAAAGCTGCTCCCACTCCCCCTCCTCAGCAGAACCAGGAGGAAAATAAGAGGAAAAAACTCATGGGTTGAGATTAAAATGGGAGATATCTTGCCAATTACTGTCAAAGACAAACAGACTAAACTGAAGGAAGTTTAATTTGATTTATTGCCAAATAAAAACAAAGTAGGATAGTGCAAAGTGAAAACAGAACTAAAAAAAATTCCCCCTCTTTTTCCCAGACTCTAATGCTTTATTACCATCTCTTCTGATTTTTCCTTCACCTCCACCTGATCCAGGTGAATGGGGAATGAGATTTGTGATCAGTTCATAACACTTGGTCTTTCCCATTCCTTCCTCCTCATGCTCTCCCTTGATTCAGTGAGGAGTCCTTCTCATCATCTGTAGTTCTTTTAGAGCTGCTCTAGCATGTGTCCTTTCTATGGGGTGTGCTCCTTCAGGAATGGACTGCTCCACTAGTTGCAGATCCCTTCAGGGATTTCCCACTTGCTGCAATGTGGGGTCATCCATAGGCTCTGGCAGAGACCTCCATGAGCTACAGACAGTCAGCCTGCTTCCCTGTGGTCCTCACCATGGGCTGCAGGGAATGTCTGCTCTGACACCTGGAGCACCTCTTCTCCTTCCTTCTCTGACCTTCATGTTTGCAGGGCTGTTTCTCACATATTTTTATTGATCTTCTGTCACAGTTGCTTTGCAGCATTTTTTTACTCTTCCTTAAATTTGTTATCACAAGGGCACCACCATTGTTTCTGATGGGTTCAAAACTTTGACCAGTAAGTCCTTTTTGGAGCTAGCTCTGTCCAATAGGGAGTAGCCTCTTCTCACAGAGGTCATTTCTGCAGATCCCTGACTACCAAAACCTTCTAAGCCCAGTACAAATACATTAAATTACTTCTTGAGCAAGCCCTGCTTTGTGTTCACAGATCTGGGAGCTGTTTTATGTGTGTGTGTGTGTGTGTGTGTGTGTGTGTGTGTGTTTGGCAGAGAACAGTATTTGTTCTGTGTTTTGGGATTGGGGTTTGTTGGATATTTGGTTTCAGTCTGTGGTAGATTCCTTTTGGATAGATATAGTTGTCTTGTCTCAGAAGGGAATAAGTGATCAAACTAGAAAGAAACAGGTTGAAGCATCGTGGCCAGAAGCTTGGGAAAGAAAACAAGCCACATAAATAAGTCTTGTTAACTGTTTTTCTAGAGATTTTCCTTTTTGCTGTGTTCTGTGAATTTCTGAGAAAGGCAAAAGCAAGCTGGAACTAACAGTCTTACATCCCAACTACATGTTTAGCTCGACAAAACTGAAAAAGTTTAAGTGACAATAAAGTTGCTACCAAATTAATACTTTGGTGGTGTTGCATAGTCACATGTATATTCATCATGTGATACAAGGAACCATTATTAAAGGTATCAGAGGATAAATTTATTGATTGCCATTAAAGGAGAGTTGCAGAGCTGGTGCAGGTTGCCTTGATCAACAGATTTGAAAGGTTAAACAGATAATATACTAGCTGCAAATAGATTCACTATTTTTGCAGACCAACTCTGTATGTAATAAGAGATACATTCTTGATGATATCTTCAACAGTCTTGGGTTTGGACTTCTAACATTTACCATTAAAGAGGAAAAAGAAGAAAACTATGTATAGCAAAAGGATCAAAATTATCTGTACAATGCTGACTCCCATAGTGCCAGAAAAACATCCCTTGAATTAGTTCATTTTCATTTATATGTTCTTCAAAAGCATACTGACAATTGGAGATGAAGCCATTTAGTCCAATGAAACATTTTATTTTCCTAAAGATTTTCTAAAGAGGAGTGAAAGTCCTTAGTCAAATCATCAGTGACACAAATGAGATTCCTGTTAGTCATAATATTAAAACAGGCTATTGCATATTCTAATCATAACCTAGAATACTTTGTAAACATCAAAGGACCATATTCTCTACAGCTCAGTTTCTTTATGATGATTAACAATATGCTTAGATTTTATTTCGTCTCTAGAAGAAAACCAGTCAGTCTTGTTTTAAAATGATAAAGGCCCCACCACTTAAATAAAGATGATTCAGGCACAAAAATTATAGAATCTGTGTAACTACTAATAAATGAATTTTAGTCTTAATGCTACCTTGAAAATTATTTCAGACATTTCTGCATATGGGGACTAGCCATTCACATTGGTTTTTTCCTTTTGACAGGTCAAGCAGTAACCACTAGTCTGAGGGATATTCCATGTATTTGCATTGAAACTGTTCATGTAAAGGATTGCAGACTTAGATAAAATTTCTTAGTATTATTTTTCCATTTATTCTTCCTTGAGAGTACCAAGTATCTATAGTCCCATAAGGAAAGCTAATAACGTAGTTGCCTGCTATTAAAAGTTATATTAAGGGAGAACTGCTGAAATTCATATATGTTTTTTTCTCTTTAACAAAACTACTTTTTTTTTAGGTTTAACTGTGATATAACACTCCAGAATGTCAAACTACATTTTAAGTTTTAAGTCTAAAAAGTTGCATGAAACTTTCTTCAAATTATTCAGCGATCCATCTTTGGTCCAGCTAAAGTCAGGTACATTAAGGAAAAGTCATCCTGAGTTAGCTAATTATGCCCCAATGTACTTGCTCCAGATTGAAATAGCTGCAAAGCAAATGTAGCATGTCTCTTTCCAACCCATTGTTTAGATTCTTGATAGAGCTAAGAAAGGTGTGATTGATTAAAGGCTATAGTGTTTGGGAAGCAAAGGGGATTGAATAGGCAAGCAGGAAGGTAAAGATACAGATACACACTGCAGTTTCAGAACACAATGTCACTCTTGACATGCATCTTCACATCAATAGTATACTGAAACAAAGCAAGTATTACTTCAATATGACTGAAGGAGAAAGACCATACTGATCAGGTTTGAGACACTATAGTTATGAAGGCAACATAAATCTTTTGAGGCAACATAGATGAAAGGCAAATATTGATGCTAATCCTCACAACTTTAACTGAAATTCTTTAAGTGATAAAATACCAGCTGGTTTTGCAAGCAAATCTGGAATTAACAAGATGCTGTGATTTAACAATATTTCAATAGAAATTTAGGAAATGCCACAGTTTTTGTTAATTTTTTTATATGAATGAGAAGTCTCATGGAGCGATTAAATTGTTTGTGTGGATAGAGTTCTACATAACAGTTCATTTTCTCAACCTAAATTAAGAGAGTAATTTATTTTATTGAAGGTATGATTATTATTTAAAGCCCCACAGGTCTCATTCAGTCCAGGCCAGCTTATTTCTGGCTGAGTAGTAAAAAAACATTAGATATGGAACACAGTCCGGAATAGGAAGAGAAGGAATAAGTCTATCCAGAAAGCCTGTAAGTACCTAAAATATATAATGGAACATAGTTATGAACTATTTTATGCTAGTAGCAGAAAACTTCAGATAAATTATGCAGTGAAAGTCATGTTGATATATCTGCTGGCTCTCTGAAAAAATCTATTGTCATGGAGAATGGCTGTAACTTGTTTTCTTTGCACTAGAGAGGTTGAGCGCTTGTGATATACATAAAATATTACTTTTAATGATGTCTGCCATTGTTTTCTTACTTCATTCTCAGAGGAACTTCATGTGACTTTGCTATGTGTATCCTCCTATAATTAATTATCCCCTTTTTTCCTTTGTGAAATGTCCACACTCTGGCTCAATAAATTATATGATCAGGAAATGAGAAATACCCTGACAACCGGCACAGTTCAGCAAGGGCAGAGAAGGTTATCACCACCTACATAGCAGGGAAAGAACAACACTTTTATTATAGATTTTTTTTCTCCCCATAGAATTTGAGCAGAATGGAACTAACTCTATACCCTTGAATGGCTGCTCTGTACAACACATTATAGACTAAACATCTCATTAATTCATATAGGGAAAAGACTGTATGCTTAAATCTTCCTCTTCATCTCGTTCCCTCCCTTTGCATACCTGTTTCTTCTGTAGTGGGGCCCAGGAGCACAGAGAAGGTGATGGAACACTGTAATGGGTGTCTCATCTGAGGCAGTCAGGCACAGGTGGAGTTGTCTTATAGTTTGGCTACAGGCATCATTCTGTTCTGTTTGTATTTACAAACAATGCAATATTTGTTCCCTATCTTCACACTTGCCAATTACTAAAAAAAATAGCCACACTACACATTAGACAAGATTCTTCTTTCCTATCTTTTAGACAAACAAGGAATAAAAAAAGAAAATAAACATAAAATAAATATAAAATCTATTGTGGTCAGAATTGAGAATGAGAAAATCACATTAGTTCTTCTGGGTAAAAATAGTGGTTAAGGTGATTTTTATTTTTTTAAAATATATCTAGATTTTCCAAGATATAGAATCTATAGATTAAAATCTGATATTAGAAGGAAATAAGAGTATTGATTACCTTTAAAATATCACATGGCAATAGACATTTTTTTGTCTTACAAATGAACTCCCATCATTTGGTTATAAAAATACTCACACTTTAACAGTAATAGGTAATAGACAAAATAATCTCTTTTATTTGAAGATACATACCAATATTTAGAAAAAGGTATCATCTGTTAGGTGATAAAAAATTCTGTTTGTTTACTGATATCTAAACCCTATTACAAATAAATGTAACCATTTTCCAGTCTATTACTATGTAAATTGGTAAGCATAGTCTAAGAATGCTGAAATTGATCCAAAATTCTTTGTCTGCTATGTATCTTTTAAGAATATGTTTTTTGTGTATACATACTATAAAGACACATTATATAATTTGCATTATTTATCATCCTGGTTTATACTAAGAAATGCATATGTTCTTGATTCATAGATTATTAGTTTTTATTTTCCCAATTTCTGCTTTTTCTGTGCCTTTTCTTCTTAATATTTAAGTTTAAATTTTCAGGATAAGATAGATGATGTGGTGGGCTGATTCTGGCTGAATGTCAGGTGCCCAGCAAAGTGGCTCTATCACTCCACTCCTCAGCAGGACCAAGGAGATTAAATATAACAAAAAAGTTTATGGGTCAAGATAAGGGCAGAGTTATCAGTCGCCATCAGGTGCAAAACAGTCTTGACGTGGAGAAATTACTTTAATTTTCTTCCAGTCAAAATCAGAGTAAGAAAATGGGAAATAAATAACTAATCTTTAAACATTTCCCCCCCCCCCACTCCTCCCTTCTTCTTGGGCTTAACTTTATTCCAGAATTCTCTCCCTCCTTCTTCTCAGTGGCACAGGAGGACAGGGAATAGGGACTGGTCAGTTTGTCACACATTGTCTCTGCTGTTGTTTCCTCCTCATGGGGAAGGACATTTTTCCTCTGCTCCAGCATGGGGTCCCTCCCATGGGAGGCAGTTTTCCACAAACTTGTCCAATATGGGTTCTTCCCACAGGCTGCAATTCTTAATGTGCTCCACCATGGGTCCTTTTCATGGGCACAGTCCTTCCACTATCAAACCTTGGCACGCAAACCTAGAGATGATTACTATAACACTGGTTCCTTGGCCTTTGCGAGCAAAAGTTACACAAATTGCCTCCCTTATTTGAGATATTTGAGAACTGTCTGGACACAATCCTGTTCAATGTGATCTGGATACTTGAACAGGGAGGTTGGACCAGAAGACTCACCATGCTCCCTTCTAGCCTGACCTATTCCATGATTCTGTGAAATATTTGATGATGTATTTTTCTAAATTTTTGAATAAGAATATCCTGCATTGGGAACATAAGCACAACAATTTTCAACTAAGTTGTGTATATGTATTCAGTAATATGTATATAAATTGTACATACCATGGTATTTCAAAGTGGAATTACAAAGATTTTTACACATTATCTTGAAAAGTGTCAGTGTGTCGATATATAGTGGTGAATGCTTGTAGCTTTTGCATAAAGAATTCAAATACCAAACAGCAAGTTTTATCCTTTTGAATCACATACTTGAACTTTCTTTTCACCTACTAGGTCATCTGTATTATTTTTTTCAAAATATAGTATGTATTGAATTCAAATGCTCTTTTACTAATAACTAAACAAATCTAGTTGTGTGTCATATTTCCTTTGATGCAATCAGCAAAAGAAATAATGGACATTATTCTGAGACATTAAAGAATGATTGGTCTTGCTTGGTGTTTCCCTTAAGGACTATGGATTTTGAATCTCTGCTGAAGTGATAACAAGTCTTCAGTACTGCACTTTTCCAGTGTGCACCTGTGACCTCTTTTCTTTCAAAATTGTGTTCCTTATAGGAATCACATCCTTATATTTTATTTACTCTTGTGTAATAGGAACACAAAAATAAACAAGTTACCTCTTCACACCCTAACTCCAGTGCATTTCTGTCAAAATATATTTGTTTTTATGTGACCATTTATTTTCCCCAAGGCCCCCTTTAGTCACCTCCAAAATGGACCTGTCCTTCACAGAGAAAGGGTAAGAGAAAAAAAAAAATCCTATTTGCCATACTAGGGGCTACTGTAGCTTAGGGATCTCTCTTCAGTACATCATTGGTTAGAAATCTGCAAAATCTTTCAGTGAGATATAACAAAGTAGTAGTGTAAGGATAATTCTAAATGAAAGGAGATGGTTATCTTAATTTTCTTTACATTATTCTTTTAGTTTTTCCTTAACCTGATATTTTTTTTCTAGATACTTCTTCTTAGAAAATACTTCAGTAATTATTAACTTAATTCAGTGCTGTGAAACTCCTAACTGTACAGATTTATTTAGGTTAATTACTTTTTACAAACTTAGTATGAAATCCTAAGTAGTTCCAACAAGAATTTATCTTTTCAAAAAAGATGGCTTTCTAACATCACCAGAAATCAGCCCTCCTTTTATTGTTAATGTCCTTCTTTGTGAAATAATTTTTGAAAACAAAAATAGATTTCCTTTTCTTTCTCAAAAACCTTAAAAACCAAAAGAACATGCCTGATTCATTGTTAACACATTTAACAAATTTTATTTATGGGTAGAGGTTGTTTTTTGCTTTTTATAAGACTACAAAAGAAATAAGGACTATATACCAGAAACAATATTAGCATAAGGTGTTGTTTTTTCCCTTAGGCACAAACAGCAATACTTTTGTATCACAGTGGTAGTGATCACAGGAAAACAAATACCCATCCTAGCCATCTCATTGCAGTTAACATGAAGTGCAAATCTCAAAAAGCAGAATGAATCATAAAAGAGAACAAAAAACAATACATAAAACTACAAAGTGAAAGGAAAATGTACAATAAAATACAAAAATGTTCTTAACCAATAAATTTACTTTTGACTTTTCAAGGTAGCTATATATATATATAATAAACTTTTTCCAAATGCTTACACTAATATAATACAGAAGTAGTGTTTCCACTAAAATATACTCTATAACAATTTCTGTTGTGAATTGCACCTTCCTTTCACATCTGCATTATCTGAAAGACAACATTATAATTGCTAATATTTTAGTCCAACAAATACACTAAGCAGTGGTCTCTTAGGTGCAGTTTTATTGACAGGTATTCAAGTAACGTTCCAGAAGAGTAGCCCAAATGCCTTCTCTTTCTCCTCACCATTTGGTGCCTCACACTGAAATTTCCAGTTTTATAGTTGTGGAGTTTTTAAAGTTTTAATTATGGCATTAATAAGTAAGCTGTCTGAAAATTTACTGTTTTTCTTCTTATCTTGAAACAACAGTAAATTATTTCTATTAGTTGTGAATGGATTATTTATGATGAGGGACTAGTATGAGTTTATCAAGAGGAGAGGTTCTGTCAGGCTCTGAACTTAACTGCTTAGGAATTTTTGAAACAAAATTTGTAGTGCAGGGAAACTGAAACACAAGTTGTAGAACTAGCAGTAAAAAATGTGAATTTCATTTGCTCCTTAGTGAATTAAAATACTTATGAATTCAAAAAAATATTAATACACATTCCTAAAATCATGCTATTTAAACTATGATTATCTGAAAAAAGCCCGGAAGCAGCTTGGAGTTTTCGTCTCTGTTTCAAAGGAAGTTTATTGACATTCTGTAAAAAAAAAAAATCTAACAAACTAAACCAAACAAAACCCAAACAAATCAGAAAATCAAACACTATCATTTCCACTCCAGTGGAAAACTAAGCAACAACAGCAATAGTCTGTTTCAAATTCAGAAATGAACTGATGCTGATACAAAATTTAGAAAGTGTATAAAAGTGGTGCAAGCAATGCAGTCACGAAAGTTTTAGAAGCAATTAAGGAAATATTTGCTATAAATTTGGGGTTTAGGGATTGTTTAATTAATTTAAGTCCATTATTTATACTACATTTTGTTCAACTTGATTTTGTTCATGAAAGCAAATTCAGTATAAGGCAATGGATGTAACCTCTCAAATACATCAATCACATAGAATATTTTTTTTCTGCTAGCTCCTGTAAATTATTTTACACTGCCTAATAATTTTTGAATGTAGAACCAGTTCCTTTAAGTCCAGAAAGGTATAGCTTTGGTCAGCTATGTATCTCTTCAAATTTGAGAAAAAAAAACATGGAAATTCTTGCTCTGCTACATCAGAATAGAAGCCCCAAAAGAGAGTAAATTGAAGTAAGTATAAATACATTTACTGCCTAGTCTATGTTGTTTGAGAAAACTGCAGTAAGCTACAAAAGTCCAGTTACTTGCTGGAGAACTAGTTTATAGAATTCATTTGTTTATAGAATATATTTGTTTTCCTAGATGAAATATGAAATTAATTAGACACTTAGAATAGTATTAATCTACCAGGACAGCCTAGGAAAATTTTGTATTGTTTTGGGAATAAAACACTGGGCAGTTCTATAGGTTTGATATTAACAGCCCCACAAAAATTGAAGACAGGAGAGTGAGTTTGTGTGTTCTTTGGGATAGCTTATGTTGTTTTTCAGGAAAGCTGTAACTTTTTTTTTTTTTGAGGTCTGTGATCTCAGGATAAATTGAGCTTTGTTTTATCCTTTTATAATAATGAATTATATCAATCCTTTCCTAGAACTGCTTGAAAAAAATGCAAATAAACCAATAAGAAGTGTTCATGGCTTTTTGTGCTTTTTATTAGATGATTTTATTTTGTTCTTTTTGAGTTTTCTATATCCAAACATAATAATAAAGCCTTTCAAAACTCTGTGGAATATTTTTTAAAATAATCGTCAACTCTTTTTCAGTTTTTTTGGTGAAATGGAATGTTCTTTATTTGCTTTTTGTCACAAATTTAATTGTATATAGAACCTTAATATCTGAAACCTTTGAGAAATCAAGTGTATGCTGCTGAAAATACTGCCCTAGAAAAATTGAGTTAAAATCAAAACACTTGCTATTTTTTTCCTTGTACTCTATCATATATAGAAATGTGGAAAAAAAAAAAAAAAAAAAGAAAAGACTGCAAGACCTTTAAAGAGAAAACCTCAAACTATGGTACAGGGATATTTGTTGCTGTCAATACATGTAAATATTTTGAAGATCCTTCCATGCCTGTAACTACTGTAAGTTCAAAACAGGATACAGCTTGAGAGAATACCATAGCTCTAATATTTGTAGAAATATTAACGATTCAACCATGCAGTTAGGGCTACTGAGGGAAAACGTTATTTGACTATAGAGAAATTATTTTTTGCGCATGTTTACAGAATGTATGTGCATATAAATTTGTATATATATTTATGTCTAGCCTCCTTCTTACTGTGGGAAATTCTTTTGGTGCCACCACTGCCTTATTTGCCATGTCATTGGTACCTCAATTTGAATTGTATTGCAACATGGACAGTGCTTGCACATTGAGGAGCTGGTCTCTGTTTCTAGTTTTAAGAGTTCATGTTCTAGCAGTATTTTACTTAATAAGATTATTGTTTAAAAATTCATTAAATAAAATAGGGTAGAAATAATTTTCCTCATATCATTTAATTTTCAATTATTTTACAAACACACAGTGTTTCATTTTCTAATGTCTTGTAATGGTTTAACTGTAGCCGACAACTAAGCCCAACACATCCAGTCACTTATTCTGCCTGGTGGGGTTCCTTATGCAGAATTTCCTCTCTAAGAAGCTAGGATGTAGAATCAGACTCCGTGGTGCATTTTGACAACCATTTTACATAAATTATTTCAATTTGCTTAGAATTTTCTATGTGTCAGCATATGCATGCAGCAAGTTTGTTTTCTTCTTCTATAAAAAAATTCCTTATTTATTTCAACAGAAATTGAAAAGGAAAGCTGTGGGGATCCTGGAACACCATTGTATGGTATTAGAGAAGGGGACGGATTTTCTAATCGTGATGTTTTAAGGTTTGAGTGTCAGTTTGGATTTGAATTAATTGGAGAGAAATCTATCATTTGCCAAGAAAACAACCAGTGGTCTGCAAACATACCAATCTGTATTTGTATGTACCAAATATTTTCTTCTTATTATTTTTAAGGCATTTGATAAGCTTATCTTATAGGTAATTATTTGTATGATTGATTTCATACTTAGTAAAATGTAATTAACTCTCCTGACAGGATGGATTTACTTTTTCTTGGCAGGTTTGCCTAATGTACATGCCCAAGGAACAGGTTCTAAAACTGCTGAAACATATTTTTTCTCTTATACCAACTCTTAAAGCAATTTTCTTTATGTGTTTTGATATAGGAGATTATTATTGGCTTGGTTTTAGTAGGATTCTGTGGATGTTCTTATATAAATATTCATGGTACAGTTTTGATAGCTAGTCTTATAAATTATTATATTTCCTCAGATTAGAAATCACTGAATTGAAATCAAGAGTTTAAATTATTTACATATTTCCCCCATGTATTTTTTATAGATTTCTATTAGCACTTAAATTATCATAAATATTTATAGCTCTCTTCTAGTTGCATTATATAGCATAAGTAAAACATTTGCATTATATAGCATAAGTTGCATTATATAGCAAAGGTATACATAATGTTGTGATATGCATTTGTGGCAGAACCATTCTTAACTTTTCTGCTAAAATAGTATGGATCAAATATATTCAGAGTGCAATCATTTGCTTTCATCTCTGCAACTCAATTTAATGTGGCTTAACTGAATTTATTGAATATAATACATTATCCTGATAACAACAAAACATATCTTGTCTCTTTGAGGCTTCTTAATTTCTTGTGCCTCTGTGTTAACAACAAATGATAAGGGCACTATTGACTTTCTGCCCCTTTAATGTGCTCAGTAGAAGGTCTGCTCATCTAAATAGTTCTCTACAAGAGAAAATAAGTGGTGTCAAGTGATTGTTATCAAGGGTAAATTGTAAGGGCTGCCATGGATTTCTAATGCAACACACGTGTTCCGTATTTCTTGTGGGTTCTGTTTGGGAGGTGGTTTTATTGAGAGGAAGGAAATATGAAAACTGAAAAATCAATCTTCTTTACAGATTCACATATCACCACAAATAACAAATTATTCTGTTGAGGTACTCAGCAAGTTTTAAGATTTTTTGCAAAAAACTTAGCACAAATACAGTCCTTGTTGAAGTGTTTTATTCTATTATCTAATTTCTCTCTCCCTTTTTTGGCAGTTCCTTGTCTTTCCAATTTCACTGCACCGATGGGAACAGTCCTTTCACCTGATTATCCAGAGGGATATGGGAATAATCTAAACTGTATCTGGACAATAATTTCAGACCCTGGGAGCCGAATTCATCTCTCCTTTAATGACTTTGACTTGGAATCTCAGTTTGACTTCCTTGCAGTTAAAGATGGCAACTCTGTAGATTCCCCCATAATTGGAACATTTACTGGTGCTGAAGTTCCTTCCCATCTTACCAGTAATGGTCATATTTTGCGTCTGGAATTTCAAGCTGACCATTCAATGTCAGGTCGTGGATTTAACATCACTTATAACAGTGAGTAATTGTCTTTTGTGTGTGTGTGTGTGTGTGGTTTTATTTTCAACATAGTCTGGGAGATAGGCATAAGTATTTAAAAATGATGCTATGGTAAAGCACATTTACTCCACCTCAAAATTCCTAATATAGGTGTTTGGATTATTGCTCAAATACTGTGCTAGGGCTGAAAATACATGTATTTTTCTCATTTATGGCATTAGAGATCATTGTGGTCGGAGTGTTTGACAGACTGACAAAGCAGGCCAGTTCCAAATTGTATAATAGAACTTTACTAAATTTGCTGACAATGCAATTTGTTCCACATAATATTAATCATCACCACTGCCTGTACAAAACCATTGTTCTTGAAAACTCATATGTTCAGCAGTGAACATATGTAATATCCTGCAGCTGATGGCTGCAATCTTTGCTAGCTTCTGGTCTCTCCAGTTAAGTGAGCAGCCATAGGAGCTCTTTGATCCGTCAAACCACAATAGATTTGTCTTTTTTTTTTTTTTTTTTTTTTCTGTTTTACTTTCCCTGCTTACTGACCACATAATAATAATTGAAGGTAATATCAAATATCTTCTCCAGTACTAAATACCATTAGCATTTATTCACATTCTTGCTGCCAAAACTGTTATATTTCTTCTTAAACACATATGAAGAGCTGCCTACCTTGCATTGGTACCAAGTGATTTGGTATTTATTCCACACTAAAATCCAGACAGGATATATTCCCAGCTAGTGCAGACACGGTGATGCAAGGCCACAACATGAATAATTGCAAAATACACTATGAAACTTTCCTGGGAACATATGCAAAATTAGATTTTGCCACTCCAGCAGTATCCTGAATTATTAGACTTGCTGCTATGTGTAGAGAGTGATGGGAATAAGAGAGCGTCTAGTAGGGCGTTCATCATACACTTCAACCAGAGTTTTGATATTTCCAAAATGTGATGTCATGTGTAATTAGTCCCATTCCTGTCTTTCTCCCTAACATCTGAGAGTATATATAATTCCAGAGGCTTGCTTGAGATGTAAGAGACTCTACAACAGCATGATTTGAAGGAGAGCGCATCTCTCCCTGCCTCTGTTACCTGCTGGACTGTATGAAAGAAAATACTGTGGCGTTTAGTTTTTTTTTGTTTTTTTTTACTCTAAAATCATAAAGTAACACTTAAATTGAAAAGGAAATGAGAGAGGTTGGTTATTGAGAGACCCAGACTTAACATTTTTCTTAATCAAATGTTAACAGTTAATATTATTTTCATAAAATTTCAAGGACTGAATTCCCCTGTGGCTGTTTATTTTTATCACATCATCTTTCACCTCTCCATCTTTATTTATTCTCTCTTTTTATTTTGTTTTAGGTTGTCAGTCTTTCAGAGAATTATTTATTAAGATCTACATCAAACATTACTGTCTGAATAAGAAAAAGATAAACTGACACTAGATTATTCTGTAAACATTATTTTTCTGATATTGTCTTACATTTCAGCTCTCAGCCCTCTGATTCATCTTCAGATTGTTTGTCACAAATATAGAATGTAAGCATGAAGCACATGTGGTATCTTCATATTGGTTTTTATAGGTACCAGTCATCATTGCCCATTCACCTTTGACTGGTAGCTACAAATCTCAGTGCTATAACTAAATATTGGAAAGTCAGGGGTTATTCAGAGCTACTGAAATATGAAATCAGTTATAATGAAAATCAGATATTGAATCCATGTTTCTTTTCAGAAGTTTTGACATTTGCTCTTTATTTCCTTTTGTCTCATGTACTTTTAACGTTTATAACAGTTCTCTTTACTTTAAATTTTCACCATGGTGTACTCAATGCTGTCAAGCATAAATCTAGTAATGAGAAAACCAAAATCAGTTATTGGAGTATCTAAGATAGACTTCTAGGATAAAAATTAGGGCTGTGTATAATTGGATTTTCTCAAGTCATCCCATTTTGCACAGCTAGATCTAAATAAAAGTCAGTTTATGTAGAATTTATAGTAAAAATGAGAGCTACAGAAGATTAGCATGGAATGCTTGTTATATTTAGTTCGCATTTTGAAATGAACTAATTCTTTAAACGCTGCAAATACTTCAGATTTAACATTTCAGTGGCACAGAAATATACTTATCAGATAAATTCTGCTTCTTTAAAAAATTTGCAGACTTCTTTGGGCATGTAGTAATTTGATCATGTCATTTACATTATGCACCAATAGTATCAAGTGATAAAATTTAAATTTTTAAAAAGAAACAAAAATGCAATATTAACTTTTACTTTTTTATAGTTGTATAATGAAACCAATAACTCTGAAAAGAATTTAAAACGTTTTGCACATTTGAGCAGTTTAATATATTAATATTTTTCTTTTCATGGGTGTGTTTGTGCATGTGTTTGTTAAACTTTGTTACAAACTCTGCAGCTAAAATCTTACTAAAAACGCAATATCTCCAAATAATCTCTACTATTTTTTAGTAAAGAGAGCTGCAATCTGATAAATTACAGAAGTAATCTTTCCATATTAAATAAAAGCCAAAAGAGATGATAAAAAGAAGTTAATAGAATTTCACTCTGTCTTACCATTTTTAAACCCAAAGTTAATTAAAAATCTGTTTTCTGCCAACACTCCAATTGATATATTCCAAAGCTATCAGTCTCTTTTTGCCCCTTTCAAGAACAGAAACAGTACGTTACAGAAACAGTATGTCTTGATCCATCTTTTCTAATAAGAATGTAGGCTAGTAATGTAAATAACTTCATTGATGTTTTTGAGGTGTAGGATGGAGAATAATAAAACAGTTACTATTACATAATCTGAATATTAAATGGCATTTTTCAGAAATTATTTTAATATCTTATTTATTTTTGTTACAGAAACATGTGTGGGCTCAGATACTTACTCTCCTTCCAGTAAAATTGAACATAAATCTAGCTTTTGTTGGAATTAAGCAAAAATTAGATTTCAAATGTGTCATCTCTGAGTTATTACACTAAGTCTAACAAATATTTCCTATTTAGTTAAATTTTGGGACTAGATCATAGAAATATGTGACTTCAAAATGGATGATACAGAGGATGTTCCAATAAGCAAAAGAACAGGAAGGCTGTGATTTTCTGCTTGGGAAAGGAGGCAGAAGAATGTTTCACTAGGTGCTGCAGAACACAGGGACATAGCAACCTAAAACTGCATTGGTTCAAGTTGCTATGGAAATGCATACTTACACCTGATTTCTTGTTTCCCCTTTATATCCAAACCCAAGAACTGTTGATATTTCTGGTGCATGTGAAGATATTTATAAAGTCAGTCATCCCCTAATCCTGCCTGTAATAAACTATAAGCATTGAACTACTCAGTTCAAGGGAAGGTATGAGTCTTTTATCATATTTGTGACTCCTGTATGAATGCTTCCCACTTTGTATTTTTGTTTAATTATGGAGAACAGAGCTAGACAACTATGTATATTGAACTGAATATTAAATATTGAACACAATCACATAAATAACAAGCAATACATTTATGTTGTCTCTTTGCTTTGGTATAGATTTCCTGGCTTAGGTTAGAACAGACAAAATGTACACGTAAGTGCAGCGTGACTGAAGCCATGTGACAGAGAATGCATATTTACAAAGGAGTTAATGCAGAGGAAACTCAATAGTTGCTGGGTCCTCCATGGGCAGGCATTCCACAAAACAGACTCATTCTAACCTTCCTTTGGGCTGAGGTGGATGAGTGTTTCGAGGTGGAGAGCATCTTCCAGATTGCTTGATTTATGCTAGCTGTAGACTTTTTGAGCTGTTCCTCATTGATTGGGGTATAGGAAGCAGTGGGCAAATATCTCTGAATAAGCTTAGACCTGCTGTTTCTTGTTATGTAGATATTTTTTGTAACTGCTTTCATTACAGCTGTTTAATTGTGCCAGCAATTATAAATTACATAGCAGCCTGGCAAAGGTCAAACAATGGCCTCTAACATCAGCCTAATTACTTGAGTCTTTTCAGCTCAGTGGACCAAGACATGGACAATCCTGAATGATGGGTTTATATCTAAAAACTGATTTAGTGTGGTTTATTGCTGTTAGAGTATCACAGCGCATTTTTCCTGCCAGTCTCTCCTGTTAAGACTTTTTCAGCCTCTGTACTTCTGAAGCTAGAATTCTTCAGTGTAGCGTACTAGAAAGAAGTGTGAGTTTGCATGTGATAGTACTGAATAAGCTGCCACTTTTTTACATAGCTTTAAACAGTCTTTCACAATAGTTTTTAGTATTAAATATACTGTTATTATTTTATATTCCCATAACTTTTGGTTTTTTTCTCTGATATTTTCTTCTGAAAATCCTACTTTTACTTCAAAGCTATTGCTATACTTACCAGCTAAAACTCTTGGTCGGGCAATCCACCAAAGCAATTAACTGCACCATGGACCACTTCTTTCTAACCCTATTTGAGAGGACCTTTCAGAGCTGGCTTTAGATGAGATGAGTTGTGATTAGCTACATACCTGCCTTCCTATCTCATGAGATCTCTGCAACTCCTTTCCTTCTGTTGTTTTTTTGTTTGTTTGTTTTTAATGCAAAATGCATATTTCAATATCCTTCTGAATTAATAGCAGAATATCACCATTGCCCTGATCTGTGATTATATTTCCTGGCATTTCTCCAGATATTGCTTAATATGCCTGTGCAGTCATGGTAGTTGATCAGGATAAATGCCAGGAAAACTGGATCCCCCTTTACGTGTAATAGTTCATAAGGAACTTTTCTATGGTTTCTCGAACCGTTGATGATTAGTAAAATATTAATTAATGATATACCCATGTGTTCTTCTTTTCAGCCTAAGGCTAGTATTTAAAATTACAGCTCCACCATGAAGCTTTTGAGAAGTCTCAAGAGATGGAATTTTGCTCATTGAGTAATGTAACTGTAGTCAGGCTAAGCTAAGAGTGACTGCTGTTGGTGGGACAAATTGTCTTTCACTATCTTGCCTCCCAAAGTCATTCTATGCAGTAAAATTGATCACATAGGAGCAGCAGTGGCAGCAGTTCCTGACCTGAAATATAGAGCAATTAATTGATTTTTTCAACCTTAATAAACTGGTGTCATACACAAGCAAGCTAAACCTGGAGTCAACATTTATCTACATTTACAGATAAGAATATTGAAAATCTATCTCTGGGTTGTCTGAAAGTAGTAAGAAAAACAGGCAATCAATGCCTTCCCTAAAAGTAATGACTGTGAGCAAAGAATTGGAAAAGTTTTTGTAACTCCTCTGAAAAAGTATGGGATTGCATCACTTTAAATGCCATCTTTGAATGGTAAACAATTATTCAATGAAAGCACTATTTTCATTCCCAATATATACGGCATTGCCCAAGTCAAAATGTCAGTAAATAAATGCTTGCTCTTGTCTGTTATTTATTTATTATCATAAAAATAATATTTTTATTATTTAAAATACCTCTGTAGTAAAACATATGAAAAATCTTTTTACTAAGTTATTGAGATACTACGTTAAAAAAAAAAATCATTAGAGGATTTGTATATGTTTTGTCTAGCAGACACATCAGTAAAACTGCAAGGGAAAAAAGGGAACATTATCTTTTCAGGACTTAGTCCTTTCTGAAGTGTCCACATGTAAACATATTTATGAAGAGAGAATTTGCAGTTAACATACATGAGGAAGGTGGATATTTTTTCTCACTGAAAATCAACATTTTAAAATACAAGATGTATGTGAAAGCAACAAAATACAGTAACTACTACATATCATTTAATGATAATGCTATAAATATGATATTGGTCATTTCTGTCAGGAAGATGGTCCTTCTTCTCCAAAAGTAATATATATTATGCAGTAAAAATATATGAACAGTTTTGTCATAGCATCTACATGTATACAGGGAAATTACTTTTTTTTCAATTTATCCAGACCTAAACTTGAAATGTTCAAAGTTTCAAGTTTTCTTTCTTTGGCCAACATAACACTTTTTGTCAGTGTTCACCAGCTCTCAATACAGGAAACAAAATTAACCATGATCAGTATGGCAGAAATAGTGTGATGGTGAATTACATATACAAAAGATGAATAAAATTTTTCTATCATACATAGATCCTTGACCTGCCCTTCTGAAGGAACATTCTGTCCCATTTTAACATTAAATAGGATGAGTGTTGCTGGAAAAGGAGAATTTAGCCTTTGCTGAAATCTGCCAGCAGCAAGCTGTCAAGCTGAGACCCATGCTGGTATAACTTCATATTTTAAGCAATTATTTATACTGTTCTGCATTTTCTGCTGTTGAGCAAGTTTTTGATTCTTATCTCTCCCTTTCAGTTTCCTAATATAAATTGTTTGTTCTTACTAGCAAACAAAATCTTTAAAATGTCATCTTCCTTGCAAGAGTTCTAAGTCCTCTACCACTTTTCTTTTTTTCTCTTAAAAAGCATTTGGACACAACGAGTGCCCAGATCCTGGAGTGCCAATCAATGCTCGGCGTTTTGGTGACAACTTTCAGCTTGGGAGCTCAATTTCAGTCATATGTGAAGAAGGATTTATTAAAACACAAGGAACTGAAACAATTACTTGTATGCTAATGGATGGAAAAGTAATGTGGAGTGGACCTATTCCTAAGTGTGGAGGTATGTATAATATTTCTTTCTGAATCAGGAGAATTTGCTATAATGCATTTTAAATTGTCACCAAATTAAGTTGAGATTTTTACAAAAGAATAGCACAAAGCTGTTATTGCTGGTATAGTATTAGATTAGAATGAAGAATGTTGATATTTTCTGGGTCTTTGGCTCTGGTATTTAAAACTGTTTAAGATGTTTTAGCTCTCTGCAGTGCTTGTGTTTCTTCTATCCACAGTGACTCTAGGCTGCAGAAGACTCATTTAGCAATTGGTTTTGGTTTTTAAACAGAAATTAAGTACTCCCATACATTGCAAGCTAAAACCACAGTGTTATGCATATATATCCTTGGACCTGTTTATACTAATTGACACTAAAATATAATATTTGCTTAATTGTCTATATTCTAGGATCTTTGTACCTAAAGGGGGAAAAAATAATTCAGCTGTTTGTAATGATTAAAAAAATATTAATCAGTGATAATATAATCTCTGATTTGTTAGCTTTTACTTGAAACAAGTTTAGTTCTTATTTTCACTATGTAACTGCCTTCATGACAAAATTTGAACAATTTTAATACATTAGCCTGGCTGCTTATCATATGCTTTGCATCCATGTTTACTTTCTGTGATGAATGATTATTGTTTCATAGATATAAAGTGTGTCAGTTTCACTAGACAAGATAGGCTATAATACCTTTTCTTTACTATGAGGTTCATGGATCTTTACAACATTGCTAATAAAATATGTCACATTAAAATCTTAAATTACTGGAAATACTTTTAAGTATCAGTCCATGCACAATCTGATCCACGGGTGGTCTGAGACACTGAGTGGAAAATATATTGGAATCCTAAAGTTTGAGACACAGGTTTATTTGAATTAGATTGTTTTTATCAGCTGTAGAATTAGATATATTTTTAAAATTTATTATAAAATTGGAAGGCAAATGAAAATATTTGTAAATTAACAATTTAATTTGGTCTCTTAGTGTGTTCAGAAGTTTTACTGGCTATGTAAAATTTGTCTGTAAAACAGAGTTGTTTGATATAAACTCTACATGTGCATCATAATTTCATTGTCATATGTACCAAGTCAAAGGCACAAGCTCCACATACTGACTAGGAATTTGGCTGCTGTGCAGTGCTCCTTACACTTCAGAAATGTCTGAATTACAGTATACAGGTGGGAGTTATTTAATAATATGGTGCAGACAAACAGGGTCAACATGCTCATTTTTCAGGGCAGCCCTGGCTAGCCTCTGCTGGGATTTCCTCCCAGCCCTGCTCACAGCCCAGGATTCTATTTCAGCTCAGACAGTTACTTCATTGCCACCAAACACTTTTCCTGTATCAATCCAGTCCTGTCCAGCTGTCTCAGATGGAGCTGGGTATGTCTCTGAAGGCACTAACAGTGTGTTTGTATGTGCATGTGGGCAAGTGACCATCCCTGGTTCCTGGCTGCTTTTCTTTAGTGAAGCAGCCCTGCTTTTGCTGCTCCCTGATGACTTTGAGTTTTGGATTCCTGTCCTCATGCCTTTCATCTTTCCTGTGTGAGGGTTGTATGAAATTCTAAAACTATGAATCTACACGATGTTTAGTGATTCTGTGAACAGCCTGTTATCCTAAAGGCTTTTTTCATGCTCACATACAAAAATTTGCTGTTTCTACCCCTGCACCTTGCTATACAAATAAATACAAATGACTTTGTAAGGATTCTTAGATCAGACTAAGATTGTCTTTTACTATTTACATAAGCCTGTGTTTGATAAAGAGATTCTGCTTGATGACCACCTCTAGTTGTGTTATATTTCTAAAGTTTCATTTTGAACACATGAACAGTGGGTGTGAATCTGTCAGACAAACATCAAATAGGACTATAAGAATGAAGAGGGGATTAAAATCAGTGCAAAAAAGGTTAGGGAAACTATCCTTTGGCATGATGACTGGAGAGTTTTATTTTCTAAAAAGCAAGGCTCTTTAAGATAAGCCCAGTAGCTCAGCTATTCTGAAGGGAAGTACTCCTGTGTTTAGGAAATCAGCATGTAATGGTGAAAGTCAAACAAACAAAAAAAAATCCATTAAATATTTATCTGCAAGAGCCATAATCAGAGGACAGATAAGAAACATTTCTTTAAGGAAAACCAGCAGCAAAACACTCCTAAATAAAATAGAAAAACTATTCCGAATTTAGGCAATCTTAAGTGTGCATTATTTTTAATGCACTAATCATAGGAATACTTTTGTAATAGAAGTTTGGAGTTTTTGTATTCTAAATGCAATCTGTGTCATGAAAATTTGGTAAGAATATGGAAATTTACATAAGTTTAGTAATACTGTATTGTAACTGGCTCAGAATAAGGCCATCTGGTTCCAATTCTTGTCAATATAATTTGTTATTTATAGGCTCCATATGTATTATGAACATTTAAAAGTGCTTATATATAATAAAATATAGAGATTATGCTCTAGAGTTAACTTTCTGGTTGTTGAGGTAAATATAAGTTTAGATAACTTATTGTTTGTCGGATACTGTTTACTGAAGATAGTATGAAAAATACTAAGATTAAAGGTGAAAAACGTCCACTTTACATCCAGCACTGTGTAAAAAAAGAACTATATATCTGCATATTTAGAAGTGTTTGCAACATATTGAATTCTGAACTCTATAACTTCTAGAAATCCTTTGTTTTCCCTAAAAATGGGGAAAGATGGAGCATTATGTCCTAAAAAAAACCAAACCAAAACAAACCTATTTACAGCAATTCATCATTTTAATATAGGACCTTGGTATTCTCCTGAGAAAAATGAAGATCAGGTAAATGTGTAATAATTCATGGTCTTTAACTGCAAGTTATGTCAAAGAGAGCAAAATTAATATATATATATTTTTTTTTGTAAGGGAGAAGTTCAGAATAATACAGACAATGATATGTACTGTTCTACTTTGTCAACATGAGCACCCAAAATGTTTTGCATGCTCTGCTAGATTAAATAACCACAAACAGTATATAATTAAATACCCATGTTTTTTGTCAGAAAATGTCATATATTTTACACTATTTTTAGTAGAACCATGGTGTTATGAAACTCTATGGCTTTCTTCCTGCAAAGTAACATGCTTCTGCTCTCTGCCTAAATGGAAAAGGCCCTGAGTGTCCTGGTGGACACCAAGTTAAATATATGTCCTAATGCAAAGAAGTTCAGTGGTATCCTGGGATGGATAAGGCCAGGATGTTGAGCAGGCTGAGGCAGGTGATCTTTCCCCTCTGCAGAAATATATATTGCAATATTTATATATGTTTTCTAATTAAAAAATACCAACTAATCTTGTAAGAATGGTAAGTATGTCTTTTTCATGAATGAGGAATTTGAACGGCCAACATGCCAATCAAAATGTATGTGGTATGACAGTGGATTCAGTGGTGTCAAAGGTAAAATAACAGCTCACTGATTTATAGTTTTACACACATGTGAAACTTCAGTTTTTCAAGTCTCCCTGCCCACAATTAAAAGCAAAAATAACGATACTTTGTAGACACTATGTTTTGTTTATATTCTTTAATGCAGAACATCTATTATACACATAAGAAGGAATACAGTAGGGAAAAAAAAACCTTTTTCAGAATTATTGAACAGTTTATTTCATCTTCTTAAGGTCTTAACTCAGTTATTTCCATCTAATTCTGAACACCCCAGAGCCAGTCACCTTTGAAACAATTGCATTTTCCTGAAACTGGATTTTCAATATTTGTTCATTCTAATTGTCTTATATTTTAAGTGATAAACATGAACTGCATCTAATAAATCTGTATTATTTACCTTTCTCTTTCTTTCATTTTTAGCTCCATGTGGTGGGCATTTTTCATCTCCAAGTGGAGTAATCCTCTCTCCAGGCTGGCCAGGGTATTATAAAGATTCCTTGAATTGTGAGTGGGTGATAGAAGCTGAACCCGGACACTCTATCAAAATTACATTTGAAAGGTCTTGGCTAATATTTTTCTTATTCAATGTTTTCCAGTTTTTACCAAGAAGCAGGAGTTATTCACTTTATCATAACATTAGTTTGCATTCTATCTTAAATAAAGCAATTGTTTTATCACGTAAGACTTTCAGAAACTCCTTCAGAGCACAGATTATCTTCAGTGTAATTGCTACTTTGATGTGCTGAAAAGATTTTGAAATTTCTACCTTCTTGCCTGTATTTAAGCTTGTCTAGCCCACTAAAAATATTGTCTTTTTAAAAATATTATCATGTTTCATTTGCTTGTAACTATATTGCTATGATGAATTATAATTGCTAAGTTTTCTTTTTTTTCCTCTCAAAATCACATAATATCCAACTCTGAAAATCTGAATCAGCCATGAAAACTAAATTAAATGCAGTCATAATTTTCCTCACTCTGAATATTTATCATATCAACTGAGCTGTTGTCGTGAAAGGACTGTGTGCTCCAAGGATGGAGTTCCAGTGTCCCCAGATTACTGCAGAATTCTACTTTTCCTAGACTGATGTCTGTTACTAAGGTCTCTTCCTTATTCAAAGGATTGAAATGTGCTGAGCACCTTACATTTCTCATGGTAGCATGATGTTGGCATTTAATTTGAACTCTTTATCAGAAAACAAGACAAAAGTGCAATAAAGAAGGCTATTGTTCTTATGTTCTAGATTATTTTTAATTCTAAATATTTTAAAAAGTTAGATGACAATCCAGTAAACAAGTCTTGTTGATGATCAAAATTATAGTGTATGAATATCATATAAGTAATTTTCAACTCATATTTATGCAGCATGTCTTGACTAGGCTTGCTCACATGACTTAAAAGAAGGTGTTCATTTTAAAACAATTCAGAAGTTGTTTTTAGCAAGGGATGAAATTCATATTCTCTTTGCAAAATTTGTCATTGTGATAAGATTTTTAAAACTTTTTTTAGTAGTATAGCTTACACTATAATAAAGTTTTGATGGGACAATATAAACAATCAAAGGACAGGTAATATGTACATTTCAATTATTTTCTGTGCTTATCTTCACATGAAAACTAGTCTTCCAATGTCACTAGTATATCACTTAATGATTTACCAAATTTTTGCCAATTAGAATAAAATAAAAAATATAAAAACTCCCTCCTGCTGAAACTTCTGTTAAGTTTTTGAAAAGAAAATTATAATTTCTAAGATTTGATTTTTAATTCAGCAATTCATTTAAACTACATATTTGATATGGACAGTCATTTCAAAGTAAAAAGCATTTACCTTTATATTTGCAAATACAATGCCAGCTGCATTTTCTTTCTTTGCACCTGAGTTTTAAACCTGACACTCTCTTACATACATTTTTGTTTTTAATACATTAATGCCTCATCATGAAATTGCACAACCTCTATTACTCTTGTAAGTAAGATCAAAAAGAACAAGATGTGGTCTCTTCAGATCACAGAAAAGGCTTCTACCCTCTTTATGACACTTTTTTTCCCATGGCTGCTCATTTTTGACACTCTTGTCACTTGTCAGAAATTGGTCTGGTACGCATATTGCTCACATGTGGCATTCCAGAGACACCCTACTCCCAATAAACATGTACTCTTATGGATCTCTGTGCAGAAGTACACCTAAAAATACATTTAGGTATGCTGACACAGATGCACTTAGATATATATGTCTGAGTGCAAAGAAAAAGTTATTCTATAAATCAAATGATTAAATAAAACTTTGTAGTGCAATGAGAGAAAGCATTTTTTAAACAAATGTTATGTTTTTTACTTAGACTATTATTTTTCACATAGTTTAAGTTTGCCTTTTGAGTCATTTATGCATTGGCTTTTAAAAGACTCATTCCAGTCTTGACTACCCTTGTTCTGCTGCTTCTGCTTGCAAATTTTCAGTTGCACTTTCTGAAGAGAAAAGGAAATTTTGTTTAAATATACAGTTTTAAAACTATAGTCAAATTACTTTCCTATACAATTAAAAAACCTCTCATATTTTGCCCAGTTCTTTTTCTTTGCCTTCCAGCTTTGTCCTCAGAGACACACATACTTTTTCTAGCCTTTATTGATGCAAATACTGAAACTTCCACAATATGTGTGGTTGTTTGAAATATTTTTAATTTCTTGGTCAGATAAAAGTATTTTTAAGTAGATGTCTATAAATTTTAGTTTTTTTAGATTTTCTAAGTTTTCCACTTGCAGAGTAGTTTTCATCTTCCTATAGCTTCTCTCTTACATCATTGCATAGGAGCCAGGTACTGCATTCCATGACTGTATGCTAACATGTTCCTGAGCAAGAAGACAGAGACATGAGAAAAAAAAGAGATCCACAGACAAAGCAAATAAAAATAACTATTAACTTTTGTGCTTTTGGCATGCAAATAATAACTTTTAAATATATTGTTATATGATTGTGCATGTATTTTTAAAAAAATTTATTCCTGTTTTACTAGAATAACTAAGACAGATAATCTGTTGATGTTTTGTTATAAATCAGTATCTTTTTAAGCTCAATTGAAATGACAGAAGTGAGAAATGGCAATGCCATTCTTGATTGTAATGAAGTGTTTATTATGAAGCCTAATTATAAGTATTTAAATGTGAGAGATGCTGATAGCAAACTACTGATTGGAATACTACTCATGTTTGTCTATTGAGCATATATTGTGCAGCAGGAAATCCTGACACTGCATTGAGTTGATAAGAGTGTCTCTTAGAAACAAAGATGTGTGTTATAAATACTCAGACACCTTTATCTATTCAAATAAGGCCCCCTAAAAAAAGTGTATGTGGCATCTCCTGTGTTAAAACTTGTTTCACGCCTGTCTGCTTCTTAGTCCTCCATAAGATTAGATGTCACATAGCAAAGAAGACATCCAGGTTAATTTAAAAATAGTGATCAATTAAGTAGGAAGGAACACTGTAAGGGTCTTACATGAGCACAGGGTATTTCCTCCTCAGTTAAAAGCCCCTACTGTTTGGTCACACCAGAGGGTAAACAATACGTAAATATAGCAGATATGTTGAGCATCAAAAGATATTGAAGGATAAACTGATATAAGCATGAGACTTATAAATTAAATTTAAATTGACCAGTTTTTGCTCCAAATGACCAAGCAAAAGCATTGAACACAACGCCCTCTTCAAATTTGTTTCAGTTTATCTCGCTTAAAATGGTTCTTACATTTTCTTTCATACATGATTATTAATTCTTTTCATCTTAATATTTTTCTGCTGCTCATGGTGGCACATACAGTCTAAGCACTTTTGGGAGGATATCCTTTATATATTTGGAGATTCAACTTATTTCAACTTGACTTGAGTGGCCTGGTAGTTGCATTACGTTTATAAGATCCATGGATTTTTATACCTTCTGTCTCAAGGATACTTCTGATATAGGTGATGAGGAAGCTGAGGAAAACTAAATGATCTGTTTCCAAGATTTCTCCTGTGTTGTGTGGATTGCTGGGGGAAAAAAAAATTTGAAAGAGCAAGTTTTTGCCTATTAGCTTTTCAGCAGGATGTTATTGTGAGTTACTGTGGGAATTAACAAAACCCAAAATTTTCAGTTTTCCTGCTACTAAGATTATCCCACTTCATTTCTGTAACTCTCTATTACTTTAATTCTGTGCTCTTTTATACATTATTTAGTGGGAGCAGAACATCAATAAAAGGAAACACATGTTTTGTGGGTTTAATTTGTCTTCTTGTCTTTTGCCAGACTCCTTTAGATCTTTAGGCTCAGACTCATGGGACATAAATACTGAAATATTGAGTTCCTCAGTACACTGGTTTTACTCATGCAGTTCTTTGAATGGATTTCACAAAGCTGAGTTAGGCATCTGAGTAAATCACAGCAAGAATTAAGACTATCTAAGGGTCCTTGTAAGATCCTGCTGTTAATTGTTGCTTTTTAATTCTGAGGTTTTTCAGTAATCCATCAGAGTACATTATAAAGCAGTATGATTGATCTAAAGTCTGTCATAGCAAGAAAGAGATAAACCACTGTCAAAATATCAAACAGATGCTTGGAATTGCTGATACCATCTTAAACAAGACAAGCAAGGAGATATCTAGCAGCACTATAACACACAGCTTTTCCTTGCCAGGGTGAGCACACATGCAGTATTTGAACAGGCTTTTTGTTTTCTAGTGCTTTCTAAAAAAGGGTTTTAGTCATGGGGTTTTTTTCAAATAACTGCTGTCACTACTACTTTGGACTGTTTCAGATGGCAGAAAGCCACTGGAGTCAAGTAATTCTGTCCCTGCTTATAGATGATTGTAAGATAGGAACTCAATAGTATGAGCCTTTGATGATATAAAGCACCTTGATGATATTTTTGCCAAATGTGTGAACATACTGTCATATAATTTAATTATTCAAGAAAGAAAAATAATATTGTTATAGAAGAGCATATGCAAGTAATATTCATATTTATTAACAAATTGTTTCTAGCTTTTGTTTTCTGCCATATAAATCAGCTCAAGGAGTTTAAATTTGTTTCCTGCTATACAAACCAGTTCAAGGAGTTTAAGGATCTTTAAGCTTTCTAAGGAGCTGTCAAGGTTTGACTTGGGTTTGCCAATTTTAATATATCCAATTTCTTTTAGACATAGGATTTAGGAGCAAAACCAAGGCAGGCCTAAAACTTAAAAGAGTATAAGAAGAAATTTATTAATAACATAGAAAAAAAAGAAATTTAGAATAAGATTTCCAGATCATTCCCTCCTCCCCCTTCCCTCATCTTCCACATTTCTTAACAGAAACATACAGAGAACACTTCAGTCAGTTATCTACTTAAATAATCATTTCAGTTCACTCTAGAGCCCCTGGTTGCTACCTGCCTCACGGACAGAAGACAAAAGAGACCAGATTAACCTTACCAGTGTGATTTATGAAATTGAAATAACTTTTTAATTGGTTACTTGGGCTGTCAACTACCAAATCAGCCCTCTGACTGGTCCCTGCAACTCACAGAAGAAGCTCTACAGGGAAAACAGCCCTTCTCTGTTTCTGGGCCCGGTGCTGCTCCTCTCAGGCAACTCCCCTCCATGTGAAACCAACCCAGGAACTAACCTGAAATTGTATTATTGTATAAATTATATAGGATTGTTAATATTTTTGTTCTAGTATTGAAAAATATATACATGGAGAAAAAATATTATCAGGAAAGGTGCATAGTTTAAAAATATGAGTTTATTGAATTTGTTTTAACTGTCTCTTAAATTTGTGCCTCTGTTTCCACAATAACAGATTTCAGACTGAACTCAATTATGATGTTTTGGAAGTTCATGATGGACCAAACCTATTATCTCCACTTCTGGGTTCTTACAATGGCACACAGGTCCCACAGTTTCTGTTCAGCAGTAGCAATTTCATGTATCTTCTCTTCACAACTGATAACAGTCGTTCTAACAATGGATTCAAAATTCACTATGAAAGTAAGTACTTCTGTGTTGTATTATTTGATTCCCCTCAATGTTTACCCTAGTCATGTACAGATATCATCTTGGGTAAATTCCTGTTATTTCCTAGTCTGAGAAAGATTTAGTAATGGTTAACTGCAAGAGGGATGACCACTAATTTTATTTATATTTTATGTCATTGGTGTACTGCTCTGTGCTTTAAGAATCAAAAGATGGGAATGAGAAGTAAATGCCTTTCTTCTGGAGGTTGCTTTTATGTCTCAATGTTCTTATATTTTATACAAAGCATTTTTGTGGGTGTAAAACAGCATGAGATCAGGAACATTATGAAAATCTAAGAAAATAACTGAATTAGTGTTCTGATTGATGTATCTGCAGCTCTAACTGAAAGTAGGGGGGAAATGCAGTTTACATGATGACCAGAAAATCAGAAACGGAATTGGTTGATTATGGATTTTTAGGGTTTTAAACACCTCCTTATATTATTTTTTTTTATTACATAGAAATATTTTTTGTCCTTATTATAGTCATATAAACTATGCTGCAGAAAGTATCTGTAATATTTCATACTTTATGAATTATTAAAATACCTGTGTTGAAATACTATAATTCAATTGACATTTTGTCTTTCTAAATATAACTTCTGTTGTAATAATTCCTACCTATATGAGAAATAATATTTTTACTGTAATCACTATCTTATTTGCTTAGTAAAGGTCATAGGCATGTTGTTTGTACTTCTACTTGTTTGAATTACCACCAAAAATTTTCTAGATGTTCTTAATTTTTAACATTACTTTGTTTTGCTATTCTTGGCCACTATAAGGATACTAAAACTAATATGCATAGGAGTGATATTGCCAGATAAAATTTGGATTGATTTGAACTCCACTGAATGTTAAATTCAGGGTGTTTATTGGGAAAAAAAAAAAAAAATTCTTATCATACCAAAATTATTACCTGTCATAGCACTCACCCACAAACTTCCATTTATATAATCTGCATTATAAACAAGTGATGATTTTGTTTTCATCCATCTTGAAGTTTGAAGGAAGGCTATCTTAACACATTAGGAAAACTAGATTAAGATTGCCAACCAAGACCACTAAATTCAGAGAAAGACCAAATAATGTTAAATGGCAGAAATTATACTTTGGGAATGGGAACAGCAAAAAAGGAAATCTGCTAATTTATTACAACTAAAAAACAGTTTCAATTAAATACAGTTGGGAAGGAAATCTGAAATTTCTTTATAAATTAATTCTTGAATTTCATAATAAAATCCTATTTTTTAAAAAACTGGCCCACACCCAACAGTTTTCTACACTAGTGGAGAATAAAAGCCAAACTTATATTATCAGGGAGCATTGAAAATGTATATTCTTATCATTTTTACACCAAATAAACAATTTTCAGTATTTTCTTTTCTGTTTAATAACTCCTGTTTATACACAGAAGTCTAGTATTCATTTTATTTTTGCTTAAATCATACTGATTTCTCATCTTGTATTGTCCAGTACAATCCAATTCTGTTTTGCTTTCTGGAAATACAGATAATAAGGATCAATGGTCTCTTATTCATCACTTCTTCTCCCTTCAATTATTGTATTGAAAGCTAAGATCTTTTACATGTTCTTAACTTTTATAATAATTATATCTTTCCACAATTAATTTCTTTGTAAGGAAGGAATTTTTACAACTTGTGCAGGAATAAAAGGAATAATACCCATTAAAAATTTTGTAATGAATACTTCTAATAATTTACTAACTTCAGTATTATTTGTAGACAGTTGAGGTTTTTCATCATTATTTTATAATAAACTTCTTTATATGAGCTTTATATAAGAACATCTCACTGGGAAGTAATCTAAAAGGTTTAATTTTTTAGCACACATTAAAATTCTCTTTATCAAATGAACCTCTCTTTACTCTTTTCTGCTATTCTTTATCTTCTTGATGTCTCCTGTATCAAATAACACTAGATATGAGTGTGATTTATGTAAGTAATTGATCTATGTAAATATTTAAAATATAAATATCAAAAGTAATGTAAACAAGTTCAGCTACACTAGCAAATTTTGATCAGGAAAAAATAAAGGCTGAAAATCAGAATTTTGAGTGATCATCAAAGTTTTTAATATCAGCATCAGGTACAAAATCATTTGATGTTACTGAGACAGGATCAAACTAAATATTCTGTAAATTATTGGATATTTTTCTTCTTTTTCTCTGCAGCACTGGTGGATTCAAACTGGCATTCATAGTTTCTTTTAGTGGTAACACGGAGAATAGTGGAAAGATAATTCACTGTGAATGTGTGATAATGAAGCCATCACCTCACAACCATTACAACCAATTTCTTAAATTAATTTTTAAAAATCTATAGGTTCCTTATTAAACTGTTTTTTTTTTTTTTTCCATTTATTTATTTGTTTGTTTGTTTCAATCTAGGTGTAACTGTTAATACTTATTCTTGCTTGGATCCTGGCATACCAGTGCATGGACGTCGTTATGGACATGACTTCTCTATAGGTTCCACTGTCTCATTTAGCTGTGATCCAGGTTATAGGCTGAGTCATGAGGAGCCTTTACTATGTGAAAAAAATCACTGGTGGAGTCACCCACTCCCAACTTGTGATGGTAAGGAGGAGCTAATTTAATACAGAGTATTTCAAAATATACAAGTTTTGCCAAATGATTATTAGTCACAATGAGTTCAATGCTAGAGTCTGTAAAACCTGTATTTTTAGGAAAGAAAAAGAATGAAGAAATAAATGTCATATATCTCTGTGATAAGACATATGATCATAAAAGCAGAGAATGATATAGTTATTTAGTCCTGCAGATTACTGAAGGTATGTCTATCTTCATTTACGTAACAGAGAGCTAACTGATTGCAAAGTATATCTGGTTGTAAAGCACTTATTACAGCTTGAAAATTTGTGTTTGGGTATCCATCTATGGACAGAGATTGCTGACATGCAAAACATAAAATGAAGTTTGTTTGCACCTGACTCAAAAACTTCATTTTCTCCTGTTTCATAATGATCACTCTGTTTCTAGCTTGTTAACAGAACTTGACTTGACATCCTTCAATCACTGTGGAAATTTATGAGGACTGCATTATATCTGGTGATTATCAAACCAGACAAAAGTGGGATTGAGTAACACGTCTCCACCAAAACATTAAATCTGAAAAATTATCTGACATTTTCAGTCATCTCTTGTAATCTGAATTGTTCATTTTAATGCTTTCCCAGTTGGGATCATATCAATTATATGTACTATTAAGAAATTAGATTGTAATGTTCATTCAGATACATTAATTGAGATGTTTACTTCCTAAAATAGTTTCCCTTCTTGTAGTATGGTACATGTTTAAACATATTTAAACACATTTAAACATTTTTAACATGGTTAAAAATGCTTCCAGGAATAATTTTACAATTTAATTCTAGGGTAGTATTTAACCAGAGAAAGTCTCCTGAGATTTTATAAGCTACAGACTGTACATGATACTGTATTTTTCTAATACAGTTCTTAGTGTCTCAGGACACTCATTTTGAAGGAAAAATATGAATGAAGACTGATGAATGTCACTGTCCAAGGTTCTCTATAGGCGTGAGACCTCCTCGGATGGACATGTAGGTGGTTTGGGATTCAGAGTTTTCCTGAAGCCACCAGTGAGAAACTGCTCAGGACGATCTTCTGTACTTTTTCAAGGTTGTTTATTATATCTTATCTACAAAGTGTCCAGACAGGCTGATGGAGGTCCCTCAGCAAGGCGACCATGACCAAATGCTTGCCTGGGAGAGGCAGGACCTATCTTTTATACTCTAGACTACATCTTACATATTTACAATCACTTTCCAATACAGTACAACCTTATTACACTGTCCAGTTTTGTCCCCATCTAGTCTGTGGCTGCCAGCACGTCATCCAACATGGATGGCACAGAGAAGAAGGAGGAAGGGGCACACCACACCCCAAATCCTCTATACTGGCCACGTGTTTCTTATCACAGACATCTCAGAAATCTATTTATCTACATTCTAACAGTCTAACTTATACTCTACTTATTTTTGTGACTTGTAATTCTTCCTGCAGTGTTGGCAGATTTTCCCAAGGGGTTAAATTCAGTCTCTGAGACACCTGGGTCTCATTCCGGGGTCTCTGAGAGGCCTGCCAGGAGGGTTTTGAGACCCCCAGGGAAGCCAGGGGAACGTCCTGGACTCCCACAATGAAGAAACTCACATGTGTGATTTGCCATATGGATGACTATTCATTCCCACTGTATTACTTTCTTTAGAAAATGGTAGGGACTTCCTTGGCCTTCAGATTGTTTACTTAGGAAATGCTTTGGATTTTTATATTTCAGGAAGTTGAAGGTGTCAGTGTATGATAATACTCAAAATCTGTGGTGGTAGAAAGGGACATGAATAATCACTTTGCTGAAAATGGGCCTCTGTAGTTCTGCAAGCCTATTTTCTAAAAGATTCTACATCTCAGTCAGGTTCTTGCAATGAAGAATTTCGGGGTTCCCACAGTTTGCAAAGGGACTGTATTTTGCTGAAGAGATCACAATACTAGGATGTGTTTTCTAATGGTGATAGGCACTAGATGGTAACCATGTAAAACAAACAGTATAAGCACACTCCCTATGAGTACCGTGCTCTGTTGTGAAATAAACTTACATATTGTGATCAATTTCTTCTTAAGGATGCTGAATTAGCATGCAATTCATTAGGTAAATTTTTCTCCAGAGCACAATGCTAAATGGCAATTGTCCATTCAATAAATATGTTGTAAAGGTAGGATTGAGTACATTTATTCTACTAAATTTAATCAGTTTATGGTTGATGTAATTTTAATTTCATTGCTGAATTTTCTTCTCTAAAACAATCCAGACTCCTTGCACCCCAGGCAAAAAAGGGCATTTGTTAAATGGGCTGTTCTTTGCATAAACTACGAGTATGGGTTTGTATTAATCATACCACTAATAAACACATCATTCACTATTGCTGTGCATTCAGAATGTTACTCTGATGATTTCTGAGGAGACAAGTTCTTTTTTGATTGTTCTTTTTGATAATCGTGTCTCTTTTTTATAATTACATTGTGTAGGGATCTGTAGACAGATCATGGTAATTATGCAGATAGGTCATGGCAACTCATGAGTAGGTGCAATTTGGAGAAGCGACTACAATAGGAAAAAAATTAGAATTCTTAAAGCAAGTTCCTCCTCAAAGTAGAACATGGTGTTGTCTGAAATTCTATTCTTTTAAGGAGTGTAAATGAAATTTTTCGTGGCGTGTTCGATGTTGCACAGATAGGCACACAAAAAAGAGCTAAAATAGATGGTTATGAGCTTTGCTGAGAAAACACTGCTTGTGTTGTGTCGATATCATTCCCATCTGTTAACTACATATGATTGACTTTTTACTGATGTATCTGGAAAGCCCTGAATTTCTTATCTGTAATCATCACCTAGTGCTAACTAAAAAGACCAAATTATATCTTCAGTGTCCTTACTATAAGAATTGTACAAGATAATTTTGTTTTTAAGCTTTGAATATATGTTAGGAATCCTATTCTACTCAGTATATGAGTTATTGTAGTAACCCCACCAAAAATTACAGGAAAATGAATGTAAAAGTTAGATATCTACTTGAGTGTAAAGTGCTCTTATTCCCTTCATCATAACATGAAATTGAATGCTAATAGATAATTCTTTTTCATTATTTGAATTAAAAATAAATATTATCATTCCCCCTGATTCTCATTTACTTAAGAAAATTAATAAATAGTATGAAAATAATTCAACAAGATAAAAAACCTTTAATGTTTATATTGGAAACTCCTAGATGTCCAAATGAATTAGCAAATATGACTTATGCAGTACATGAGGAACATATTCAGGAAATAATGCAGAGGGGTAATGTCCTTTCTGCTAAAATCTCTAAAATAAAAATAATAATTCCATTAAAACAGAGTTGTTAAAAAACCTGCTTCAAATAGTCAGTGTAGTAGAGACCAGAAATGGAAATGGAGAGCATGTCTGGTCTATTTTAGATTTAAATGAGAAGGTGAAAATGCATTTATATTGTGAGTAATCTAGGCTGTACTAGTTTATATTAAATTAATCTCTTGTGTAATATAACTCCAGTCCAAGGTTTCTTTCTTGTAGCTGAGTATGTTAATTTGATGTCCACATCCTTATTTATTTACCCCTACTGAACAACATCCCATTTTAAAATACATTACATTTTCTATAATTAGGGAAGGCAAATGCTGAAGTTTCTTGGTCTATGAAGCACAGTTTATAAGATTCAAACTTTAATTCCCTGTTTCAATAATTTTAAAGTCTATTTTATATGTCACTTTTATTATCCAACTGCACAATAAATGAAAATCATCTCAGAGTTACATTTTTAGTTGGAGGTTAGAGTCACTTAAACAAATTAATGTAATGAGGCCTCTGTGTGTTTGTGCACATATATATTTGTATTTAGACATATATGCACAAACATATTTCCATATAAATAGATTTTTATCTTTTTTTTCTCTGTTCTTTGTAAACGAGCAAATGTTTTTAGTCTGCTTTGATGATGCTTGAAATCTAAAGCTAATTGTTATTACTAATCAATTATAATGTGTGATTTTTCTTACCATTACCTCTAAAACCCAAATATTTTTCAATTATGTGTATTTAAAAAGACCTGAACTTATGGAGAAATGTTGTTTTGTTTTGTTTTCTGAAAGCTTTTCTTCTTGAGATTATTTTACCATTCCTGACAAAATTGAGATGCATCATTGTATGTTAGTGTCTGAATTGTGGTTGGTGATCTATGGCTAGTCTCTTGAAAAATCTTTACATAAGAAAATAAAAAGTGATACCATTTGAAAATGTAAAAAATGTTAATTTCACAGATATCACCACTGTCAATCAAGCTAAAAAAGTTAACCACTTTGTTGGTTTTTTTTTTAAAGTGAATTACTGGTGAACACTGTTGAAATACATCAAAAATGCATTTATAGATATATCTGTATCTATTTTCTTATATGTATGTATTATTTTCTCCTGATTTACTAAATAACTCATACATTTTTTTCATGTTTTCTTTTTGGATATGGAGACAGTTACAATCTGATTTAAACCCAGAGAAGCAAAGAAAGCTAATTCTCTGTGTATAAACTGGAAAGAACTGTGAAGGTTCAAAATATACCCAAAGATGAGATTAAATCCAAAGGAGGTTAGATGTTGGTGCCAAAATAATTAATGTATTTTATTTAATAGTAAAAGAGGTGAAGAGGAAGGAAGGAAGGAAGGAAGGAAGGAAGGAAGGAAGGAAGGAAGGAAGGAAGGAAGGAAGGAAGGAAGGAAGGAAGGAAGGAAGGAAGGAAGGAAGGAAGGAAGGAAGGAAGGAAGGAAGGAAGGAAGGAAGGAAGGAAGGAAGGAAGGAAGGAAGGAAGGAAGGAAGGAAGGAAGGAAGGAAGGAAGGAAGGAAGGAAGGAAGGAAGGAAGGAAGGAAGGAAGGAAGGAAGGAAGGAAGGAAGGATGAGGGTACAGGGAGAGAGTGACAGGGCTTAGATGGAAGCCTAGCAGCTGATGGCCCTGTGGTCTCCACCCTGAAGGTGTTGGGCTTGTGCTTTGTGAATGTCCCCAGCCAGTCCTGAGCTGTCACTTTACCTTATCTTCATCAGGGAATGGTGTAGGGCCTCTCAGAGCCCCATTCAGGGTGTGGTGATCTTTGCAGCTTTTGTAATACAGTTTTAAAAGTCCTTCATTAAAATATTTAAGTCATAAACTATAATATTTCAGTCTCTGACATGGAATATCTTCCTCTCATATCCAGATGTCTTGACATTTCACTCTCTATACTACTCATAACACTGAGACTGACTTATGTTACATCAAAACAAACTAGTTTTAAATAGATTGTAAATTGTGTTTGTAGACCTCAGTTGACAGCAAATATAATTAGTGGTTGTTGAGTTTTTCTACATGGTATAAAAGGTAAAATGTAATTGGGTTTTCTATGCATAAGTGTTAAGCTAGCTATACAGGATGACCCAGTGCGGGAAAAGAATATGCAAACTGACTTCTATAGCAAAATATAAACATGTTAAAACCAGAACAGAGGGCATGTGAGAATAAAATGGAGCAAACAAACAAACAAATATGAACAAATGTCATAATCTAATGTGAAGTGTCCTAGAAAGATGTTTCTGTATCACAGCTACTGTGACAAGACAGCTAAGTACTTGCAATTGTTAATGCAGGAGTCGTAGAGATGGAAAACATATCTTATTGAAGTAGATTTTAAAGAAACCTATCTCATTACTGATCCAAAATCATAGATTCTTATGCAGTTTGCCAGCCTCCCCAAGTGAGACCCCAAGAGAGAATAGAATGTAATGACAGTTTAGCAGAAGATCAAATGGGTAAAAATAGATTATGAATAAATTTAGGCTGGAAATTATAAGGCTGTTTCTAGTATTGCAAGATTGATTTCCTATAACTACTTTATAGTAGCATGAAATATGGTCTGAAGTGGAACTTTGCTATGAATGACAAAAGTTAAGTGTTTTTATTACAATTATTCGTGTATTTTAGGGATGAAGCATGATCTGCATTTCTCCCACTGAGATATGAGTAGCCTGAGTTAAAGTTCTGGAATTATTTGAAATTATTTGTTTTGAAAAATTATTTTAGAAATATATATAGGACCATTTTCTAAGCTAGGCTTGCTTGCTGTCACTTTTTTTTTTGCAATTGATCATGTTATGATCATGTTACTGAGCAGAATGAATGCAGTTGCAACAAAAGAAAGTGTAAGTAACCAATCCAATATTGTAAGAATTTACTTCATCTGAAATCTGAACCAAAGTCCACTATTAAATTTGACTCTTCATCTCTTTATTTATGGTTATCCAAAACTTGCTTTTTATATTGTTATGTTATGTCTGATCACCACAGTGTATACTTACAGGTACCTGTGTGTTTCATACAGTGACTTTTATGTTTCATTCTCTTTTTTTTTTTTTGTTGTTTTATTTTCATTGTTATCACTTCTTTATATTTTTGGTTTTTTTTTAATTTATTTCTATTTTGATTCTCAGTATTTGGAAAACAGTAATGCAGGCATGTCTTGATTCAACTTCTCTAATTGCACTAAAAAAGAAATTTTTAATTAGTGTGTTAACATAATGTTCAATTTTCCACATTAGAAATCAAAAGTAGTGCTTCAGTTATTTCCTTAAATATTCATTCTACTTTTACTTTTTCTTAGCTTCCATTTCTGTATAATCAGAGTAAGTGAAAGACAGGTAGAATTTGGAAATATGTGTGTTTATCCTTTGCTGTTCTTATTTTTATGTGCTCCTGTTTTCCTTTGCACTCTGAAAAATAGTCATATACTAGTAGTGATATTACATGCTTGGGCTGTTAGCCATCTTATCAGGGCCAGTTGCACATCTACTATTTCAGATTTGTCAGCTTGGCTTTATTTTCTAAAAGGCTGCTCCCTTGACGCTCCTTTTTGCCATCTGCTAACCTTCATAGAGTTACACTGAAGGCCTGATGGCATTGCACTATTTGTATTCCTGAAAGGTTCTACAAACACCCCCTGTAAAATATATTATTTGTTTTGTCTATATCTCATGATTACAAAATCTGACTATTTTTTTATTTAATGGATGAAGTAGATAGTTACCATCAGGAGCTCCAATAACATGCTGTCACAGCCCTGGCTGTATTGTGCTAATGTCTAAATATAGCAAGATCAGATGATAAGGTGGCAGCATTTGCCTTCACTGTCTCTTCATCAGAGAAGTGAGGAGGAAAATTAATATGGAAGGAGGTTATTTGCCTGTGGCAACAAGGAAGAGATTGGGCAAATGTGGTCCTAGAACATCTTATTTCAGCCTGTGGTACTGGATTTGCAAATTTCCATCTTACAACTCGGCCAACAAAGGCTAGAAAGTTGGCAGGAGAAATAGCATATACAAAGCATTCATAAGGCTATCCAAACAAGTAAGCATGTTTAAAACAGAAATATTGCTAGTTAGAATGATCAAACAAATTTTAGCTAGTCAAGATAGGTCAGTCTTCATCATAAGATATAGGATGAAATTCCATTTCTGATTTTTCGAAGCAGTGTTAATAAATATATACTTCTTTTAGGGCCCTGAACAGAGTGATGCTATGCAGTGCCATAACTTCATTACGAAAAGTAATTGATCTCTATGAAAACATTCCAAAGTGCTACTGAAATGTGTGGAAAATGCATATATTTAATTGACACAAGTGTCTGCTTAGGTACAGAGTGAGGTTGAAAGTACATTCTGGACATTCTCTTGATTCCCTGTCTGCTGTGTCCTCAAATCAGTTATGAATTTACATCTACAAGCAGAAAATTGTGACATGTCCATATATTCATTCTCAAATATATGACATTAACAGTGAGTATAACTTCCATCATTTACTCCATCAATGTATGCCAGGAATTGCCATAAGCAGCATAAATATCAAAATATAGCAAAAGAAACATCATGATGCAGCAAATTACTCACAGCACCTTTCTCCTGAAGTGTGTAGATGTTTGAGGACATACTGAAAGGCCCAACTTCTCCCCACTTTACAAGTCGTACTGCTGCGTGCTCCATAGGAGGGGTACAAGTGGGTTAAACCAGCTAGTTCAGGTGGATCAGCATCTCTTAGAAAGAGGCATTTCTCCTCCAGCCTTTGACAGGTGCCTTCCCTCTCCCTCATTACTGTGGCAAGGATGGGAAGCACAGACATGAGCAAGAAATAGGTGAGTGATTGCTTATAGGACAAAAAGAGGATTTGATATTTGTGTGGACTGGAGTTACAGACAGGTAGCTGCTATTTACATCTCTCCAAAAGTGCCTTTGAAGACCCTTAACATATCCTAAAGATAACAGAAGAATTTGGGTAAATTACTTTGGAAGGACTGCTCTTATCAATCAACTTTACTAGAACAGTCTAGATTATTTGACCTGAAACTGGTGACAGTAGTTCACTGTTTATATTCTAAAATATTTCTGCAAAATAATTTTGGTAATGCTTATAATTAGGCTAAGGAAAATAAAAAGAGTAGATTATTTTAACCTTGAATAAAAAGAAATAGAACTACTCATTTGTTTTATAATATATGCCCTTCTGAGATAATCTATATTCAGAGAACTCTGATGCAATAACTTCATACTGAATTTTAATAACTGTTATTGATGTATGATAATTCTAAAATGCAAGACACTTCCTTACTAAAAATTACTTGATTAGTGTTGTATTTTAAAAACCCTGGAATAGAAAATCATTAAACTGTACATTTTTGCCAGTGTTGTAATGACTAATTTTTTGTATTTTGCATTAATTCAAGCTGTAATTTAATTTTTGTATTGCTCAATTACCAATTACTTTTATAAAGTTGCTAATGAAACTATAGAAATGCTTATTCTTATATTGGAACCTGCCATTAGCAGTAGCATCATAAATATAAGCACATAACCAATAATTATAATTGTGTTCATGAAACCATGTCAACCTTCCCTGCACAAATATTTTAAGTAGATAATTCTTCAATAGCCAATATCTGCTATCTTAACTCTCCAACCTTGGCTTCTGCTACAGTGATATTGTTTTGCTCTCGATCATCTGCCTTCATCTCTCTGCTGAACTCAATGGTTTTTCACAGAGACTCCAGAAAACCTGAAAAAACAGCTAATGAAACTTGATTTTGATTTTTTTATGCATGTTAAAAACAAATTAATTAATCATTGATTGCATTTGTTTTTCTATTGTATTAAAACAGCAAGTAGTCATATTTGAAATTGCTAAATCATTTGGGTACCTGCTTTTAAGTAATTTTAAAGGCAGAAATTTTTAGGTTTGTTTTCTCAAATTTTCTCTTATCTGTATATTTTCTATTATTTATATCATTATTATTATTGTTATTGTTATTATTTTCTTTGTTTCTAGCTTTATGTGGTGGAGATGTTAGAGGACCTAGTGGAACAATTTTATCTCCAGGTTATCCTGATCTGTATCCAAATTCACTGAATTGTACATGGACTGTGGATGTTACCCATGGAAAAGGTAAAGAAATCCTTTAATATTTTTCCATTTTTTTAATATATAAGTCCAGTATTCTCTGTTCTAGAAGCAGACCTAGATTAGCACCAAAATACTTTGATTTGCATTGCTGATTTGGGGTTTGTTTAATTTTCTTGTAGTAACTCCTAGAATTCCAGAAGTAGACTAGGCTGTTATGCTTCCCACAGAATGAAAAGTCAGTGAGAAAGAACTATGTAATGGCTGATCACAGAAGCTGAAGGATGGAAGGCTTTTAAGGAAGAGGTGTGTTTTTCTTGAAGGTAGATTTCAGGAAAAAGATGTAATACTGATTTTAACTCTTCTCTGAGAGATTATATAATGCTTAGGACACAAATGGAAGGTGATAGAAAAGTTTCCTAGAAATAATGTGTCCTAGTTGCTTTCAAATGACAGGCTTTGGTACTGGATGTGATGGATCATATTTTAGATTTCTGTTTGTATTTTATATTAAATATGGGAGCGACTGCATAGTACGCTTATTCTATGGGTGGAAAGAGCTAGAGAGATTTAATGTTAGGGGAAGGAGACAGAGATAGATGTCATAAGGGAAATTGAATACAAAGAGTAAGCTGGTAAGAACAAAAAAGGAGAATTATGTTGTAACACTGGAAGAAATACAGAAAAAGAAATGAAAGGGAGAAGAAGGAAGGCAAATTTAATTCTGAATTTCATCAATGTTCTCAGTAAGGGAATGAAAAATATTACAAAGTATGCTGATGATGTATTCCTCTAAGAAAGAGTTATTGATAACATAAAAATAAGACTTCAGATACAGAGACTTGTGCTGATCTGTGATCCCCTTTTTCTATTCTGTACAAATAGTGTGATAGTTTCTCATCTAGATGTTAAATCACACTGAATGGTTGTCCCATCTAAAACTCCTTAAAGCGTTAGAGTGGCAAAGTGTATTTCTCAAAATTATTGCTCCAGCTGTTCCATAGTCTCTATTAGTACGAAGTGATGCCTTTCTGTCAATGTTATTTGATTCCAAGTATCCACGGTGAAAAAGCCTCCTGAACTTACTGATGCTACATCACATGCTACATTTGCCTTTGTTACCTCTAGGTATGATACATGGCTTTTAGAGCTGTAGGAATATAAGGGACGGCGTATCTTTTGTTCTTCTGGATAAGTAAGAAAGACTAATAAAAATTGTAGAGAAACTGTTAGACCTGTATTTATTTTGCCCTCCGTCTGAGAAGTCATTGGATAACAGTTCAGGCTTTGTAATCTAAGAATTGAAGACAAGTAGCAGAGATGGGTAAGAGTTTAGCTTCACGGAGTAATACATGACAGAAAATTAGGTCAGATGAAGTAATGTTTTTCAGGAGTCTTGAAAGATATTTTATTAATACTTCCATTTCTTTTAAATTAAAAATAGGATTACGAAGAAAAGTACTTGGGAAGTTTTGGTAGGATTTTTTTTTTTTTTTTTTGTTTTGAGAAAATGAAGTAGCCTTTTTGAAATTTACCTTTTTTTCTTAAAACCTCAGCTAGAGAAGTACTTAAAAGTTGGAACAAATAAAAGCTGAAATTTGCGATGTTACAACATTTTATGTGAGTCTGTTGAGAAAAGCCACCATATATAATGAGACTCCTGTGAAAACAAATTTGCATAAATAAAATATACAGGGGGAGACATAATAGTACAAATATGGATGATAGATATATGCACACATATTTATAGACTCACATTCTTGTTTGACTCAATGTCATGCAGCGTTACATTCTCTGGGCAGAGTAGCTGGAAAGCTGCTCAGTGGAAAAAGACCTGAGGGTGACAGTGGCTGAACGTGATCTAGCAGTGAGCCCAGCTGCCCAAGATGGCCACTGGCATCTTGGCCTGTATCAGAAATTTTACAGTGATTCTATCTCTGTACACAGCACTGGTGGTCCTGTGTCCAGTTCTTCAGTACAAAAAGGACACTGAGGTGGTGCATGTCCGAAGACTGGACATTAGGAGAAAATTTCAGTCATCGAAACAGGCTGCTTGGGGAAGTGTCATCCCTGGAGCTATTTAAAAAAAACATGTTGATGTGGCAATTAAGGTTTAATGGTTTAGTGGTGAACTTGGCAGGGCTGGATGTGGTTGGACTCAATGATCTAGGTGGTCTTTTCCAACCTAAATGACCTATGATTCTGTAAGTTTTACATTATTGCATGGAAATGTTATTAAGGAAAAACATGAAGTATGAACACAATGTCACAATTTGACTTGGATATTTTGATTCATGCTGCTCGAAGAGCTTCTGGAAAAAATTGTAGAGTGGGTATTTGCTCTGAGTAGGAAATAGTGTATGAAATCCTCATACTTTGTACTTGTTGGCAAAAGGCTATTAATTCTTTAAGCTCTTCCTGTTGTACTGCATGAGGAAGATAGCTGTCCTTTTATGATAATAAGCCACAGGCTTACTTAATTTAAATTTCTAACAGTTAAGTACTATGTCACAGTGAGCTAGTCAATTAGGACACTTCTGTATTTAATGGAAAAATGTATATATCTTCAGGATATGAGTCATTGCGCCCTGAAAAGGTATCTAAAGCAGATGGAATGAACTATCCTCTGAAGGTACCTGTTTATCATGTAATGTCCAGCAGGTTAATATAGTCCCCAGATAAAGTGTCTATGGGGAGACTGAATGACTGAGGTTTACATAGTTACCATTTAGAAAAATTAATCCCATACACATAAATGGGTTATTTTAATGAGAGGGAGAAATAAACTTTGTTCCGGATATCTCATTTTCTGCTCTATTTCATTGCTAGTGTAATTTCAACTTCAGAAACTCAAAAGTATCTTCTATTGGCTACTAACTGACATGACTTTTACTTTCAACAATTTTGGGGATTTTTTCCATGAAGTTTTGTAGTTTCATGTCAGGTTGCCAAGAAAAAGTCTATAACTTGTAGCTGCAGAGTGCCGTGAGGTAATTTCTTATACACACATCTTTATGTTACAACTACATACTGCTCTTACATAATAACAGGTAATTAAATACATAGATGCAGTTATGATGTATATTTTATGTCTGTATATGTTGAATTGCTAGTAAAAACAGTCTCTGTGTTTGTATATACTGTTTTAAATAACAATATTGCAGTATAAAAATATGTGTTTTAATTTTACTCTTCAAATAAAATTCTAAAGTTTTAGAATTAATTTTTGATTTGTGTTCTTGTGGACAAGCATTATGATCCTTGAGTGTCCATTAAAACTTGATATAATTTTCTTTCATTTAAAAAAATATGTTAACTAGAGAATTGAACATTTATTTTAAAAATAGTTAATATGTCTATTAATTACTTTTAAGAAGAGAAAAGGAAGCACCTATTGACAAAGTTATTGCATTTTATCTGTGATTAGAATACAATTTAAGTATATGATGAAATTTGTGGATTATCATACCATATACATATGGGGTATGTTTTAAAAAATCTGTTATGAGATCAGTTAATTAACCCATCCTCCAACAGTCTGAATTGTAATGTAGAGAAGTGACATTTTACAGTTTTATGTCTTCCTATCTTTATTTCAGATTTTAAACATTCCGCTTATAAAGAAAGGCTCATGTGAGGCAGAATGAGAAGGAATCTACCTGAATGTATCTTTTAAAATTCTTCCCCAGAGAAGACACAATCTGTCACACAGCATATATTAATGTGATTAGAATATTTTCTGAAGAAAACCAAATTGTACAGCTAGTGCTGTAATATACCTTGGGGTTTTGCTAAGAAATGTCATGGCAATCTGGAAAATTGATTGAAACATTCCCTTGAGTTAAACCTTGAGTCTGATGTTTGAACAATACTCAGTGAAGCTCCACTGTGATTCAGAGGAATTTCATTATTTTGGGTTACTACCAAAAATTTTCTTTGGTATTTCTGATTTTGTTGCTTCAGTAAACATGCATGCATAAAAAGGGCCAAAATTAATTTGGAATGCAGTAAGGGCAACAAATACGAACTGTATTTTGGTCTTATTCTGTATATATATATATATATATATATATATCACATGGGTTTTTAGAGATCTTTTCATGTGAAATCAACACTACATCCTATATGAACTAAGTTAAAAAAAGAAACCCTAGACATTTAAGAATTTATCAATTCCAAAGCTAAATTTATATACATTAGTTCAAAAGATATGCAACCCAATCTCAATTCCAGAATTCTGTGTGTGATTTTTGCCTAATTATTTTCACACAAGCTGGGAAAATGAAAAGGATAATAAAAATAGATGAACAGCTTTGCTCATGTAATTAGTAAATTAGGATTTTTTAAAAACCAGAATAAGTCTTTTGGATTATTTATTTTTACATAAGCATAAAATAAAATCTTATCCAGTAATTTCTATGAGCACTATTAAGTAATAATGTGTTTTTCTGGATCCAGAGGGATTATGTGATGTGTGTGGAGTTTTAGGAAGAGAAGGAAGTATCTACTTGAAAAAGCTGAATGGCTCTCCAGTCTCTTTAAAGGGAAATAAAAGATAGTGGTCTCCAAGATCCAAGGTTTTTCTCTGATTGCTCCCATCTGTATGTCCAGCTGATGGCAATACTAAGCACGTGTTCCAAAGATGCCAATGTATACAGCTGGTCACACAGACTAACAAGGACAGAGGAAAGTGTCTTATTGGCCCACATAGAAACACCAGCAGCAACAGAAACACCAGAAACAACAGACATGAACACCACAGGCAACCAAATCCTGTTTCTCCACCCAGGTTGCAGGGAAAAGGAGTCTATTAGAAGTGAAACTCACATACACACATGCATATGCTCCCTCAACCTTCCAAATTCTGATCCAGGTTCTGCCTGGTCTGTAACTAATGGCCCTTTTTCCAGTTGTCTCCTGATCTCATCCTACTCCCCAGACTATTTCTTTGCTTTTTGATTAAATTATGTTTACTATTGAAAATCTGTTGGCCATGAGAGTACCCAAAGGTCATTCATCATCATCTGCTATGTTAATTTGCAACCACATGAATGGATCATCCTAAGTGTTACATCACCACATATATTTGGAGACTGAATCACTGGTTTATAACTTACATGAAAAATCTGAAAACGGTATTACACTAGAGGTATCCATAATCATCTAAGCTTGCCTAATGGATTCTTCTGTTTAATTTTCTTGGCTTTTCAGTGCATTCTACCAAAAGATCATGCTCCAAACCTTAGTTAAAAATGCAGAAGTGATTTAATTTTCTGTCTTGATCATTAAGTATTTTTATTGCTACTGTGTTCCATGTTCCAGGAGATATCTTCCTTTCTAGATGTGGGATTTATATATGATGATATTATGATATTATATTGACAAAAAAATTGTGTTGTTGACATATGTCACATCTTATTAGGAGACCTCACCTTTTTTGGGAGGAATTGGTGCTGCTGCTATATGTGTCATTAGATTTTAATATCATATATTTTATAGTCTTTCCTTTCACTGGTGCTATTCAGGATATAAGGATACTGGTGATATTAAGAAATAAGGTTTACCTCTTTTATTCTGCTGTTAACTGTTTGTATTTTTGAATATACATAGTGTATTGTATTTTACACAAAAGTGGAAGCATATATCTTTAAATTCTATAAATCAGATGTCTATATTTTGCAGCTAAAGTCAAAAGTTAAAGATGGTGTCAAAATAAAACCTGTTGCAAACACATTTTATTTCCAAAATCAAGACAGATGCTAAATTTTAGTAAAATTGGACTATCTTCATTTTCCAAAAGATGATTCATAATGCGATGCATGAATTTTAACCTTGGCTTGGTTACACGGGTGTTAATAGGGTAATATGTAAATCTAATTCTACTTTTCCTAACAGGTGTGCAATTCACCTTCTACACATTTCACTTGGAGGATCATCATGACTACTTACTAATAACAGAGAATGGCAGTTTCACACAGCCATTGGCACGCCTGACAGGCTCAGAGCTTCCTTCACCAATCAATGCTGGTCTCTATGGAAATTTCAGAGCTCAGTTGCGGTTTATTTCAGATTTTTCAATATCATATGAAGGATTTAATATTTCGTTCTCTGGTAAGGAAATACCTGTAATATCTGGCTCCTAAAAATTTTTTGGCTTTTTTTTTTTCCCTCTATGTTATATTAAGAAAAAAGAATTGAAATTATTTTGAAGAATATACATACTGAAAAATTATATTATATATTTTTTTTCATAAGCACAATAATTTCAAAGCAATTTGCCTCTATAGAGGCAAAGAACACATCTGTGCTACATCATAAATAAGATGGCAGTAAACTGTAACCCACATTACAGTGTGGGGATGAAACAGAACTAGGCTAACTTCAGTTACTGATATTCCAGGTGAGCTGAAGTGTCAACTATGTAGTTTTTGTTGTGCCATTTTTAAAATTTGTTTTATTTACTTGATTTATTTATGGCTCTTAGAAGAATGACAAATCATGTTGGGTCATGAATCTTTAAAACATTGTGAATATGTTAATTTGCCTTACTTTTCAACATAATCTAATTTTCAATTTAACATTCACACAATAATTTTGTTTTAAAATACAATGTCTGTATTGATATTCAGGTGGAAATATACAGAAATTACAAGACTGCAATATTGCATGTATGACTGGTAGAGAATGTGTTCTCATAACAGTTTACTTGCTCTTGTTTTCAGAGTATAATCTTGAACCCTGTGAAGATCCTGGGATCCCACAATTTGGTAACAGAATAGGATTTAATTTTGGTGTTGGAGATATTCTGACATTCTCCTGTTCATCTGGATATCGTTTAGAGGGAGCTTCAGAGGTTATTTGTCTTGGTGGTGGACGACGAGTATGGAGTGCACCTCTGCCAAGGTGTGTGGGTACGTGGTCAGCTGCTTTCATTTGCTTGTATGTGTAGTCATTGTCCATGGACTTGCAGATTTAGAGCATGGAAAAGCATGGTAATGCACCCCTTTTTAATGTACTGTCATATTCTCCATATCTCCTTAGTCAATTTTTTAACCTTTTAAAAATATTTTTAGTATTTTAAGTGGACTTCATAGTTCGTATTTGAAAGCAGTTCAAATTGAGGGCACAATGCTTACTCTTCTATTTCGTTTTTGGTGGTTTTGTTTTGTTTTGTTTTGTTTTGTTTTTTTGTTTTGTTTTTTCGGTTTTTTGGTTTTTTTTTCAATGCAAGGTTCCAAGAGATACCTGTATTATAAAATTGTAGTTAGAGGATTTAGACCAGATTTATTTCATAAAACTAGGTCCATTTATAGCAGTACAGTCAACCTAACCTGGACATCCTATATAGCAGCCATATCCTTGGAATATCCTTAGAACGGTTATTCTCGTTTTTAAATGATAGCTAAGATAATTGAGAAGAAACACTTTCTGATGATTCCTACTTCACACTCTCCACTCACTGTAGAGGTAGCCTATATTTGTAGCTTTGACTAACTATTTAGCTTTAAATGGCTAAAGGATGTTGTTTGAGCTGAATTCTTCCTGAATTATTTGGTTTTCAGTCTTGTTGAGAGCTGTTAAAACAGTAAGATCTCTAAAAAGCAGGATAGTTACTTAGGTATCTGCATTATTTTTATTTAAGATTATATATTGCTGAAATTTTTAGAGTATGTACTATGTGGAAAAGTTTGCACATGAAAACATCTGCATCAGTGTGCATTTAAAATATTTTTTCATACTAAATTTTTAGTAAAACATAAATGTCTTTCAGATGTTGATTGCATAGTAACTATGGATTGATTATGTGTTTCCTCTTATTTGTTGTTAGTTACTGTATCAACATTTTTGGGTTCAAACCACTCCTATGCTTATCTCAGTATAAGGAAAAAGATGAATTTAGCTTATGCATTAGCAACATTTATGTATATACCTATATAAGAGATGATTTAGAAGCTCAGTCAGAGCAATGGATGAATAAATGTTCTTTTTGTGTTGGAGTTGATGAATTTTTAACCATAAGAATAATAATGAATGCATGCACAGTCAAGAAGACAGTTTAAATTTCACTAATAAATTTCAGGAAGTGTTAATATGAAATGAGTCGGTAAATTACCAGCAAAAAGAAACTTCCACAGCAGCATAAATGTAAAAAAAAAAAAAAAAAAAAAAAAAAAAAAATTGCTATATAGCTTTCATGACATAGAAAAATAATGTTTATGTTTGTTTGCTTGTTTGGGGGAAAGAAACAAGCTGTAACACAAGGAATAAATTCTTTTCTAGTCAACATGTTTTCTCCTTACTTTTGAAAATAAAAGATAGTCTCAACTAGAATGGCTTAATTAGCAATTTTCCCTCCATAAGTATCTAGCCTTTTTCAATCTTGTGCTTAATTTATGTGTCATAATAATGAAATTCAAACACGACAAGAGTAGAAATTCCTATTAACACTTATATGAGACTCAAAATTTATGTATTGTTACTGTGGCTCATGTTTGGCTTTTTTTGTCAAAACGATTAATGAGATGTAATCCTTCTGATATAATGTGCACTTCCACATAGATGCAACATCAATTGGGAAGCAACCAATGCTCATTGTATTTGTGTTCAGATTGTTAACAAGGAGGACAGATAAAGTAGAAGTTTGGTGGAATGCCAGGCACCCCTGTCTGGATACAACAAAGACCAATGTGTTGTGTTTTAAAACAGAGTAGTCAATCATAATAAATTCTAAACCAAATAATTTGCCAGAAAATTAGAGCTGTTTTCCTTTTCTTATTTAGAAGATGGATAAATACTTGTTATTTATTAATTAATGCTATTATTCAATCTATAAAGATAGTATCTTTAAAAATAAATTGACTTAAGAAATGAAATTTTAAAATTAGGAATTATTAAATGGAAAGCTAGTGTTCAAATAGCAAACAATTATATTTTATTGAATTTTTAAAGCTGAATTTCTCAAATGATGTTATTATCTCAGATCAGTAGTGCTTGATGTTGTGCTGAAACAATTTTTATAGTCATATTTTTCTAAAAAAGCGTAAAGATTTTCCATTTTTCTGTTCACCATGTGATGCAGCACTTCTTGGAGTAGATCTCTGTAGTCACAGAGCAAGCATATTTTAATGGTAGCTGAAACTTTGGTGTCTTATCCACTCTGTGTTGGCTAACAAATCTAAAACACACTCTGTATGAGTTACTACAAATTAACTACAACACAGCCAACAGAACAAGCTGTTAATAAATGGGTGTATCTAATGATGACAGAAAAAAAAGTCCATAATCTTTAAATTGCTCACTTTGGACATTTCCATGGGCAGTGAATAGGAAGTCGAGTTTTGACTCCAAGTAATGCTTTCTTTCAAAAATACTTACAAGTGAGTATGAATTCATGTTCACTTTTGACTTTATGAAAAGCAAACTCTAAGGTCTGGGTGGTTCTAAGGAATCAGCATTTTCTTCAATATGCTAGGGGTTTGTCTCCAGCTTGTAATACAGAGCAGAGAAATCGTCTTAAGTTTGTAAGTATGGAGCTGTTTTCATGGGGTTGTAGTGCCTCTGAAATGTTCTGATGTGTTTGGAGTTCAGATGTCTTTGCCTAGTTCTCTTTATAATTTTCAGTGCCATAGATAGCTTGCAAGAATTTTCCTGTAACTGTGTTACAGATGGGAACAAACAAGAGTGGTTATTATTGCTTTAAAGGGAAAAATAGCGGCATAGATAAAATTAAACTTTTCTTATAATCAACAATGGAATGAAGATGATTAAAAATCTGTTAAAACACTGTCATTCCTTAGTTTCATGATTCATTTTAATACTATACTCAAGTGATAACCAAATGCAGTGTTCATATTTAGCACACATTTCTTTTTTGGAATTGCTTTTCTTTTCAGTGAAGTTGCTCCTATTATGCCAGGACTTCTTATGTATTTTTTTCTATTTCTCCCTTGCCCTTTACCTTATAAATCTATCCAATAGCCAAATTTTATTACCTTTCACTATAACTGTCATGTCTGAATTTATAAACCCTAATTGTTTCTATGTCTGTGTAAAATAATGTGTCTTCATAGCTTCCCAACCATGTCAAGTCTTTTCCTTTGGCTTTCTTAAGGCCATATGGTTTCTTTCCAGACTGCTAAACCTTCACTGGAAGACATTGACTTTAAAACTTTTTTCTTCTGTGCTATATTCACTTTTTCTGTTCATTCTTCTCAGTAAGTCCTAAACAGTCTCTGATTCTGGACTTACAGATTTCTAAGGAACTATGCCCCTTGAAATTATAAAAAGCAGGCAAAAAGACATAAAATATCTACAGGCAAACTTATTAATTTCTGTAATGTTGCATACTTTTCAGATAATACTGTACATGAAATTTTGCTGGTAGAGATGTTTTGCCAAGACGTTCACTGACATAGCTTCTTTGCCAAGTTTTAGTTAAGGTGCTTTTCAAAGAACACCAAGAACAGACATTTCAGAAATGTCTGGAAGGTTGTATTGTATGAGTGAAAAATTAAATTCAGCATTGACTGGATATGCATAAATATAGAACCAAGGAAGGGAAGGTTCTACCACAGATACATCTGTAGTAATCTCCCTCATTAGCAGGAGAACCATTAGCTACTCTCTGCACATCTTATGCTATATCACATTAATCTTGCTCCATCTGCATAGCTCTATCCATTTCTGTGCACACAAAACATTTAAGATGAAGATTGCTTTTAATATATTTTGCTTCAAAAAAATGTCCTTTTGCTAGTTTTGAGATTTCTTTTAATAAGTGGAATGTTTTGGCAGCATGAATTCTGAGTTTAAGGATTGTGATATCCACTCGTAAATGTCATTGATTCATCTCAGAACAAATGAATCCTAAACTTTCTTCTGTTCATCAGAAGTAAATTTATTCCCTTAAATATTTCTTCTGTCATTTGTGAATATGTTATATGTCTGTTATTTTCTTCTGGGATAGGTTTCCTGAAAAAAGCAAAATACAGTCATTGAGGTCTTATCATATATTATTATATTAGCATTATGATGTGATAAGATTTTTTAAAATATTTCTTATTTATTTTAAGATTTTTCACCAAGCTTGAACTGTTCCTGTTCCTCATGTGGAAATTTTTACTAAGTTCCAACAGTTCCAGAAGTTCTTGAGTTACTTTGTGGAGGGATTTCTTTGGTCATGTTTTGGGATATTTTTGTTGGGGGGTTGGAGTTTTTTATAAGAATATTAAATTAGTTTAAAGGAAATTCATTCACACTGGTAGCTTGAATTCTTCTAATATAGAATGTGGGTTTTTAAATACAATTTGCCTTGTTATTGTTAATGCAGAAGCTCATTTGTCATGCTATTTCTTCATCCTCCTTTGATTGATTGCAATGCAGGAGCATATTATTTAAAGTATATGGGACTCCTACCCATTCTTGTCAGCTGGAGCGATCAGTTATGAAAAATAACATTAATAATGTAAGTAATTCTTTCCAAGAAAAATCCATTGGGCAAGAAAAAAGCCATTGGGCTTTTGGCCATTGATGTAGAAATATCATCTTTTTGTAAAATTATTTTTAGGTCATAAATACAGGATCTTCCCAGATCTGGAAATACTGTCATCCATTATAAGATAATGTAAATAATGTAGTCATAAAACAGACAAAGTATATTGAAAATAAGTTTAATACACAAATAACCACAGAAATCTTTTGATGTTCAGATCAACTAGGAAGTAGATACCTGTATTGTAGATACATAATACAAAATTTCTGTTAATTATTTTTGTCTATATGAAAGGAAGTCTTGTATTTTGCAACAATGTAAAATAAAAGGAAACCCCACTATTCTTACTGATTGAAGAAGACAATGTTCTTTTCACTTTTTTTCATCACCAAAGGGTTCCCTGTATTTAACCTGTCAGAATATATGAACTGCCTGGAAAACTTGTGATAACCTGATGACTCACGCTATTCACAGAAAGAAAGCTTTAGTAACAACTTAATCCTTTCAGAATTTCTGTGCTATCATCTATTTTGCTGCTTTATTTTGACAAGAGTCTGTTTTCTGGTTTCTGCCAGCCTCCAGTTGAAGAGGTAGAACGTCTGAAATCAAACGGCTTAATAAGAAACTCTTTGTTGAGCACTGAATTTAGATGCAGTTTCTGAAGTACTGTTTATTTGCAATCGAGTACAAAGTTGTTTGAAGATAAAATCCTTTTTGGAATGCTTCTTCCTACTTGGCCAGTCAAGCTGTTGCATTACCCAGTCTCTTAACCAAGAGATACCATCTTTACAAAACACAGAATGTTAGACGTAGCTCTTATCTTTTGATTCTAAAGGATTGAATTGAAGAAAACAGTTCCACTCTGTCTGAATTTTGATCTGTAGGAGCACATTGTGGTTTTTAGATTGATAAATATTTATGACAAGAATTTAATCAGCTAAATTGTGAGAAATATTGCAATATTCTATTTTTACAATTTTTTAATTTTTTTTTTTTTTTTATTTATGAGCAATTCAATTCATTGAAGCATTGGGTTCAAGTGGTTAAGTTACCTGAATAGATGTGTTTCATTCCTTGGTTACAATAATGATGACATTTCTCTTGCTTACAGAATTTAAATACATTAATAAACAGCAGTTAAAATTCGTCTGTTTTATTATGGTAAGGTGCAATGAAGACACATTCATAGCCAAAAGCTTAACAGTCTTTTATTGTAATTATCTTCTTATAGAAGTTTTTACTTTTCATTACTTTTCCTTTGAGGTTTTTGTTTATTTTCCTTTCTAATACTGAAATGAATCTATTATTTCTGCCAAAGTCTCAAAACAGTAATTCACTTCAGTAATCCACTTACTGTTACATCCTACTACTTTATATTAGGCTGAATTAAAGTCTCTGTGAAAATATATCTGGATGTGGAGCATTTTTCTTATTTTTTTTCATACAAGAAGAGTGTGTAAGGCAGGTTCTATGTTTCAGCTGAAACAAGTAGAATTTTTTTTAAACCCCAAGACTTTATTAATAAAGCAGCCTGATTTTTATCTCTGTTGATCAGGGAATATTACTAAAATGAAACATTAATACAGTAACAAATTATCTGTAAGTTCTGATAACATCTCTACATATGATTTAAAGAAGGTTAGAGACTCTCTGATCCACTGTAATTTTTCATTTACTTATGAAGTACTGTTTTGTCACCTCTTTTCTCTCTTCTGTTTCACTATTTACACATATTCCCTTAATTTTATTCTGGTTTTCCTCTTAAGTCTGTATTTATCTTTCACTCACTGTAATGCCTTTTAAAATTATTTTCCAAACACTTGGAAAAAGTGCATGTATTTAATATTTGGATTTATTTTAAACTTTAGAATTCCATCTACATTACTTTTTTCTGACACTTTTTTACTCAGCACTTAAATGCAAGTAGAATTATTATGGTCTCTCTTTATATTTGCTCTAGTGTTAACATCAGAGAATAGAAAGAAACTGTAAGTCCCATGAAGCTTCATGTGACTTTAAACAAGATAACCACCTGTTCATGTTTATAGATAGGAGTGGAGATTCTCAGATAGAAATATCTATGCTGTAGTTTGGAATGCATTACAATATTAATTGTGGACCTTCCCAGTTTGATTTAACACTTGTTCCAAAATATAATCCCAACTCCTTTTTTTTTATCTGAGCATGTGTTTGATGCTTTGGGGTTGTTCAGCTGTAGTTTTTTAAGCCATAATTTGCACTGACAGAAGGCAAGGAGAAAAGCCAGGAGCTAACCGGTGATTTTTGAGGAGTGTAGAAAAGAAGCAACTGTTGCAGGCTAGACTGTGCGCCTCCAGGGAACTGTGATGATGCTGTGGGAGAAATTCTATTATACTGTGGTTTTTGAGACTGCTTTTACTAAACTAGCTTTGTCTGATAACACAAGATTCAAAGAAACAGAATGGTTTAGTATGGAAGGAACATTTGAAGATCATGTGGTACACCTGTTTGCCATAGGCAGGAACATTTTTTAATGAATCATGTTGCTCAAGCCTCATTCAATCTGATTTTGGACACTTCCAGGGATGGGACATCCACAATTTGGAACAAAATATTCTTTCTCTAAATTCAGAAAATCATGTTGATGAAAACAACGACATGAAACATGATGACATCCATTTTCTTAACAGAAAACTAAACATGATTCTAAAACACTAGTTAAAAATGTCCTAACAGTTAGTTACTGCTGTGTTCAGATTAAAAAAAAAAAAAAAAAAAAAATGCTTTGAATTATAGTTCTGACATAGCCCAGAGTTGTTGGATCAACTTAATACCATAGTTACCTTGTGTCTTTTGGCTTTTATATCCCTCTGGAATGGGAAAAGGGTTCTCACAATCCTGAAATTACCATCATCTTACTTCTTTTCTGTTGTAATTCAAAGTGACCTATGCATCCTTGAAATAGAAAATACCCATTTATTTGAGAATGCAATAAAAGGATAGAGGTGATCATGTGGAATAGAAGGCTTTCCACTTCTGCCTAGATTATGTGTATCCAGCTGTTCCAGGTCAAAATAATGTCACCTGAACTATTCGGGTACTTGTTCTATATTGCTGAATTAGGTGTAGTCATCAAGCAGCATTTGTTCTTTGCTCTCTTCCTGATTTGGCTTTCCATGCAATATCTTCTTTAGCTGCATACAGAAAGGGATAGATTTTCAAGTTTTTTTTTTTTTTTTTTGTCATTGCTTTCTTAATTTCATGTACAAAGTATATATTTCAATGTGCTGAATGTTGCTCAAACAAAGCTGGGGTGGAAATTATAATAATGTTATTAAAAAATAAAAGCTTTTAGAATAGACACCATCGTTTGCTTAAACATCTTTTCAAACCATTAAGATTACAACATAGTTTTGCAGAACAACATTATTCTGTGAAATTATAAATCAGTAAACTTCCCAGGTTAAAATAAATGAGATTCATTCTCATTAAAATAGGTAAAATAAGTGGAAGGAATATTGGAATAATCCTGAAAAAAACATAAACCCAGAAAAAAAATAGTTTAACAGTTAAAATTAATCTAAATCTGTTGAAAAGAGAGGAAATACTCTTGTACTTCCACTATAATGGCCACATATCAAGATTAAATAAATAGGGGAGCAAAAATTGTAGTAGTGTCTCAGTATCTATTTAAAATACTTGATAACTAAATGCTAAAAATTTCTTAATGATGTATATAGTTCAATTCATGATAGGAAGTGAAAGTTAGTTAATAATGCCTAATGAAGCATTGCCACAAGTGCTTATGTTTCCAGGTGTTTTTGGGTGATTAAATGAATTGCCAGAATCTTGAGTTATAAGGTTTACTTCTTGAAATAATAACTGTATTACTTGAAAATACTTAAATTAACTTTCTTTCCCCCTTGAGAGTTATGTTTTTCTTCTTTTTTTGTGTTTAAAATTGTTTTTCTTCTGTATTTATCTAGTAGCTATAGCATAATATTTTCCTACTGTAATTTACACCATTGAATATGTTGGTTATCTTGATTAAATAATACCAGAGGAAAAAAATTTTTTTTTGCATTGATCTATGTGAAAATGTATGTATCTTCACATATATATATATATATATATATATTTATTCATATGCATGTATATATAAATAAATACTCATATAAATTTGTAGAATTCTTCTACTTTAATTTAATTTGCATGTCTATGAATTTCAGTGTTGCAGAAATTAAAACAAATACAAGGAAGACCTTATTATACAATATAATTATGAAATGGGTCATTAATATGATTTTAAATCACAGTGATTTTTGACATATTTTTATTAAAGTATTGCAATTTAGAAATATTCTTGTAGCCTCCAATCACTGTCATGATCATGTACTTCAAAAAAGATTTTGATATTAATAAACATTATTAATGTTAACTAGGTTACATTAACATTACCATTATCACCGTTATTAAAATATTTATGTGTTCTATTAAAACATGCCTTAACATTTTTTTTTTTAAATTTCAGCTGAATGTGGAGCCTCCACAACAAATAATGAAGGAATCTTATTGTCCCCCAATTATCCTCTTAATTATGAAAACAACCATGAATGTATTTATAGCATTCAGGTACAAGCAGGGAAAGGAATCAATATTTCTGCCAGAACATTTCACTTAGCCCAAGGAGATGTTCTTAAGGTATGTATGTAATCATGCAACTTATTTGTTATTTCTGAACTTCTAGTACCTCCCCTCATTGAGGTTTATCTATCTGCAATATTACAGTACAAGATAACTGGATATAAAGCACCTCCTACAAAATATCTTTCTAAACTGTTTCTATTTTTAAGAAGTTAAAAATTAGGCACCCTCAGGTGCCCCCATAATCTGTTTCTTAAGACATGTTTTTCTGACCAGAGATAATTAAAAAAGAGATTGAAATAATGAAACAAATGTTACCTTAATGGTTATTTGTATTGTATTTTTAGTGTTACATATTCATTAATTACATCTTTTGATTTGTTTAGTTCCACAGTATCTTCATAACTTGAGCTATGATCTAAACATAACAAAACATAAGACCCATAACTTTAATTTAGCACAGTCTACATACTGCCTTTTGTCCATGAGTTTTACACTTTAAATTACTTTAACCTGGTGTGCATTGGAAAAAGAAACAACAGAGGAAAGAATACTAGAACCTACCAGAATTTTATACAGTGATTTCCACCTATCTTTGATTTGTTCATAGATTTTATTACTGTACTCCAAAAAATATACTTCCAGATGTATGCATTATTTAGCCAACTACACATTTAAAGCTGATGTTGATCAGGATGTATTTTCTCAAATACCATCTGCAATAGCACACCAGTGCAATAAGATATCTGTGATTAAATAATTGTCCAATTGTTCACAATATGTAATATAATTAAATTTGCCTCTGTGAAATCAAAGGAACAAGAGGTACCATGGCAATCATGTTTGATTTTAAAAAGTTTTTCTGCCATATTCTTCCATGTACTTATTAAATGAGAAGACTTATGAAAAGATGTATTCCTAAGAAAGAACTGTGATTCATACTGAGGTTTATCTCATCTAACTGTGCATTGTGGTAGGATTTCTCTCATTACTTGTCAGATATAAGCATTTCCAAAAGGGGCTAATTATACCTAAAGTATGAACAGAAGTAAATAACTAATGTAAAATGAAATCAGACATCAAAAAGAAAATCAACTGGTTTTAAAGAAAAAAAGAAATTATGTTCTTCTTGAAGCAAAACAGAAGCAAAGAAAAATTAACCAAAGGCTACTAGATACCCAGAATGCTCAGGTGCGTTTATTTTATATTAAATTTGTTGCTTATTTGAGAGCCAAGTGAATGCCTTTTAATTGTTACAAGTATTAATTTTGAAATATTTAATTTGAAATCTGTTTAGTATTTATTAAAATGTAAGTAGTATGGAAAAAAAACCCCTCAAACCAACCAATGACCCAACCAAATCAGTTGTTCAAATAACTGTCAGCCAGTAAAAGAACATGGATGGATTTTTCTCAAGATTTTTTGAGTTGAAACCATTAAATTCTATTATCTTAATTTAAAAGACCATTGTGGGAAGCTACAGTTATGTACAATTAGATACATATAAAGAAATAAAAATCTTAAAACATCATATTTTTTCACCTTTTACTTTCTTAATCACTTAATGTACATATTTGAAAAGATATAATAATTTATGACTTTTCAAGTGCCATTTGAACCATATAAACATCAGATGTTTAACTAGATAGTCTTAACTCAGAGACTTGCTACTCAATTAATTTGAACTTAAGAGTAATGCAAAATGAATTATAAGTAGAGGAAGGCCACCACTCAACTGTAAATTTTGCAGAAATATTTGCTTTATATTGCAGGTGTGTTTTTTCAATGAAACTAGTGTAAGGTAATTAGTGTGTTTGTTTGTCAAGTCAGCAGCCTTGAATTATAAGGAGCCGAAGTTCCTCCCTATTAAAAAAATCCAAAACAAACTATAAGAAGTATTCTTGATTATGATTGTCACTTTTTAAAGTCTATCTGACGTCACAGCAAAACAGAGGCACTCAGCCTTTACAATTGTGGGAAGAAATATCTGTGGAACCCATCATGTCTTTTCCAGCCTCCTTTCTTAGATGAAATTCTCACAAACTGTCTTAATTCTATCACACTCTTTTTTAATGTGTTCATTTGATAAAGAAAATTCTTCAGGAATTTTTCAGTCACACATTCCAAAAATTTCCTCCCAGAATCAGTTCTGCAGTTTTCTGTCAATCCCTTTCTATGATCCTATTCTACTTTGAAAACAGAAGTAGACTGCTTAATTTGCCTGTTTTGCTGATTGTGGATTGTGGAGAATAACCTTTTGGCTGCAGGAATAGAATATTAGGATTATATTTTGATTTTAAGTGAATTATTAACACCCAATAAATGTTTTTAACCTAATATGTATCACTGCTTTGTAACTGGAAGTTGAAGTTCTTGAAAAAAATTTAAAAATTCATCCTGTCTTCAAAACAGCCAAGTGACATATAGTGAATACAGAGTTCGCAGCCAGCTGTGAATGAGGGATCAAGATGCTTAAAACACCAGCTTCTAGAGGAGTCTTCCTTCCCCCACACACGAATGAAGCAACTCCATAATATTTCATGGTTAAAGTTCAGGTTTTTATTGACAAACTTTGCTTGGATGATCTATCTCTTTTCCTCAGAAGGTAGAGATTAAAATGCTGGCAAAGAAGTTAGTAATGTATTTTGTGTTACTTTTCTTGCAGCTAGGATTTTTAGATCACTAGAGGTATGCAGCTAAAATTCCATTCTGAAGTCTGAATAGACTGACTATTCTAATAAAATTTTGACAAGTTCTTTAATGAAGCCATGAGGTCTGCAGCTTGCCATGTGAATAAACCGTTTATATCTGACAAGCACTGTGATTGAAACAATGAAACAGCTGTCCTGGGAATGTAGCATTAGATAGAAACAGCATATTTAACACAAGTAAATCTCCACCCTTACTATTACTCCAAGGGCAGAGAAGGAGGAGTTCCCTTTTATCAGTTCTGAGCTGGTATAGAACAGAGGTTTCAGAGCATATAATTTGTTTTTCATTTGTTTCATTTAGCATGCAATTCTCTTGTTTTCCTTTCAATGTAACTGCTCTGGCTACTTACATTAATGGTGTAGCTATTTTCAAGTTTTATTAGAAACTGTAAGAAATATATAAATATCTCTGCTTTTTTTGGTGTAGGGATATAACCTGCTCTTGAAAATGTCATATCTTGTTCTAATATTTATGAAAGTTATATGAAGACATATGAAGAATTTAGGATCTGAACAATCATTACATGCCAATCCATTTAATAGTAATCTCAGAAACTCTGTAATACTTACTTCCTTCTTTGCATTTGTACTGATAATTGTGTTGGCGCACTATATTTCCAGAATACAATATGTTTAGAGTAAACTACCTGTATGGGAGGCAAAAATAAATAATGCATTTTTACCAAAGTATGAAAATATTTCTACCTGGTTTTTTTTTTTTTTTCCCTTGATTTTATCTCCATCCAGCAATTTTGCTTATAAACTCTCCAGTCTCTGCTAGCTCTAAGCAAGTCCTTGAGATATACACAGAAGGAACAGAGTTATCATTGTTCTGCTTGCCTGAATAGTTCATTGATAGTGGTGAACATGTTATTTGTGTTGAAATCTGTTGAATGTAGAAAATATTCTTTTATATCAAGGAATTTTAACATGCTTTTTAATTTACAGGAGAAAAGGCACTTTTATTTAAAATTGAAACTTGGACATGGCTAATATGATTGCTATCTTTATTTTCAATAGATTCCAGGATAAATAAAAATGTACCTATTCATGGTACTAATTAAAGGGTAGTTTTCTGGTAATGTTTAAATAAAAAAATCAAACCACCTCCAAAATTTCTGTGGACAGATTTCATTGAGTAAACCTAAAACAAAAGAGAGAGGAACACTGCATATGAAAAGGATCTTTTTTTCTCTTTTATTGTAGACTATGTGCTTGGCTTTTTCTCTTTTGTTGTAGACTATGTGCTTGGCTTTATGTAGTGTGAGACCTGATGTGGTAGGTGATATTGCACCTATGTGGAAAAAGAATATTTAATAATTATTTTTAATAACATTATAGAGCAATCTTTCTTTTTCCTTTTACTAAAGCACTCACTGCAGCAACAGGCAGGTAACAGCGTGTCAGCAAACAGAACTGGCACTCAGGGCTCTCTTTGGCTGTGCTTGGCTCAGCACTGTCTGTGCTCTTGCCAAATACAGAGGATTCAGTCTTACTGCACTTGTTCATTGTCTCCTCTCTGGGCCAGATTTTAAAAGTGTGCACATGGTTCCATTTTTGAGGGGTTTGGGGAAAGACTTTGAAGGGATGTGATGTTTGGACCTTTTTGCTGGCTTGTTTCTTAAGAACCTTCTTGTTTATAATAATAATACATTTAGGAATATCATCCTGATTATAAGACTGAGAAAAAGGTAATAAATGCAGGGGACAACCATCCCCTCACCCCTCCAAACATATGGACCCTTTTCTGTCTTTATATTAATGCTTCTATTCGCATGTGTATACATTTGACAGGGTGTTGACAGCCCCAGTTCTGAGCTGCTGATTTTATGTTATTTCTTCTCTTTATGAAGGAACATATCTTCATATCCATATGCCTTTTATGTTTCAAAGGAAAATCTCAAAAAGAGCTTGATTAAAATGCATAAATTTTATATATTCACTTATGATACTCCCTTGCTGAAATTTTATATATTTAAATAAATTAGCAGGAAAAAGGGCACTAATTTCCATTTAAAATTTGTGGATAATGGAGCCACTTAAGAGATTAGCAAGTTTTATTTGCCCACAAATTGTAAATGCAAATAAAACTTCCTTCAAAAATTGAATATAACATCTATTAGTTCAAATATTTAAGTAGAGTGTTCACTATTAGCATCCTTCCCTATAACATTTCAACATATTATTATGGTATGAAGAACAATAACAAAATTTTCTGTGCCTTGTCTTTTTCTCTATGAATTAATTATTTGAAGATTGGGCCATTAAACATGTAATAAAGACGGACATCTGTTTTATGAATAGTTTGTTACTGGCATATTCAGGCATTATCCAGTCCTGAATCATTTTATCTTTGAATTAATGTTATAGGATGACTTTAAGAAAAAATATATCCAACCAAATAGTATTTTTATAATGATCATTCTTGGGCTTATCTTTAGCACTCAATTGACATAAATACAGATGTACTGGCAAGGCCTATAAGAAAGTAAATTTATATATTAAAAGTAAGATAATCATACTACCTTAATTCACATATAATATTACCTTCCAAAAATATTATTCTGAGGTTATGACCTCCAGTGCTCTAGGCACTAGCTTCATCGGGTTATCTTCTGAAATGAGCAAAACAGCTAATAGGTGCTAAAAGGTTCTTTATTGCAGAAGCACATCAGTCTCAAAAGGCACAGTCACAGACATCCAAGTCCATGCTAAGTTTTAGTTTAGAGTCTCAAATAGAAGCAGAAACTGTTCCCTAAAGTCTCGGTGGGGCTGATGTTGCTGTTGATGTCTCCTGTCTTCTTCTCGGGTGTTGACTGATGACACAATGGCAGAAAAAGCAGAAAAGGCAAAGGCAAAAAGCACTAACTCTCCCCAATACCAACTTTTATATAGGACCTTCCCAACAAGCTAAGACACAAACTCAGACCACCACTCCTTAACCTATTATAATTCTAGTTTCTTAGCACACCAGGTTACGTATAGACAATGCTTACAACCGATCTTGTTCTATCTGAAAAATATAAGCAATATTCTTACTATAGCCCTATTATATCTAAACACTGTCTACAATTACAGTCCTGGAGCCTCTACTGAAAACATTAGCATGTTTTTTCAACCTTCACTGGAACTCGCATTTCTACTTTAGTATTTAAACCTTTCACTTACTAAAAGCATTAGAGTTCATACTAAAACTTGCTTACTGACTCACTTACTTATCCTAAAACTCAAACTTACACCTCTACTTTATATGTGAGTGGCTTAAAATGCTTCAATTCATCCACAGGCTTTAACTGAAGGCCTGAACTCTGATTTTTCTCTGAAGAATTCAGACCCCTGACTCACTGACTCCAAAAATTATGAAGCTGAATTACTAACTCATTCATAGTATTTAGCTCCCACCTAGTTTAACAAGGTTAGAAAGAAAATGCTGCTTCTGCAAATCTCAGAAGGGTCTGCTACCACTTTATTGGCAAGCTAAATTGTATAATTTAAATGATTCTATAAATTTCCAGTTTTTTTCTGTTAACTCAAATGCAGCAGAAAAATGAAAACGTGACCTAAACTGAGAGTTACAGTAGAAAACATGCATTCACTTATTGTCCTACTTGAGACCCTAGTGTCTTAAGAATAAGGGTACTTTGAATGTCTTAAAGCAACCAAAAGAAAAAAATAATTCAATTTAGTGTTCAGATGAATCACAATCTTGCTTCAGCCAAATGCAGTTCTCCTACTCAAATGAATCAGTTTCACAAGTGTTAAATACTTTAAATTCTATTCCTTCATAAAAATTATTTAGGTTTAAAAATATTATACAGTGTGACAGCTAGTTAGCCCATGTCATACAATGAATTTCAACTAATGAGAGATGTCAGTGGACTAATGTGAAAGATTTAATATGGTAGGACATCTAACAAAATTGACAATAATGTTTGTGGGGGGAATTTCTGACATGAAGAAAATCGGTATCATGGCATGGCTTATTCGAAGTTTTGGTGAGACATTGAGAATAGTTTGTATATTGGTATAGTTATTTATTACCAGCTTCTTTTGCTTAAGTATTAGTGATACACAGCAGGAAATGGTTTCCTCTTATATAGTTTTTAAAAATAAAATAAATCCTGAATCCTTGGTAACTATTTATTACAAGTGGATTCAAGCTGGGTTTGGTTTAAGTCTGTCATGATGTAAATATCTCTGCTGGATAGCAGTAATTCCTGACATGGGTAATTTCCTTCCAGTTGCTAAAAAAAAAAAAATAAGTGCATTTCAGAATTAATTTTCTGGGTTGGATGGGATTTTTTGTTTGGTTTTGGTTTGGTGTTTCTTGTTTTGGGGTTAGTTTGGGGATTTTTTCTTTTTCTGGCTTGATTACTGATCTCAGTATAGCTTAAAAGAGTTTCTAAATAAAGATAATTTTTTTTTTAATACTGCTTTATATATATTGAAATTATTTTTTAGCTGATATGCGTTAATTCCACTTTCTTATTCTTCTCTGATTTCTTACTTCCAGATGAGGACATTGGCTTTAAAATTTAAGTTTGCTTGGAATTTATTTACTTGTGTCAGTAAAAAACAAGGAATTATGTCAAGTCTTCTTGTTGTGCATTTTACACTCCTGGATAATTATTTGCTCATTATGGATAGCTAGAAGTCACTTACTTGTTTTCTTTCAGCATATCATTAAATGTAAAGTATTAGTTATTAATAGAGACATGAGGATTTCTAGAAAATAGGAATTAGGTGTGCAATTCATTCTTACAGATAGGGAACAGGCATCATAATACTTAATGTTTACTATGTTGCCTTACTGCTATTGCTGGTGTATTTGTTTTGATTTCTTTCTGATGAGGATTCCAGCCTAAAAATGCAAACTTTAATTACATTTGTCATAATAGAATTAAAATAGAATTTAGAACTGCAGACAATACAGTATATTTTAATAAGGCTTTATCATTTCCCTTTATTGCAATTTGAAAATTATTCACAGGTCAATTTACTGATTTGCAAGTGGATTTTTTTAACAAACCACATCAGTCAAAGTTTTAGTTATTAAAGAAGGCACTAAATAAATCCTACAGGAAATAATGTTTGGGTGAGCAATTGCAGTTAAATTATAGGAAGTTTTTTTAGGAATTCCAAGAATACAACTATCTATGGTGTTTTAAAGCAGCCAGATTTTTAGGGAAATTTCCTGATAATTATTAGAATATTGTCCTACATGTTTAGTATTCTGATAGATGGAAATGAAAAACACTTGAAGAAAAATAAATAATAAAAATGTGGTACTATGATTTACATATAGATTACAATACTCTTTCAACCTACAAATGCAGTTGTAAATTTATTTCCTAGTCTGCTTTTACTTCACAGTTATATTTTAACCTGTCTTCACAGGATGAAAAGCCACCCTAGGTTTATTTAAGAGGCTGAAGTTGGTCATATATCAGATTTTGTCGTGCCACCTCAGACTTGAGGCAGATACACATTACAGGTGTTTGCTGATAGGTTGTAATCAGCATTACAATACTGACAGTGAAAGAGAAAACAGAGAGATCTAAAAAACCTGAGCTGATATGGCACCTCTGCCCCCTTTTGTTGTTATATAAAAAAGGAATTGACATATTTTAAACTGCATTTGAAAATTCACCACCCCTGAGTCAGCTTAAGTCAAGAGAGGCAAATAGTATATCTAAACAGTACTTCAGGTTGACTGGCAATAGATCTCCCTTGATAGACCTGTTCTTCCTCTTAATGCAGATGTACAGAATTGTTTTCTAAGTAAAAAATGTCTTCTTTTCTTTCTTCGTAACAGTAAAACTCACATTTTTTACAGATCTATGATGGCAAAGACAACACTGCTCACCTGCTGGGAGCATATACTGGGGCATCATTAAGAGGACTGACACTAAGTAGCACTTCAAATCATTTATGGTTGGAATTTAACTCTGACATAGAGGGCACTGATGAAGGTTTTCAGCTTGTGTATACCAGTAAGTATCTGAGAAAACAGTAGGAATAGATTTATGCTTTTAAAGGAATGAAAATTCTTCACTCATAGGATGAAAATGCAGTTAAATGACAATTATGGAAGAAATTGACAGCAAATCACTCATCAAAATAATATACATTCATTGCTGTACCTCAAAAAACCCAAAACACATAGTATACTGAAACTTGGCTTTGATATTTAATCTGATACATAAATCATTGTCGTTTTTGTAGAAGAATCCTTTTCAGTTTTAGAAAGCATAAATAAAAACAGGGTAACTTTCAGATAATTGTTTTAGGCTGTAAAAAATATTTAAGCATGTGAGTAGTAGTTAAAAAATGCAACCAAAAAGCATTGCTTCATGAAAAAAAGTCATAAATGAAGAAAATTCTTCTTCTTAAAACTCATCTCTGATAGTTACTTTGCTTTTCTTTCTGAGCTTGGATTATTGTTTAGAATAATCCGATTTGGAACCAAAATTATAAAGAAAGGCTCCTAATAAAAACTTATATGTGGACTTACACTGTAAAGATGAGGAGAGGAAAAATTGTGTCTGATCTCTGGCTTAGAGGGTATATAGAAGAAGCTATATACATCTACTTTACCAAGTGTCAATTTCTGAAAATTGTAACACGACTATTGATATGTAGTACATATGACTTTTTAGTGTATAATTTTTTCATCATCACTGAATTATGTAGAACTAATTTTTATCAAGCAGGATAGTGTTATAACACTAAGTTAATTCTGCAACATAGCTATCAACTTCTTTTTTTTTGGTCCTTGTGCTCAAATCATTCATTTTTCACCTGTTCAAAAATTGTTCATTGAAAAGCTCAACATAATGATTTTAAAACTAATTTTAATAAAAATTGCATAATTCTTGCAGAATGAAAGGAAGACATTTCAAGATAGTAAAAGAGTATGTAATTATTTTTCAGATGAAAGTTGCATAATTATATTCTGTAACAGTATGTGAGAGAACAGGAATATACCCTATGATTTAAGATAGGACTTTCAGTGCTATGTTACTATGTAAGTGTCAAGGAATTAAATTTTTCTTATTTATATAGGTACAACCAGCACTTGAACCTTATCAATAACATTTCCTGTCTTTTGAGGCATTCATATTAGAGTATACTTTCCTAGCCTGAAGAATTCTTAGCCTGAACAGTGATGAATCTTCTTTTGTTGATGTTGGTAGAATTGGAAGAAAAAAAAATAAGTCCAGAAGAGGGCCAGAAAGATGATCAGAGGTCTGGAGCGCCTCTCCTATGAAGAATGGCTGAGAGATTTGGGATGCTCAGCCTGGAATAAAGAAGGCTCTTATTGGACCTTCCAGTGCATAAAGAGAGCCTACAAGAAAGATGGAGAGGGGCTCTTTAAAAGGACAGGTGATAATATGACAAGGGACACTAGCTTTAAACTGAAAGAGGACACATTTAGACTGGATACAAGAAGACCTGGGTCTGAGCTTTGTTTGGGTGGACCATAACCAGCAGAGATGGTGCAGAGCTCCCAGTCAGAGCTGCAGCCTTTGCTCAGAGGAGTGCCCACCATTCTGCCTTGAGGGTCAGGTTGGATGATCACCCTTGAGCTGTGCAGATGGTCAAAAACCAGTGCCCCTTTGCTGAGTTCTCTCTACTGGGCCAGTGGAAGCTTCACCCTTCAAAGAGGTGTTCTACCTGTGTGCAGCCCTGCACAAACTGCCCCACCATGCCATGGCTGAGGCACCACGGCGTCTACCTGGTCTGGTCACATGCAGTTAGCGCAGCAAAAATGCTGCTAGTTCCCATGGTTAGGCAATGGAGTTACATGTTTACCCTCAAAAGGGAGGCAATTAAAAAGCTGACTTTTGTTCTGTGCCTGTAAGGGGGCTGTCCAGAAATGAGGACATGTCAGTGATCAAGGCAGATTTGAACTTCTTTTCACAGTGTGGCCAGAAGTTTCTTAGAAGACAGGAAATTCTAACTGGTCAATAAGTGTCCATACCAGCATTATCAAAAATAGCTCTTCATCTGGGACTCACTTTAATGTGTTTCAGAGCTTCTGCAGCACACACTATATGAAGAAACCATAGTTTAGGAATAAGAAAAATTCAACTCAGAGGTTGTGGAGGCTGAGACATATTTGGCCTCACATGAAATGAGCTGAAGGAGGAGCCAGAAAGATACAGAATTTTATATACGTTTTTTTTTTTTTTCTTCCCTTTACCTGAGCAGCTTTATCCAACATCTAGAATGAATTTACAATTATTTGTCTGTAAGATAAAATAAAGAACATTTTTTTCAATGAAGAATAGTAATGCAGCATCTGAGGAGAGATTGTGAAAGGCTACCAACTGTTGACCAGATGGACAGATACTGTGTGAATGATTTTGAACAAAGGAGCCATGAAAACCCCTTCATTTCCTCCCATATTACCTATGTATAGGAATAGCAATCTGATACAAAGGCTCTTTTTTTTTTTTTTTTTGCCTACACACATTCTAAGCCACATGTTATTGGTAAAATTATTTGGTTTTGAACAAAGTGAGATTTCAAGTTGCTTCTCAGTTAAAAACAGAAAACTTGATTTCGAATAGAAATCTCCCAAATTGCACTTTGTGTTTCCCCATAAATTAGTATACCTCCCTGTTTCCATATAATGCACTGTTTTTGTTTTTTTTTCTTCTTGCTTTACATCTCTTAAGTCTCAAAATGTCCAAGTTGTTTGGCTTGAATTCTCTATATCATCATTATCATTGATTCCTGCATGTAGTTCTTAAATTTACAAATGACTGAACAGAAAATTAGGGTAGGGATTGATGAAAATAGCAGTTTTTCTTTGGTTCCACAGGTGCTATTGTGCTGCTGTTGTAATTATGCAAAATAATGAGAAATCTGCTGCTAAGTTTTGTTTATGAGCCTTTAAATAGCTATTCACAAGTAAGTGGACAGTCCATGTAGCTTCCAGTTTATAATCGATCATAAAATTTTAAAACTTATTGATATTGATAATGGATTTTTTTCTGTCCTTAACTGAACTCTTAGGAAAATTGAATTTATGACACAGCTTGGTCATGCTCTAAGAAAGGTGTATAGACAGTTATCCTACTTAGATTGCTTACAGAGAAGAAATCCTTAAGATGTTGCTAGATGCGGTTTGAAAATTAGTGTTTTCCAATGAAAAACAGAAAATCTGAATTTCATTATTGTATTTATCTGTTTGATTCTGTAAATACAACATTTTATTCCTTGCACAGGTTTTGAGCTGTCACATTGTGAGGACCCTGGTGTGCCACAGTTCGGATATAAAATCAGTGACCAAGGTCATTTTGCTGGAAGTACTATAATTTATGGATGCAATCCAGGTTACACACTCCATGGAAGTAGCCTTCTAAAATGTATGACTGGGGAAAGAAGAGCATGGGACTATCCTCTACCATCATGCATTGGTATTACACTCTTCTATTTTTTTATTGCTTTACTTATTTTTTTTAATGAAAAAAAAAAAAAAGGATTGTTAGATATATATAAAATCTGATCTGTATGATCTGATATGTGTACAGATAAATTTACACAGGCATTTATAATTCTCTCTGCATATCAATCTCATCTAAGTCTATCAAAACAGTATTGCCTTTTTAGGTTAAAAAAACGTAGTAATTCTTAAACATTTATCCATACTGAAAGTCCTAATACATGCAAATCTAATTAATGTCAGCAAATAATCAATAGAAAAAGTTTAATCAGAAAATCATTTTAAAACTAGGTTTTTTTAACTTATATATAAGTATCAATAAGCTAGAAAAATCTCATATGTTTATATGAAATAGATAAAAAAAGATATGAAGAGATATAAAGTTATTTTGTATTTTTGCCACTCCTGTTTCTTTACAATATTACTATAATTTCATAAGTTTTGCAGGCACCTACAAGATCAATTATTCCCTTAAGGAAGTGAAAAGAAGACAAGACTTAAATATTATAGTAGCTTTCTTTTTCATCTACATTTAGAGGAAATTGGGAGTGAGAAGCAGGTGAAGCAAGGGGTGAAATGCAGTCCTTATATGCTGTTTTACAATATTACGGCATAGGGTCACTTTAATTTTGTAACCTGTTCAACAAAAGAGTAAATGTATAAATTGATTGCTTAGATGATTAGCTGTAAGATGATTCCATAATGTTGTTTTTTATTAGCTGAATGTGGGGGACGGTTTAAAGGAGAGTCATCAGGAAGGATTTTGTCTCCTGGCTATCCTTTTCCCTATGACAACAATCTGCGTTGCATGTGGGTGATTGAAGTAGACCCAGGAAATATTGTCAGGTACTGAAAATGGATCTTAATATTTTAAAAATTTTTTTTACTATAATAACCAAATGTTACCTCTAGAGTGGAGGAAAAAAAAAAAAAAAAGGGATTTTGGGCTTAAATCTTAAGATGCAGATCACTGGTTTTGGCATTTAAGTTGAAATTGTTGATTTTTCAACAAGCATTATCCAAAGAAGACTGAGCTTTAAAATTAAAATTATAATTTTGTGAAATGATGGAGGCAGCAGAGCTCTCTAGTTAAAGACTACATTAAAAAAACCTGCAAAACAACACAACCTGCACTTTCACAGTTCTTTTTAGTTAATTTGTTTTTATGGGAATGTGATAAAAATATTGCCTTAGAAAAATTTAAACTATTTTCTGAAAAAATTGTGTAGATACTTATAGATTATTTTAATGGTTCAAGTAATAAACTTTATGGTGGAAAAATTAAAAAAAAAATTAAGGTGTTTTTCTTTCAAATTCATTTTAGTATTGGGATTTCATGCATTGAAAGATAAATGTGTGAAACATGATAGAAAATTACACTTTGAAAATAAATTTAATTTGCTTTTTTCTGTTTAGTTTTGTTGTTAAAGTTGTGTTGTTGAGTAATATTAAAGCTGTCAATAAAATGGTGTTCTTTCAGCCTCCAATTTCTTGCTTTTGATACTGAGGCATCCCATGACATTCTTCGAGTTTGGGATGGTCCACCTGAGAACGAGATGTTGCTCAAAGAAATTAGTGGCTCCCTTATTCCTGAAGGCATTCACAGCACACTCAACATAGTAACTATCCAGTTTGACACAGATTTTTATATCAGTAAATCTGGATTCGCCATACAGTTTTCAAGTAAGTTGATTAATTTAATTATTAATTTATTTTATAAGACAGTTCACTCACAGATAATTGTGCTGGAAACACTTGAAATCTGTGACGATATTTCTGATTTAAGGGAAAGAATTGGCACAGACTTTGTTGTAAGGCTATATTTTTATCTTAAAGAAACAAATAAAACCAAAAAAATATCATGTTCTTTGCTAGTTTTCAAGTGTCAGAACGCTTGTAATTATGATTAATGTTTTTCACAAAGGAGGTGATGTAGGCATGTTAAAATCTCCATCCTTTTCTAATCAGTAAGAGTTTCTTCTTTCAGATACATCTGTGGGGAGTTTTCATTTCTGTTGTGATTGTATGTGATGAAACAGAAAAGAGCTCCAGAGGAACAGCTATGTCCTTCTCCCTTTTGCCTTCTAGTGCTATATCATCTTATTACAGGCAGCAGGATGACGAATCTAAACAGTTGCCTAACTGTTATTAAATTCCTTTAGACATTTTATTGCTGAAACAGAAGAAATCATTGAGCCAGGTCCACACTGACCTTCTTTTTCCTCTGGTCAGTTAAATTTTTATATATATATATATATATATATATATATTTTTTTTTTCAAGATTAGCAAGATCTAGTCTAATATAATTTTGTGTAGCAGCAGCAACATTTCTAACATGGGTTGACACAGAGACTCTTAATGTTAACACTATTTACCTTGTTGTGCCTCCTGAGCTTTGTAGTTGTATTAACCCTTGTTTTCCCCTACTCTCATTCTTTCTATGTGCATGAGAAATACATGCATGTGCATACAGTAATTTGAAGGCAGAATGAATTATGTAAATGGGAGCACAAAGTGAAAGGTATTTTATTTGTAGTGAAAGAGTGCTTCTGCTCTGTATTTTTGAAGCCATGAATAGAGGTTTTAATCCCTTGGCTCAAAGGCATTTTTTGCATTTTTACAACCTTAACCCCTTCCAGAGCCTGTTTGAGAGATTCTCACATATGTATTTCCATTCTCAGACATGCTCTTAAATTTAATTTTGAAGCCAGAGAGGGAGATCATTATACACTGAACTAATTTAGGCTGTCATTTAAGCTGAGTGGAAAAATAGATTGATGCAGAATAAGAATGGGGTTGGAAGGAAAAATGGCTGGTACTTGGGAGCAAAGTTTTACAACAGCTACTGATGCACTTGCAGTGATTTATGTGAAAAGAGGGTTTAGAAATTTATCTGAGAGGCTCTTTATTTGTTTCTCCATGCTTTTACAGTCTCTTGAGTTCTAATGACACTTCAAAGAATCCATGAAGTTTTACTGCCTCAGCATTTCTCATTCTCTTGAGTCCAGATTCTCAAAATCAGAGTGCTCTTTCTCAAGTAGTATATGTGGCACAGTTTGGGCATATATTCTCAGTAGAATAGCAGGTATTTTTGTTTGTTTATTCCTAAGTTAAGATTTTAAAAGTAATGTGCAAATAGCTACACAACCTGAATAACACTATTGCTCTATGGACATATTATTTCACTTACCAATAATGAAAAATATTCCAGGAGATGAAGGAAAGAGAAGGACAATTCCTTGAAACTTTGTTTCAAGTATCCGCATACTTTCTTTGAGTAGCTAATGTCTGAGTGAAACAGATGGTGTCTTCGTACTCTAGCTACACTGTAATTAACAAACAGAAAGCTCACACAAGGGAGGTATCTGCTTTTTCTTTCCTCTTGCCATTTAATGAAATTGGGTAAGAGTATTTAACTGGATTATCGGCCCTTTTACCTCAAGAGGAATGTTACTCAATGACAACAGATACTTTATATTCAAACCCTTTTAAGATTTTGAAGGCTTTACTTTCTTATCTATTATATTCTTATCCTTTAAACAAAATATATGTTTCCAAAAATGGGTTAACCTTCCTATTAGTTCCTTACAGTTTTTTATTTCATGTTATCAATTGTTCTTACACAATTTTGCACCTGTCATTTAATGAGTGAAAATTTTCACCACTGATAATATGGTATAATTTATATTTGACTCCTCTAAAAGCCATCCAACATAATCAGAAAAACAATTTTTATCTGGAGATACAAAAGGCAGCTGAGATAGCATCCTTAACCAAATTAAAAGGGGAAAGGTGGAAGGGAAAACCTAAAGAAGCGGAAATGTTTTATAAAAAGTAGAAAGAAAATTATTATTTAATTAGTGTTATGTATTGCAGCATGTAATATTAGAATTGTTTCTATCTAGGGCTGCCCAAAACAGTCCTTTAAAAGACATGGAAGTTGTTATTAATTTTGTAAAATTTAGAGTGTCTGAAGGGAAAGGGTTTGACAATGAGATTTTTCTTGCCCATTGTGTCAGTTAGTCTATTTTGATTCGTTTTGCTAGCTTGCCTTTTTTGCGGAGAAAAAAATAAAACAAACAAACAAACAAACACAAAAGGTTATTTGTATCTCAAATAGTAGAACTATTTTGATGGTTTAAACATTCATAATCTATTTCAGTAAGAAAATAATCACAGAATCATGGAATGATCTGGGTTGGAAGGGACCGTAAAGACCATCTAGTTCCAACCCTTCAACCCTCTCGCCATGGGTAGGGACACCTTTCCCTAGACCAGGTTGCTCAGAGCTCCATCCATCCTGGCCTTGAACACTGCCAGCTGTGGGTCACCCAAAACTTCTCTGGACAGCCTGTTCCAGTGCCTCACCACACTCATGGTAAAGAATTTCTTCCTAATGTGTAAACATACTCTGTTTCGGTTTGACCCTTGTCCTGCCACTTCATGCGCTTGTTAAAAGTCTCTCTCCATGTTTCATGAAGGCTTTCTTCATGTACTGGATGTCTACAACTAGGACTCCCTTTAGCCTTCTCTTTTCCAAACAGAACAATCTCAATTCTCTCAGGGGAGGTATCCCACAGGGGAGGTATCATCCCTCTAATCATCTTGGTGGCCTCCTCTGGACTCACTCCAACACACTGTTGTCCTTTCTGTGCTGGGGACCATGGAGTTGGATGCAATACTTCAGCTGAGGTCTCACAAGACCAGAGGGAAAAGAAATGTTTTATTTTGTGCTGAACTAAGGAATGCTAGGGACTTTTTTATGGCTGACAAGGATAATTTTTAAAATTTAGCACAATTGTACATTACTCTGAGAGGAAGATGTAAAAGTGATGAATTTCAGATGAAAGAAAGGATTGTTTTTCAGTGCTTTCCGCCAATTATACAGGACTAGTGAAAGTACAGCTTCTTTTATACATCTAATGTATACAAATAAATAAATTACTTCACATTAGGCAGAGCAGAAATTTGGACTAATATATCTTTTGTCTTCTATGTGTCTTTATGTCTTTCATTTTTTTGTTGGACCTCTGCAAATGACCATGACAGTATGTCTTAATTTAAACATTACAACTTTTCAGTTTCTGCAGTCTTCTTTGAGACTACAGTGAAGTAACAGGATAGAAAACAGAGCCCACAGATCCTGAAAATCAAAGTAGCAAAAAATGTATAATAAAGTAGAATATTTCAAAAAAATTTTACGTATGTGTAAAAGCAAAATAAGAACCCCTGGTGATTCTACAGTAAGATAAAAAATGAGGATTTTTGAACATATCTAAATGGTATGTGAATAATGTAGCTATAGAACAGATGCCAGAGGTCTATCCTTAAAGAAGTGTGAAAAGTTGACAACAGCCCAGAAGCAATATTTAAACAGGAAATACCGTTTTCTCTCAACTGTCAGAGATGGAGCATGAAGATCCCAATACATATTGAAAAAACAGCAATCAAATCAGCAGTAATTTTTTTTTTTTAAACAGAAAATTCTGCACAGAATAGAAAACTAAGCCTTCAAGAAAAGTGAAGGAGAAAGAGAAGGGAATAATCATTTATTTGCCAGAGACATGAGCTGTATTTCTCAGGGTCAGACCAAAATATTAGGCACAATGAAACTTTTTCATTAGTTGACATCACTTCATGTCACCAAGATGAAAGTAGTAGCTGTGAAAAAAAGACAGAGAACTGAAAGTAGTTGAGTAAGAACACTAAAATGTAAAACATTGGCTGATAATAATTGTGTATTTAAAATGATACTTTAAGTAATTTTCATACGTCTGAAGTGTGTAATATCATATCAGATGCCACTGAAGTTTATCAGATCCTTTCCACAGATTTCAATGGCCTTTGAATCTGGTATTACAGGAAAGTTTTCTCTCTGCTAACTTTAACATTACAGGTGCCATTTATATTTTATCTAGGAAGGAAGGATCTGTATTCATCTTTGGTAGGCCATTATTTAACCACTAATAGCTGCACTACTGAATCACTTAGCATTACAGAATGCATTCTGCTCAGATCTCAGAGTGCAGTCACATTTCTGACTAATTAAACATCACACAGGATAGAGCATTTCTTAGAGCATTATAAGGCAGCCAGTGCAGAAAAAACTGTAAATATTTTTTTAGTATTGGGAAGGTTTTGTAAATATATGTTGTAGCAGTATTTTATATCATGTGACAGCAATTTCTTATATAACAGGATATGCCTTAAAATGCTTGGATTTACTGTCAAATTGCAGCTGTTCATCCTTATTTTAAGATTGGGTGAATAGCCCTTTGGAGTTACTTGCCTCTACGCTCTGTGGAAAAAGCCTAGAACACTTGAGGCAGAGATCTGCTTGCGCGACTTAAGTCTGACAATATTAATTTCTAGAATTATAATGCATCATATTGCTTATGTTGATTACCATGATGATTCAATACTTACAAGTCAGCTTTCTATATTTATGATTTATAACCACAGTGTCTTCTAAATGTTTTGTGTTCAATTTTTTTTTCCTTTTTTTCTTTTTTTTGTTTTTGTTTTGTTATCTTGTTGTTGTTGTTGTTTATTGGTGGAATTTTTTTTGTTCAAAGATAGACCTATAGGTCACATTTAGGAAGATTCTTTGGATGCTGAACACCCTCCTGTATTTTTGTTTTCTGTTTTCTTCAACTTTCCAGTAATAAAGATCTCTACTTTTGACATATTTACCCTGAAGGTGATTTGCAAATGTATGTGGGGAATTTTACTGGTTTCTTTCTGAGAATGCTGTTTCCTACCACTGCTGGTATAGGGATCACTTCCTAACATAACTTTTTCAGTTTCTGAAGTCACTAACATAGGATTTATTCTTCCTCGTGTGTATTCCACAGCACAAAAACTTTTAATCTAAAATATTTTCACACTCTGGTTTACTGATTGCTTTAAACTTTGAGAGGAATCCTTTGAATTTAGAGATTTCAGGAGGACCATTTTCCTATCAGAAATATCTGTGGATGTCCACACTTGTAAATTCAGCTCGTTTTTTTGTTTTAGGTTTGTAGGGGGTGGTTTTGGTGTATGTTTTCTTTGGTTATGTGGTTTCTTTTTTCATTGAATTTTGGAGGTGAGAGTGGGTTTGCTTTGTTTTTAGCATCAAGAGGCTTAAAAGAAAAAAACCATTTAAAAGGGTTAGTTTCCTTTCATCTGCTGTTGCCTTTCTTTTCAGAAGCAGATATTAGTGAAAGGAATAACCATTTATTTCTTTCAATGACAAAAATGTAATTCCTGTCACAAGTTTGTAAATGACAATAACTTCTTAGTAGCTGTTATCTCTCAATTCAGTAGCATAGAGGGCATGTGCATTTTATGCAGGCAAATACATTGGGTTAATATTTTGATGTAAAATGCCTTGGTAATAACATGTAGCTAGAGAGACCTGGAGTTATAGTATTAATAAATGAAAGCTGAAAGGAAGTATCAAAAGAAATTTGTGACATTATAAGTGATTTTAATATTATAGATAAAGAAATCCTTTTTCTGCCATGTCACCATAAAAGTAACTTAATTATATTTATGACTGAAATTCCTGATTTTAAACCCTATGCAATATAGTTTGTCCAGACCCTTTTGATTGGTATGAATAGAAAGTCTTTTCACCTGTCCTAAATTTACATATGCAAAGTTGACTTTGTCTGACTTGTGACATGGCATTTCAGGGAGATCAAGCTGATATGATTCCGAATTTCAAATGCCGTGTGTCTCAGGTTAATATTTTACTTTAATATTTCAATTTTATATGTGAGAAAGCTATTCTTTGCATCTGAAAAATCTGATGTTTTCTTTTACAGAATGATAAAATTGTACATTCTGCTTTAAGTTTCTCAGATAAAATTTTCAGTTTCAACGGGTTATTTTACTTGCAGAAGAAGTCCATTACAGACATTTATAATTGTGTATACAGCAAAGTAGTTTGGAAGTGGTTCTTAATATTATAAAAAAAATTATTTTTCTATTTCAGAGAAGGTTCTCTAACTTCTTTATATTTTTTTTCCTTTGGTTAATCCAATCTCTTTCATTGACTCCTTCCAAGCCAACTATTGATCAAAATAGACCACTAGACAGCAAAATATTTATGTAGTAACACAAACCCTTGAAATTATTTGTTTTCACTTAATAGCATGTATTTTTTTTTCTCTTTTATATTAGTCACTAAAAATTTCTCAAAAGTGTACAGTTTATGCTATTTTGTGTACCAGGTACCTGCCTAATATTTAGGTGTGACACCAACAGAGAAGCATTACAATTTGGTCCATATTGACAGACATCATTGTATAATTTTATTAAAAGTATCAAGTCATAGGATGAGGATATGAGGAAGCCTGATGACCAAATAACCAATGCTTAATAATGTACTTTGCCTCTTTATACTATTTTTGGACCAAAATTATGTGACTCCCATTTACTGGAAAAGGCGTATAATCTCAATTAAGTTTTCCTTCCTTTGTATTTCTTTTGCTACCAATAAGTGAACAAAACTGCATGCGACCAAGACTTACCATGTTTTGACTTCTATGTACAAAGAAACTTAACCCAAACCACTTGCCTTGTGAAGATTTCACCATGAAAATAACTCTCTGCATTCATATACTAGATTGATTATTCAGCAGTCCTTACCTGCAACCATATATAGAAAATTAAGTTAAATACTGTGGGACTGACAAATTCATCATTTGAGGTTTATGTGCCTTATTTTTGCAAAACCATATACAGGTGATGTTGCACATCTTTAAATGTACATGGAGTTCATCTTCTTACAATAAGTTCTGTACACAGGAGAATAATATATTGAGCTATTTTTGAAGAAGTCTTGAAAATGGTATATTGCTAATTATTTTATATAGATGATAGAAGAAAAGTGTGGAATTGACCTTCAATGACGTGAGTGGGGAAGCCATTTTCCAATGGTAGATAAATTAGATGGCTTAGTTATTCTCTTTCTCTTGTCACTGAGAAATTCTGGTTTTGTTTAATGCTACTTTGGAGATAGATTTTCTATTCATCATTTTCAGTATCATTAGTTTCATTTGTTTATCATTCATGTGCCATTCTTTATGGATATATGCACATGTACACATGTAACGGGATCTTTCCTGCAACTACAGGTACATCTTCAGGACTATAACCCTTTTTCTACATTCAGATTACAGTAGAGTTCACAAATGTACAGGAGAGACAACTACTTTGAGACTTATCTTCTGTTTCTCCAAGGTCTTATCCTCCTTTCAGTTGAACATCTCTCATTTTTTAGTCAATGAGTATAAGAGAAATGCATATTATATTGTGTGCAATCCATAACAAAGGAAAGGAAAGTGTTTTGGAGGTTTTATTGCAAGCTCAGAACTGACTGAACATCACAGAAATGTATCTAGAGAGAAGTAATATTTTGAGGGAATGGCATATATATATATATATATATATATATACATATATATATATATGTATATATATATATATATATATGTAATAAAATCATTACTGTTGGAAAAGATTTCTAAGATCATCTAGTCCAACCATCAGTGTAGAACAAACACCATACTACAATGGAGTTGACTTCAAGTTTGTCAGCTTATTGTCTATTCATTCCTACTTTCCTCTTACCCCATTTCTGGCCAGGGATAGCCATTTTGTAACATAGTAATGTAAAAGTGAAACTTAGCTGCTATTTTTGTCAAGGAAATTTTATTTTTTCTTAACAGCATTCCAGTAATCTGCCTGATCTCAGATATAGAATAGACTATTGACTGATGAATGCCCATCTTTCAGTCCTATGTGTAGGAATGTGGAAGAAATTATTTGTGGGCTGGTGTCTTCAGTTACAGGCTGGACATATTCTGACATGCAGTTTGAGATAAAATTCATTTACACAGATGAGTTTTAAAATCTCACAAAAAAAACCCAAAAAACTTTTTTTTTATATATATTCTGTTGTTTTGGTAAGATCTAATCTGTATAATGCTGAAGAGTACAAAAGCTATTCTTTGATGGTGTTCTTTAATTTTTTTCAAGTGACTATAGTATAATAGTTCAACAGAAAAAAATAATTGCCTTATCAAAGATCAGGGTAATGACATTCAAGTTTATGGACAGAATATTACCAAATAATGAGGCCAATTCTGTATCAATGTCAAACTTTTCAATTATAGTACACTGCTCCAACCCAAGCCAACCAACCCAACCCAACCCAAACAAACAAATAATTAATGGAAAAGATTTTTAAAAGTAAAAAATTCAGATACATTAAAGATTTGACCATATCTTTAAGAGCTATCAAAATATTCTTGGTGTTTTGAAACTACAGAGCTCTAATGCATATATAGAATTTGTGAAATTAAAAAACAAAATAAAAAATTTAGGAACAATCTCCCCCTCCCTTCAGGAAATTTCAGTTAAAAGACAAGGCAAACCAGAAGTGCTGTTCTCTGTCGTACAACCATATTCTTAACAGTTGCAACATAGCAGGTTGCACAATATTCTGCAGACAAACAAATATATTTTATCTCAGGTCATCTTAATAATATTTTTAATAGACATGCTATTAAGAACTGAATTACCATTGGTAAGATCTTTCACTGCATGAGCAGCCCTTGTGTGTAGTCCTAGGTTCTCATAATTTCTTCTTTTTGAGAAGGTATTTCTATCTCACTGTATTCACATGTAAATGCAAAGGATATGTGGTCTGACATGGGGATGAACCTTGTATAAAGCTGTAAAGAACAAAAAGGTTCCAAAAACTCCAAGCCCTAAACATGCAATCTAAATTAAATTAAGATTTTCAAAACACTTCTTCCTAGATGAAAAGCCTTGCTGGCATGATTAAATAGTCACAGTATCCATTTTCTACTGAGTTTCAGAAACTATCTGAAACCATATGTCAATTTATTTATTTGGGCCTGAGTTTCATAGTCAGTGCCAAAGCTCTGAGAAAATACTTAAGAAATAATATCTGTTCTGAACTGAAGAGTTCATACTAATGGGAAAAAGATTATTACTTATGAATTGGAAATAAAACAGCTCTTAAGGTTTCCAGTAAGACATGGTAAGAAAAGTGTAGTGCTTTGGATGGTTTTAACAACTAGTATAAATTGACAAAAACAATAACAATAAGAAAAAGTAATGTATCTAGTAGTAAGATCCATAACCTATCCTTTCTGATAACCTATCTATAATCCTAACTTACCTGATAGTAAAATCAGACAAGGATCCTTAAGAAAAAGCTTGATGTCCACTGTTACCCTCTTCCCCCATTCACCACTCCTCCACCCCAGCCTCCCCAGAAAGAGACTATACCAGGTTGCAGTGTAAACAAGAATTTTAAAACAAGTTCTATTGATGTCTGAGACAGGGTCAAGCTGGTGAAGAAACTTGTTCTGACTGTGTGAGTGTGGAGTGTGCAGCCGTGAATGAGCCTTGGCCCAAGCTTTGGCTGTGCAAGTGTGACTGCCAGAGTTGGTCCAGGATGGTTGTTTCCTCATCACAGGGACCTGCCTATACAACATAAAAACCCTGGTTGTGCAGTATGTTAAATTTCTTCGTTGAAGGGATGCATTGTCCCAAATGAAATTCTGATTCTGTGATTTATTCTTAATATTTTCCCATTTTAATCTTTAAACAAAAACTGACAAACTTAGTTAGAATCCATGAAGTCATGCAAAATCAACAAATGGAGTCTGTGGTTAGAATTTACTTAAGAATTACAATGACTATGCTTCTAAATCTCTGTTAGATCTCCAGCAGAAAGGAAGGTTAAAAATAGATTAAAGAAATACTATCAGCACTGCTTCTGTTGGTAGAAGACAATGAAAACAGTGTGGATAATTTATTTCTTTTTCAGGAGAAGCTGTATAGAGCGTTGGATTTGAGATAGCAAATACTAGGCTTACCTGGTTCTCAAACAGCATTAGAGATTCAGGGAGACTGCAGTGTTTATATGGGCAAAGGTATTATGTGGATTCTGAGACAGCTTGAATTTTGAAGGTGCAGTCAGGATTAGTTCAGGCTGATGTGAGTTTGAAAGAGCAGCAATACTAGAAAGCCTTTATTTAAAGTGATAGGAGTTTGAAAGAATATGTTGGTTTAAATAAGCATATATTAATATTTTTGACATGATTTGTGTTATGAAGAGCTTGAAATTTGGAAGGTTTGAAGCTGCTGACATGATTGTGGGCTCTGGGGGAAGAGACAAAAAAGAAGGAGAAAAAAAGAAGAAAAAAAAAAGAGATTTCTTTTTTCCCTTAATTCTCCAGGTTTGAGATTCAGACTCTTTAATTATATTTGACTCGGCATGCATTAGAACATCAAATTTAGAAATCACTTTTAACACCAAGAAATCCCAAGACATTTACTATATTGTTTCCAGCATCAGTGGAGTCTATTATAACCTTGTCCCACTTTTAATGCTATATTTCAAGGTATCTTTCCTGCATGAAAATAGAGCTGTCCTTTTAGAACATTTCAGTCACCTATTAAATTGCCTAGGCTTATAAACTATCAGAAACTTTTTGACCCTGGCAGTAACTTACCACTTTTGAAACAGGAATAATCAATTTAGAATATTTAATTATCTGATTTATGGATTAAATATACTTTTGTGCCTTATTATTAAAAAGTTGTATCAAAATTCTTTTATACCCCATGTAAAGGACACTTGTAGATAGATCTGTGTTTACATATTTTCTGGGTATGATTGAATGCAGATTTAACGGTTTCTGTGGCTCTATATAAGCATTTGCACAGTATTGTTCAGCTTGTAAAGAGATGATTTAGGATACTTCCTCATCTCCACTGCTCATAACATATGAATCTGTTTATATGAATGACCTTAGGAAAAATTCAAACAAGTTATGGGAGGAAGGGAACTGAATTTTTTGCATGGCTTGGCTGAGAATGTTCTAAACAAGATTCTGCCCCACTTCATTCAAGTCACCTAGCAGGAACTATGTAAGATATTTCCAGAGTAAATATTTAGACTAAATATTTCTGCCTCTGCAATGGCACTTGTTTTCTGGAGGATTAATGATCTCATATTCAAAGCCTAAATTACAGAATATGTCTATATGGCTGAGATGTTGTCTCACTTGTGGGTCCTTCGGTTATTTCTGTGTCAGCACATCACACAGAAGAACTAAGAGGAGTTGACACATAGATGGAAACAGATGGAAACTGAACCACTGCTGGCAACACTGTTCAGAGATACTAGTTCAGAGTTGTTCTAACATGGTTCATTGTCTTCAAATTTAGCTTCATCCAAATGAAAGCTATTAATCTGCTCCAAAACCATGCCTCATTGCAAACCAAAACACAATCTTGTTTTATTTTACAGACATACTCAGCTCAGAAATGTGTAATAACTATGCTGAAACACTTTCTGTCACTCTAAGCCTGGAGAGAGACATATAAGCTCTATGTATCTAAAATGTTCACTAATCTCTCACCTACTTAACAGTTTGAGCATAAGCTGCATTCATCCCTATCCTGGAATTTTTGATCAAGAATTGTCTCTTAATTCTTTATCTAGCCCAAATGGTTTGACTGATTGCAGTGTGATTACTCTGAACTAGCAGTGCCAAGAGAAAAAATAAAATAGATTTCTGCATTTCTCTATCTTCATTAGGGAAAAAAGGCTCTCAGATAATCAGTCACAGGTTTGTTCTACACACAGAGTCACTCTTGCACCTGTTATGCTGCATGTATTAGGTAATAGACACATCTGAGGTTTGTCTATTTCCCATTAAAAATGTTTTTAATAGGAATTTAATGTATTACATTCTCAATTCACAGCTTACTAGTTATTCAAGACAATAATTCCTAAACTCTGAGTTTCCAATTATTGTAATAGAATAAAATATGAGAAATTATTTTCTTACTTTATCAACTCTAATTCACAAAAAACTTTAGTGTTATACATGAATTTATGGGGAATTCTGATAGCCTACTCAGTTAATTTTGCAGAAAGCTTTCAAGATTGTATTTAAGTTAAACTATCAAAGACATCAGGAATTTTTGTTTACTCCACGAATTTTCATGGGGAATGATGACAGTGGGGATTGAGGTCCCTGAATATATAACAGGAGAAAAACTCCACTTTTTATACTGGAATGTACAGTTGACACTTAATTGTATAGCATTGACACTTAAAAAGGAGAAAAAGAAATAGGCTGAAAGTAGGTAATGAAAAGAAATATTAAAAAAAAATAAACAGATTAAAGAGGCAAACGGAGTTGACAATGCAGGACAGAACACACTGATAACCTCTCTGAACTAAAAAAAAAATGCAAACATGCACAACTTTGAACAGTAGTAATGATGGGCTAGAGCCAGGCACATGAAAAAAAACCCTTATGACTACAGCAGACATGACAGAAAGGTGTGATTAAGAAATTCAGTTTGAATATATGGGTAATATATGCTAACTCTCCAGAGATGCATTAATTCTATAATTACACACAGTACTGGGATAATCTTTCTCCAATCTCCTTTTTACATAACTATTTTTTAATTTTTTCTTCAAAAAAAAAGTTGTTTGAGGATTCTTAATTCTGGCAAATTTATTTATCAAAAAAATTCCACCTCCTTTTTGAGGTAAATATATGACAACAAGCAAGAAAAAAAAATTGCCACAAGATTTATTCTTAAAATATAGATCACGCATTTAATATAAATTATCAGTACAGGATTTCTGTCTCAATGGAAAAATAAAAATCATGTGTTTCTTTCTGTTCCAGTGCATGAGAATGTTAAGTGCCAAGCTTAAGTAAAAGTTTCTCCCATGTGATTGCAGAGGGAATCTGGGGAAAAAGCTTATTACTAACATATCTAGTGTTGCATGGCCAAGATTAAGTTAAATTAATCCCACTCCTAATTAAACAAGTTGAATTTAGACATGTGCTTACACAGCAAGATATGTGGTTTTGAGGAATACTGCAAAGGACTAATTTATTTATGTTTTAATCTCATTGTAGTTGTGGTACTCTGGATACCTTCTCCTGGTTTATTCTCTTTAAAATGAATTAGGTAAAAAAATGAAGATTAAGGAAAGAGTCATTTTTAGGAATTCTGTAATGATCACTTATTTCCATCATAAAGTATGCTGACATGCAAGAAAAACATAAATAAACAAACATGCACATATATATATATATATAATATTCTACCATAATTTATATACATAGAATATACATATATGCTAAGAACTCATCCCTGTTTTATTATCCTGATGATGATATTGAGGATAATGTCATGCAATACATGAATAATCACATATCATGTAGTAGCAGTAATGTTATGCAGATTTTTTTCTCTCTTCCTTTTAGTAGAACTTTAGAGAGAAGATAGAAGCAAAAATTCCCAGATTTTAGACAAATCTAACCTAATAAATAATTATTTATTTATGATAAAGTGAAGCATATTCAATACTTTTAATAGCATTCTTTCCTTTTCTTACATCCTGTTAATTCAGAATAAATTAGTGTATTTTTTCAGCCTGTTGAGCTCACATGGTCTGTCAAACCAGTTCATAAATCCTTCAGTTAGTTTTCATGCTTTTAATAGAGACTTGCAAGATGCTGAACAAACACTGAAAAGAATGAGAGTTAGACTTCTAGAAATCATCTACTTAAAAGTCTAAAACCCAGATGACGACATAGGAACAGAGAAGTTCTCTTTTGCATTCTATTGTTATAATGCAAAAATCAGTCTTAAAGAAGTGGTTTTATTTTTAAATTAGATCCGTGTGTATTTAGTGTGAATTTGCAAAGTTGAAAAGAAACAGTGTTTTCTTTTATACAGCTGGAGTTTTGCTTGTTGCATCCTCTTATTGGTATGTTTGTGCTTTTTCTGCACACATTCTTCCTAGAAGAGCTTTTGTCTTCCATATCCCTTTTCTGTAAAGTTGTTTTCTGTTAAATTGTTTCTTGGGATTAATTTGTCCTGGATGAATTTCCTTTTTAGAACCTCATGAAGTTTTTCTCAGGCTTTTTCTCCAGCCTACTGAGACCCTAAATAGCATCTCTGCACTAAAGCACATCAACTGATCTTCCAGTGTCTGTAAACTTGCCAAAAGCTAACTTTGTCTCACTGTCCCCCTCTTTAATGAATTTTGAAGTCAACAACCACCCCTGAGGGACACTGTTGCTAATCAGCTCCTGCCTAGGTTTTGGATCATGGACACTCTTTGAACCTGGTACACCAACCTGTTTTCCACCCATTTCATACTCTACTTATCCAATCCATGCTTCATCAATTTGGCTACAAAGCCAAAAGACCAGGAGGTGGGTTGAGCAAGCATGCAAGCATGCAAGATGACTACTATACATGGCAAATAAGGGGAAGGTGATAAATTTGACACACAAACCTCATATAATAAAATTAATTTGCATAAATATTACTAAGTGATTAAAAAACCCAAACAGATTGTATCAGAAATTCCTATGTGGCCCCTTCATGTCTTTTTCAGCCATATTCATTTTTTTTTGCAGAATGATGCAATCTAGTAAGAGCAATATGATGTATAGACAATAACAAGTTTCATACCAACATCTTTCTCTCTTTGGCCCTTCAAGATTGATTGCAAATTCTGAGTAAGAATCAGTCCCCATTCTTCTGGAATTGCATGTTTTAGATAAAGCAGAGAAGTGTTTTTCTTGTTTATGGCAAAATTCAAGGCAGATAATATTACAGTGGGCAGAACACAGTTTCTCTTCAATATGGACTGTTCTAACTGGCCAACATCAATCAAAAGATAGAGTGTGTCCTGTGCCCTCAGCAGGGAGGGATGCACATTAATATATGACTGGGTTTACTACTTGCTTCAATCTAAGTTTACCTTAAGGATTTTTTTCTTTTACTTCTGACCTGCATTAAGAACCATTTGAACCTTTTCATATTTGATGAAATTTTATTCAAGTGTAATCCAGCTCTTACCTTACTGTCTTGCTTGCAACACTACTAGTACAGTGCAATGAATTTAGTAACTTCATATTTTAGTACTATTTTTCTAAATTTAAACTCAGCAGCATATTTAAATATACAAACAGGAGTCACGGTAGTGTCTAATGCAGAAGTTTTAAAAAATTGCATAACAATATAAAAAAAATTGTCTTTAATTTATTATGAAACATTTAAAAGAAATAGGTATTTAATTTTGAGGACTAAGAAGGAAAGTTTTCCCCTTACTTCTGTTCATGCTTGTTTTTTTTGTGTGGATTTATTTGTGGGGATTTTTTTCCCTACAGTCAGTATTTTCTACATGTAAAAACAACCCCATAAAAATCCCAATAACTCTATAAAATCAGTTATATTTTTTATTAAGTATATCTTGGAAATAAAGGTATTTGGAGGGCTTTTCTTGCTGTTTTTTTTTTTTTGTTTGTTTTGTTTTTTTTTTTTTTTTTTGTTTGTTTGTTTTGTTTTTCTGTTTTTTTGAGAAAAATAAACTATTTAGACCAAAATTTGCTCTTCAAAAACATTATAAATAAAAAGCCCACACACATTTTGGATGAAAAGATTGTTGTCTGCTAGTATTACCTACCCGGAAAGAGAGCGTCTGAATTAAATCTCAGTACTGCCACTTTGTGTTTGTGTTACACAGATTGCTGAACTCAGTGGGACTAGTTCCACAGGCAAGTCTGACATTTGGTATTTATTTGTAATATGTATAACATTTTTGAGTTCTATAATGTTAGCAGGCAATAATGTTTACTGAAATAAATGTTGATGTACTTACTTTCTGCTTAAGCTTGCATATTATTGCATAAAATATATTATTGCATAATATATTTCTTATGTTGATCATGAGGAAAATATATTTTTATTCTTTTTGTAGTCATTTTGATTGTATTTTCTATTAATAATAATGCATAATTATGCATTATATATAGTTGTACATTCTCTCTGACTAAATCCATGTGTATTTTTTGATTTTTTTTATTATAACTACAGAAGTCTAGTGTTGTAGATAGGTCATGTGCAAGGGTATAGACATGAGTGATCAATGAAATTCACTCCAAAGTCACAGCTAAATGTTACACCATAGATATATTTATGAACTATAGAATTGTGGAGAATTGAAGACATGTGCAAGCATACCTTAATTGGAAAACCTGAAGGCCTTATTCTGTTTTTAATTTTATTAATATTAAAAATTGCTCTAATTTAAAAGTGCTAAATGCCCAGGGTAATAGGAAGTCTCCTTCTTTCCTTTTTATATACTGCAGTGCTTCACAGAAATTTAAAAAAACAAACAAACAAACAAACAAACAAACAAAACAAAACAAAAAAAAACAAAAACCAAAAAAACCCCACAAAAAACCAAAAGAAAAATTAAGCACTTAATAACTAAAGGAGGTAGCAAAAATTAATAGTATAAAAGCAGCAGATTGCTGGATGATTTCTCAACATTTTTTTAGGTGTTTAAGAAAATTTGGAATTTGCAGAGCTTCCTTATTAGAAAAATGTAACAAAATGGGAAAAAAAAATAAAAAAAGACTGAAAAGCTGGGTTTTTCTTCAATAATGTATTTATATTTTTTTCACTTTGCTGCTAGGTTCTGTAGCCACTGCCTGTCGTGACCCTGGTGTCCCCATGAATGGAACTAGAAATGGTGATGGAAGAGAACCTGGAGACACTGTCATTTTTCAGTGTGACCCTGGCTATGAACTTCAAGGAGATGAAAGAATAACCTGCATTCAGGTAGAAAACCGGTACTTCTGGCAGCCAAACCCACCAGTCTGTATAGGTATGCAGAAAAAATTAATTAATGCTTTCCTAAAAATAGAAACCTTTATGTAATGAATCACACTGTTCTAGGAACTTGTTTAAAGAAAATACATGTACTGCATATCTTAAAAATTATTTTACATCAACCTCTGATAGTTTTAACCAAAACTTTTCCTCTGTAGTTGTTAGTATAATGGTTCTCATGCTCTCCCTCTCAGGGCCATCTAATTTATAATTTGATGATCTGGGACAGAGAAACAAATAAGTAAGTCAGTGCCAATGACTATTATCCTTGGTAGCCTGTTCTTGGACAAAAGTTGTTGGGAGGAACTTGCCAGAGATTACAACTGCAAAGAACACAGTACAGCTTTCAAACATTCTCTCCTTTAATAAAATTAACTTGACCTTAGCTGTTGCAAATAAGATTTGCATATCCTCTGCATGCACACCATCTATCCTCTTCATGCATATCTGCAGACAGGTGTTTGCAAACACTACAATTCTGACTTGGTGTCTTGGCTATTCTACTTAATGTGTTAAAGTATTATTTTCTCTATTCTTACTCTCCTTACTATGCCTTCCTGTGTAGTGTGAGTTTATGGGCTTGAAGACAAGAACTGTCTAGACTATTTTCTTGAAGACTGCAGTAAAATGATATTTTATTTGTCATCTCTTACAGTACTTGTATGCGAAAATATGCATTTTATAGTAATGGTAACTGAAACTGAACATCTATAGATATCTAAGTGAAAAAAATAAAAGGAATTCTAGGGCTCTGGGCCCTAAAGTTAAAAAATTCTTTTATCATGCTGGTCTTATTTGATATTGCTGTTTTTAAAATATATGTCTCAACTGATAAATAATTACCCTATTATAAAGGAGTAGTAACAGTTTTAATCACTATAAATAGTGAGTTGATGATATTGAAAAATAGAATAAATGTAGGTGTAGGTGCTCAACTGATATTCTCTCTGTAGCACATATTAAATATGCATGCACTGGATTTTTAGCTGCATGCATCCATTTATCTATGACTGGTAAGTTCCACACTTCATGCAAGAACACCTGCTGTACACAGAGTAGCAAGAATGCTTATTATGATGATTTATTTGTCCAAATATCAAGCATGAAGTTATCCTCTATTGATTTCCTATAATGATACATTCTTGGGGAATATGAACTGCTAATAGACTACAGTGTGCAAACATTGCCTTAGAGCTAATTGATTTCAAAATTGTATGTTATAGCTCACTACACCCTGAAGTTCATTGATTTTTTTTTCTCATAACCTGTAATATACTCATTAATGTTGCTTCCATCCCTGTAAACTCTGCATTACTTACCCTACACATAACTTCAATATCATCATCGTTTCTCAAAGTTTTAGAAAATAATGAACATAATTTTTATGAAAGAATAAGAGGCAGGAATAATTCCTAAGGTGTATAGTTTACTATGTTCTAGTCTATTTTATTAGCTCTTTAAACACCAAAGTGTCTTTTCGAACCTCCTAATTATTAATGCTCAAAACTAGTTAAATGTACTTTTTAATTGTTCTTACCTGTGGGAGTGCCTTGTTTTTTAAAATTCCCTTAGTCTTGCCTTGCAAAATTTTAAGAACATCTTCATTTCAAAGGTAGTAGCAATGGAAAAATAACCAAGAATTAAATAATGATTCATGTGTTTGAATGAAAGACAGTAATTAGAAATTCTTCTATACGAAAGATATTCTGAGAAACTATAAATTTGAGAGCATGTTTCTGCCAAAAGACAGTCCTTTGGCTTATGCCTATGCTGCAAAAATAGCTACATGTTTTCCATTCCAAAGATTTTCTGCATTCAATCTTGTTTAGATATCAGAATCTTAAGTGATTATGTTTGCTTAGTTTCCTGAGGGATGAAATTAAAAATTCTAGTATGTAAAAAGACATTTTAAGATTCAGGTTAACTATACATTTAGGGGAAGTATAGACAGTCTCTCAGAGGTTTCACACTTTCTTCAGAAATTCATAGGTCTTTCTTTTTTTTCTTGTGGCTTGGTTTTGTTTGTTTTTACTGTTTTGTTTCAGGCAAGGTCTTGGTTTTCATATTTATATTTATAAAAAAAGGTTTTATTTTAAGTACTTAATTCCAGTGGTGCTTTCCTCAAAATCATGTATATGAAACTAATATGAAGTAAAATTTCAGAAGTCTTTTCATAATTCTTTATGATTATTTAAATTTATCTTCAGACTAGATATATGGAAGAAAGTTTTTACAGTTAGGGTGGTGAAGCACTGAAGCAGGTTGCCCAGAGAGGTGTCCCCTGGAAACATTCTAGGTCAGATTGCACAGAGTTCTGAGAAACCTGATGTAGTTGAAGATGTCCCTGGTCATCACAGAGGGGTTGAGCTAGGTGATATCTAAAGTTCCATTCACACTCAAACCATACTATGATTCTTTATTTAATATGTCTTAAAAGAAAAAGTAAATGAAACCATATATTCTGTTTATTTTCTTAAGAAGCAAATCAATAAAGAAATAAATAAAAGACAGAAAGCTGTGGAATAAGATTTTTGTGCCTCTTAGAGAAATTAAATAGATTTTAAATAAAAACCATCCCAACCTATGCTCCTTTCATTTAGAAAAAATGAAGGCTGAGATCAGCACAGAGACAGCAAGGCTCAGTGCTTACTTACCACTGTGTCTACACAGAGGTTTATAAAGATAGGCTCACATAACCTACATCTAGTTTTTACTGCATAACACATAAAAAATATATTTTTCATAGTGTTTTGACATTTGCCTTTCTTTCTAGATGGGCTGTTATATTTGTTCAGTCTTACCTCTTATGTCTAATACAATAGAAGGTGTTCTATAAACTTTGTTTTCAGAGCTGGTCTGTTGTCAGTTAAAAATATGGCTATGGCAGTAATAACTTTCTACACATTAAATTCAGAAAATTATGGATTCTGAAACACATAAGAATTTTAAAAATCTATGACTAAGTTTAGAGAAGACAGTAAACTGGAAAAGGAAACATAATTTACTATTTTTTTTTTTCATTTGATGTGTTAACATTCTCAATTTGCTATGTTATTAACTGAAAATTAAAATAATCTGAAACAATTCTATCTGAAGAAAACTCTCTCTGGGAGATATTTTGAAAAGTTGAAGATTATGTTTTCTATTATTATTTTTTACTGCTGCTAATGGAATACCTTGAAATAAAATATATTGTGGCTTTCTGTCTAGCTTAGTGTACTTTCCATTTATTCCCTTTTTGATTATTAACAGACCTTGGCAAGAATTAAATGGAGACACTGTAAACAGAAAAGGTAACTGCTGATGTGTGTAAAGAAAGAATAAGTATATAGGAAAAAAGTTGCTAATATGAAAAGATTCCATCGGTGAACTAACAGGGAACTGAAGTAAATGAAGACCTTAGGAAAGTATCATGAATGCAGATATTGACAGAATTTATTCTGGAAGAAGGACATAGCATTTAACTTCCTTATATCATTATATGCCAGTTCAGAGTACTTCAAAAATATCATCATACTCATACAGTTTTTTGGTCATTTCAGTGAAGCCTGGTTACAATGAATAACCTAAATATCCTCTTTGGTATTCTTCACATTTTCATTCCTAGGATATGCAGAGAGTGCAACCTAAACCATTACAGTATGTGAAAAAGAGGAATGTACAGGGTTATACTGAAGAACATTAGTTCCAGCTGATGAGCAGCCTTTACATTCCATACAACCTCATAGAACCTTGTTTATGTGAACTTTTACTTCAACAAGACTACAGAAAGTTACAGTGAACTCTTTTACAATTAATTGACATGTATTGTTTTGTAATAATTTAATATTACTCATTTTGAAATTGTGAGGAACATGAGAAACAAAAGAACATTCAACAGCAGATGCTTTTAATTAGAAACAATACAAATTTTAATTTTTTGAAGATAGAAAAATTTCAATTATTATCCTTATTGTAAAACTAAGTAAATGTTTCACACAAAATGAAATTTCTCCCGTCTGTTCAGTTGTAGCTAATGGAACTTTTCTATCAACTGAAAACATCTGGGAAAATGTTATTGTTATAAAAATTGTATTTGGTGATTGTCAAAAAAAGCAAAACAAATTGTGCTAGGCCTAGAATATATATTTTATGCATTTGCTAGTACTATTAATTTGTGATATTATTGTGTTCCTAAATCCAGGCATTGTTTTCACTTCTAGCTGCTTTTACGCAAAATGATGATTTTATGATTCATCACCAATTTTAATAACAAAACATAAATTAAGATTCTAATTTTTTGGTGTTTTGTTTTGAGTTAATTTTGCTATTCATTACTCCCTTTTAATATAAATAGATATGTAAAATGTAGAAAGACTATACTCATATGTACTGTGACTGTGGATATGTTAATCTACTTGAGTATTCTACTTGCTTTACTTGAATTCATAAATGACCTGTGATTTAGTTCATAGAATCATAGATTCACAGAGTGCTTTGGGTTGGACCATCTAATTCCCTCCTACCATGTCAGGAAGTCTCATCCAGCCTGACCTTGAACAGTTCCAGGGGTAGGCATCCAAAAATCCCATGGAAAACTTGCTCCAAGTCTCACCACCCTTCCAGTAAAGAATTTCTTCCTAAAACATGATCTAAACCTATCTTTAAGTTTAAAACACTTCCCCCTTGTCCTGTTACTGAATGACCTTGTGAAAAATCCCACTCCAGCTCTCTGCTAGGCCCTCTATAGGCACTGAAAGACACCAAAAGTTTTCCTGGAGCATTGTCTTCTCCAGGCAGAACAATCCCAGCTCTCTCTGATTGTTTTCATAGGAGATGTGTTCCTGATCTCCATGGTCATCCCTCCTCTGGACTCTCTCCAAAGAGTCGATGTCTTTCTTGTGTTGGATGCCCCAGAGCTGGATGCAGTATTTCTCATGATGTTAGGAAGTACTCTGTATATTTGCCAGTAGGTTGAATTATACCTGTACATATCATATTTATCTGTGCAAATCCTCTTGAGTGCAATCACACAGCACATACAGAACAACCAGAGGATCAGGCCCACAACATTTATGAAAGGCAGGGTCTGCATGAACAACCTGATCTCCTTGTATGACAAGGACACCTGCTCAGGAAATATTATCTATCCAGAGTTTAGTAAAGTGTTTGACACTATTTCCCACATCATTGCCATGGAGAAACTGTTCATAGTTTGGACAGGTGAACTCATCAGAGGTTAGCTACTGACTGGATGGCTGGGCCCAGAGAGTCAGGGTGCAAGGAGTTACATCCAGTTGGTGGCCAGTCACTGGCAGTGTTCCCCAGGGCTCAGTACTGGGGCCAGTCCTGTTTCATGTCCTTATTGACAATCTGGATAAGGTGATTGAGCACACTCTCAGTTTTCAAGTGTCACTAAGTTGTGCTGGTGTGTTGATCTGCTAGAGGGTAGGAAGGCTCTGCAGAGGGATCTGGAGATGCTGGATCAATGGCCAAGGCCACTGGTGTAAGGTTCAGTAAGGTGAAGTGATGAGTCCTGCACTACACCATATAGCACTCCAGGCTTGGGGGATGAATGGAAAAGGACCAGTGGAAAAGGACCTGGGGTCCTTGGTTGACAAGTTGCCCTCAAAACATGAACCAGTGTGTGCCCAGAGGCCAAGGAATCCAATGGCATCCTGGCTTGTACCAGCAAGGTATGGCCAGCAGGACAGTGATTGTCCCCCTGTACTCAGTGCTGGTGAGGCCAAACCTGGCATCCTCTGTTGAGTTCTGGCCCCTCACTGTATGAAAGATATTGTGGTAATAGAAAAGGGCAACGAAGCTAGTGAAGGGTCCAGAGAACAGCACAATGAAGATCACCTGAGGAAGCTGATGTTGTGTAGCCTAGAGGAAAGGCAGTTCGGGAAAGGCTTTTCTTGATCTCTACAGATACCTGAAAGGAGGTTGTATTGAGGGTGGTGCTCATTTCTTCACCCAAGTAACAAATGACAGGATGAGAGGCAGTGGCCTCAAGTTGCACCATAGGAGGTTTAGATTGGATATAAGGACATATTTCTTCACCACCAGTAGGGTTACCAAGCATTGGAACAGGCTGATAAGGGAAGTGGCTGGAGATACTTAAAACACATATATGTTTTAAATATGTGCCACAGATGTGGAACATAGGGACATGGTTTGGTTGTGGAATTGGCAGTGTTATGTTTATGGTTGGACTCTTTGACCTATATGATTCTAAAAGAGATTTAAATAACCTGAAATCTCACAGAATCTCTTACAGAAGACCCGAGTAATCAATTACTTTCCTAGGCCCAGATGATCACTTAGCAGAATTAAAACTTCCAAAATTTTAAGTTTCTATAAATCTTACCTGGAATCTTTTGAATAACATTTTCAGAAGTTCTTTCAAAAAAAGATCTTTAGAAAACCTGATTATTCTCTTGTTGCTGCATGAAGTCTCAGATAAGGAATGCTGAAGAACAAAATGTCATTATATGTTCCTTCTTTTTTATTATTAGTTTTTCTGGTCGGAAACCCCACAACATTTGGGAACCTCAAAGTCACATAGAAAAATGCGGTTGTTTTATTCTCATTGTGCTTAAAGCTATTTTATTTATCTCTGAGTTTGATGACATCAATTACTTGAATATTTTGAAATTTAATTTATATCCATCTTGATTTGAACTACTAATCATTGTTATCTGGTGAAAAGGAAGATAATTGCATTATCAGTGTAAGTATCATGTTTCATAGCCTGAGGAAGTTCTTTTAGAATGCATTTAACAAGAAGTATGAAGAGGAAAGCTTATCCAGTCAAGTCTTTTTATGTGTGTAGCCAGAGCATTTTTCAAGTTCACAGTATATTCAGAAAAGCCTTGAAATAATATTATGCAAGCAGAAAGACACAGATTTCAAAAACAGGTGTTTCACGTAGTAATATTAGTATTTGTCTAAGGTAAAATGTGAATATATTTTTTGTTTGTTTCTATTAAAGCTTTGTAAATACCTCACTTGTTTAACTTTTGGAGGAAACTAAATGTCAGTGAACAGATTGCTGCCACTTGCTTCTTTGTCTCTTACCTTCTTTCCTCAAGTCCTATCTATTTTTATTCACAGCTCCCTGTGGAGGAAACCTGACTGGCTCATCAGGTTTTATACTTTCACCAAACTTCCCTCATCCTTATCCCCACAGCAGAGATTGTGACTGGACTATCAATGTCAATAGTGATTATGTTATATCATTAGCATTTATCAGGTAAGCTGCTACTTGTAATTTTTAAATTCAGGTTTATAACTTTAATTTTGTCTTTATTATTATAACTTTATTATTGTTCAGATCTCTGTAGGGTAATATATGTATACTTAATATGAACATCAAAGGGATTAATAATCTTTATATTTGTTAAAAGTTACAATAAATATGTCAGACTCATCAATAGACATACAGGTGGAGCTTGGAAACTCATTTCTGTTTCCTTAAAAGCATTCTATTTACACTGACCAATGCTGAGGTAGATGGTGCTCAATTTAACTAAGATTCAGTTCTTGAGAAGGCAGCATGGAGTAACTCACTGAAATGTCTGCAAACAGGATAGTCTTTAATGATGAAAACTATTGATTCATCTATTTGTATGTGACACCTGCTATTTAGGCTAAATTTCAAAAGTAGTCTTTAAATTTAGTTTTATTAGTCCATATAATTTCAGGATACTCAAGATTTTCTTTTATCACAATGCAAGACTAAATTGAGCTTAATAGAATTCACAAATGAACTTTTGCTGTCTGCACTGTATGTAGCACATGAGGTAAATTGATATATATGTTATATGTGAAAATTATGCACCCCAACTAGGAAAAGGTAAAAATGGTACTTGAGATTTAAGTTCTTCTTATGCTGGGTGTTCTATAATGGTGTTTATATTGTTCTGACCACTGCTAATGTGATGACTTCTTTAGAGAGGTAGATCATATAGTTTCCCCTTCTTGGTGCGCAGTAACGTGGTATGTGTTTTCATGAGTTCATCCTAAGGAAATTAATCACTTAATTATTTTTACATAATTAACAATATAATTATTTTGTTGGTGATTTCAGAATGTTGTGAGTTGGTAAGGAAACTTTCTACTGTGTACTAGCACTTCTTTTGCTGATTTGGTTTAATATCATGACCTCAATATATTTAAGAACATTCTGCTTTTTTATATTTTATATTTAGATATGAGACCCTCCATCTTACAATAAAGAACCCCTAGCATTTTGCAATTTGACTCTGGATACTAAGAACAGTTTATAGATCCCAACTAATGCTAAGTTTAAAAAATCTCAAAATATGGTTAGTTGCTATGAATCTTTGATAGAAACTCAGCTTAGTCTTGGTCAAAATAGATTGCATCTTTACTGAGAATTGCCTCATTTATGACACACAGACTGAACTAGTGTGAGAAGCACTGAATATTCCACTATGTACTGTTAAATAGCCTTTTGAGTGCAATTTACACCAGCTAATCCTTTAAAGCTCAAGATGAACTATGGCACTTTAATAATCAAAGCTGTTGACTTTTTACATTTGCATTTCTTTTATAAGAAAATATTTCTGAAGGAATCCAGAAGTTTAAAAAGGAGCTCTATCAGGTCCTCAATGCCTACATTTATTTCAGTCAGGGGCTACTGTCAAGTAGAGACATAAAAGTTTGGATTTTCATTATTTTCCTACCTGCCTTGTTAGAAAACTTTCTTTTTTTACTGCAACAATTTTACAAGTTAACTTTCTACTCTTAAGTAAAATTAAGTTTGAATTTAACTAAGTTAGTTAACAAACTATAATGTAGCTCAGAAAAAAATGTGAAGTTTCAATACTTCATCTTTTTGTTTAAACTGATCATAGGTAAAATGCTTCTTGCTCACAGAGATACATGAAGATTGTCCTCTGAAAGTGTTTAGTCTGGCCGGAAGCTGAGTGCATTATATCATAAAGCATTTCTGCCAAGGGTTCCAATAGATCTAGATTGTTTATTTTCCTAAACCTTTAGAAGTAAGTTATTAATTCTTTTCTCTATTTAGAAAGCTTTTTTTTTTTTTTTTTTTCTGGCTAGCAGGAAATTATTGTTTCTAAGATGTGAACCAAAAGGTACAATATTTCAGTGTTTGCTAATAAAACACTTCAACTTAACATTTTTTTCTGACAGTGGAGAGATTTTTTTTTCCCCTTTTATTAAAACAGAGGTAGTAAATTTCAAATTTAAGCTAATAAGAGTGAAAATGTTAGGCAAAGCATATTCCATCTGATATTTCTCTTTTTTGTTCTCTAGCTTCAGTATAGAACCAAATTATGATTTTCTTTATATCTATGATGGGCCAGACAGTAATAGCCCACTGATTGGGAGCTTTCAAGATAGCAAACTTCCAGAGAGGATAGAGAGCAGTTCAAATACCATGCATCTGGCTTTTCGAAGTGATGGATCTGTTAGTTTTACTGGATTCCACCTGGAGTACAAAGGTAAACAAAACTGTTTTTCTTATATACTTACAAAATTCAGTGCATGAGTGCAAATTTTGGTTTAATTTCTCATCATTTTCTGCCTGGTAATGTTTTTGTTTTGCCTGAGAATATGATAATGTGAATAATCTATTCATACAAGCATAATGTCAAAAGATTGCTAACTTAAAGTTTCTGGTATGATTTTGTTTATCTGTAATGTTGAATGTATGATTGCTCTCAGTGTTTGAAGGAGCATACAAGAAGGCTGGGCAGGCACCTTTCATGAGGGCATGTTGTGATAGGACAAGGGGGAATGGCCTTAAACTGAAGAAGGACAGATTTAGATTAAATATTAAGAAGAAATTCTCTGTTGTGAGGGTGGTGAGGCACTGGAACAAGGTGACTAGAGAGATTGTTGACTCACCATCCCTGCGTGTGTTCAGAACCAGGATGGATGCAGCTCTGAGCAACCTGGTCTAGTGGAAGGTTCCTTGCTCATGGCAGGATCATTTGGAGCTAGATGATCTTTAAGGACCCTTCCAACCTAAACTGTTCTATGAGTCTATGATTCTATGAAAAAATAGGAGACAGCAGTATACAGATTTCAAAAATAATATGTTTTATCCAGAATTTATTCCTTTTTTATTTTACATAGCAGGTCATGTTGATTTAGATGCATTTAAGGTCCTGTGAGATGAAATTGCATGCTAGAATCTATGAGTCCAATATTGAAAATAAAAACAATATTTCGGCTAGACCTTTATATGATAGACCACAGTAGAGTTGTCCACCTATCTCAGATCTGTCTGAGGTCATAGTACAGTAAACAAGAAAATATAGACTTACAAACATATATAATCAATAGGATCTTTCATAATTGCCTCTGCATGTCTTGAGAAACATAAATATTTGTTATTAAATTAATATGAAAATATGCTGGAAAGAAATCCAGAAAGAAAATAGGGGTTATAGACATCTTTGTTGTTGTTGTTGTTTCCTTCTTAATTTATTCTGGGAGGAAATAGTAAGTGCAAAGGTACAGGAAGAAAAGAGTAATGTATTTACTGCTTGGTAAAGCCCATGAAGCCTCCTTATACTTTCGTACAGTCATTGGATCCTACAGATGTCAAGGAAGTTTTCTCCACAGTATGAGCTAGTCCTGAAAAGTTAAAAATAGGTCTCAACGATGTTGATGGTGAGCACAGATGTATGAAGTGCTTCAGTTCACTTAAATATATTTCTTCTTTTCAACTAAATTGAAAAATAATAAATGCAGATGGAAGTGCTACAGGAAGTGATTCAGGATCACAGAACTCCTGAAGAACAAGAAACAAAATTATTTTTAAAGTGGCCAATCTTTTTCTTCTGTGCTGTTGAATGAAGTTTTGTGTCATGGCATCAAAGTGTTCCTCCTTTCCACCAACCCAAGTGTGAAGAATATTTATTAGGGAGACAGTCTCTTTGAATTCTTGATCCAGATTTCAACAAAGTACTGCTGCTCTACTTTGTGAAAGGGAACAATCTGATTGTTACTTATGCCTCAACATGTGTTATACACGAGGTGAAAAGTTACTCTGGGTATTGTACACGTGCTGGGAGCCCTGTGTCGGGGAGGCTTCGCCTGGCAGCCGAGCAGGGCAGAGGAAAAGTCCAGGATCAGGCTGGAAGGGACCCCTTCTGCCGGGGGGCAGATCCCTGCATGGCCGGGAAAAAATGGCCGGGAAATCAGGAGGAGCCTCAACATATAAACGCAGTTAACTGAAACGCAAGTTGGGAGCACTTTTTCTGGGCTTCTTGTGGGGTGCAGGACTCGCCTGGAGGGTCATCTTGGCCCCTCTCCCTCCCTGCTCCCCGGCCTTTTTCTCACTGCGGTCCTGCTTCTTCCTGGCTGTTTGTCCTGTCCTGTCCTGTCCTGTCCTGTCCTGTCCTGTCCTGTCCTGCTGCGCCTCTTCCCCGAGGCAGCTGGACCCCAGGGCACGCCGGTGCTCCGCTGTGTCCCCATGGAGCAGCCGCCTCCACCAGCGGGCGCCCCGGCCCTGAGCCGCTGCTGCCGGAGTGCGCCCGTGGCCCCGGGAGGGTGTTCAGCACCGCCCGACAGACCCAGCGTGTTCAGCACCGCCGGACAGACCCGCAGGGTGTTCCTCACTGCCAGGACAGACCCGCAGGGTGTTCAGCACCGCCAGGACAGACCCGCAGCGTGTTCAGCACCGCCGGACAGACCCGCAGGGTGTTCAGCACCGCCAGACAGAGCCGCAGCGTGTTCAGCACCGCCGGACAGAGCCGCAGAGTGTTCCTCACTGCCAGGACAGACCCGCAGGGTGTTCCTCACTGCCAGGACAGACCCGCAGGGTGTTCAGCACCGCCAGGACAGATCCGCAGCGTGTTCAACACCGCCGGACAGACCTGCAGCCTGTTCCTCAGATTCAGGACAGACCCGCAGCCTGTTCCTTACCTCCAGGACAGACCCACAGCCCGCTGCTGTCTGCGAATCGCGCCCGGCACACGCTCCATCTGCCGAGCGCTCTAACAGGGCGCCAGGGGTACAGTGACAGGGATCTGTCCTGTCTGTTTCTCTCTCCGTCTCTCTTTTCTCCTCTTCCCCCTTTTCTATCCCACTTCGATGGAACACTTACCTTTCTTTATCAATAAACTGTTCTCAGATATCATGTTGCCGCGCTTGCACTTTATTTCCATCTGAGAGATCTGTCAAAAATAATCCTCCTCAAATTCCCTTTAGCAGAGGGACGGGGCTTTGTAATCAAGGCAGAATTCTATTTGTAACATTACTGATAGCCCATGTGTGCCACTAAGATGTTTTTCTCTAGTTCAAAGAGTCACAATGCCAGAATAATGATGCAGCTATCAGCACATTTTTAAAGGGACTGAAAATCTAAGTAATGAGAGGATGCAGGTATGTGTTAATGTATGTATATGTAAGTGAGGGAAGTTGGAAAATGGAATCAATCCTAATTTTCCCTGTTCACCTGAGAGGGTTGTATCTCCTGCTCTTCTTAGAATAACTGGAATGTGCATTTCAACATCTTCTTTAAAAAAGAAGAGACATAAACAGAGGAGCTATTTCAATTCACATTAAAAATTTCAACAATTATGAAATTTGGATAGCTCAAAAACCCTTCAGCAGATGGTCAGCTTGATTAGTGAATTACCCCATTTTTACTGGGAATATCTGATGAATGCTCCTCTGTACTGCTTAACTTAGGTGTATCCTAAAAGCTCTTACTCTATGGCCATTCCTTGAATCTTGTGTTCGGTTTTGGACCCCTCACTATAGAAAAGATGTTGAGGTGCTGGAGCATGGACAGAGGACAATGGAGCTGTTTAGGCATCCAGAATACAAATTTTACAAGGAGCTGCTGAGGGAGCTGGACTGTTTAATCTGGAGAAAAGGAAGGAGACCTTACATTCTCTACAACTACCTGAGAGGAGATTGTGGTGGTAGGGGGTTAGCCTCTTCTCACAAACAACAATCAATAGAACAAGAGAAAATAGGCTTAATTTACACCAGAGAAGGTTTAGATTGAATTTAAGGAAAGGAAGTTTTCATGAAAGGGGCTGTCAATCATGGAACAGGCTGCCAGGGAAGTGGTAGAATCCCCATCCCTGGAAATATTTAAAATATGTGTAGGTGTGGCACTGAGGGACATGGTTTGGTGGTGGATTTGGCACTAGTGGGCTTACAAGTGGGCTCATTGATCTTAGAGGTCTTTTCCAGCCTAAATGATTCTAAGATTCTATGGTTCCGTTCAATTATTCTATAAAAAAAACATGGGTGGAAAATCAGCTGAACTGCTGAGTGGAGACTCTTGGCTAGTATTAATTGTGATTAGTAATGCAGCCAGTACTCTCTTTGTAAACAACCTTTATGATGGGACAGACCAAATCTGTGGACAACATAATTTTGGGGGAATATGTCAGTGCTACTCAAAGGATCTTATGAGGGTGTGGAATCAGACTGACAGGAGCCCTGAACAAGCATTCTGGTTTCAGCTGAGTTAAAATGATTTTTCTTCTAGCAGCTGGTATAGTGCTGTGTTTTGGATTTGGGATGAGAATAATGTGGAAAACATGCTGTTTTGGTTGCCACTGGCCAGTACTTAGACTAAGTCAATGACTTAGCTTCTCATGCTGCTTTGCTGGTGAGGAGTCTGGGAAGCAGAAGCTGGGGGGGAACTGCAACAGCCGCAACAGCTGACCCCAGCTTTCCAACATGATATTCTGGCCTGGGGGAACCTACTTAGATGCTGGCTGGGCATCAGTCAGTTAGTCATGAGCAACTGTTTTTCATTTACATGACTGTTTTTTCTGGGGTTTTATGTGTGTCTCTTTTTTAAAATTTTCCTTTCCATTACAATTTATTATTATTATTATTATTATTATTATTACTACATTTTATTTAAGCTATTAAACCATTTTTATTTCAATCTACAGGTTATCTCAATTTAACCTCACCAGTTCTCTCCCCATACCACTACGGATCCTTAGTTGCGTGGTCCTTAGTTTCTGACTGGGGCTAAAACTCAGCAGTTCTTTTTTGGCAAGTTGGCTGCAGGTCTGACCAGAGTGTGTTAAAACAAATTTGTTTTAATCATCCATTATGTTAATTTAATGTCACTGGTCACAATGTTTATTTGGAGTCAGAGTTGTGCTTGTTCTGAGAATTGGGTTATGTAACTTGCTTTTTCTATATGTTCGTCTTTTATTACCTCTGGGAACTGGATTAAGGATATAATTTTGATGGACTGTGTAATGCTGGCTCAAGATACGAGAAAGTAATTCCTGTTAGCAAGACTGATCTGGTATTTTTGCTCAGTATTTTTGTCATATATGAACTTTTAGGGAACCACCTCTTGAAAACTATTAACAATCACAACCTTTATCTTTTCTCCTCAGAGAGCGAATCTGTGGGGCAGATAAGGAGGAACACTTGCCCCACTCCTTCACCTTTCCTTTCACCTTCACCTTTTCATTCTTCTCCAGGCTAATTTCAATATTAGCTCTTGAGAATTTTGAGTATCCTTGAGATATTCAAACCAGTGACATATTGCTATGTCTCCTGCATGTGTTTCAGGTTTTATTTGAGGTTAAACAATTATTTATGATACTGCCCAGAAATCTGCCCTGAAGCTGGTCATTAGAAGTTACAGGGTGTATGGGAAAATGTGGGCAAGTACCAAGAACAGTGGGCACTTGTAATGTTTTGGTAGTTCAGCCCAGAACAAGTGTAGAATGCTGAAAAAGTACTAAAATGTATGAGGGAAGTATCTTATCCCACTAGCAGTTCCAGAGGGACACAAACCATTGCAATATGCTGGGACCTGGCCCAGGCTTACCAAGCCCTATTCAACATAATTCATTATCCTCAAGTGGAAGAGATCTCTGGATCTGACAACAAAACTACGGGAACTCTGGCTACTCCAGCTGTCATGACAGACCTTGCAACTGAGCCAGAGGAACAGCCCGTGCTGGTATCAGTCACCCCTACACACAAACAGAAATACTAGATGCAAACATCAGCTTGTTTGGTAAGGAAAGAAACTCCTAGTAAAAAGGGAAAGGAGGAGGAAGTGGATAAAGAGGGCTACTCCAAAAGGCCATTACAAGGAGGAGGAAGAGGAAAAGCTTATAAACAAGTCAGTGACCATACAATCAGCAAACATTCTCTTGGGCTGCGCCAATGCTGGTTAACAGGGTCCGTAATCTGGAATTAGAGGGAAAAGTCCAGCACCTAGGATCCCCTTCTAGGGAAGGGGGCATTGACAAACTGTTTGAAATGGGGTACAAACCCTCAGCCTCTGAAGGTGACTCCCTTCAGGCTTGAGAAAAGGTATTCCTTCTAAGAAGATGTTATAATCTGTTCAGGAAAATAGATCACCATGAGGAGAGGTATCCCATACCTGAAAGCATTAGCCATGCAACAGGTGATTTATGATGACCTTGATACTGAGCAGTTATCCACAGATGCAGAAGTCCAGTGCAAATGATCCACATGCTGTAAGCTTTTACAGAGCACATCAAATGTTATTGGCAATAAAGACCTGGGAAGACAGGGAGGGACAATCAGTGGATAAATTGGACATGGAGAAAACACAAGAAAGTGAGATAGAATATAAATCTCAGTCTTAGAGACATGGGAATCGGAGTTGCAAGGAAAAAAATCACAAGAGTGTTTTCCCAGGAAAATGGCCACTCTGGTTTCCAGCAGGATGGATAAGACTAAAAGTGAGAAAACTTGTAAAGGCAGCTTAATATATAAAGCAAGAGCCATGTACACATGCAGACCGAAATAAGGAGTTCATTCCCATGGCAGGCAGACGTTCAGCCATCTCCAGTAAAGCAGAGCTCCATCACACATAATGATGACTAGGGAAGACAAATGCATAACTTTGAATGTCCCTCCCTTCCTTCTTTTCTCCCAAAATTTATATGTTGGGCATGACATCATATGATATAGACCCCATACCATATGGTATGATTCAACTTTGGTCATTTGTTGTCAGCTGTCCCAACTGGTTTTGCCCTAACTATCTAAGGAGGGAGTTTTGCAAGGGCATTTTAAAAGGACAGAGCCAAAGTGTTGTCAGATGCTTATAGTGATAAGCTGAGAGCTAATGGATACAAGTTGAAATAGGAGAAATTTCAATTACATATTAAGAAAAAATTAATCACTCGGAAGGTAGTCAAATATTGGAACTGATTACTCTTAGATCATGTCATTGGAATCCTTCAAAATCATGACTGGACCGGACAAAGTAACCTAATCAAATTGGCCCTGATTTGCATAGGAGTTGTACTACATCTCATTCAACTTAAATTTTTCTAATTTGATGAACTTAAATTTTTCATACAAATTGTAACTGATGTAGTTGTGCCCTATATGTACACTAATCTGATTTTAAGTGTCAGTGTACTCAAATTATACTTCATTGGTGGGCCACAGTTTTCAGATCCAAATGTCAGACTGACCCATGTCCTAGGTCTGATCTGTGACCACATCTCTGGTTGAGTTCTATTCCCATTCTCTATCCCTCACTTCATTTCTATGTTATAATGGAGGAAAACTTAGTAGTTCTATTAAGTACTCTGGAGAATAATTATAGAATGCTCATTATAGTTTGGTATGTCTGTATCTCCAGTAAGTTTATTACGGCTTTATTCTCTTTGAAACTTGGGCATGAAGTGGTAAGTCATCACATTCTGGATAAAGCACTTGCTTCTCTTGGCTTTCAATACTGTTTTCCATGCACTGAGATACTAGTTTACAGGAGGCTTTTGGCTTCATTACTCTATGTTATCCAACATATACTTCCTTGTGGCACTTGAGGCTGAAACAGCATGTCACTGTTTTCAGCCTGTACTTCAGAGTCTTACTTGATCCAGTGGTGTGACAATGTTATCAGAGAAGTAAATGGTGGTTTCTCTGAAGCTTGTTACAAGATTTTATTATGTACAGAAGGAATTGACACCTGGTATGGAAAGCCAAGAGTGTAATGTCACTGTAACCCAAATCTAAACTGCCTAATGAAAAAAAAATCCTGCCTACTTATTACAGAAAATGATTTTTAAATACTCCTACTGAAAAAAAAAAAATCTTTGTAATAATATAGAATTTCTCTGATGTTTTGCTAAATCTGTCACTGCCTTTGCATGTTTTTAGCTTAGTGACATTCTTAGGAAGGAAAAGGGGAAGGAGTACAGGGGTAGTCAATGTCTTGTATTCCTCAGTTGGAGCAACATCAGTGGTGAAAAATTTTCCCTCCTGTCTTCTGGGGGCACTTATAAATTTGCTGAAACAGTCTTCTTGCTTGGTCTTTTTTCATTGCTTCTCAGCCAGACTGAAGAAACATTTGATTTATTCTTCATATATTGTAGCATATTCTACTCACTTTTTATACAAGTTCACTTAGCAATTCCTTCAGGTTTACAAAAGTAATTTTAAGGTGCTTAGTATTTCAGGCTTTATTTTTTAGAATCAGTATTAAGAAACTGTATTTCTATAGTGACATTGTTACTGTTTAGTCAGCAATTTTAGGAACCTGTCACAACTATAATTTTGGGGAAAAGAAAATTACAGGGCTGTATTTTTTCCCTAGAGATAATTTGTGCTGTGACAGATCATTCTTTTCTCAATTTTTGATTTATGCACCAGGCATAATAGATTACTTCATTTTCTCTCTCTTTATTTTTTCTTCTAGTACTAATATCTGCTTTATCAGTATACCTTCCAGACTACCTTTGAAACGTTTGAATTTTGTCATAAACTCAAGAGTTATGATCTCATAATAGCAATTATGAATCAATACAGTTCTATCAATATTGGTTCAATAAGAGCAAAAATGACATAGTATTGATTTTCTAAAATATTAACTATAATCCTAAATTAAATTATCCTTTTTTCCTTTTTCTCCCTTAAGTTTGATAATTTAGATTTGAAATAATTTTAAATTTGCCCTAAGACCTGCCAGATTTCTCAAATGAAAGTGTATTTGGCTTATACATAATTGTTAATATCTGTATGATATCTTATAGACTTTCTAGTAAATGGAATCTTTTGACTTTTAATTGTCTGTCAAAATTTTTGAATGAGTGTTAAATAGGTTTTAGACAACACACTACAACTATCCATATAAATCAATGTGAATACCGAATACCTGTTCTTAATAATTAAAGATGTATTGTAATTATTATTTGTTATTGTGTTGTTTTTCATATCAGAACCATGTTCTGTAGATTATATATGCAAATCATAATAATGTGTTTTTAAACACATTAGGAGATCTTGACATTCTTTTGGAAGATGTGAAATTGAAAATTCAAAAGAATTATTCTGTGTTTCCTTTGTCAAATATAAACACAGTGTAATTTTATATCTCCTCTCAGAAATACTGAAACATAAAAGTGGCTTTAAGGGATGTATTTAGCTCATTAGCTTGGCTCTAGTAGTGACCAATAGTTTATGTGTGGCCAAACTATATAAAAGGCAAATAAATAATAACTGTTCCTGCTTATCTGTAATTTTTCAGAAACTTCAGTTTAGGTACTGACAGGATCAGATAAAGTGTCTTTTTATGTAAAACTCTTAAAAAGCCTTCCAGAAAGTTCAAAGCCCATACAGTCTTTTGGCAACCATACCTACCTGTAGCAGAAAGTTCCACAGTGCAAATATGCCTGGGAAATAAACTTTTTTTTGGATGTATTTAAAAGCTGGTGCCAGTCTTGTAGAAAATGAAGTGTTCCCTATTGATTTTCTCCACAAACACCCTTAAATGCTATTTAATTTCCATCTGAAATTTCCATCTTCTGCCTGATAAAATATAATATTGCAGACTGCATCCTGCAGAGCACAAAATAATCTGCTTTACTCCAGCTTCTACATAATACATTTACTCTTTTTTCCTTAAAGGAAATTATATTTTTTCCCTAAATGTTTTACTTTTCTCACCTGATGCATAATTATGCTGTTAATTAGAAGTTTTGAGTATTTTTTTTTGTTCATTGTGTTACTGGACATTGGTATTCACATTATAGAAGTAAAAGGGAAGCAAGTATAAAAGCATATGGGTTTGTTTGAATTTATCTCAATAATTTGAAGCAAATAGCTATAAATGATAAAAAATGAGATACATTTAGGGAATATTTTTCATATTTTTTCCTCCACTAAGGGATAAATATGTACATGAAAATATACCATCATATCATATACATATGAAAACTCATTTGAGTTTTATTAATTTTGAAGATATTCTTGTTTGCCTACTTTTTATTTGGCAGCAAATTGTTCATATTGATTTCCTCCATTTACCAATTTTCACTCCACAGATTTTAAAACTAGAATGTGCCTTATCTACTGGAAAAATATCCATATATCTAACTTACTCTAACTACATAACTTTATCATTGATCAGAATGAAGTTTGGAAAAAAAATAATGGAGTATTATAGGAATTTTCTTTTAAAAAAGGGCTGAATACACAGTTTCTGTCGTTATGTAGTAACTTGTACAGTTGTTAAAATGAAGGAGAGAAAACATTTTATGCAAAGTCATCTTAAAACAAACCTGCGTTCTACAGGGTCCTCAAAGAAGGCCTCAGGAGAACTCCAGGAAATATTTAGATTATATTTGGTTTTATTTGTAGTTATTATTTAGTTATTTTCGATTATATTTAGAATTATATTCACACTTGTTTCCTCTACAGCAAAACTTCGTGAATCTTGTTTTGATCCTGGAAATATAATGAATGGAACAAGACTTGGAATGGATTATAAACTGGGTTCCACTGTTACCTATTACTGCGATGCAGGATATGTTCTTCAAGGATACTCCACACTAACATGTATCATGGGAGATGATGGAAGACCTGGATGGAACAGAGCCCTGCCCAGCTGTCATGGTGAGAACAGTTTTTCATTTATTTTAGTTGTTGTTGTCATTACTCTTGCTTTGTAATAGGGAAGAAACAAGTAGAAATTTTGAAGTTATTTTAATAATATTTGCTTTCAGAAAAAAACACTTTTCAATGATATATGTAATAAAATACATCTGTGACAACTCAGGAAACTATTGATTTCAACTTTTTTTAGCATGGGATAAATAGTGTTATTATTGTGATTAGAGCCTAGTAGTATTGTCATTCTCAATTACAGCAGAGCATAGGGATATATATTATATATGTATTTAAATACAGCAGTAGCTATACTTTGGATGTCATAATATATGTTTGGTGGGGTTTTTTTGTTACTACTGATTTTGAAAACATACAGATGAAATATTTTGTATATATCACATTACAAGATTAAAATTCTTGGACATGTGGTCTGTGAAAAAGTTAAGCCTTGAAATGCAAGAAAGATAAAATTATTCAAACTTTTACAAGTAAAAAGTCTGCTAATTTCAAATTGTTGTATGACCATTGGATGTCTCAAACATCAACATTTTTAGATTTAAACTCTAAAAAATTAAAGTTTTATTTTGCTGATTTCTTAACTGAAATTTATAGCCACTTGCAATTTTAACTCTGTGAAAAATAAAATATTCATATTGAGCACAAAACCTCTCCCATGTATGCAGATATTAGTATGAGAAAGCTAACATTTGCTTCATAAATTAAGACCTAATTATTATGTTACTTTCCATTCTTTTCACAATTTGAAGACAAAATACCTGTTAAATCCATTTCCAATTTGAACAAATGTATATTTTAAATAGAATATGGATTTTCTTTGTGGTGTACTTAAATTTTCATTGCAAAGTGGGTGGCAGAGTACCAGCAAAACGAACAAAAAAAAAATTCTCAAATCTAAAGAGTATCCAATATTATAAGCATTTGCAGAGGTTCAGTATTTTCATTACCTACCAAAACCATCATAGTACTGAATTCCAAAACTCAATAACATTAAGCTGAGGCAGTGGCCCTTGCATATGTTTGGAAGTGTGTTCAAACTTCCAAACTCTCTGTGTTAGAAGTCAAGTAGTTTTCCTCATTTTAAAAAGAGGGATGAACGTTCATGAGAGAGGAGTTGATGAAGAAGGTTGTTGTGTACAATAGGGGAAGGATTCCCTTTTTATGGAATGTCTTTTTGATAGGTAAGGAAAGATTAAAAGAAACTTTATTTATGCAATATTTGTGTCTATTAGTGTCACCTGTAATCTACTTAGCAATCTTCCAGTGCTGTCTGTCGAAACTTTCAGTAAACGGAGAGTGTTTTGCTTGGAAGTAATGCCATTGTATTAAACAGGGAAAAATAAATTTTATTGTAAAAGAAGAAGTGAATGTCTGTCACTTCTGGACAGATTCCAGCTGGACCATTCTCTTTCCTGGATGAGCAAGGCCCTATTTCAAAGATGACAAACCCCATACTTCTTTAGGATATGATGGTGCAGAATAGACTTGTTTTTCTTGTACTGCTTTTTCTCAAGTTAAGAGTAAATGGAGCTTTGTAGTTATGTTGGTGTGATATATTATGGTATATTTTGACCACATTATCAATGTTTTCCACTTTTGTGTGATTTACCTCAAGAAAAACAGAACTTTTATATAGATATAAGAAAGATGATGTCAGTTAATTAGATTTCAGTTACAGAGCTGGCAGAAACTGTTTGAGAGCTGAATTTAGCTCCTGAAAACCAGTGTCTCCTACACAATAAAATTTGCATGGTAGAAATCAGATTCCTTCATTCTGCAGTTTATATTTTTTTGCAGCTGCATTGAAATGGATAGAGTTAAAATGAAATATGGTATAAAATACCACCTCAGTGTACGTGGGGGGTTTATTTAGTTAGCTAATTAGTTACAAGAAAAAATTGAACAGATGCTAAGATTATCTAGGCTAATATGCTAAGGTATTTGGTATTTCACTATGGGTGTTAAGAATGGGAAGTAATGAACATATGTGGATGCATTATTAGTATGACACAGATAATGATTAATGATTTCTCTCAGCTTCAGCAACAATAGTAATTTTGAATCTTTGGTAGCAAACAACAAATGTTTACAGAATAGCAAAAAACCCAGTAATGGGAAATCATAGTCATAACTGAATGGGAAAACCATGTTCCTACCAGAAGAAATAATGTATTGATCACGAAAACATTTTACTACATTTCATCACAGTATGTTGTTGAATCCTTGGAAATATTTGAATTCAAGCTTCAAAAAGCTCCATATCCACTACTTTCCTAACTGCCTATGAGAATTTGCCTATGCCTATGATTTATTCACTTTTTTATTTGGTACAAAACCAATTCAGAGCATTATTTTGGTTGCTTTTGATCTGTATTAACTTATTATGGCTATTTGAGGCAGCTCAGATCAGGTTTATATCTGAAAACTTTTAGGATAGAAGACAGATATGTGCAGAATAGCACACTATTGCTGCTATTGTTTTGTAATATTGGAAATGCCGATAACTTTTCATAAATCATTCAACGTTGTTTACTTAATCAGACGCTTTATAGCTCGCATTTTTATGCACTTTTACATACTGACCATATGAAGAGCTGTTATTTAAATCTACTTCAAAATTTGAATGAAGAATGAGCTGGGCAACTGCAAAAGCCAGATATTCCTGCAGTAATGAAGCTGAATGTTACTGTTAATGAGATGTTCTGTGTCTCTGTGTTTTATAGTTCCAAAGTAATGATCAGTTTAACCACTTAAGCAGCATACTTTACTTAAAATTGTCATATATTGATTACTTAAAAAACATTTCTCACTTTCTTTTTGCCCAGAAGAGCATGCTTGTTTTGTAGAATCACATAGACAATGACCTGAGTACTTAGAATTAGAATTGAAATCAATTAAGATTTTGTTTTGAATTCAAACCCTGAAAGGTTAATTCTTAATAGCCAAGCTTGAAAAATTAATTGACGGTATTTTGAAAAAAATATAAACGATTTTATTTGTTATTGAACTATCTTCTGAGTACTTAATTTTTGTTCCCAACCTTCCGCTTCCCATCTTTCACAAATTTATGTCCATTGCATTAACATTCCAAGCTATCCTTCCATACAGTCCATGGAGAGAGAACAGGCTTCTTGAAAGGTCATCAAGTGGGATTTAAAGAGCTTGTTAAGAAGGTAGATTTTTCTATTTGCATCTGGACTGCATTAACAGGATTTAATCTGCTTGCATGCTCGGCAGGATATGACTTGGAGCACAACACAGAAACTACTAGATTTAGTGAAATATCTGAATATACTGTATGGAAACAGTACTGTTTGCTCTAAAAGTATACAACAAACTCTATTTTGGAGGGATGTATATGTCAAAATTTGGCAGTTGGATTTCTGAATAAAGTAAAGGAGTAGGAATCTGAGTGAACCTTAACCTATAAATCTCACAATACAGACCCTTTTCTGTATGAACACTCATTATTCCTCATCCATACAAATGAGAGCATTGTAGACCAAGAACTATCAAGTCAAAAAGCCAAAATGAGAAAATCTAGCTTCCACACAGTGGATTTTGCAGTAACTGACTAGAGAATTTGTTACCAGTATATACTTCTTGGGGACAGTAGTCTCATTTTTCTGAAGATGTGCAACTGATTTTTTTACTGTAAAATACACAAATAGTTTTTTAAAATAGAAAACAAAACTAATATCTTTCTTTATGGCTAGGGAGACAGCTGGTATTTTGCTGAAAACACCACAATTTTTTTTTAAATGTGATTGATTTCAAAGCTCACCTTTTCTTGAAGATGTTCTCTTCATATCAGAAAAAAGTTTGAAAATTTTAATGGAATTAATTATAAATATTATTCATTCTAGAAAGATTGGAAAACAACATAAATGCAGACACATGCTTATATCCACAGCAAGCATTATTCTGTCTGACCTTTTGCATATGCATTTGGAATTCATGATATGGCTTTACAAAGTCCATTGAATAATAAATGTTGTGTGTAATTATTCCAGGCTTTCATTTAAGAAGCAGTAATATCATATAATGGTAAGTAAAGTATTAGAAATAAAGAAAGTTGTTAATTACAATGATCTTATTAAAATCAACTGCCAGAGAATCCTAACTCCCAATGAATTTAAGGGATTAGTTAAGTGGAGTGCATCATAAAACCAGGCACTTCCTCTTTTGTTTAACTAAATCCACAGCCAAATTTTGGGAGCAGAGTTAAAGAAGGAAGCATTAAAGGTAGGAGAATTATTTTAAGGTATATAAAATTGCTATTTTCTTCAGCTTTAGTGTTTTACTTTGTTTGCTATAAAATAAATTATTTTAAATCAAGCATATCTATTCAAGCCATAATTTTAAACATGTTTGCTTATATGCAACTGGTTGTTTGAAACAATATCATGAATTAGCAGGGAAAATGTAACAACAACTTTAATATTTTTGAAAATAATGCATAAATTATAAAATATGTAAATTAACTGACAGAGTTTCTAATTTGTTTGGCAGTAAAAGTATACAGAAAGTACCAATGAAAATAGAGAATAAATTATGTGGGTTTTTTTTCTGCTTTAGAATATTAAAAACTGACACTTATGTTTGCTTTGAATATGTAAATTTTCTAGTAGAAGATTGAAAAAAACATTACCTTAAAAAAATTATTTCAACATGTGTTTTGAGGTGGAGACAAAAACAGTTTTAGCAGTAGCTTACATAAATATATGCTTGTTGTTGTATTTAGTGTTAGCACCATGGGTGCATATTTTTCTTTGAAGATTTTTTTAAACAGACAAGGTAATTTCAGGGTATTCTGTTCTTAGAAGGAAAAATATGTCTCTACCATTTAGTCAAACAGAGAAGCAAATATTTATTTTCCAGCCTGCAAGACACTGAATTGGGTCAGGATTATATAGTATCAGTTAATAATCATACTAAATCTATTAATTAATAACTGGAATTAAAGAAAATTATCCAGTCATCTGCACTGGCTGTAGGTGACAAATATGCATATTTCTAACTTAACCTCAAGCAGCAGTTGGAATGTTCTAACTCTTGTCTAATAAGACCTCAGTAATGAATTGGAAGAAGATTCAGTACATGGAATATGCTGGTGGTTACATCCATAAGACTCATACTTCATTGTTTGCACAAGTTTTGTCATCTCCTCTTTGTCTGTCACAGTGGAGACTGGGGCACAGATGTTTCTGGGCAATAGAAGAAACCTGTGATTAAAAGACTACATTGTTTTAAGACTGAATTATTTTTGTTTTCCTTCTTGACTGGGCTACATAGAGCATTTTGCCAACATACTACAGGAATGGTAGGCAAGGATATTGTCCAGCTTAAAGAGGATATCTCCCTCTTATGGATCCCATGTTTCTTGATATTTAACTCAGAAGGTGCTTAGTGTTATAACCTTTTTTTTCTGACATTACTCTCTTTTGAAGAAACAGTGTCTTCCACAACAAAACTTTACTCCTAGTTTTGAGGTTTTTGCTGGAACCTTTTCATGATGCATTTATCTTTTATACCATGAAGAGTAGCTGTGTGTTAAGAAGTTAATATAAAGCATCACAGCACTGTGCAATATACAGTTGTGTATTCCATCTATTGTAGAAATTGTTTTGTTGCTATAAATTTAAAAGGTAACAATTTCTTACCTCATGTACTGCACATTTTATATGTTTCTATTATTTTGTTAATCAGTTACTGACTTAGATGGTAGTTTAAACCTTTACTTATGTGACATGCTAGGAAATACATTGCTTTGGTTTGTGTCTGAATTTAAAAAAAAATATATTTTTTAAGACATTAAGCTATATTTATATTTACAATTGAGAGCAAAGATAAGTCATAGAAGGCCAGATAACATTAATTTCAGTGATATTTTAGTTATTTTCAATTCAAATGCTGGTGATTCAGTTAACACCTTCTATTTGTATAAGATAAAAATATGGAATGAATTACAAACTGGCTTAAAGCAGAGCAGATTTTCTCAATGGGAGTAGATGTGACAATAATATGCTCAATATGTGTCTGAAATGTCTGCAATGCATTGAAATTGGACACGCTGGGAGGAAAGGAAGCAGAATTTTTTTTTTTTTTTCCTTTGTATGGAGAATAATATCAAACTAAGGAAGGTGGTTTAAATAGATTTGAAGACAACAGCAAAAAGGTAATTATTTACTGTTGACCTGGAATCATGTTAAAACACCATCTTAGAGTATTACCAATCAGAATCAAAATCTAAATGGATCACGGAAAGAGGTGAAGAAAAAATACAGTCAAGGAATCTAATAGATATTAGGATATGTATTTCAGGAAAACAAAATCCTGCTCAAAGGAAGGTAGTATAATATGTGCCAGGGTTTTGAGAAAAAACTTTAAAATCTAATTTAAGCAGTAATAGAGTTTAGCAAAGATTAAAAAAGTAGAAACTTACTAAGGAGTCAAAAGTTGGTGAAAGCCAAAAATGTATTAAAGGACAATGTTATTGAAGGAAAAAAAAGGAATTCCTTATATATTATATTTCTTATATTGCCTTACTGAGGTAACAGGAGAGGTAGTGCATTGGAACTATTCTTTTGGCTTGAAGGAGCCGAGTCAAAATAAGGAAAATCAATAAGCAGAACCATAGAAAATTGCTAGGACAAGGCAGTCTTTTCTGTGTACTTCTGAAAGAGATAGATATGAAGCATTTGAAGTACAAATGTTGACCTTGAGGTTAAATTAGCCTTTGTGTCAAAGCAGTGGGAGGTGATGAACCTGTCAGAAATCTTTCTTGATGAGCAGTTGGGAATTTCCACATTTAAAAATTTGGTAGAGATCATTAAAACAAAGCAAAACAAAACAATTGAAAAAAAAAAAAAAAAAAAAATAGAACTAGGTGACACGTTGTTCAACAAGCTGAAGAAATGTCAATATAACTTTTGAAGAAGAGTGTAGATCTTTTTGGGATGTCTTAGATCTCAACAAGCATATGGATGAAATTAAAAACAATTGATACTACATGATTGAATTTATAAAGATGTTTGGCAGTGTTCCATGAAAAAATATTGTCTTTTAAGGGAAAAACAATGCAATGCATTAGGATAATATTTAATTACAAGGTAAGAATTGAAAGTTGTTGATGTGATGTCTATTTTTACGTTATCTAGAAAAAAAAAAATCAATTAAGAAAGGCTACCACAAAGATCTCATATATATTTTTCCTATGAATTGTGCTGTCCAATACAAATCCACATAAAATTGAGATAACAATGCTGACGGTATCACAAAATTATATGATAAAATCATATCTAGAGTTAAATGCACAGAGTAAAAGGTACATCAATTTCACATCTGTTAAGTGCATCTGTACATCTGTTAAATGCAGACAAAATGCTTTTAGAAGAACTGAGCCTAAGTATAGGCACGTGATGATAATTAGTTATTGGTTGTGAAGTATCACAAAATGACAGAATGGGTAAAGTTGGAGGGGACCACAGTGGGTCACCTAATCCAACCTCCCTGCTCAAGCAGATTCATCTCAGAGCACGTGGCACAGAATTGTGTCTAGATGGTTCTTGAATATCTCCAATGAACAAGACTCTGCAAGCTCTCTGGGCAATCTGTTGCAGTGTATGATGACCTGAAAGTCAGAAGAAATTCTTCTTCATGTTCAGGTGGAACTTCCTGAACATCAGTTCCAGCCCTTTTTCTCTTGTCCTGTTGCTTGGCACCACCAAGAGGAGCCTGGATCCATCCTCTGACACCCTCCCTTCAGGTACTGATAGACATTGGTGTGGTCCCCTCTCAGTCACCTCTTCTCAAGGCTGAATAAACCCAGTCCTCTCAGCCTGTCCTTGTAAGAGAGATGCTCCTGTCCAAGATAAACTACCTCGAAATCATTATTACTAGTCTTTTGCAGATTAGCAAAATTCTATCAGAATTATATTTAAGGAATTTTTTTTTCCTCACAGAGAATCTTAGCTCATGAGATATGCTCTGATGAGGCAGTGTTAACAAAAGCCTAAACAAATATAACATAAAAGTCATATTTGCTTCTTGCCTGCAGATACAGGAGAATCTTCTATTTCTCAGCACTCATAGTTAAAAAAAAAATAGGAGTTTTAAAAGTAGTCCTTATTAAAAGGAAAAAAAGAGTCTTAAATTTTTGAGAAATTTAATTAATAATCTTTCTTTGTAGTATGGAGAAATAGATCAGTACATTATGCAAGTCTTCAGCTTGGTGATTTGAAATGTATTACATAAGATTGTCTGGATTACTGATCACTAGATATCCCAGCAACATGTGTGAAAGTTTCCCAGACACAAAAGTTTAATGGGTATTTTTCTTTCTTTGCCTCCTGCATGCTTTAAATGTCAATTCTGTATTATTTTATTTTATATTTTCAATTGTTATTTGTTCTCATTGTGTTCATTGACCAGTTATTTTGACTATTTTTCTGTTTTATAATTCAGTCTGACCTTACTTTCCTTTCCTGTATTTCAGGAGTCCCTGTTCCTAACTTTCTTGATGAATTTCATTTCCTTCTAATCTGAATGCATCTTTAACTATAGATAATGTATTATTTCAGTCTTTTTTTCTTCTGTCTTCCTTCATTTTCTTTAGTTCATTTTTCTTTAGTGAGTTTGAAAAGTGGGAATTTCTGTCTTCTAGGTGTTAATTGAAAAGTCTGTGTTGTAAACCTAAACAGCAGCGATAGAAAAGAAAGCTGAGATTGAGAGGATTGCAATGACTTCAGTGAATTTATCATTAACTATCAGATCTAAAATTTAAAATAACAATCACTAACTGTTCCTGCAATTTTCTTTTAAACTGCTGATGCACACACGTTCAAAATATTTAAAATCACTTGGAAACAAAGTGATCATCATTTGGAAACCTAAAGCTTCATTCTAATATTATAATAATATTTGCAGATTCAAGAAAAATCTTATTCTTTGTTCTATCTGTGATTCACTGCTAGTCCTTAAAAACTCATATCGGTACAAGAACATTCTAGAGACATACAAATAGACAGTTTACAACAACATAAAGGGGTTTTGAATGGGCAATACACTCATTAGAGCTTCCCCACAACCCTGAAATGGTAACTCCTATTACCAAAAGAAGATTCAGGAGCTGATATCACTTATGAGCTCTACAGTAATAAGCAGATTCTTTGTTCTGTGAAGTTTGAAATGAAATCATAAAATTGCTGAGTTTTAAGAAAGCTCATAATTTAAATTTCATTCTCTATTTTTTTATGTTTCTTCTGCTGAGAAGCTGTCATTATGCTCTTCATCACATTATAGGAATTATTCTTAAACCAAATAAGTAATGAAATACCATTCAGATATGAAGGGTGCACAGATGAATAAATAAATAATAAGTAGGCTATATGACCTTCAAAAAAAAAAAGAAAAAGTTTCTCGTTGGAAGGGATGATAATTTCCTCTGAAGAAGTCTGTAAATCCTTACACATTTTTGATTCATACTTTCTGATGCATCAATCTCTCAATTCTGCTATTGTACTAAAATGTGTTAAGCTTTGTTAATCTCTGATTTATTTTTACTTCTGCACATCTGTCATTTAATGCTCTTTTCCTCTTGCTATCTTAATTTACTTGAAAGACTCTGAAATGGTCTTCCCCAGAAGACTGCCAATTTTCTTTTCTTTTTTATTCATTTAGTATGTTGGCAGTTAAATTGTTTTAAAATGATTGTTCGTTTTCCCTCAGAAGTTCCTTAAATATCGTGTCAAGTCTGCTGCAGACAGTTGATTTGAAAAGCATGTTCAAACTTTTATTTAGTTACTCTTTTTCAGCTGTGGAAACTTTAACACTGGTGTGCTCTTTGAAAGGAATTATTCTGTGCAGAATAAGGCTGACTGCAGAGACATATTCCACCTCCATTTATTATAAGTAGAGACAATTTTGCCTCAAAGATCTTTATTCAAGCACAAATGATGTTAAAAAATGTTTTCTCCTATTTGATAGTTCCATTCTCAAAGTCTGCTACTTTAATTCCATTTTATTGGCAAAAGAAAACAAAACATTAGTTAAATAAAAGAACATAACATTAAGTGGGTGTTTATGCAGTAAGAGACTCCTGGAGATGGTTTTATAAACTGGAGCAGTGGGAAATGTGAACAAGAGGAGAAACCTCACCATCATCCAGCTCACATGGGAGCACCAAGACAGGGAGAACTCAGGTTCCACCCCTTGTTCTAGAGGCAAACAACATAAGAGAAAGTTTTTATTAGCTGCACACAATTCCTTCAAAGGTTAAGAAAAAAATTAATGCATTAAACATCACTTAAGAATCTAGAAGACTATACCAGACTGGAAATAAATTTAATCCACTGCTCTCTGTTGAAGAAAGTGTTCTTTCAGGAAGCTATTTCTTGCAGTATTAGCAGAAAAATGAAGAATTAATAATAATATTAATTGTCTGCAATTTAGCTATTTTAAATTCAAAATTTACTAATGCATCTGTTAAACAAGCATTTAAAATTTCCTATAATTTAGGATTAATTTTAATCTGGCTATTTTTACTTCTATTTATTAATTATTATTATATTAACTATACTTATTTAGTTATTTATGTGGTATCTCATTATGCTATGGAATATTTTTACATTTACATGCCACAGGCCTTGATAATAAATAATTCATGATGTATAGCACTATACTGACATTTAAAATTTGAATCATTATATAGAATTAGATTTTGGGTTATAAAGTTGGAAATCTGACTCTTCAGATTTCCTTTATTATTCTCTCTAGGGCTTTGACAATTCAAATAAGAGCACAGGATTTTGCATTTGTGCTTGTTCACTTTACTGCTCATCTAAAATGGACTTGAGTTTACTCAGATAGGGTAGAAAAATAAATATGTCTAATTTCCAGCTAATTGCATTTGTTCAGAAAAATATTGGAAAAATAAATAAGAAAGAAATAATTTTGCAAGCTGATAATATTTTTGGATATTTGAATTACAGGCAATATTATGAAAAAGTTATCACATGTGAACCCATTCTACATAACAAAAAAAAATAGGATTATGACCTTCTGCCACATCTTGTTTCTACTGAAAAATTCATTTCACACTTTTCTTACATTTGACTAAAATGAGTAAATTCAGTAAACTGATTTTAAGCAGCACAGGATTTCAGCACGTGAGAAAACTATATGGAATTTTTGAAAACTCTGTACATCACAGTTCCTTAAGGAAAAACTGAATAGAATTGATCATTATTAATAATCACTAAATTGAGAGCAAACATTGTTTCTAAAGTTAGATTTCCCCTGAATATAGACGTGTATCTCATAATCACCTGTATAAAATCTCCTTTTTGGATCTTCAGAAAAACATCTAGTTCTGTTTAAAAGATTTCAAGAAACAGAAACTGAATATGCAGAGGTATTTGGCTTATTTCACTTCAGTGGTAAAAGTTGATGAACTGTTATATAAATTTGCATAGAAATAATTTGATAGTGTGTTTAATTGCCTTTTATGTATTTATATAAACTTTATGTATTAACACCAAAAGCAGTACTGAATATTCTACAGCTTCTCTTGATTTAAAAGAAAGAAGTACTTTCCTCTTGAAATGCATTCTTAAAATGCATCTAATTATGCTTCTCTGCTAATTGTCTGCTATACAGATTCTCATCTATTTGATTTTCTCCTTACAAGATATATTTTATTGATTGCATCTTTTAGAAAACTTAAAAAGTAGGTTTAGGTTTTTGGGGATTTTTTGTTGTTTTGTTTTTTTTAAGAATTGCCTTTAGGTGTTCTCCCATTTTGTACTCTTTTATTAATAATCTCTTTTTCTTTATGAGTTCCTCTTCTAGAAAATATTAAATAACCTATCACACTATAGCAACTCTTTTTTGGGTTTAGTACTGCCAGCACCAAGAATATTGAACCAACTTCCTTGTCAGCTTAAAATCAATAATAGGAGTAGATCCATAACCAATTAGAATAATTACTGTCTCTTGTCTACTTTGATATCCTTAAACAATTGTGACAGATATTTATATCTCTCTTTCTTCCAGGAATCATACAAAAATCCAAAAACTTGCCAAAAGTATTAGTGAGAATATCTAAAATTAATTTATTATACTAGAATTGTTGGCAAAAATTTATCTAATCTTTATCTCAATCTACCACATCTTCAATACGTGACCAGACTGCCCATGTCCTCATTCGTCTCTTTTGGAGACTGAATCCCCCCAGTATTTGAAAACATTGTGCTAATATAAAAGTAGAACTTTTTTTTGTTTTAAATGGCAAAAATCTCGATGTGATGTTCTTACTGAGACTTTGCTGCTCTTAAATGGATAAAAAAATGTTGCGTTCTATGTCTACATTAAAGTCTAACTTAGATATATCTTTCTCTACAACAGTGTTTCATTGAAACTCAAAATCTATCTTTGATCTTCTAAGTTTTTCTACAACAGTTGCTAGCTGCTTTTGATCTTGCATTTTTACATTTGCTATTACTTTTTTTAAGTTGCTACTTAGAATTTGTTTGTTTGGGGTGGTTTTGTTTATTATTGTTTTTTGAGGAGGTTGTTTGTTTGGTTTTAAATAATGCCATCATTTTCCCATTTTTGTAATGATTCAGGGCCTGCTTTAGAAAATTTCTAAATTGATAGCTTCTGCTGGCCCCTGTTTTAACTAGCCACATTCAAATACTTTTACATATATTGGCCTGAGTTTCTCTCTCATTTTTTACATCAGTTTTGATAGCGTAGTTCAACTATTGTGAAGACTGAAGAGACTACAGTATGTAAATCTTCTATATTCTTCATTATATTTTTCTCTTTCATATTTCTTTTCAATATTATGATGTTGCACTCTCTCTCTCTCTGTATTTTTCGGTGTCTTTTTATTTCTAATGTATTTCTGCTTTTCCGAGTAGCAACTAAAACATACATTTCTACATCAGATTGTCCTTTATATTTTCGTCGTATTATTCATTGTATTGTAAGCAGCTTTAGGTTCTTCATCAGCTTCATATTTACAGACTGATATCCACAATAAATATATCTGTAATTTAGAACTTTAAAATCAATGTCTACCATTTTTATATGTTACAATGTCCCTTGCATTAAAATTATTTTATATCAAGAATTTGATGTATCAGTCACTGTATTTTTTTTCTTTTTACTTACAACTACTACAAGAAATCATAGCAACTGAAAATCTCATAATTGTACTACAAAGGATAAATAGAATGATATTGTATTATATGAGACAAGGAAAAAGGAATACGTGGAAGTTTGGGTGGTATACAGTTCATTTTGTTCACAGTAGCTAGTAGGACCTGTTTTGGATTTTTACTGGTTTTGATCATACCAGGGGTTTTCATTACTGCTGAGCAGTGTTTACATAGAGTCAAGGCCTTTGCTGCTCCTCATGCCATCCCACCAGTGAACAGCTGCAGGGACATGAGAAGCTGGGAGGCAACACAGCTGATCCTGAATGACCAAAGGGACATTCCTTACCTATGGCTTCATGTTCAGCAATAATATTGGGGGAAGGCTGGCCTGGGACCATGATCAGTAACTAGCAAGCTTTCTTGATGGTGAGCAAGTGTTTTCATTTGTGTTACTTGTCTTTCATGGGTTACATTCCTCTTATATTTTCCTTTTCTTTACAATTTCCACTATTACCCTTTCAATTCTCTAATTCCCCCACAAGGAGGGATGAGCAAGCAGGACTATGTGGTATGTAGCTTCCAGTAAGAGTTAACCACAATAATATATTAAATTTTATAAACATAAATAATGACAGTAATTATTTTTGTGAACCTTCTTATTTAGATGAATTGAATACTAGATATCTTAGACTGCATTTTGAAACAATGATCCATTAGATAAAAAGTAGTATCCCATTACCCATTAGTTCTTTAAGGCATTTTTCTCCTCCTTTTTCATACAACTGTATGCACAGTTGTTCTTATTTTTTGATTGTATTGTAGCTGTGTAATCAAATTTATCTGCATGACATAAAACCATATTGTGCCATTCATTTTTAAGCAGTGTTTCCCATTGATTCCATTGAGAACTGCTGCATAAAAATGGATGGTGCAATATGGCATTTAAATCTGCAAATACAATTAAATTATATTAGATCTTAGCTGTAGGAGCTAGAAAGTAGGTGATCTGAAAGCAAGAGTAGGAATTAAAAACTTCAAGCTGCATAAAAAGAAGGCTTGATAGCAAAAGTATTAATGCTTTTAAAAAGGTGAAGAGATTTTAAATTGATTCTCATACTTAGGTAGTCCATTTTTCACTTTTTTCTTACTAAACTTTCACCTTGTGAATCCTTTCTTTAGTTTAGCTGCAAAGGCCTGGTGAAAAACGTCTGAGCAATAGGCACGTGATTGGGGCTTTTAATGCTGTATTGTTTAGCTGCAGGTACAAAAAATTTGACTTTATAGCAGTAGTTAGGCATAGATTACAATAACCTGTTGTTCAGCTGGGTGATGTGGTTTTCAACTACATTTCTTTTATAACTACTGAAATTTGAAGAAAGATATCACTCTGATAGTAATGCATTTTATATTGCATTCTCTATTTACTATTACACTGCCATAATGAGATAGAATGTAGTTCTTTGACAAAGGTAAATGAATACTAATGATCAAGGTGGGTAATCTTCCAGATAAAATGCTTGCCAATTTACATACAGAATGGGTGATACTCTGTTGTTTTTGTGATAGGGTTTGTCAAGGGCTACAGGGGATGCTATTTTACAAGGCAAGATACCATTAGGTTCAGCACACAAGGAAATTTTTGCCCTTAATGCTAAAAGTGTTTCAAGGAAATAGTGAGCAATGCATCAACACGCTGATCTTTATCACATTCTTAGCATAGTCAAGTCCCTTGCTCTCCCACAAATGCCCTATTGCTGACCCTGGAAAGCAGGACAAGGACAGCATACTGCATAACATTTTGGTGAATAAACTAGAATAACCTAGAGCATAAATAAATACATAAGGGAACACAGTATTTCAGAATCTAAGCAAACGTTATTAAAAAATAATGAAATACTATTGGAGAATTACACTGGAAAATATCAGTTGTCTCCTGAAGGTTTTTTTGGGGATTTTTTTGGCTGGTTATTTGGTAGGTTGGGTTATTTTATTCTGCAGGATATTTAATTTTACATTTAGGATATATAGTTTTACATCCCCAGGGGAATGGTTCTCAGCATTTTGTTGCATTTTTTTTTTGTTTTAACAATTTGTATTTGTGGGTGTGATGAGTTTGTTAGATTTTTACTGTAGGTAGACTTTTCAATGCAGAGCATAATAATTAGATGAATTGATTTTCATTACTTATAAGTCTTTAACTTTTTATAAATTAGGAAACTAAATAAATCCTTGCACTGTAAAGCTGACACAAAGGCCATAAGACCTACTTAGGTGAATTTAGCAGAAATGAAAGTCAATGTCTACCATGGTAGTAGTGGAACTTGTACATCTATCCAAACAACTTGACGCTAGCTGTTTTCTGGAAGCAAAAATATATATTTGCATCAAGTCAGTATTTTCAATTCACTGCAGCCATGAGTCCATCTTTGATTTCTGAGCATTAATGTTTAGTAACAGTTGGTAAAATCTCTTCTTCTTGAAACTTTTTGCCATTTTAAATTAAACATTTCTCAAAATGCAAGGAAGGAAATAGAGTCAGTGAACTCTCTAAATGTACTAAAATACCAAGCAAACCTCTCCCTCCTCCCTGACACATTCAGAAATGTATTGGAAGACTGTCTGGCTGCTATAAGAGTTAAATGATTCATTACCTAATGATTTACAAAATTTAACATTTTCTCAGCATGCAAAGGGCAACTGGAAGTTTACATCTTGAACCAACTTCTCTCTATACTAGTTGTTTTTGAGACCCAGAAATGGTAATTCTTGTGAGGATGAGTATTACAAAAGCAGTTGGAAAATAAGGGGCATAATAAGGGAAAAAGTAAATTCAGAAAGGGCCAAATGAAAAAATCCAGAATGAGAAGACTAAGGAAAGAAGTTCAAAGAAAGAAATACTAACACAGGTATTAAGTTCTTGCTGCCGATTATAGGTTGCATATGCCAGAGTGGCAAATAGCTCATGTCTAACTCCAGTCTGTACTGAGCACATTGTAGCAAACCCTGCTCTTGTTGAAAGATTTTCTACCTAGCAGTTACTCACTGGAAATCCTGTTTTAGACTCATATTGTGTCTCTTATCCCCTTGTGTGAATAGATGTATCCCTGTTATAAATCCAGTGCAGATGTATGTTACTTTTATGAAATTCAGTGTGTGGGAAAAATGTTTAGGTGTTTCAGACAAAGTGTCATATAAACATTTTAATTATCAGCTGTAAAAGAAAATGGTATTATCTTCACCTTTTAGAGACTTGGAAGTTATTTTAACCATACTTCAGTATTAATGAGAAGTCTCAGATTTTTGAAGGTGCTAGACATTTTTTTAAATCTACAAAAATTATTTGGGTTAATGTCTTTTAGAGATCTTTAAGCATTTTTCAATTAAATTATTGCGTGACCTTTTTTTGTACCAGCTGTTATAATACTATCTTGCAAGTATCACAACATATTTTGTCTAGACCTGTACATAGGTAAATATATTGTGCTCTAATTTAAGCATATAGTGTAAGAGCCCTTTTTTGCAATTAAGATAATGTCTTTAATAATTGCATAACCTCTAAGAATAAAAAAGAATCAGGGTATAAAAAAAACTTTATTTTTCTTTATAAGTGAAGGTCTACTATATGCTAAGGACTACATTTAGCTCTTAAATTTATTTTAAGTATTGCTTTTGTGTACTAAGGCTTCAAGTTTCATAAGGGTAAAATTTTGTTTCTTTTTGTGTCAATGACATTGACTTTAGTGGAATTGCAGTTTTACCCTAAATTTACACATTATTGATATCTGCTGATTAGGAAGATGTAATAATGATATGAGTGCTAGAGTGGGACAGTGGTGTTCGTGATTTTAGCTTAATTATTCAACTCAGAGTAAAGAGGGAAAAGGAGTTAGGGATTTTATTTTTTTTTTTTTTTTTAACCATACTACTTCTCTTATTTTAATGCTTTTGTTGCTTGTATTCTTCCATATTCACTCTGTTTGGCCCAAAATCTGGAATAAAAAAAATATTGAGTACTTATAAGTGGTAAGCAGATGTGTTTTTATCACAAATATTTGCCACGTTTAAATACTGAAGGTTTTTTTTACTTTGTGTTTTTCCAGTAATTCATGGCAAATAAGTCTCTTCAAATGAGGCTCAGCCAAGCCACTTACTGTGTCTTGGAAAAAATCCCAGTAGTTCTATTATCTAAATATGTTTTCACAGGAAATCATGAATTTCTGATGTTTCACATGATGGGCGGATTGAGGGAAGGCACTGAGATTACTCTTTTAGCCACAGAGGGCAATATTCTGTGTACATGTGGTAGTCAGTGCTTACTCCATGTGTCACGGGTGTGTGCCCATCCTCTGAACTGAGCATCACCAAGACCTCCTCCTGATCTAGGTCCTGACAGATTTGCTGAGCTCCAGTATAAGTGCCACCTCTGCATACACGTGCACAAGCAAAGGTCAAGACCCTTCTGTTGACACATTTCCAATACTGTGACTTTCAAACCAATCCATTAAATAATTTCCAAACTGTGCATGTAAATAGGAGCAATAGCTGCCATCTGCTCCTGTTTCAGGTACCCAGTCTGTCAAACTCTGAAGTTACACCATACTGAAAGGAATCCATGCCAGTGCAAATTGAATAAATCTGTTCTCGAAGTGTTGGGGCCTTAACTTGCTACATTTTGAAGATGTGTGCTTTTCATGGTATACTCCACCAAACATTTTGCATGAATTTGCTAAAAGAAGTGTTTAAATATATGATTTGTAGCTACACCAATATCTTTTATTTAGTATGACAAACACTGAGATAAAGTTTTCTGGAACAGTAGCAAGAAAACCACCTTTTTCTTCATTTAATATAAAGCACAAAGTATTAATGTTTTGAGAGAAAACCACAAAAAAAAACACCCCAAAAACAGATGTGTTTAGAAAGTGAAGCATTGAGTACTACTTCATTTGTAAATTTATGTCTTAACAGGAAATAAATTTGTTAGATAGGTAAGTTAACATTAAAATTAAAATGTTAAAATGTTAAAAATGTTTTATAGTCCAAAAGAGAAAAATTCTTCCAAAGAGGTGCCATAGCCTTGAAAATAGATTAGGGTTAAATCTAAATTAAAGCCCTAAATTACTAAGTCTGTGTGACAAGCAGGTAATAAACATAAGAAACCACTAATATTGAATAACGTTTCATTTATATGCACCTGTACATCTGATTAAAAAAAAAAAAAAGTAGAAGAAATAACACTCTTTCTTGCTTATTTTGAATAATGCCAAATACTAAGTTTCGTTACAAGCCTTAGAAAAATACATTATTGTGATAAGAAGCATTTGTATCTATCTTCCATTTGATCAAGTATTATGGCTATGGTAGCATAAACATGATGTTTCTCTGATAAAGAAAATTGTGTTCTCATAACTTTATATATATAAAGTTATAAATAATTGAGATCTAAGTAAGTGATACATCATATTCAGTCAAGAAAGCCTGACTTTCTTATATCAGTAGCTGTAGACATTATTTTGCATGATGAGTGTATTGGCATGAGTAAGAATTTACTAATGTGCAGAAGGGCTGCATAATCTATGCTCTTGTCATAGTATAAACCATCATATGAATGAATATTAGTTTTGTGTGTTGTAAATAATAGCATACTGCATATAAACTACATCATTACTTTTATTAAGATGGTTTATAAATTGTAAAGAAAAAATAATTGATCTGGAAAACTGCAGAGTGCCATCAATTGTCATTTGATATATGAGAAAATTGCACATACTCGGTATGTCACAGGATGTACAAATTTAATCCAGTGTAGAAGTATAATAAAATTTCCTGTTATATCATATGCCAGCATACAAGAAATGCGCCTGCCTGGGGACTCAACATCACTCTGCTTTGTAAAGCAATTTGAACTGATTTTTAAAATTATATTACATTTTTTAAATCTGATTATCTTCACTTTCTAGCACCCTGTGGAAGCCGATCAACAGGTTCTGAAGGGACTGTATTATCACCAAACTACCCCAAGAATTATAGTGTTGGTCACAACTGTATTTACTCTATTACTGTTCCTAAGGAATTTGGTAAGTAGGTCTGGTCTCATTCATATCTTTTTGTGGTTTGGATACTTTCAACAATTCTAGATGATTTGTATGGTTGCTTTTACATAAAATTATTAATGTGAATAAGCTGTTTTAAGCTGATACTTCTATTAACACCTTCATCATTTTATAGTGCATTATTTTCTCAGAACACTTATGTTGTTCTTTATGTTTTGAAATTAGTCTTCAGTATTTTTGTCTCATTGAGATAACTAGCATGTAGCTTAGAATACTACTGTGATGCTAACCAAATATATTAGTGGTACCACTTAAGGCTTCTTTTCATCCAAGGTCATGTGCCTATGCTATAGAAAATTAAGTATAGCTCCAGTAAGTCCATGTAAGCAGGGGAAGTAATGTTTATCTTAAATATTTGGTACTGTTGCTCTTTTAACCCGTGGCTTGTCTGCGTCATAAGGCAATGGCATAGTCTTTATTGACAAATGAAATCAGAGCAGCTTCTGCTTGGGTTTTGTAGAGTCTCTGAACCTCTGTCAAAACTTCACTTCCATACTAACATTTTTTCTGTTGACTAGACAAATATTTTAATGGTGTTTTCTGTTCCATACAAAGACAGCTTTATACCCCTGGATTTATGAATTATTTTATCTCTCTTTATTATTAAATGTCTATGGTAACAGCTGATGTATTTTTTTGTTCACTTTGACTTCTTGGTAAGCAGTCTGGCACATATTGAGTATCATTTAGACTTTAAATATCCATGCTTTAGATTTATGCTTGGATAAGCATGACTTCATTCTGACCCATAACTCACATTTCAGTTAGTCAAATAGCAGGTGCCTGGGGATGGGGATGGGTATTTCTTAACCTTCCTTCATGTCGAGTTGATAAACATCTTTGCCAAATTAAAGACTGTTTCAGCTGCTGTGCATATGTCTGCCATATTTATGATATCTGAACTTTTGACAACTAGTTCAGATACCTGTAGAATATACCATGTATCATATTTGATCTACTTTTGTGCATGCAGAAAACAAACGTGTTGAAAGAGAAAGATAAAAAAACATGTCTGGTAGTAACCACTCAAAATGAGAATGTCATAACACGAAACAAGTGCCAAGACAGGTATTTCCTTTTTAGCTGCTTTTTGCCAATGGTACTCATACAATAATATGAAAGAGAATTCCTCCCACCCAGAAGCTCACATTTTAAAATCTGAATCTTTCTTTGAGTTGTACTCTGGTGTAAAATTTTTTTGGTAAGTTATTAATATAGATTTTTTTCCCTGACCTGGGCTCTTTCTGTAATCTATCATTACTAAAATTATTCCAGTAAAAAACATTAAGAAAGGCAAGGCAATTCTGACAATTGATTTAACTGAAGTTTTTTACATTTGATGTAATTATTTGTCTCGGTCTGACATTTTACAGTGTGAATGATGACTGTGTTTTATCTAATAGCTTTTACCTCTCACTCATCAAAATATATTTAAGTACAGTTGCAGAGAAGAATAGCCATAAAATTGCAATGCTGATGTCTTTCAGATCAACTTTAGTAACTAGGAACTTTATTCCTGTAACTCTGTTGTTTTGGGTCTTAATAGAAGATATTGCATTGAGAGTCTTCACTTGCAATTCTTGGTATGTAGGGATCACTCACTGACAAGATGGTAAAAAAAAATCTGGCCTTTGTGGAAAAAAACACTTGATTTTATATTGAATTCACTTGGTAGTGTGCATCGCATCATTTGACAGAGATTATTCATAATGAAGGGGTACCCTGACAAATCTGCTGACATAAGATAATTTAATTTTTCCTAAAGAAAAAGAGCAACAAATCTGTCATTTTCTCTATGGCTCCAACTTTCAATGTGAAATACAGGAATCAAGTATTTGCTGAATGGAAACTCTTCAAGAACTCTTTTTGGCATCCAGTACAATATACAAGAACTTATTAAAAAAAACTGTTAGAGAAAAAAAAAATTTGAAAACCCGGTCAATATAGACAAAACCCACAAACAAGAATAACATATTCAGTGTGTAGAATGGAACTCATTGGTCTGGATTAGTTTTTGATGGACTGAAAAGAAACCTATTTCATCTGCAGCTTCTCAGGTTCTCAAGTAAAAAAAATTATGTGGAAAAGTCATTTCAGTGTGGACTTTTTCCTCAGTGTTTCATTATTCTGTCATGCAGAATCATAGTTGCAATATTTCATACCATGACAGGTTTAAGTTACAAGATAAATGATTCACAAAAGCACACAGTGTGCCACAGGCAAAATCTTTTGTAAACATTTAAGACTCTGCTTCTTTGACACTCTCCCACTGATATTTTAAAGTGGTATAATGACTGTTAATTGTTCAATCCTGAAATACAGCCTTGGTTACAATTAAAATGCAGATATTTGATATTTTTTTTCTCTCTGATGGACATGACCTAATTTCTATGCTCTACTCTGTATAATGGTGTCATCTATACTTCTTTTTTGAATTAATATTTTTAACAGTAGAATACATTTTATATTAGCTGGCCTCAGCAAATGGCCTTCCTTTTTGTTAGAGCAAAAAAATAGATTGAACATATATGGTAAGGGATGTTAGTGTGGCTTTTAGCTATGCTACCAGAAAATAAATATATTTTCTCAGTTATCATAAAAAAATGATGAAATTTAAATCAGAATGATCTCTTCCTACATAGAAGCTAAACATTAATTGGGAAAATGTATGGTTTCCATTGAAATGTTTGCTTTACATGCACTGGAAAATATAATAATAAAACAATTGCAAGAATTTTATTGATAAGACTGATATTTTGGGACAAGACTTCTTAGAATTATGGCAATGAAGGTAGATCCAGTTTGCTTACTATGAACAGGGAAATTTAATTCCCCTATTCCTCTTCAATTCAATATTCACAGACACATTTATGCCATTTTCTGCTTTTGCTTATGTCTTGTCTTGAATTTCAGGGAGATAGACTTGAGTTATTCCATATTAGCAACATAGAAAAGAAAGTAGAACTGAATAGCTGATCTTTGGGATTATCATTATTATTATTAATAATATCCTTGAAATAATGATTTTTTACCAATTACTGGAAGGTAAACCTACAGATTTTATTCTGCCTGTGAAAATACACACTGAGCAAACAATGGTGTCAACATGTGTTTTCTTTTAGACAGCTGTCTGCAACTACAGTTGTTTGACACTTTAGCAGCTGTGTCACAGTAAAGTTATTTCAGTACTGTTTGATTTGATTAGAATCTCAGTTTGCATTTGGAAAGAAAAAATATAGGCAAGGACAGATCATAAGGAGCAGAATGTGCCAAATGACAACCTCACATCAAGAGGGAATGAGAACCAAATTGTATTTATGATAATACTTAGCTGAATTACAGTAAAACATTTGTTTTAATAACTTGAATCCATCTTCACTGTTGCGTCCATCATCATATGATTTAGGAAATGTGGCAGATGCATATGGACTGGCATTTTTTAAATGTGGAGGGTTTAACTCATTCATCTTAAGTAAAAATGAATGGAAATGTCTGGCTAAATAGCTAGCATCAATATTTTTAAACATAAACGAAACAATTATTGAATTAAGGAATACTTTGCTGAAGGGGAGATGGAAATGAAAGAATATGATCTAAAATATCAAAATGTCACCATAGGCAGGAATCTGATTCTGCTCCTACCCTCTTTTTATACAAGCAACCACTTCAAAGTCTGTGAAATTGCACTGTTCAAACAATGATTACTTTTCAACAAGATGGAGCAAAACCACAAAGACTGCTCCAAATACTAGATTGTCCAACTGTATAAAGGTTCAAGACATTAAATTCAGAAGAAAGAGACAGCGATCCAGCATGTACCCTGTATTTTATAAAATGTAAGTCAGCTCACCTTTCTTTCCCCTCAAAGAAATGACTTTAAACCAAAATGACTTTCAAGAAAAAGGATTCCTTATTTCTTCCCACTTCTTAATGTAACCATAAAACTATTTTTAATAAAAAGTCTATATTTTTGTATTTGTTTATAAAATTTTTGTATATAAACATAAAAACTGACAATCACATGGCACTTCATATAAAAACTAAAAATTTTTTAAAACCATGTATCACTTAGTCAAGAAATTTAGTGACATCTAATTTAGTTGAGTAATGCAGTTTTCTGGCTTGTTTTCTCAAGTTTTCTAAAGTACAGAGTGAACATAATGAAATACTGAGGATGTACAAATATTTGTTGTGAACAATAGGAAGAATTACCTGCTGTATAATTAATACCAATAGTTGATTGAAAATTCACACCTCATCCTTTTTTCTTGGTTGCCATGTCATTTCTCTTAACACCATTCTGTTGCTGCAATATTTTCAAAGAATCTTATGCTAGTTAAATTAGTATGATTCCTAGAAAATTCTTGAAACTAAATTTCAAGAGCTCAGCATTAAAAAATTTATGGCAGTCCTTTTCTTCAATTTTCTCCAGTCAGCTAATTAAGCATCATTCAAAAATACATAAGCAGGATTTTCATCTATGATAGACTTTAGAAACTCTGGCCAGAGCAGAGAGATCATTGTGCAAAGAATATCAGGAAGACACAAGTACTATTCATCTCAGAGATAATAAGCTTAAAAAAGGTAATATTTATATGTAATATGTAATTACAATTGCTGAAGTAAGTCCTTTTAATGAATGAATGAAAATTAGTGTTTCAGTATGGAAACATTCACAACATAGGTGTAAATGCTGTTTTGTGTTAATTTAGCTCATTGCCAGAATATTGTTTTAATTTCAAAAATTCTCCTAGTGGATTTAACATGATAGTTATATGTCCTTTCATTTGACTCTTTTTTAAATTTAATTTTGAGAGTTAATGAAGAGCACTGAAGAGGGTTAAGCATGGAGTCAGGTTGCTTAGAGCCAGAAGAATATGTAGGTTGTGTGCATTGTGCTTGAAACAAATTAATGCACCCTCCTACCACAATAGAAATTGAATATTCTCAATGTTCATTCAATGTGCATTGAATGACTGAGTATCAATTTATTTTCCACTATTATTTTGATTAAATATTATAAACGAACAATTTTTCTGGAATTTACAATGCATAAAGCTAACTATAGAATGGCATGGTTCATTTCTTCCTTAAAGTAAGACAATTGTATAGCTATATAATGAATACAATAAAAATTGGTAGAATCTGACTCATTGTATTCTGCACAATTTAGCAAGAAAAGAATGTACTGGTGTTGAGCCAGAAATAAAAAGCTTAGAAGTCTTTCTTCATCATAGTAAATGGACATGAAAATCTTAATGAAAAAAAATCTTTATCCATAAAGGTAAATTCTGGACTTTTACAGTGACAGGATTTGTGGCTTAATCTGCATAATCCAAGTGGGGATGGTCTAAATCTGTACGTGTACTTAGTCTTGAAGTGCTACCCTTAAACACTGCAGATTTATATGCACATAAATTTTCAGTTTGCACACAAAGCAAAAAGGTGTGTATACATGTGATTGAATCCTATGCTAGAACATATTTCCTCTTTAGTTATACACCTAATTAAATAGATATCTAATCTAAGCCATTCAGATCCTTGCTCTAATCAACAAATAGAAATACATATTCTTGTGGTGTGATTCAACCCATCTAAAACCTGCAATTTTTTGAAAAAACATAATTTATTTCCAATGTAAAAGAAACAGCACAGCTTTATTTTATCATATTTATTCTGGCAGCTATGAAGGGTTAAATGAATTAGAGAACATTGCTGCATATGTGATCCATCCTGCAATCACATTGAATACACATAACTTCATGATTTTCTCTTATGCATATGTGCTAAAGCTGGCAATTTCAGATATATTTCAGTGAACAATCATTTAGTGGCTTGAGATTGGGTGTTTCAAATTATATTCTTAGTGGTTCCTAATCCTCAAATGTTTTGAACCTAATGGTGGAGGTGAAAAAAATGTGTGTCTTATTATTAAGTGCATATTTGACTATAATATCTCTCCTTTTTAAAATGTTGTTGGGCACACACTTAAGAAGAATTTCAGGTGATGGACTGAATTATGTTAGTTTTTCTACAGGTACAGGAAGCCATGGCCTGTAGCCTGTCTTCAGAATGAATACCTAATGGATTTATGTTTCCACCTGAAAAAGGAAAATGAAAGGCAGGATTGATTATATGCTGGAAATAACTTTTGTTGTGGTTTTGGGAGGGACTTTACTGAGTATAAAGTATTCTCTTCTCCAGAATATACCTAAAAGTGCTATTTAAAATATAAATATTTTCAGAATTTGATATAAAAATAGTTATAGTACAAGAATTTAAGTAATATATATAAACTATAAAATTATTTGTTCTTTAATGTAAGAATTTATTCCTTTGAATAATAATTTGCTAATTTTAACAAAATTGTGTCAAATATTTTTATTTTTCATTGTATTTCAAACAAAAACAATAATACTAACTGCTTTTATTTAAATATGAATAGTCTGGTGGCAAAATATTGTATATCAAACATACCTGATAGATAGTGAATATGGTTTTTATCATAATTTCAAGTATACATGGATTACTGTGCTACTGGCTTTCCACAGAATAGCTGGAGCTTGCAGAATAAGATTTTTTGAAAAATGGAGGTGAGCATTAGTTGTATAACTATTAACTTCTGGTTTGCTTTTCTAAGTCAAGGACAAATTTGTGTCATTGAGATGCTAACAATATAAATTATAGAAGTACCAGAAGGTCATTTTGCAACACTTTCCACTTAACTCTGGGTCTCCTAGGTTCTGAGAGGAAGAACTGGATGGTTTTATGTACTCAAACTCACAGCTAGGGAGTACTTCATTCATTGGTTCAGTGCTTAACATGCTTGCCAAGTGAGCAGATGCCAATAAAAAAGTCACCATGGGGTGACATTTAAAGGACCTCAAACTATTAAATGTATTTTTGAAATGAATATCAAAGAATTTAGTTGCTTTGTATGATTTAAAGTCACTTTTTCAGTTCTGTTTTTAATTTTTTTCAATAAAAATGATTAGTTTTGGCTCAAATATTAATGATGTGTTTGAATATAATACTGATCAATTAAATACAGACTACAAAATAGCTGGAGCTATTCAGTTTCACTATAAATATATGGCACCAGTAGAGCTGTCTTTTTAATGGCTTAAACCCTAAGTTGAATGATAAGACCACATCTGTGGTCTTCAAAGAAATTCACAGTTCCCCAATAAATAAAATAATTTGACTGTAATGTGATTGAATTGATGAAAGATTTCTAAAGACTTTTTATTTTTTTTTTTTTTTTATTTTCTAAGCAGTGGGACTCCAGCTGCTCCAAATATTTAATCATCAAATCTTGTTCACAGAAAAGGCTGTTGTTAAAATTAGCTGAAATTAGTCTGGGTTTCTGGTTATTTCAAATATTGGAGGAAAGACTACATTACAATCATTGCTTACAAGCTTTTCAGCATGTGTTACTGTCCCAAGGAGGAGACTGAATGGTGGGATATCTTCTGAACAATTCTGTTCAGAATTTTGTTTTCTGTTTTCTGTTATGTTTACTTCTTAGGATAAGATTGCAGTAATTTCAAGGATGATAGCAAAATCTTGTATCCCCATTTGTTAGGACATCTCATCATAAAGATATATTAATAATGAAAGTGTCACTTTTACTGTTAATCTCTGCACAAGTAAAAAAGCTGCTTTCTCAGTCTTCAAGCCTGGCCAATTACAAGGACCTTTCTTTCTCTTGGAATTTATGTTTTTTTGGTTTTAATAGTTTGGGGGTTTTGCTGTGTCTCTCCCCCTCCACTGCATTTTCCTATTTTGTAGCTCCAAAACTCAAAACAAAAATCATACTAACAGAACAACTGTAGAAATGCCTCCTCCCAGATACATGTTTCCCTTGTTGGCAGTAAGAAACAGAGAGACCTGGACAGGAATAGCATGAAAAGTTAATGTGATCATGGCCAAGTTTCCATCCTGAAATATTTGATATATTTCAGGGAAGGCGCTCATTAAGATCAGACTAGGATCAACGAACTACAAAAATTTCTTTCTTACAAAACATCTTCTGCTTATAAAATGGTTCACTGTGAGGCCCTGTTTGCATACTTGTAATACATATTTCTTACTTTTCCTCTTCATTATATTTCTTTGGCTATCTCAAGTAATATTACCTGTATTGACTCAAATATTTGTGTTCAATACTGTGTACACAGATACAAACTTCAAAGATACTGGATTTCTCTCAGTGATTTCTATTTAATTTTCTTTGTTTAGAAAATAAAGAAAAAGTACTTTGCAATCCCCACTATATTTTGCTTTGTGTTTCTTTGTATTCCTGACTCCAGAACTGGCTGAGTATTCCACATGCTTGAAAACAGAATCCCTGAACAATCTGTCTTACTGAAAAAAAAAAAAAAAAAGGAGGGTGGTTTTAGCCATTTGCTGTTTGTATCCAGTTGTTTATTTATAGTAATTTTAAAATAAATTTCCTAGTTGAATTTTTGATAGAGATGAATTGCATCTGCTCTGATAACGAGTAAATTTTGTGAAAATGTGAATAAATTCTCTAACGGGGAAAAAAACAAACTTGGAAGTCTGTAGTTGCACATTTTTTGTGGCAAAAAATAATCCCATCTCTTTATAAGAGTTTACAACTTGAATTGTATTTTGGGAAGTCATTAAAAGACTTAAAATATGGCTATTTGGTGAGACGAAATTACTTTGAGTTGTAACTTAGTGAAGATGTTGAATTTCTGATTTTGGAGACCATCATGGAAACAGTTGAAGGATAATAGTCCTATTGTTTCTGAGAGATAGCACCTAGTGTATGTCAGTAAGGCAGGAAACTGGAGGAGGACCATATAATTTGATGATAAAGAAGGAATGGGAAGAGTAAGAAAAGTAGTGTGTGCATATATATTTGTGGATACATATACATAAATATATTCATATACATATACCTATATTTTGTGAAAGGGTAAAGCCTTCCTAAAACCAACACTTGGCTCATGAGACTTGCCCAGCTCTAACTAATTATATGAGAGTTGCATGAGTAGAAAAAGGCAAACACAATTTTTGTTACTGGCATGGGCTGAGACCTATACAAGACACTGCCCTGATAAAGAACCTGTACCACATCAGTCCAGGTTTTGTAAATGTTTGGGATGATGTTAGAGTGATGTGGTTCCCACTTGTGACTCTTACACCTCAAATTCCACTCTAACAATGTACGTATTAAATGTAACATTGGATGGAAGACTCTGCTTTTTGCTTTAATACTTGAGGCCTGGAGAGACTTGTCATTTTAAAATACATGTAATGGTAAACACTCACTTGCACTGTTTAGAAGGTATAATAGACAATCAGAAATAGGCTTCTAAAAAGCCTGTATTATTGTAAGGTTTCTCATTATTAAATCAGCAAGTCAAACTATTATTTTTCCATACCATCTGTTCCTCCTGTTCTCATCCTCCTTTCACCCATTCCCATTTTTTATAAAGGACTGTAGATCTTGAAATGACAAGCTGATTGTTATGCAAGATTTGCTTTCTTCAAAACCAAAAAAGTTTCTCATTTAGGTCTTGAAACCCTCCCTAGGTTTTGACTTCTCATTTCAGTTACAGACTCAGGCAGACTGGCAACACATGTGGTGCCAGACTGGCAATTGATAAGTGGTTCTATTTGCTATAAGGATCATATTGATGAAGTCCAGTTTCTCATATTTTCTGCTCTCAAATGGCTGGAATATTTTCATTTTTTCCTTTCACAGGTTCCTTTATATAAATTTTGATGATTTTGACTATGAGGAATTATTTCAATTTTTTTTTAAGTGTTCCACTGGGGGTTCTTTTGGGTTTGTGTACTAATGAAAAGAAAAACAATTACTCAAATATTAATTCCATCCATATGATTCAGTAAACTGAAATGGTAATTTGTTTCAGATGAATGAAGTGATTAATCATCTGATCTAAAAATTAGCATTTACTAGTAGGATGATAAAAGATAATTATTATATGTAGAAAACTGTTGTCTTTTTAATTAGTAACTCTACATGAGAGGTGATTGAAGAAACACAGTTTTTTCAAAGTGACTTTGCCATTAAATCCAGAACCGTTATTACATAATTAATATATGGTTTAAATTAAACCTCCTCTCTTAATAAAATTATTTTTTATTTTGGCTTAATACTGTATTCTTCTTATTGCTACTGTATTGTCACTCCAGAGTTTAAATTGTTCATCCTTCTACTATGTGTATTATTTAAGAGTAATATGCACTCCCTGTGGTCTGTCCATAAACATTTGAAAGTGACTTAAACAGAAATTTATCAAGGGAGGACCACCCTTCAGATTTGGGCACCTTATTTAAATACCTCATTAGCCAATTTCATGTTCCCATGCTCCATTTTTAAAACAATTTTTTTACCTTAAAAGAGTCAGTTCTTCCCAGAACTATAAGGAAGGGGTTTTAAAAATACAATTCATTTGAACTTCATGTATTTTGTCTTTATAGATAATAGTTTTATGAATTATGTTGTTATTACCATCGCAACAGTCATCAACAAAAACAATTTTTCTAGATCTCTTATCTCTTTGGATATCCCTTCTGTTATATACAGGCTACTGTTAAGATGTACAGGAAAACAATAAAAGTTGCAGGTGTTTCTCCTTCAGTTCAGAGACTGTAATAGAAAAATTAGCAGTAAACAAAATGTGGATGTTTTGCTTCTACCATTTCTTTCCTTTCAAAAAAATCTTGCTTAGACAGTCATATGCTATGAAAACGTGATTCAGATTTTTTTTCTCCAAGCATATAAGCAATTGTGTAAGGACACAATGAAACAGAATTGGAAAATGCTGCCCATGTTCAAGATTACCAAGTTCTTCACATTTCTGTGGTTCCCAACACTTTTGTAGTAGCAGGGCAGTGGCCTCCTACTTACTCTCTGCCTCTAACCTCTCTAACCTCTTTCACTCACTTTTCTCAATTAAATGGACCACTGAAGTGATGGATCATACAATGTGCACAACTGGTCTCAGAATCTTATGTTAATGAGTAGTAGCTTCTTCAGCTTAAAGTAAACATCAGTAGCTGCTAGTTATCCAGTCTTGGATTCTTTTCCTGTTCTCATGCTATTTTGTAAGAGACTGGAGAAAAAAACTCTTTGGGTCTCAATTACTGAGCCCAAGTGAAAAGCATTCCACCCAATTGTCTTGTCCCTTTCAGAGGATCCTGAGTATTTGCACATCATAACAGTAAAGAATTGTCTTTTATTTAAAAGAAGAAAAGTAATATCATTAATTATACTTTTAATTTCTTTTTTCTCACTACTCTATTGCTCACTGATGGACTTTCAGAGAAGTGAACACATAAATTTGTCCCCCTTGCTATTTCTCTCAGATTAGATTTGAAGCCAGAAGTTTAAACTGTACAAAATAGTTAATTTCAAATTAGAAGCTAGGTCTGCAGCTTTGACTACTACTTTGGTAAAATAATCTCAGAAAACACAGCCTGTGCAAGGTGGATGTGAATTCTGTCATTCTTCTGCTTTTTATTTAGGTTTATAGGATTAATCACTGATGGATCTGTTGGGCATTATCATTTAAAATGTGTTGTAATGTGTTATATGCCACAAAAATACCTAATTAAAAACATTACTAGTGACCAAAGACCTACTTAGTTTTTAAGGCTACATGTAGGACGGATAAATGATAAGAAAATGTGTGCACACCTCTAAAGCATTTCAGTAGGATGTTCTGAAACTATTGTACTTTTATATCAAACAATATATTGCCTAATTTGTCAGTAGGCTTTCTCCATGCAGCTTTATTCAAATTAAATTTCTAATTCTCACTCTAGTCAGTGCTGAGTCTGTTAACTCACTCTCACTCTTATAAATAAAATATAATTACTGCCTAGGGCCATCTATTTTTTTTTTTTTTTTTGTCAAACTCTTCTGCTTCAGCTGTATTATCACTTCAACCCTCTTTGCCTAGTTTAGAAATGACATTGGCAACATATGAGAGGTACATTTTTCATGCAAGACATTGAGAATGAGACTCTTTCAAAAAAAAAAAAAAAAAAAAGGAAAATAGAAAGTCAAAAAGAAAAGAAAGAAAATTTTGCAGTGTCATGATTTGGGAAATTAGTCAAATTTAGTGCTCCCACTAAAACCATAGTGCCACTTGCTACCCCATCCACCTTTCCTCTTGTAGGTGACTGGAGAAAGGAACTGGAGGCTCAAAAGGTCATGGTTTGAGTAAGAACAATGTAAACAGCAATGAGATAAGAATAAGATCAGTAACAGAAACAGTATTAAGGACAGAAGGAATAGAAAAAGAAACAATTCACATGGAAAAAATACCAGATGATAATAGACAGTACCAGATGGCTCTCTCTGCCAAGCTTGCTGGACCTGAAGGAACCCCTTCTCCTCCAAGAGCCTTCCTTCCCCCAACCCCTGACAATGACATGGGGTGGCAAAGAAAAACCTCCTGCTTTTCCATGTCCTGGCCATGCCCCCTCCTGACTACTGCAAAATGTAACTGTGTCATGACTGAAACCAGAACACAGGAACAGTGGCCTTTTTCTTTTTAAATGTGATATTATATTTCCTTCCGCTCAGCAAAAATATTGAATAATAAGGCACAAAAAAGCATCAACTTTTTAGGTAAATTAGGTAAAATAATAAATCTGAGTAGCATTAAAGGAGTTAAAATTGTAAGGTTCCTTTTTTTTTTTTTTTTTTTTTTTTCATAAGGATAAATAAATCTGTTACCTGTTTAAACAAATGATAATAATAAATGGTTGAATTTCAGTTGAGTAAAATCAAAACAAATCAATATAGAGAAAAGCAAGTTGTATGGTTTGATGCTTCCTTCAGGTTTCTTTAATAGATAGCAGATGTACACACTAGTAATTTTTAAATTATTGCAAATAATATACTCTGTAATTAATAATATAATGTAAAATAACATGCTATAACTAGTAATAAACAAAAAATACTGTTTAAACTGTTTTCCCTCTACTGTTGTGTTGTTGCAGGTCCTGAAAGAGCTTTACATGTATGCATGATGATTCAGGAGAGAGGAATATGAGTTGCAGGAAGGGAGAAGAAGAGAGACAGAGGTTTTAAGCCAGTGGAGGATGATAGTTTATGTAGTGTAATAAGCTCTGCTGATTTTAGAAGAAAGCAGGAAATGTGTTAATTAGGAGAGTTCAGTCCTCTTCCAGCTCCAGGAAAAGTCCTAAATCTCACATTTTACATGGAATTATGCCCATTTTTGGGGAAATATGCTTGCAAGCTTGTTTTTTTCTGTGCAGTTTAACATCACTTCCTCATGCTTAGCTTCTTGTGTTAATCTTCTGCCGCATCTTCTTCTCTAAATATATTCTTATTGTCTTTTTGTACATTCAGATAAATATTTCCTTTTCTCAAACATGAAATACATCAGATCCCATCTCCTTCTTCCTCTCTTGAGTCTGAAAATGCAGGAATAAAGTAATAGGAGAGAGGAAAAATCATCATGTTTTTGCACAACACTTCTTTTGTAGAATTAAAATAAAGAACAGCAGAGGATGGCTTGCAGCTCAGTCTAGATTTGTGTACTCTGGTTTTTTTGAGATCACAGAATGGAGCAGCTATTTTCTTCACCTTCTTCTGTGGGAGGTAAATGGCACATGAGAGCTTTAAGTACCAGAACTCTTTCTTGCCCTTTCTTACCCCTTCCTTGTTTTCAGGGAGAATCATTTATTCTGCCTTTTCCTATCTAATCATCTGGATATCATGCCAGAAAATGTAGGATTCCACATGACATCTCCAGCTGAGACTACCAAAGGAACACCACTAACTCTCGATAAAGAGCAGATAATTCAGTAAAGGCTTTTTCCACAGACTTTGAGAAGAGTCTCCACAGAGATTAAAGACTAGACAGTAGTGTAAGTCACATATATTGGGAAGATCTAGTATATATTCAAATTAATTCACCCTATTCAAGTACAGTTAATTGGCACATCTATGTGTGGCTTGGAAAATCTCCATGACTTTTATGTTGATCAGTCATATTAATTTGTTAATAAAAATAAATTTGTGATATACATATGATATTGAAATAGAATTCTGTTGTATATGAGGACTTTCATAGGTTTGTCTTGTATACTCATACTTCTTTACACTGGGAAACTTGTGTAAAGTTTCTGGAACTAATCTATAGTTCTGTTGCTGTAGAAAATGCTGTAGATATATATAACACACACACACAGACACACACACACACATATATATATATATATATATGTGTGTGTGTGTGTGTGTGTGTGTGTGTGTGTGTTGGGGGGATGTTCCTTTTAGCTATTGTCAGCTTTAGCAACTTTTCAGTTAAATAATTGTTCTCATCACTTTTATATCTGATTTTTAAAAAAAAAAACATTAATATATAAACTTCATTTACTTTCATTGCTCATTCAATCAGCACCTTTGTGTCCTTAACTCCTGCCAGTAATAATATTCCTTCCAATGGTTTACACATAAACCATTTTGACTTCTAATGACTTATTTTGACTTCTAGTCTGTAGTGGAGCCAAGAGGCTCATACAGGTGGAATTATTTTTTATTTCTTCCAAGGTCAGGGGCAATAGAAAACTCTTTTATTCTGTTGCTTTGAAATGAATCAAAATTTACACAACAGGATACTATTAACAGGGACTCTACTTTGTATTCACAAACAGTTAATAATTTTCCTGTTACAGCATATGATAAGAAGTGTCAAACATTGCAGAGAAATGTAACTGGTATCACTAAAGATCACTGTTACAGACACAGACTCCACTGAATATATTAACAGTAACTGGCAGAAAACCCAATGTTTGGAAATGTAAGAGGAGAAACATTTTTTTAAAATGACACCTCTGCTACTATTTTCATTTAGAAGTGATAGTAGTAGTGCTAACTCAGAAAGTCAGTTTTATATCAAACTAAAGTATTACACTGAACAGTAAAAGATCAGATCTTCTAATTCTTTATGTGCTGGTCAAAATTAATTTAGGTTTCCTTACTGAGAGCAATATTACTATCCCTGAATTCTGTAAGATCATCTCTTTAGGGTGTCATTTTTCAATCTTTTCCTTCAAAAATCTTCTCAGAGATTATTGAACTGACCTCTGTAAAAAACCAACAAACACTCTAATTTTCTTGCAGTTTTACTGGACATTTTTGTCAGCAGAAGGGGGCAAATATCTGTTAATTTGGTGCATTGAGTATAAGTTACTTTTAAAATACTGAATCAGTCCATCATTTGTATTTCTAGTTAAATGCATCACAGTGTATTGCTGGTTCATCCTAAATACAAAGCAAAAATTCATAAATTTTTTTCTTATCTGCTGTTTGTGATGAAGTTAAATACTTAAATGAAGGGATTCATTTAAAGAGAAAGGCTATGCTGCAGTGGGAAGGGCAGATATGAAATTGCAATGGTAGGTAGACTGACTTTTTTAACACTACAGTAAAAGTAATTTTTCTGCTTTTGTAATAGATTAAGACAGCAAAAGGTCACAATAAGCCTTTGTACCAGATCACCTCTGCTTTTATTGAATATAATTTCCATGATTCAACTATGTTATGCAAAACTCTTGGCTTGCAGTCAATGAATGCAGAGCTACTTCATATAAATAATTGATGGACCTTAACTTTAAAATATTTCTAGATGCAGATATTCTACTATTCATTTATGCATTTTATGTTTTTCAAGGCTACTCCATGGCTGGTTTGAGATGTCTTGAAAGTGACATCCAAAAGAAATTGCAGAAGTGAAAAACTTAAATAATGTTCTTTTCTTAAAACAAAACAAAACAAAACAAAACAAAACAAAACAAAAACAAAAACAAAAAACAAAACCCAAAAAACCAAAAAACCAAAAAAACAAAAAAAAACAAAAAACCCAAAACCAAACAAACAAAAGAAACCCAAAAAAACCCCACCAAAAAAAAACCCCAAACAAAAAAATCTCACCTCTTTCTTTTTCCTAAGGGATAAAATATATATATATATCTGTAGCCCCTGCAAAGAAAACTGGTTGAAAGTGGTTGTCATCATACTAGTGTAGTCAAATCTTAATGCAGGTGTTTATTTTGTGGAGAATTCCTCTCTTTCTTATGAGAATGGGCAAAACCAAAGATTTTTCTTATCAGTTGATCATTTGACTGATGACACTAATATGGTCAGCCATAAAGACTTGCTGAGTTTTTCTCATTGAGAGAGACACCACACAGTAGTTTCCTGCTTCCTGGAGTTATGTCCGAATCCTGTTTATTTAAAGCATAGATTTTCTCCAATGTCTGACCATGAACCACCAGTTAGCACAGTGAATGGGTTCTCCAGCTTTGGAGTTAAGATAAATGAGAAGATTGCATTTCTTCTCTCTTAGTGAGCACTTGTTATTCTTAATCATCATGGAGACTATTTCTCTAGTGAGAGATTTCTGTTTTTTTAAAGAAGTTTCTCAAAAATATGGACTTCTTCCTATTTGTTATTTTCTTTCTCAAAAAGTAATTAAATATGGTATTGTAATTTCTTTATAAGAGTTAATAGGAAAAAGAACTGAAGCTAAATCATAAGCAAAGAGAGCATATCATCAGTGGACTAGACATAGAAACAGATTTTTATGGGGTTTTTTCACTGAGAAATAAAATTTTCATATTTTATTTGTTCATGTTGTGAACAAAACTCTCTTTTGGAAATATTATTTAGATTGATGACAGAAATTATTTTTGAAACAAGGAGAAGTTAACATCTACAGAGTAACCTCAAATTCTGAGAAAGACCTCTAGCTCTAAAATTAGACCTATTGTAAACCACAACTATTAGACACCTGAACATATTAGTTTTTCATTCACAGTTAGAAGAAACCTGTTTAAAAATATTAGAGGAAATTATCTAATCTACCATTTTAAAGCACAATTTTAAATTATCATTCTTCACAAATCAGTTGATTTATCTTTTATTTGTTGGGATTTTGCTCTGTTCTTCCAACTAATTTGACAGTTAAATTATTGTAGAACATGACCATGGTATAGATCATGTATGTATTTTCCAGATTGAAATAAATCCTTCTTGGAGACATATATATGTATTAAGAACTCTAAAGGTAAATTGAGTCCTAATATATTAATAGGGCTAATTTTCATGTTCCTTTGTCAGTTACTAAGACCTATCATTATAAATACTAATTCAGCCTTTAAACAAATACCTAAAGCCTCACCAGCAGGGCTTATATGAATTGTACAGTTTCTGTAATAACAATGCTTAAACAACATTATTCCTTCTAGTATTTTCTTAGTGGCAAGTGAATTACAACAGTAGTGGACTTGATTTTACATTAAAGCTTACTTATTTCAGTAAATCTTTTGGTGCACAAAACATCTCTAAGAAATGAAAATCCAGGGTGAAGAATTATATTATCATCTTATTCCATTGTTATCCATGTAAGACATTAAGAGTATTTCTTTAGATCCAATAGCTGGCATAAAATAAATATATTTTATCCAGGTAAATACTACTTGATCAGTACTAGCATTAATAATAATTACATGCTACATGTTTGAATTTTGAGTTAGGCTTAACTCTTTACTGGGTCTGTGGGTCTGTGTAGTGGGTTGACCTTGGCTGGATGTCAGGTGCCCACCAAGTCCTCCATAAGTCATCTTCCCAGTAGAAGAAGGAAGAGAAAATAAGGTGGGAAAACAACTAGCAGGTTAAAAGAAGAAAAAAAAAAAAAAAAAAAAAGAAAAAGACAAGCAAAACTTTGTGTGTGCATAAACAAAGGGAACAATTAATCTCTACTTCCCATCGGAGAGCAATGTTCGGACACTTTCTGGGAAGCAGAGCCTCAGCATGTGTAGCAGTTGCTCCAGAAGGCAAACACTGTAGGATGAAAAACACTCCCTCATTCCTCTCTCTCCCTTAACTTTTATATCTGTGCTGCCATCATATGGTATGCAATATCTCTTTGGTTACTTTGGGTCAGCTGTCCTGGTTGTGTCCCCACCCCCAGGATCTTGCCCCCTCCCAGCCCCCTTGTTAACCCTGGTGTATTATCAACACCCTTCCAGCTACCAATGCAAAGCACAATACTGTGAGGGCTGCTAAATAAAAATGAACTCTATCTCAGTCAGATCCAATACAGTAACAAATGTGAGCAATTCAGAGATCTCTTTTGGAAAACTCTGAATGTACATGACCCTGGAGAGATGAGAAATCCAGAAAGTACATTTTATTTTCAGAAGGTAATGGTGCATGCCAATGATCAGACTATCAAAGAAAGGTGGCAAAGACCCTGCACAGATGAACAAGGATCTGTTGATAAAACTTGAACATTAAAAAAAAAAGAAAAATTCAAGAGGTTCAAGCAAGGTCAGATGTTCGAGGAGAAATACAAACTCTTGAAATACACTGAAAAGATGGGGTTAAGAAAGTCAAAATCCATGTAGAATTTAATCTGGGGTGAAGTCTCTGAAGAAAAATGATGCAGAGAAACATGAATTAATAAACTTGTTCTTAACTACAGTCTTTGCCAATAGACCAATCTTGAACAATTCTGTAACCCTGAGACCAGCAGAAAAGTCTAGAGTAAGGGTGACTTAGAGAGGACTAGGTGATGGAGCACTTAGACAAACTGAGCAATTGCAAACCCATGGGACGTGGGAGGTCAGTTACCCTTGGAAGGTTGAGGCAGCTGTGGGAGGTTCCCAAGGGCTGGAAAAAGACAGTATTCCTATCTTCAAGAAAAGCAAGAAGGACTGAGGGAACTACAAGCCAGTTGGTCTCACCTCTGTTCCTAGGAAGGTGATAGAGCAAATAGTCCTGGTCAACTCCTGCAAATATTGGAGATAAGGATGATTAAAAGGAGCAAATTAGCACTGTTCAGCCAAGGGAAGGAACAAGACAAAAGGCAAGGCAAGGCAAGGCAAGGCAAGGCAAGGCAAGGCAAGGCAAGGCAAGGCAAGGGATAAAAGCTGTAAAGGAGGCAGGATACTGGTTCAGGTTGGTCAAAGAGATGGTGGAATCTCCATCCCCATAGAAATTCAAAACCTGATTATACATGGGCCAGAGCAATCTGCTCTAAATGGCCATCCTGTCTGCAAAAGGACTGTACTAGATAATTAGTGAAGGCTTCTAGTCTGTTATTTTCTAATTTTGTGAGAAATATTTTTTTGTGAGAATTTTGTGAGAATACTGTTCATAATCTTATACTACTTAAATTATATAATATATATAATAAAAGTATATATATTATGTACTTATATAAGTATTTTTTTAAACAGCCAGATGTAAACTCTATGCATATTTACTTCTTTAAAAATGAAGCTAAAATTTCTTTGATGAAATTTTTAACTAGCTAACTATTTTTGGCAATTCCATCTGTTGTTGGATGCTTTCCAAAGTCGTTGAAAGTATCCAGATGTTACACAGATGAAGGCTATAGAAACATCTAGATTTTTAGAGGCATGGAATTTCTGCTCATCTAGCTCTTTCCTGTTGAAAAGGGAGCTTGCTTGTGCTGACATAATTTGAATTATGGATTCCCTCACTGTCCTAAATTATTGGCAGTATTCATATTACAGTTTACCTGGAATTTTGAAATTAAAAAAATCACACAAAAAAACCCCTTAAAATAAAAACATAAATATAAAAATATAAAAAACCCCTTAAAATGTACTTTGTTTATTAAGAATAACTATCAAAATTTCAGGAGAAAGTGTTTTTTGAACAACTTTGCCTTGTTTATCTTGTAAAATAAAAGACAACTAAATGTGTGAGTAAAATGTTAAACTACAAAACATAGGGAAAATATATTTTATTTTTAAATAGTATTTCTACAAAGCATTGAAGGCAAGGATGAGCATAAATTCAGAAATAATTTGCAGCCCCAACCTTAGATGTCAACTTTGGACAGGTGACTTCCAGTATTTCATGATAGTTGACTGGGAATAGCAGATTATTACGAATGAGTCATTATTCAGAGAATGCTCATCCATCCATCAATAAAGAAAAAAAAAAATCACACCCAAATTCTTCAGATTAAATGATTTGATCTTTATTTGAACTGGATAATAGTTTTCAATTATATGTTTCCCAAGGGCAGGCTATACTGGATCCTTACGTTATATTTTATCAACTTTTGTTAATTTAGAAGATATTTTTGCACTGACTTCAAATATGTTGGTTAATATTTAATTTAAAGAAAATTCTTTTTAAACACTAGAAAATAAAAGAATGAACACATACCAAACACAGTAGACAACAATGAGCATGAGAAAACACAGGAATAATGAGCTGTTCTTTTTCCAGTAATAACAATTTCCTTTCTTGTGACATGATGTCAGCTGGTCAGGTATCAGTCACTACACATTTCAACATTTTTCAGTTTAATTAATAAAAAGAAAGTATCCTGGCACAGAAAAAGGAAGGAAAAGGTTCTAGATTATTTCTTCCCTAATGGCTGCAGCATATTCCTGCTAAACTTGAGAAAGTAGCTTGACTCATAAATTGATTATAAAGGGCTCAAAGCCCCTTGCTCGAGCTTTCTACTGTTCCATGTTAGCCTCTTTCTGACAGTAATTCCTCTTTGTTGCTTCTTTTGATGTCTCAGCCACCTCAAATCTCTTCTAAATATATTTTATCTCAAGTCAATGAAAACTTTTGGTTATCTTCTTATATTTTTGTCTGTATTTTTATTAAGAAATGCACAAACTATAGTGAAAAAAAACCAAATAACCAAAAATTATATGTAGACTTTTCTCTTTCTAAAGTGACTAATTTCAGGCATTATTAGTGTATTAGTTCACTTTCTTCAGTGTTATACTTTTAGATTGAAGGGTTCAGAGGACAAAGTTAGAGGCAAACCAATATTGAAATAATTAGAAAACATACAAAAAGACCTTGGAATGTGACGCACTATATGGTAAAATTGTGGGTAAATGTTTTATAATAACTCCTTAAAATACAAATATAGCTTAACAATTCCATTTTTACAGTTTTCCCAGGATACAGGTCTTGATAACAGTTATGCATGCTTGTTATGGGAGCCTCAGCTCTTGCCTTGATTTTCCATACATAGTTTGAAACTTAATTCAAAGTGGGAAGTAACAGTGGAAGTCACAAGGAACTTTTCTTGTCTCAATGGCAAAATGAAATTCATTAAGTAGGAAGAAAGATTTGATTAAAAAAAAAAAAATTAGCTGGATTAAAAGGTTGGTAGTTGTCTTTAGCAACAGCAAAGAGAAGACTTGAATCCAGATAAATATTATTTTGAAAATAAGCAGAACTATTAAAAACATCAGTGATTAATTTTCTGGAAACTGAAGTAGAAATTATGAAGATAATTCAGCATCTCACTTATAGTTCTTCTTAAAAATGGATAAGAATCTTTGGAAGTGTCTCAGAAAAAACTTTTTTTTCAAATTTTATATAAATATAAAATATAATATAAATAATAATATATCCAGTCTTTTTCTTCAAAAAGAGGCTTTTAAAAACTGAAAAGTGTATATGATAGGATCAGGAGTAAGGAACATGGAAATGCCTTTTTTAAAAAAAAATCAGTCAAAAAATCAACAATTTGAAGACAATGCAGTTTTAATGTACTATTTTTAAAGTTTTGCAGGGTATAATTAATTGAAAAAATTGGAGATGAGAGTTTCATCTTCTATAACTAAAACTAAAATTAAGCTACTGTAGAACTTTTGGGAAACAAATGGAACCTAGTAGCAGCACATTGGAATATTTATTCTAAAATGTCTAATCTGGATGATGAACAAGAACTGCTTCAGTTTCTCTTTTCAGATGTTCCAGTACCTAAAAATATCTGATTGCTTCCACCTTTATACATGTATAGCTCCTAAGTAATTTTCCCCTCCACGGCTTGTAGTGTTAAATATAAATATTTTCTATGTACTAGGGTCAGAACTAACTCCAAATTTTGGGGTTTTTTTCACTGATTGCTTGTATTGAAAGTGAAAACTCTTATAATTAAATGGGCTGTGCAAACCTTTGAATTTAAGTTGAAAAATAGGCCTTGCAATGAGTTGCTCTACTAGAATGACTTTAAAAATAAAGATTTTTATGATTCAATAAATGTATTCTGAAAAGTGTTAGTTGCATTAAATCAGTTGCTTATGTATTTCACAAAAGTGATGATATATTGAATGTTAATATTCTTTAAAAAAAGGAAAAATTCCAAGGTAAGTAAAAGTTACAGAGGGTTATCAATAGAATTAATTAAAAAAAAACTCAGTCTATAATAATATGCTTGGAATTTTAAAGGAGAAAATTGCATTGAGAACTTAGATTTGTAGGGGAGGGCGCAGAATTTGAAAGTAGAAAATAATTCAACAACAGAAAAATTGTTTTGCTCCATAATTGCTAGAATATTTTAATGATTGTATGTATATGTATGGGTTCTGTGCCTTCATTGTCTCTTTTAGATGTATTTTCATCCTTTTAATACTGTAATGGTACGAAAAATAACCTACATTAAGTATCAAGACAGCTGATTCAGTTACTTTTAAAATCATACATTAATATATATTTTGTTCTCTCTCTTTTTTCCCCCCTTTCTTATTCTATTCCCTGTGTTTGCCTTTGGTTTTGGTTTTTATCTTGAATACTGGTGCCTCCTCCTTCTTTTGCTTTCTATTTGTTCAGTTGTTTTTGGCCAGTTTGTGTTTTTCCAGACATCACTCCATGACGTTGTTGAAGTATATGATGGCCCAGCCCTACAGTCATCTTTGTTATCCTCTCTCTCAGGATCTCATTCAGGTATCATTTAATAGAACTGTCAGTATATTGTTATTTACTTTTTTAATGAACTTACAGATAAAATGTAGTAAAGAAAAAAAGAAAAAAAAAAGATTTATCTTATTTGCTTAAATTCATATCAGGCAAATATATGAAAAACAATTCAAAATCTTTGCATTGATCAATGAAGAAAAAACACTTATAATTTTTTTTTTTCTTTTGATATTTAGCTAATATTGTGGGTATTTAGGACTTCTTACTCTGTGCCTTTATGGCTTTATCCAGTGAGTAATTTGAAAGAGGTAGTAGATATTTTAAAGGTAAAACAAGGCATAATTGTAGAAAAGTAAAATTAAATAGATTAGTTACATGTTGAGTCTATTTAAATAAAGATGGGGGTTGGGATTTTTGTTAGGTTTGGTTTTTTTTTTTCCATTTTGATTTAGGTTTTCTGTGTTATTTTGGAGGGTGTGTGGGTTTGTGGTGTAGGTTTGTTGTGGTTTTTGTGTGTGGTTGTCGTTGTTGGTTTGGTTTAGGTTTTTTTAGGAAGGGTTGTTTGTTTGGTTTTGGTAAAGGGAAAAAACAACAAATATTCCTAGTAACTAAGATGAGTTTAAACTTCCCTTTTATAGAATGACATAATACTGTCAACATAAAATATTAAAAGTGCATGCATCTTACAAAATTTATTGAAGCAGAGCAGGGTTTAGAGAGTATTATTTCTAGCCACAAAGATGTTGACAGGTGTTTTCTTCAGTAAAAAGTGTCTATAACAGCTTTATATTTTCATTGTTTGAGTAGGTGAATCTCTTCCATTGAGTTCGGGGAACCAGATCACAGTCAGATTTACCTCAGTTGGACCAATAACAGCTAAAGGATTTCATTTTGTTTATCAAGGTGAGACAACCTAGAAAAATGTGTACATTTATTCTGTTCATCATAGTTTGTAAATCATCAGAGAGAAGCAGACTGAGAATGGAGGGGAAAGTCTTTTAACAATAGAACAAGTGTCACTATTTCTACATGTTTTGAAAAATGTTAGGAACTATTCTTTTATCTGTATTTTAAAGCTGAGATCAAATACTTAAGAAGCATAAGAGGGGCTCCAAATTTAAGAGGACAGTTACATGATACTTCTGTTTTTATTTGCTAACCTGATTGACAAATGTTAGATCCATCTGTGTGCTCTAACTGGTTTATTTCTCAATTTAAATATGAATAGCTGTAAATGTTATTGCCTGTGGGCTAAAAATGATCTTACTAAGATATTTTTCTTGATTTATATTATTTGCCTTTTTATGGGTCAAATAGGAAATTTTTAGATACCAGCACTTGCAACTGCAGTTCATTCTTTCATTACCTATAAATCCTCATCTGACAGTAAGAGCACACATTTAGAAATCCACATGAATAAATGTAAATATCTGACACAAAATGTTATTTTTAAACTCTGTATTAGTTGAGCATCTCATGGTAATATTTTTTATATGTGTCATTTTAGAAAGGTTTTCATGTGGATTTTATGCATTACTTCCAATCTTGGCAAGGATATCAGTGCTATGCTCTCCTAAATAGTAACTCCTACATCAACAGAGAGCAATCTCTATTGTGAAGATTCATTTGAGGATTACGGAAATGTGCTCAACTGGGAAATAGATGGAAGTTTCTTCCAGATATTTTGAATATTTGTGGTTCAATATATGTATTCCTTCACCAAATCTAAAATTAAGAATCCACAATTGTTTGCATGTTCACAGCTGTTCCAAGAACAAGTGCAACACAGTGTAGCTCTGTGCCTGAACCAAGATTTGGAAAAAGGATTGGAAATGAATTTGCAGTTGGTTCACTAGTTCTTTTTGAGTGCAATCCAGGCTATATCCTCCATGGGTCAACAGCAATTAGATGTGATACAGTACCAAATGCATTGGCACAATGGAATGATTCACTCCCTACATGTATTGGTGAGTTCCTAAGGCTTTTAAATATACCTAATTACAGCTTAAAGTGTAGACTATTTTCTAGTTGACTATGTTTATTCTTTATCATTGGTATAGTATTTTATTCTTGCTTACTTTAATTTATTTTCTTTTTATTCAAGGTTAAGTTTTATTCACCTTTCTATTCCAACTTTTCTATTCTATTTCTATATTAACCTTGCTGTGAACTTTCACAAGTTTAATGAACATGCTCTGCTGCCATAATTTATGTGATAGCTTCTCTTACATTAATATCCCTGGAAGTTCCTGGCTGTTCCTCTTTAATCAAGAATCAGAAATATTAGTTTGTGCCCTGACTTCTTGCAAGACTAGAATGCTTGCACACTGCAGATCTCTAACAAGATATTGCAAGCTATTAGGAAGAATACTATATTAAAGATTTAGAATTAGTTAAATTAATATTTTGTTACTTGCCAGGAAAAGGCCAGTAGCTTTTCAGATCAGAAAACACATTGTTTACTTCTTGTGAGTTTGAGATTAAATTCTCTAAATTCTTAAATTAATGTGCATCCATTGACATTTATAAACTGACTTAGACCAACTGGAAATCTAGTTATTGCAATGAAATTCCCCACTTTACTTTTCCTGATAGGGAACAGAATATTTATTAAAAATATCATAACCCATTGCAAAAATGCCATTGTGATACTGACTCCAGCAGAGTACATAAACAGAGGTTTAGGTGAGTAGATGAAAAGAGAACAAAGAACATATTTTCATTAGGCTGATGTTTCATCTCCCATGCTAACTAGCTGATGGTGCCTGGTAGAGTATGAGTGGTTTTTAGTAAATTAAAAGATTATCCCCAAAATACCAAAATCTTTCTAGAGATCAAGGCTAAGTATCAGTGGGGTAATATTGGTAAAATATGATTAACTGAGTTTTAAGCACATGATGCTGATTTACACTCTTTCAGGCATGGCAATAGAACCACAATTTCTGTATCAATAGGAAGGTGAAGTATATAGCTGTATCTCATTTAGTCTCCTGGATTACAGATAAATCAGTGGAATTGTTTACTACTTTTCCTCTTGAATTGTATTCCCTTTTTTTTTTTCAGATATCACAACCTGACAAAGTGTTGAAGTAATTCTTTTGGACACTGATCATAATACATTATCGATATTTTAATACCTGATTTAGTCTATGAAGAAAAAGCTATATGTCTGTAGACAAGCTAAACTGAGGAAGGAATACAGGCCACCTTTTGTGTGAAAATTCCTGTGTCAATAAAGGTGCTAAAATACCTATGAGGTGAAATTGCATTAAACTAAAATTAATAATTGAAGTGGTAGATGTGACCATATTAAATTGCCTTAATTCTAATGAGTGTTTTAATTTTACACATTCTCAATATAGACATAGAATTATTGAATCTAGAATCATTAAGATCAGAAAAGACATCCATGATCATTGAGTTTGACCTTTGATCAAACACCACTATGTCACCTACAGCCCTAAGTGCCACATCCAGTCTTTTCTTGGATACTTACAGGGATGGTGACTCCACCACTGCTCTGGGCAGCACATTTGAATGCTTAAGCACTCCTCCTGTAAAGAGCTTCCCCTGATGTCCAGTCTGAACCTCTCCTGGCACAGCCTGAGGCAATGTCCTCTTGCCTTATCGCTCCTTGAATGAGAGAAGAGCCCAGCCCTCACCTGGCTACAACTTCCTTTCAGATTGTAGAGTGATAAGGTCTCCCTGAGCATTCTTTACTCCAGGCTGACCAGCTCCAGCTCCCTCAGCCACTCTGATGATGTACTCTCTAGAGCCTTTGCCTGCTTTGTTGCCCCTTTCCAGACTCACTCCAGCACCTCAATGTCTTTCTTGTAGAGAGGGGCCCAAAAATTAACACAACACTCAAGGTGCCGCCTGGCATCAACCATTCCATCTGTTCATCCTTTTTGAGTAATTGCTTAAACACTTTAAGTGGCACTAACATTTAATTTATCCATGTAGTTCTAAACAGATTCTATTAATCTTCTGCCACACAATATGCAGCTACAATATTTATTATTAAGATAAGTTACATCTTATCTATTTTCTAAATCCTCATATTTCCAGCTCCTGAAATCCCTTCAGAACTTAGTGATGTTGCATAGAAGTGATACATTAGCTTTTAATGGACTTGATAAACCATCTCATCCATCTTTTCCTTCATCTTTAAAATACCAACAGAATATCTGTATGCAGATTAAGATGTAATATTCTTTGTCTCTGTTAGAGCCTCTAATGATATAGACAAGATGCATTCAAGTTGAACATTCAAAAGAGATACTTGATGGTACTTAATGTGTCTGTCCTGTTTCATGCATAACACTTTTATTAATCAGTGGACACAGATGTGATGAATGTAGTCTTGCAAGGATCTTGCAAATTCTTTACTGGTGCAGTAGGTCCACAGACTCTAATGGAATAACTCTCACAAGCAGAGAACAGTCAAGGAGTTGAGACTGGAGTTATTAATTATTTAGAGCAGCAATATTAGAAAGAATGAATGAAAGAGTATTAGAAAGAAAGAAGAATGTTACCTTTTTATGACAATTTTTATCTTTTATAGTAATACAATACATAGCTTTTCAAACTTTAATCTAAGCCTTAAAAAATGCCTTATTTTTGTAAGATTATCAGGAGACAATAGAATGGATTTCACTCTGTAAAAGTCAAATAAATAAGGGGGATATTAGCATGATTCTGTCAGGTAGGAAACTGACATAATTTAAATTTTTTTCTCTTCCTTTTTTGATCAGTTGAAAGAAGAGTTTTGAGATAAAAAAAATATATTTTCCTGACACATATATATTTTTTTAATGTTGCATCAATTAAAAAAGTTTTCATTCATTGCATAAGCTTTTATAAGAAGTCTTCTCACTTCTGAAGCTTCCAACTTCTTTTCTTGCCTAATGCATTTCCTTTCAGTGCCCTGTGGTGGTATTTTAACAAAGCGCAAAGGGACCATTTTATCTCCTGGTTATCCTGAGCCTTATGACAACAATCTGAATTGTGTGTGGAAGGTCACAGTACCAGAGGGAGCTGGGATTCAAGTAAGTGCACTTGCTATTTGCTTGCTATCATCATATTTAGAACTGTTTTTCCTGATGCAAAAGGTGAAAAGATCATTTATCTGTACAGTTTTTCTATCTCATTAATGATTCTGAAAATTGATTTTATTGCATATCTTTTTAATTATGCAGTGATTGAAAGTTATAAGATTTTAAAAGATGCACTTGTAGGCTTTTACTTAGAAGAATATCACAATGACTTCCAAATGTATTTTGAAAGATCAGTGATATATCCTTATAAGCCAAGGGAAGTAGAGAGCCTTCCTAGGAATTCTGTTTTGCTCTCCCCAGATTTATATATCTCCTTTATCACAGTGAAATTAAATTAATTGCTTTCAAGGACAAGTTATATATGTTCTGGAAACTCTGCTATTTACTCTATGTTTATGGAAGTTCACTGTGATGTAATGATGCTTCATTATGTTTCTACATGAGATGGCAATTTATTTTTAAAATAGTTTCAGAGTTCTCATTTAACTTCATAGAACACACAGTAGGAAAGTATCCATTAAGCTTAATCATGCATGTCTCTAGAGTTCACTAAAGAAACTGACAGAAATCTGGTTATTGCACAGGCAGTTGAATTTAATAAATTAGGACTTCTAAGCATCTTCCAAACAAATTCCTAGCAAAACACACATCAAGAAATCATGACAACAAGTTTTCTAAGGCTATCGCAGTTCAAAATGTAATTGCTGTAGAAAATTAATAAATGAAGAGTTCATTTTATGTAGGTAAAGGCCTAGTAAAGAAAATCAGAACAAATATTGTCAGTTTATTAAAGCTTTTAAATTAATTTAATTACAGATTTTTCAATAATATTTAATAGCCTAAATCAGTTTTGAGATTGATTTTAAGGAACACTACTTAATTTAAAGAGATAACTAGGACAGCTGACAGGATACTTTGTTCTGTGCATTTCTTACACTAGAAATAGTTCAGAAGATTTAAATTAGGCCGTAACTCTCCTCCTGATTTAAGCCATAACTGTTGCTTTTTGGAAGTGCTTATCTCTTATCACAGGCTGTATTTTTCAGGATCATTGACAAAGTGATTAAATTACTAACTTTGATTTCCATTTACGTGTTTAATCTTTGTGGTATTCTTTTGCTCCAGAGTTGTAATTAAAAAAACATGTACTTTTACAGTCTCCAAGTATCTGAAGCATGCTAATAGTCAGGTCCTCTTCACTGCTTCACTTAAGAAAAAGAAATCCTTTAGCTATAGTATCTAACACATTCCTACAAAAAAAGACACAGTATTTGAGGCCCTCATCCAAGAAATATGTAGCCTAACTGAACATTTATTTTATGTGGAACAAGGTCCAAGTCATATATTTCACATAGAAAAATGACTTCATTACTTGATTTTACTGGAACTGGTGTTTATGTCTTCTGTTGCAACTCTTTCATTCTGGAGAAAAAAGAATGAGGCAGAAGAAACCAACTTAATGACTAAGGCCTTTCTGAGAGGGGCTAGGGTTTCATCATGCCTCTGTCTCTTTTTAAAGCTTTTCAGTAAACAGGTAAAACAAAAAAGCTGACACCAGAAACTCTCCCCTGCTAAACAGGAACAAGAATCTGATATTTCTCTACTTTGTAAGGTGTGATTTCACTATATGAGAACAGGCATAGCCTTCTTCTTGCAGTTTGTCTCCTTAGCACTTTGCATCTCCCTATGAGTGGAAGAATGTTGTCACCTCTAGAAGAAATGACGTGACTATTCTGCCTTTTGTTTGCAGTATGCTAGTGACTGCTCCACCTAAGGACATGAGTTGGTGATTAAGGTAACCAAACACAGCAGTTTTCTCTTACCTGGAGGCAAGATTTAAAATGGCAAAATAGATGAGGCATCATGCATCCCTCTGGGACTAGTTTACTCCTGGAGAAACTACAGAGAGAAAAAATTGCAGTAATTGAAAATACCATGTTTCATCTTCTCCTCAATGTCCTCAAAACAAGAGAATCATATTCTATACCCATCTGATTTTCATGGCTGTGTGGCTCTTGGCAGAGGTAATATGTGGTTGTCACTTAGGGTTACAGGATTTATAGTTTGAATTGGCAATCAAATAAAAAATACTTGCCATTTTTTTCACTTATGGATAGTTTTCCATTCTCTTTGACAAGGAGAGCAAGACAACTTCTCATGACTGAAAGCAACAGAAGCTACAATTTAGAGTCATCTTTGAGCTTGAATAAAGAGTGGAAGAAGTTTATGTTTACCTCACATTTTTCTTCATAGGTGCAAGTGGTGAGTTTTGCCACTGAACACAACTGGGATTCCTTAGACTTTTATGATGGTGCTGACAACAATGCTCCAAGACTTGGAAGTTATTCAGGTGACTGAAAAGATTTTACAATAAATAATACACAGATTCAACTTTTTACTGTAAATTAAACACACAGCTGTTTCTATGTGTGTAAGCATGCTTGAGCATGGTATGTGTGTTTATTTCTCCTATAATTAGCAACAGGTAATGTTATTTCTGATTAATCAGTCATTGCTTAGCAGACTGTATCTTTTAAAATGTTAGAAATGAAATAACACTCAGGCTTCCAAACTAGACCTCTCTTAATCCAACGTTTTTTCTCACAATTGTAACGGAGTCAGAAATAGAGACCTCAAAAATATGTATCTCTTGATATTGCACATGACAAAAGGAAGCATTCTTTATCCTTATTTAAGACAAAGAAGGCAGTTTATTTTGCCTTACTTTTTCTTGTTTTGTTTTGGGTTTTTTTTTTTTCATTATACTAAATACATGTGTATGCTAGGAGACCAGAGGCAATCATATTATCTTGTCTTATACTGTAACACAAATAAATAGTCCATCACATTTCTAAGAACAGTCCTGCAATGTATTTTCAGAGCTGCTTGATATATGTGACTGTTATGTTTAGAGTCATTTTGGTGACAAGATTTGCTCTTGCTTTTAAAAAGACCCTAGTGAATATTTCTCCTTTTGTGAGTAAAAGCAAATAATATAAATTTATATTAGCCTTTCCTTGTCTATCGTTCATGTCTCTGATATTGCAGTCCACTGAAAATGTAATAAAACTTTTATAGGGACAGGTATTTGATAACATCTATGATGACAGAATATTGTGGAACTGGTTATGTGACCTATCTCCTGCTCTCACTCTCCACCCCTCTCCTCCTTTCTCTTTTTCTCTCCTTAACCCTGTTTACACACACACACACACACACACACACACACACACACACACACATGCACACACACCCTTATGTCTGCTTTCATTTCACTTTCTGTGCATTTCAAGAATATTTTTAATTCTCTTTTCAGGAACAACCATACCTCCACTTCTAAACAGCACATCAAACAATCTGTACCTCAATTTTCAGTCTGATATCAGTGTTTCAGCTGCTGGATTTCACCTGGAGTATACAGGTAATTCAGAAATGTTCAAATAATAAAGAGCACTTGCTGGCTCCGACATCAGTTCTACCTGAACTATACAATAGAGGAATATTTAGTCCTATTGCACATAATGAGCTACATACTGTAACCTCAAAGTCATTAGTAAAACCTAATTTAAATCCAAGTGAGCAAATTCGTCCTGAAAAGTGTACTATAAGGACTGTGAAATTTAGTTTGTCTTGCTTTCATCCTCAAGTTGCTTTTGCTCTCTGGAAAACTTTTCTGACCTACAGCAGAGAGAATTAAATGCAGATAAGCTCGTCTAAGAATCCTAATTCATTATGTCCAGCGCAGCCCTGGTTTCTTCCTACAGATGCCACCCCTGCAGCTCCACACCCCACCACTCCTTGCCAAAATCTACAAATTATGCTTAATGAAATTACATATGTACTTTACAGTATGTATGTGTAGGACACAAGTATTAGTCACCCTTGGCAAAGAGGAGAGGAGGAATAGTCTGAAAATAGCAGTTGTGCATCTTTACTGAGAAATGTCTGCAGGTTGGTGAGAACACTGAATTATTTCAAATGGCTTTTATTATTACTGAGTACCTCACCAGTGGAAAAGGCTGTAATTATAAACATGCTTTCTGTCTGAATGACTTTGTCTCAGATGACTGACAGGAATCCTGGCAATCACCAGCTGTGTGGTTCCCTCTGCTTATATTGGTTATGGTGTCTGATCTGCATAATTGTGTCGCTGTTATTTCTTGTCAGTTTCACCATATGCAAATCCCATGCTCTGGTTGTCTGATTAGCCAGTTGGAGAGCACAGCCTTGCAAAATTATTGCCTGATCGCTTGTCTATAACTAAACATTAATTATAGGTAGAATTATTCTGCCATTTCCTTGAAATGCAGATAGTCTCTCAGCTGCTTACAACTTTAGATGAGAAAAAAATGTCAGGAAGCTATGAAAATGAAATAAAATGAGACTGAATCCCATGAAAGTGAAAATGCACTTTCAAAACCTTTGCATTCCCACACGTCCAAACAATACGTGTAATATACTGCCTTTACACAACCTCCACCTTTAAAAAAAGACTCGCTTTACACTACTTAAAGTATTGGCCCATATTAAGAATCAAATATGTATATGGATTTATACAGGGATGTATGTGTGAATCTGCACAAAAGTAATGTTTTCTGTGTGAATGTATAAACCCAAAGTATATGTTGAAAATTTGTGATTCGCCAAATAATACTGATGTCTCTCAGTAGATATCCAATTAACCAGGAGCTCAGTGAAATATGCCGTTTTACAAGATAAATGATTAATTAACTTTTCTTGTTCAGTTGATAGAGATACGTGATTAAAACATCATACAGTCTGTGGTGATTTAATCCAAGCAGCAACTAAGCACCATAAAGCTGCTTGCTCACTTCCCTCCCTGTGCTCCTGAGTAGGATGGGAAACATATTTGGAAAAAACAGTTTAATAGAACAGAAAATGAAGGGAAAATACTAATAATATATAAATAAACAAAATAATAACAATCAAATTCAAATATATAAAACAAATTATGCTCAATGCAGTTGTTCACCACCCACTGACTGATACCCAGCCAGTTCACAAGCAGCAGTCCCCAGCCAGTTTTCCCCTTAGCTTATATGCCGAGCATGGTGTCATATGGTATGGAATTTGTTCAGTTGGGGTCAGCTGTCCTGAAACCTTATAATTAATTACTTAGTGTGGATTTCAAGTCCTAGAAACCAGCTGTTTCACTCCTTGAATCCATGACTCTTCCACTATTCTCTAAGAAAGATATAATCTGTATTACCTGTGAAAGTTTTATGAATTTTTTTTTCCCATCTGTCATTCAATTGTTTTTCAAGAAGAGACTATGGAAAATTCTGCACTGGGCTGAATCACAAATTTGATATGGGAGTTTAAAGCTAAGGGTTAACACTTTGTTGTTGTTGCTAGGAAAGAAGACTTTGTGTATCTTTTGCATTTTTGTCTCTTGTACTTTTCTACAACTAAGAAGATGTTTTATTGCAATTCCAGAACTCACAAAACTGCTATATTTGTGAAGAAATTTCTCCAGAAAGAAAGAGATGCAGAATTGCTCTCTTCAGTTTTCTTGGTGGTATCTGACTCTGACAGCAGTTCCTGCTCTAAAAGCTGTGCTTATGTTTATAAAGATAGCTAGTAGATGGAAAGTAAGGGCCAGATTTTAATGTCAGTGTTTCATAAATTCATTTAATTCAATTGGAGCACATGCTGGCTGAGGACATCATGAGGAGTCAGCTGAATTAAAGTCTTGGTCTTTGAAGTATTGGTGCATGGCTCTCGTGCAAAATCACATGAGAGTTAAAGATTTATATTAAACATTTTTCAAGTGAGCTTGTCATAAAGATTGGTTTCATTCAATTTGTAGTGTATCTTCCAAGTCTATTTCACCTGTTCTAGGAGACACAACTCTGAGGGGAAGTGCGCCCCATTTGCCACAATTATTAATTTTTCATTTCAGCAACAGATTTCTCTAAGAAGGCTTTATTCTGTTTCATTTACAATTTCTCTTTTCATCTCTCATGAACAGTTTTTTTTTGGTCCTGTCTACTAGGCTACTTTCAGCTTCTAAAAATCCAAATGCTAATATAAAAGTGAAAGAAGACAGAAGGAACTTTATTTGTTGAAGAAGTATTTTAACACCAAGTAAATGATACTTTGACATAAAGAATTAAGCGTTCATTTCTGAAACTGAATAGTGCTCTTATATGTTTTTTCTATCATATTTTTACTTCTCTTTTGAATCCATAGATTGTTATTTTATCCATAACATTAATATTCTGTATTCTATTGGATATCTTAAATACAAAAATATATTTCATTGAAAATAAATTATATCACCTGAACTTTGCCAACAAAGAATGCCGCAGAATGGTTTCTTAAACACTTCCATAATGTTTATATGTTTTATACCACTATAAAAATTTTGATTTATTGCTCATTTTCTCTAACTAAAGTTTTGTATTATTAAAAATTTCATTGGTAGGTTTTTGTGTTGAGCATGACAGGAGCTGCTGGAGAAGGACAAGACATAGCATCAAATAGATTATTTTTTCTTTATATACAGCTCTTATCTGAAAAGTAGGAAATACTGAAAGTATGTTTTCATTGAATGCGTATGGTAAAACTTCTTTTTATTGCCATTGGCTATGAAAGTTCAAGAATCTGACACATTTTACCATGAAAGTAGTATAATGTGGTTCAAGAAACTGTTCATGCACTGCAAATAATGAACAGACTTTGGTTTATTAATACATTTATGGGTACATTTATGACCTGAATAAATATCATGGCACTCCACAGACAAAAGTTTTGAACTATTCCTCAGCTGAGAAGATGTCAAAATTTGTTTCAGTTTCTTGAAAGATATTTTAGACGTTCAGAATGAATTTTTTTCCCAAATGTTATTTTATTAATTGAAGTGAGAGACAATAGGATGAATACCTGTGAATGTAGTTTGAGCTGCTAAGGTAGCCTGAGAAAGGCATCTAGGCAAACTCATTACATTTTTCATGGCCTGAGTATTCACATAGGTTATGCATTTAAACAGAAGGTTCAGTAATTGGAAACTGAAACCTGCTAATTCTTTGTTTGACTGTTCAAAACAGATTATAAGCAATCATCTGTGCAAGCCAAGCACACTTGTTATTTTGCATTTGTACTTTGTACATTAACTGGATTGCATTTAGATGTCTAAAATGTAAACAGTCGATCTAGGTTGATCAGTCATTTTCAAAACAGGTTCTTTGCTCTTCTCTAGTTTGAGAACAGAAGATAGAATTTGAAAGCTAAAAATATTTGTTAGCTCTCGTCTTTCATATTGTATAAAAATGCACTATTTTAACTCTTCAAATGGTAGTTTTTACTTAGTGAGAATCTTACATGAAGTGATCAATTACTTAAGTAAGTTTTAAAACATGCAGATTTTGACAATGTTCTGAGGTAGTAGGTGGCCCTAATTGAATCCCATAATGTTTCTCTATTATCCTGTGTACTAATGTCCAGTTGTGTAATAGTTCTGACTTCACGACTTGGGTTTAATTCTTACAGTAGGCAAAGAAAGCAACTCAGTTGATTATATTTTCTTACATTCCTGGACTTTCCTGAGTAGATGCAGTGAAAAAAATTCTTTGTCTTTTTGATGACTATGAAAAAAGTACATGATCTCGGCAAACTAGCTTCTATTGCAATCAGAAATTAAAAATATTAGTGTTATAGCTCTACACATACTTCTTGAAACATAACAGATTAGATGAAATCTGATGCAAATATTTATTCTGTGTGTGTATGTGTGTGTAAATGAATGAAGGATTTGAGTCAGACCTATGGAGGATGGAATGAAGGAGGGCACTTCTAAAGGAGAGCACTTTGTAACATTTTCCCTGTATTTTGCAGTTGATGTGGGGGTTGGCCAGCCTCCCCTGAACACATGCTGGTAAAGAATAGTGGAGGTGCTCCTAGTCTGAATTATGAAAGCTGTAATTAGGAGTGAGGTAGAAATTAATGAGTCTGTGCCAGGAGATAGTGGAATTTTAGAACTGGGAAGTGTTTGTTGCCACACTAATCCTTTTCCTTTACTCAAGAAATAAGATTTTTTTCTCCTTATACACAGTTGTTCCAAAATAATGCTACTTTTCCACAGGCAACTGCTGATTCCCAATAGCACCCTAAAGCTTATCAACACAGTGAGCCTATGTGCACTGTACACAGTGCTATGCAAATCTAAAAACCAATTTTATGTCCATTAAAATGACTAAACTTCTCTATTTTTCTCAGCTATAGGTTTGGACTCTTGTCCTGAACCGCAGACCCCAAGTAATGGGATCAAAATTGGAGACAGATACATGGTTGGAGATGTGGTATCTTTCCAATGTGACCAGGGTTATTCTCTTCAGGTAAGCCAAATTTCCTATTCTCAAATGGTGCCTTTCAGTTTTTTAACATGATTAAGTTTGAGACTGTCAGTGCAAAATGAATGCTGAACTCTTCAGGAATTGTGTACACACAAGTTTACAGTACTGTTTGCTTTTCTACCAGATAGTAAATTAGGAACTATCAAAATATTCCATCAGAAGTGTATGGCTTGGTGCTTCTTCTGCATTAGTGATTAGAGGTGGCAGATATTACTGGTGGTATCTTTGATAATTATAGCTGAACCATGAACTGTCTCCAAAATTAAGTTAAAATAAGTTGATGAACAATTAACAGTAGTTCTCTATGCACAGGAGTAAAAAGAAAGTAAGTAAAGAGGGGGACCAAGAATAAACAAAGAGAAAGAAATAATTGCTTTTCTTAGCAAATCAGATAGTGTCTGTTGTTTTCTTTCAGCAATTTCTTGGGGTTTCTTCCAAAATGTTAATGAAATAAGGATGTATTTTTGCCAAATAAATTTGCAATGTCCTTGCACTAGCAAAAGGTATATCCAGGGGAAATGCAGTGATTGTAAATCACCAGTAGGAACCTGTCTGCCTATAGGAAAAAAGTGGAAAATATTTTCAAAAACTTATGCAGTTATGCCATAGAATCAGATCCAAAACTGAGTATTGTTCTTACTTGAGACTCCTCAAAAAGAGTCTGCAGATTCTACAGTCTTCCATTTATCTAGCTCTTTGAGAGCCAAATGGACAGAAAATTATCACATTACCCAAGCACTGCAAAAAGAAAAGTCTTAAACGGAGAAAAAATATCTATATAACAGCACATGATTAACTGCTAATGGAGTTATGTATACTTTTGAATCAAAATAGCAAAGTATGCCAGAATGAGCCAAATGCCATTAATATCAGTGTCACCTATAACATGTGTTGATGTCATACTAACTAAATGAAATTTAAAAAATGCTAATAATTTCAAATATTTATTTTACATAATTCTGTGAAAACCTAGATACTGGGTTTATATGCACTGCATCGAAAATAGAAATTGAATTATATTATTTAATTTTAAAAAATCCTAGTCTATGTGTGGTGCTAGAACTATGAAGTTTTCTTCTTATACTGCCTGGTTTTAATCAGCCACTCTCAGAAACAGCCTGAGAAATACTTTTCTTCTTTGTTTTCTCACCGTAAATACAAGTGTGGGTGAACAGATAGGCCACAGTAAATGGCTGAAGTATAGAAAATATAAAATATGGAAAATAAAGAGTTTAGGAGCATAGACTGTGTGAACACACATGTAGTTTCTTCCCTTCATATGTTTTTTCCGACTTATGCAGTCTGACTAGATGGCTTAGGGAGATATCCCAAGTACAGTTTGTCTTAAGATTTTCCATTTTTGTTTGCTTTCTCTGGAAGATAATTAGAATTATGTGAGGCTGTTGAACAATACAGAGGGTGTGTCTATGATGGATTTAAGATGTAAAGTCAGCACTTACATAATTTACATAATTTATATAGTATGTAGAGTTTTATCATGTTTGTCAAATGATGTAAATACATAATATGCAAGCATTGCTTCAGTTAGACCCATAGTTTCCAGACCCTTGGTTTATATTGAAACATATACAGAATTAATCTGGATTCTGAAATATTATTTATGGCATAGACATCATCATGTAATGAGCTAACTGCTGTATTGAAGGAATGATACAATTCACAGTGACCCATGTCTTTACTATGCCTTTTTGAGTATTTTGATGATGTTTTAAATTATACATTCTTTTTGTTGAAATACTAATGTGCTGTATGCTGTATATTTATAATATGAATTAGCAAATATTTTGTCATTTTAGGGACATTCACATATCACTTGTATGCCTGGACCAGTAAGAAGATGGAATTATCCCATTCCAATATGTTTAGGTACGTTCAGCATACATAATTTTTCTTAAATATGCCAGAATAAGAAAACCAGAAAACTCAAAAATAATGCACATGTAGTGGAAATAATTGGGAGAACTTGAGAAAACTTGATTAAATGAGAAAATGGTCAAATTAAATTAGAGATTTTCAAAGGCTCCTCCTCAGTTATGTTTTTAAATCTTTTCTGAAATGTCCAAGCAGTAAAAGAAATACACGTTGTCTCTTTCAACCCAAAGTGTTCTATTATATGATTCCATGTGTTCTAGTCAGGTATACCATCAATTCATTGATGACATCAATTCAGGAATGACACCTCCAGAGACCCTTGCAACACAGCTAATTTATTTAGGACTCATTCCCCAGAAGAGTAATGGCAATTGTAGAAGATACTAAAAAAGAAATAATATTACATTTTCTTCTCTAATGAGCTCAACAAAAGCATGTCTACCCAATTTCAGAAGATACATTATTTTTCAAGTTAAATTGTATTCATGTCCATATTATTATTGGAAAAAAGCACTGAAAACCTGTCAGAAACCAAAATGAAACCTCTGAAGTACATTTAAATGTACTCTTTTATATGATAAATAAATTTGAGGAATGTAAAACTCCTAGTTGTAATTTCTTTCTCTGCTTAGATATACCTTTTTGTTTGGGTTCTCTAACACTAAAAGTTATCAGGATTTGTAATCTTGAATGCATGGAAAGCAGGATGCTACAGATCTCATTAAAGATTTTTTTGCTTTGCTTTTCTTCAAGACAGTTAATATATATACTCTTGAGCTGCCTCTCATAATCCTGTTCTTAATCCTGTGGGGTGTTAAAAACCTGCTGTGAGTTACTGAGCTCCCTCAGCTTAGAATTTATAAATATTCAACAAGGTTGAGATATTTGTAAGAATTTTTTTCAGGAGTTAGTCTTCAGGTTTTGTCATTATGCATTAACATATGGTTAGGAAGTCTGATATAATTGCACTGCTCTTGGTAAATTCTGTGATGCTGTGCTAAAATTTTATTTTATTGAAATTTATTTTATTTTTCCCTTTTCTTTGCAAGTAATGTTTTTTACTTGTGTTTCAAATGCTGTAGCAAATTTTACTTGGACAAAACTGCTAAACAAAATGCTATTTATCATAATTACCATCTTTAAATGTAATATGAATGTCTAAGTAATTTTATTTACTGATGTCATGCCTAAAAACAAAAATGAAATTAAGATATGAATTTAGCTTAATTTCTGTAAAAATGTGTATGTGTACTTTCCTAAATTTTTTTAAATTTTATCTCATTTTTGGAACAACAGGATAAAAATGCAGTTTTGAAAAGGCCTCTTGAAACACTTTGTCTTTTTATAATACATTATCCTGTATTATTCAGATGCCCCTTTACAAACATTCACAATTGTCCCAGTGCTGCTGTAAGCCTGATTGTGCTGCTTGCCTGTCACAAAGACAATTCTTGGAGACAGGTTGCAGAGTAAACATTGGGGCAATGATGCTGGTGTAAGCACAAGTCTTATGAGGAGCAGCTGAGGGAGCTGGGGTTATTTAGGCTGGAGAAAAAGAGGTTCAGGGTGACCTTATCCCTCTCTACAACTGCCTGAAAGGAGGCTGGAGCCAGGTGGGGTTGCTCTCTTCTCCCAGGCAGCAGTGACAGAGTGAGGGGACAGAGTCTCGAGAGGCACCTGGGGAGCTTCAGGTTGGACATCAGGAAGAATCTCTTTATGGGAAGAGTCAGGAAATGAAGATAATTTCTTCACAGAATGGGCTGCCCAGGGATGTGGTGGAGTCAGCATCCCTGGGTGTTCAGGAAGTGGCTGGATGTGGAATTTAGTGCCATAGTCTAGTTGGCAAGGTGGTGACCAGTCAGAGGTTGGACTCAATTATATTGAAGGTCTTTTCCAACTTAAATGATTCTGCTATTCTGTAATCTGTTCTATTTTGAGTTCATGCATACCCCAAGTTGAAATATACTCAATTCAGAGTTGATACAATTTTGCAAAGTACCTACTTGTAAATTACTTTCTTACAGATATTTAGTGGTAAGATATGTTTGTGTATTTCTTTAAATATATCCCTATATATTATTATATTATTAATAGCATAAGGATCTTCAATATTATGCATTAATTTTTAGCTCATTTCACTCCTCTGAAAAATATTATTGGGTTTTTGTTTGTTTGTTTTTTTAGCACAATGTGGTGGTGGAATGTCAGACTTCAGTGGAGTGATTCTCAGTCCAGGGTTTCCTGGTAACTATCCTAGCAGTTTGGATTGCACATGGACAATAAAACTGCCTATTGGGTTTGGTATGTGTTGTTTTATGTATTTAAAATTGGGTTTTTTATGGGTGTAAAATACTGAGTATAGATTTATAAATATTGTTAATCCTAGCAAAAAACCAAAAATAATTGTAATTTGTTTGAAGAAGTTAACAAAATCTTAAAAGAAAGATTTAAAATAGAAGAGCTACGAGGTCCTTTGTTCTTCATTTAATATAGTCTAACAAACATTTTCTGATAACAACAATTTTTTTTTAAATTAGAATTCAGCACAATTTTCTAACTTTACAGGATTGATTTCTCTTTTTGTGAAGTCATAAATCCAATTAAAAAAACCCAAAAAACTATCATGAATATTTTACACGAAGTCAATTTAGAAGTTAGAACTACATTTTAATTAATTACTTTATCATAAAGCTTCTTTGTGTATCCTAGGTGAAACTCACAGCAGCATAGAAATGTTCTTTTAAAGGTAATGTAGGAGCCTCCCACTTGATGCTGTCAAACTTCCCACTCTAAGTAGAATTGTCAGTAACACTGGATCAAGCCCACAGCTGGTGGAACCACCTCACTGGGACTGCTACTCACTTAATCCCCAGTCTGTAACAGACAGGGATGATGAACTCCAGGTGTAGGATTTTGCACATCTCTTTGTGGAAACCTTCAAGAAGCATTTATTTACTCAGTCCTTTAGGTTTTCAGTGTTCTTCAGACAAAAATTGTGCCATTTAGGATATCATCCATAAGCCCTAGTTCAGTATCCTCCACACATTTGTTCAGGATGCATTCTCATTTTCCAAGTCTCTTCTTAAGACATAAATCGGAGTAAGCTTCTATAGCAACCCACAGAATATTGTGCTTGTTACTGGCTGCCAACCATTGAATGGCTGATTATCACCCTTGGAGCCTCAAAGTTATGTTAATTTTTAACTGACTTCCTTTCCATTCATTGAGCTCATGTATGTTCAGCTTTCAGATGAGAATGTCATAGAGTGAGTCAAAAGCCATAGCAGAGTGAAAGTATAATATGTACACTTTTCTCCCTTTGTCAGTTTAATAATGGAAGGATATAATGGTTGATTAACTGTTATTTTCTGTTAGAAAATCCATGTTGACTGCTCCTAAATGTCTTTTTGTCTTTTATATGTTTGTAAATTGCTTCCAAATAAGCAAGTTCCATATTTCAAGGACTGCAGCGAACCTGTAGTTGCCATTTCCCAGGTTCTTTTTCTTGTCTTAAAGGTGAATATATATTCAGACTTTTTCAAGGACCTAGAACCTCACTTATTTCACCATGATTTTGTACACATATTATCAGCATTTTAATTACATTGGCTAACCTCTTGAGCAACTTTGGGTGGATCCTATGTATATTTCATTCTAAAATCTTTATTTAAAGCTAGCCGGTAGAGTTGTCCTATCTATTTTTTTTAACATCTGGCACTTTTTAAGTAGCATGTGCACTTGGATTTTTTCTTTATATGCTAGTTAAATGGTGTGCTGGTTTTCTGAGACAGGCCTTGTTTTCTATTTTATACTTGCCATCTTCTGTCATATTCTTTACTTGACAATACAGAATTTCTGGGTCTTCCAGAGTGAGTGTGACATCCCAAATAGCATTCTCTTCTGCATATGTTCAGATTCTTTCCCTCTTCTTTTTAAAATCAAATCTGTGATATTTTTTATTAGAAATCCCATGAGCCTAATTCACTTACAATTTAAATGAAAGCCAATTATTGTTCTGCATGGATTGTTTATATTGGAAAATATTAAACATTCTGTAACATTGACTTAACCAAATCTATCTGGAGGAAATACATTATATTAGAATAGAGATTTCTATAGAGAACCCAGTTTGTTTGTTTGCATTTTGTTCAAAACACAAAAGATTACAGTCAATTTTTTTTTTTTTTTTTTTTTTTTTTTTTGTTAGCATTTTATAGAAATAACATTGACACTTTAAATCTGCCACTACCTGAATTTTTAGATAGCCTGATGGGACAATTTTTAGCACTTCATAATGAGTCATAATGCTGTCTAGAATCACAAAATAGACTTCTGCTTGTTAAGTTATCAAAAAAAAAAAAAAAAAAAAAAAAATTGGCATTAGTAGGTGAATTATTCCTGTATCAAATCTACAGGAGAAAAGGATATTCAGAGTGATAACGGAACAGGATATTTTGATAGATGATTCCAAAGACATTGTTAAAAAGAAGAAATAATAAAAATCTGGAATATTGGTTAAATTTCAAATGTAATAAAATGGTATGTTCAACTGCATCCAGGACCTGCTGTATTTTTATCCCAAATACGTTGCCATCTGCCTCTTCCCTCACTTTACTGCTGTCTTGTCTCTCTTCCTGTACTGACTCCTTACTCTGTTTTCTTTGCTTGCTGTCTGCCAGACTTATGTGTCCAATAATTCTAATTTAACTCTTCAGACACTATTTACACTCTACACTATTAACATACTGTTTAGTTTGACTTCCATTAGGCATGAGATTCAACTACTGATGTTTTGAAAACAATTTCTCGGATAAGTAAGTTTAACCACCAAAATCAGTAGTTCTGAACTGCTTTGTACTAACTGAAGTTCATTCACTGGATTTATGAACTCTTCTGCAGTTTATGTATAGGAAAATTAAATACTTCATTTTCTAGAAAAAAACTAAAGCTGCACAGATTGAAACATGCTTGATGTTTTTTTACCTTTTTTAAGTGAGATACATTTGAAACTAAATTGAATATTAAAATAAAATTTCACTGTTAAAAAAAGAAAAATATGACATTTGAAGGAGTGATGGCTAAAACTGGTTTTAGTGATGCTGTGACTGGTCTAGTGGAGGCACTTACGTCCAACTCTTCAGTGTATTAAATAAAATAAACTCAAAAACACCATCATGGGAAGTTTTTATACACTTTTACTTCTTTAACTCTTTTTAGAAAGACTTTCTACCAAATATAAGTTATTATAAGATCATAAGCTTCTCCACTGTATATTAGCTAATAGTGTAATATTTTACCAATGACACTGTGTTTATTTGCATATATAAATACATTAACTACTCTTTCAAGCAGGGTGTCCAAACTGTAAAAAGGCATAGAAAAAAAATCACTCTAACAAGCTGAAGTCTTGGACAAATAAAGGCAGGTGCTACTGGCAGAGCAAGGGATGAATCTCTTGAAGATGGTTCAGAAACCTGAAGAGAAAAACAGTGCAATACCGAGAGAGAAGGATGATTTATGAAAATATGTTTCTACTTTTGTATCAAAGAAAGTTGGTGAAAGAGGAATAAACTGACAGCAAGGTCACATGAACTGGCAGTTATTAATGGCAGCTTAAATTTGGGCAAGTGTATGGTTCACAGGATCAAATGCAAAGCCAAAATATCATGATAGAGAAAGAGCAAAGATTGAGTATAGCTTTATTCTCTGCATAGGAAATATTTGAAAGGCTGACAAAGTCAAAGAATGACACTTAAAAGAAAAAGCTTTCTTATCACTTATAGACTGTCTTCAGATAAAGCAAAACAGAAATTATCAGGGTTACAGTAATTTAATTATGCACCTAACTTGCATATAAAATATTTCATGCTTCAGAAAATCATTCATAAGCTTTACATGGTATCTGGAGGGAAAGTTCTAAAAGACAGTGAGAAACACTATCATGTTACAGTTCAGCAGTTACAAAACTATTCATGACTTTCAATAATTTATCTGACATTATATCTTTTAATTTCAGTTTTATATGAAATTGTGTTGATTGTCTTTGCCAGAAACACTAGTAGAACTCAATCATCTTTCTAATGAAACTACTGCATTACCATACCATAGTTACAATAAATCCAGTCAAAATATAGATTTTGCTTTGTTTTATAGTTGTATAGAAATATGCTATAAGCAGGAAAATGTTTAAGAGCCCTATGACTCAACAATGCATAGAATTTTCTTCTCATACCACATAATTTTTGTGATACATCACCTGGTTAGGAGAGATAACTTGCTAATGGATAGTAAGCTGCCTTCCTATTCCTTACTGATCCAAATAATCAGAAATTTTTGTCACCAAAGTCATCATATACCACAGTGTGTGTGCAGCACTCATGTATTCCCCATGTACTCTGCTTTCACAAGTCCTTGGTGCACCAGAAGAGGCTCTGCCTGCCCAATACCCTGAGCTGGACCAGAGGCCTTTCTGCTCACCATCTGGTCCAATTTAAAGTTTGCTGGCAGATATTAGATGTGCAGCTCCACACACATCAGGACTGGGAAATATAGAGACACTTGCCAGGCAGCACATGGATTTCCTCATGGTTATTTAATGCAATGATCAGTGTAAGATGTACACACTTTATTTTCCTTCCTGGTTTTGGTACTGGTGGTGTTTATTTGCTGACAATGTTTTTCAGGTGTCCATTTGCAATTTTTGAATTTCTCAACGGAGACCATACACGATTACTTAGAAGTTAGGAGTGGATCTACAGAAACTAGCACTGTTATTGGGAGACTCAGTGGCCCTCAGCTGCCAGCCTCTCTGTTCAGCACAACTCATGAAACCAGCTTATACTTTCACAGTGATTACTCACAGAACAAACAAGGATTTCATATTGTATATCAAGGTGAGATTTGGAGATTCTTATGAGAAAACAAGGTAGCTATTAAAGATTTTTTGGGGGTTTGGGGTCTCCTAAAAATAAATATAATTTTATGTGTTTCAGTCTCAAGCTTTAAACATTGAGATAAAATGGAAGAATGAAGTAAGTTAAGATGAAAAAAGCAAATTAATTGCATATTTTCTTTAAAATCAGGTCAAATGTCAGCAAAGAGATAATTGTCAATATCTGAAGCTGATTGACATATTAATTTACACTGCATTCCTTTACAAAAGAAACATCTCTATTCAATGTTTGGAAGCATACTGGAATTTTAATTTTGTGTAATGAGTTCTGGAAGGTATAGATCTAAATACTGTTTTGTATTACTGGATTGATGTAGGCTTGTGTAAATTAATGCCAATCCAAAAATCTCCAAATCTGTTTTATTTCCTAGCTCACCATTTCCCTGAAGGTTCTTGTTCTTTTGTACCCAAGTAGGTCATGCTGAGCTGGTGAAGATCACGGGATCATAGTTCTATTTATAGAATTGCATTTTCATTTAAAAGGGATTAGATCACCACTGTTCAGGAAAAAAGGTCAAATGTGTATTTTAAAGTAGACCTGTTTTCATTATATGAATAACACCTAAGAGTGATTTAAAGAGCTTTTACTTTAGAGCAGTCTCCTATTCCTCTTTTAATAGTAACAAGTCCAAATTGATTTGGACTTTGTGTAACATTCTGGAAGTGAGCCACTGTGAAAAGAATTAACTTTTAAAGAAAAAGTCAATTTGTGGCCTAAACTGAAAAGGACAGTATAAACATAAGACCATATACTATTAATAGTAACAATAATAATTTGGGAGATGCTGTCATTTGTCAAAACACTGGAAAGTTCTTTTTGTGTTTTTACTGCATAAGACAGAAGTTATTCTTTCAAACATACACAACATGATATTGTTCTTATACTTCAGACTGTACACAGCTTACTTGTTTTCACATTTGTAATAAGAAGACAATACTTCAAATCTTCTTGGAAAACATCACTGAGATGTGTGAGAAAAGCTTGTTTTCCAATTTTACTTGTTCACTTTAAAGTCTTTGATATTCCAGTTCATTATAGAGCCTTTTAATTCTTCTGGGAAAAAACGGAAAAAGTGTAAACATCTTTATTTCTCCTTCTCCTTAAACACAAGAATGTAAAACTGACAATTGCTATTGGATCAGGAAAGCACTTCATCTATCTCAGTATAGTATCTTCAAACAGCAAAAAGAAATGCTGTTTATCAGCACAGAAGCATAACTGTTTTACTGTACTTCTCCAGGTGTAAAATCAATTATTTGATCATCACCATCATAAAACTTTGGTTCTCAAAATATGGGCTGTCCATGACTTTTAATTTTATTCTACTTAAAAACTCTTATTTTTGAGATAATCAGAATTTTTATTTTACTGATTTTTCTACCATTATTATTATTTATTTCAGCATATCAGCTACAAAGCTGTCCTGATCCTCGACCATTTCGTAATGGTTTTGTTATTGGAAATGACTTTACTGTGGGACAGACTATTTCATTTGAGTGTTTTCCTGGCTACACATTGATTGGAAATTCAGCTCTGACTTGTCTTCATGGCATCAGCCGCAATTGGAATCATCCTCTACCCAGATGTGAAGGTATGTTCCAGGTGACCTATAAACTCTTCATCATTTGAAAGTCTTCCTAAGACTGTTAACTGAAGGCATTTCAGCTTTTTGATTTATAGAGGCTTGTATTTTTAGTATGGTCTTTGCAAAGGAAGGACTCAATTTTGCACATTAAAATTTTAGCAGAGAAGCTGAAATGTTTTGTAATATGAAATCTCTGAAAGTTTATCTGAGATAATAAGTTTACTTTTGGGAGGTTAGGTTTAAAGTCTGGAATGTGGAGAGCCATACTTCTTTTAATCTAAATGAGGCAATGCAGTAAAAACTTTGGACCAAATTCTAAAAAAGGGTTCAAAAATTGAATTTGCCAATTCTGGCCACTTACGTTCTTTCTTATCAGTTAGAAAGAAATGTTAAAGGTGGTCTAGAACCACCAGCACCAGCCAGTGCTCTGTGAAATTTTTTGTACATATGCTTCTTCTGAATGGGATATTTTTGAAATTACATTTTTTTAACCTTTTATATTTGTTTCCTTCACTTGTGCTTGAAATAAATAATAAGGTTCAAGGAACTGTGACTTGCACACAGCTTTAATTTTAAGGAGACAGAATGACTGTGATGATTCTGTAGAAGTGTTTATCTCTTCCCTAGCTATGCTGAAAGGAACCTGACTAAAAGCAGCAGGCCAAAGAAGGTCACTTCTCCACTTAAAAGCTTAGCTTCCCTCGATGGTAAAAGTCAGCACTGAGAATGGAATCCTCACTATCATGTGGGAGAGAAATGCCCAAATATAAACCCCCAACAACAACACAACACCCCATCCCCAAAAAAACTCCAAAGTAAAATGAAACCATCTAAATAGAAAATAAAAAGCTCCCCTGTTTTCTGGATTTTTTTTTTTTTTTATTTATTTTGCACCACATACCCAAATTTAGGTACTTAAATGGGAAGCCACATTATAAAAAATTCCTGCTGGAGCCAGTGAGCCTTAGGAATTTCTTGGGGATGTGGTAGCTAAATTAGGACCTAACTGGTACTGAAATCAGAAGGGGAAACCTTATCAGATAAAAGAGTGATGACACCTACACTGTCTTTTTTTTTTTTTTTTTTTTTTGAAAGAGGAAAAAGTTAATTCATTATAATTAAGTTTCACCACCCTTTTTCTCGATCCTGTGGAATAGTAATGTCTTCATAGTTCATGTCTTAACTGTCAAACACTTAGCTTTTCCTGTTAGTTAGTTCTAGGTGTATTTTCTGTGCCTCACATTCAAAATAATTTATTGAATGGAGTGATTCTGTTTCTTTGAAATACCTTACTGGAAACAGTAATTTAATTAGTAAATTCTAAGATGTCCAAACCCTGTTGTTTCTCCAAGTATCAATCTTGGTGAAGTTCCTGACTAGTGGCTGAATGTTTTTGTTTCTACTTAATTTGATATGAAAAATGAAGATACAAAAAAATCCACCATTGACAATAGAGATCTAAGATGCATGTTTGCTGCATGATTACAGATTGTCCACATTACTCAGCTCCTAGACAAATTTCTTAATATACATGAGGTTTTGTGCAGATATTTACTTACTGTGGTATTTTTAATAAAGGACTTGGGACATTTTTATATGCTATAGATATTTTTGGGTTTTGTTTTTTTGTTTATTATTCTTTATTGTTGTAGGAAAAGGATTTATCTTCTAGTTCTGCTTGGTTTGATTTGAGATAAAGGCTTTGTGTTCAAAAGCATTAAAATAAAGTTGGCTTTTTTGTGTATACCTAGTACTAGAAATACACAGCATGTTTTAAATTTGTATTTGCTTTAATGTCTCTATTCTAAGACAAGGTATACCAAGGCTTGTTTAATTCCTCAAACTTCTTGAAGCAGACAATCTGAATTAAATATGACTAAACTTGCTTTTGGTTTTTTTCTGTTTCTTTTCAGTTTTGTTTTCTTCTTGCACCCCTATGCACCTAATATTCCTTTAACCA